>CM054059.1:103962540-104562540 GCA_028641055.1 Alopecurus myosuroides
GATTAGGTTGTGGATATAGGATAGCATGCAAGAACACATTCGAACACTCTGAGGATATAAGTGAAGATTCTCGTATAATGACACGAACAAAATAATCATAATTTCATGGTTCATCGGATCTCAACAATGGATCTCTATCATGTGATGCAGCTCAAGAGACCGTGGTATTGAACGCCAAAGGGGAGAGAGTACCAACTAGCTATGGCTATGAACCCATAGTCCACGGGGGGGCTACTCGCGAAGCATCAAAAAGTAAGAACGGTCGATGGAGATGGCACCGGGGGCACTTCCCCGTCCCGGCAGGGTGCCGGAACACAAACTTATGTCCCCCGGATTATGGTTTTCGATGGCAGCGGAGCTCAGATGCGTTTCTGGAAAAATCGTTGGGGGTTCCTCTGTTTTTAGGTCGCGGGTGAATTTATAAGCAAAGGGGGCAGTGTCGGGGTTCTCCAAGTGGGCCCAGGCGGGGGCAAGGAGGGTTGTGGCTGGTGCCCCCTGGAGGCCCCGTGGCCCCCCTCAAGGTCTCCTTCTGGCTCCCAGGGTCTTTCGGTGAATAAAAAATCATCAAAAATATTCAACTCATTTCGAGCACTTTGATTTATGGACCTTTTGTGCAACTCGCAGAAAAAACCGACAGAAACTGGCACTGTGCATCTTGTTAATAGGTTAGTCCAATAAATGGTAGAAAACATAGGAAAACATGTAGAAACAAGCATGGAGCATCAAAAATTATAGATATGTTTGTCGTATTATTACCCCTTTGAGAGTTCGCACACATACGTATGTCAAAGTCCTGCAGCGCTTCTCCGTTCAGGGATAATCGCTAAAGGTTCATAATTGAGGTGGAGAGATCCCGACACATGGGGGAGAAAGAGAGAGAGAGAGATTAGATCTAGGTCTAATCGAGAGTGATCATGTCCTCTGCCAGTTAGAAGAGGCTTTAAACCAACTAGAGGGTCTCTAATTAGAAACTCTAATACAATTAGAGGTGTTTGATGCGCGTAGATTATACGCTCGTTGGGAGACCCCAAGAGGAAGGTATGAAGAGCACAACAGCAAGTTTTCCCTGAGGAAGAAACTAAGGTTGAATCGATCAGTAGGAGAAAGAAATGACTTCTGAAGGTTGTTGGCAGCTGATGTTGGCAGGGCGCACTACCGATTCAGCAACAACATGGAATCTACACAGCACAACCAAATTACTTCACCCCAACGAAACAGTGAGGTTGTCAATCTCACCGGTTTTGCCGAAACAAAGGATTAGACGTATAGTGTGGAAAACAAGGTTTGTTTGAAGTGAATGAAAAGAGAATAATGATTGCAGTGAATGAAAGGAAAGCCGTGTTTAAACTAAAAGAACCATGTTTGCAGTGGTTGTACTACCATTGTAAAAGAAAGGACCGGGGTCCACAGTTCACTAGTGGTTTCTCTCCAAAACAGATAGATAACATGCTGGGTAAACAAATTACAGCTCGGTAATTGACAGATATAAAACCTGCACTGTAGTGCATATGCATGACATGGTGATTACTCTATGATTCATGCAGGCATTACAACATAATTCACAAACCGTTATCCAACTGCATCTATGATTAATAATCCACCCTCAGAGCGTAATCCAATCAACCCGCGGGTATTAAGTTGCAAGCAACAGATTGTTGTATTAAGTAAAGTGTGTAATGTAAACAATGTAAACACCATTGTTTTCTCCCTAATGGCAAAAACACATCACTCGATCGTGGATAAAAGAGAGGCATGAACCCACTATCTAGCATAAATACCCCCTCTTGGAGTTACACGCATCAACTTGGCCAAAGCATCTACTAGTAATGGAGAGCATGCAAGATTATAAATAACATACACATGATAGATTGATAACCACTTGACATAGCATTCATTATTCATCGGATCCCAGCAAACACGACATGTAGCATTACAATAAGATGATCTTGATCATGTTAGGCAGCTCACAAGATCTAAACATAAGGGATAAAGAGGAGAAGATAGCCATCTAGCTACTACTATGGACCTGTAGTCCAAGGATGAACTACTCACGCATCATTCCGGAGGCAAGCATGGTGGTGTAGAGCCCTCCGGTGATGAATTCCCCTCCCGGCAAGGTGCCGGGGAGAGCTCCAGACCCCTTCCGAACTAGGGTTGACAATGACGGCGGCTACAAAACTTTTCGTGGCTGGGGGCTCGGGTATTTAGGGTTAACCCGAGGAGAGGTATAAATTGGCGAAAGGGCAACGTCGGTGGGTGGCAAGGGGGCACACCACCTGGTGGCGCGACCAGGGGGACTCGCGCCGCCCAATGGCGTGGGGCCCTGAGGCCCCCCTCCGGGTCTCCTCCGGACTCCGTGTACGTGACAGACTTCTAAGACCTTGGGATTTTGTTTCCTCCAATTCCGAGAATTTTTCCAGGACAACTTTTTTGAAGACAAAAACAACAGAAAACAGGAACTGGCTCTGTGGCATCTTGTTAATAGGTTAGTCCCAGGAAATCCATAAAAATGATGCAAAGTGTATAGAAAACATGTAGCAACTGGCATGAAAACAACATGGAACATCAGAAATTATAGATACGTTTGAGACGTATCAACATCCCCAAGCTTAGTTCTACTCGTCCTCGAGTAGGAAAAACGATAAAAACAAAATAATTTCTGAGGTGACATGCTACCAACATAATTTTGATCATCACAATTGTAACATAATTTGTAAAGCTGAGATCATAGTAATCTAAACACATGCATGATATACATGATTTTAACAATGAAACTTCGCAATTTTGTTGCAACATGAAAAGTAACACAAACAAAAGATCATAAATAATAATGCATTTGAAAGTTACATGTTTGTTTCGAGCATAAAGAAAGCATAGCAAAGTGGTATTTCGCTTGTCCTTAAAAGTGGAGCAAAACATAAATGTCAGGACACCTTCAAAGTTCAAGTGGGTGACTAGAAACAAATAGTTTGAGAGCAAGTAATACATAGAATGTATTAATCAGTAATAATCTTTGGGACAAATGCACATTAAACTCAGAATGGCAACTACGATCTCTTAACTATGAATAAAGTTAGAAGATGAAGAATCAACATAAAAGTAAAAGAAAGGCCCTTCGCAGAGGGAAACAAGGATTAACTCATGTGTTAGAGCCTTTTATTTTATAAACAGAGATGTTGAAAATATATTTTTAGAGAGGTTTATGCTTATGTCAGTGAATGGTAAACAGACAATACAGTACGTCACAAGCCAACTAGACTTCACAAGAGCGGCTCCCATTGAAGGATGCAACTGAGATCAGTAGATCATCCCTCTTCTCTTTTGTTTACACAATTATGCTTTCACTGATAAATCAGGGGCCAAAAGAGTGAAAATAATTCATATAAACACATTTTGGGGCTGGGCACCCCGTTGCTAGCTCTTATAGCATTTGGATAAGCGGATGTGCCACTAGTCCAGGTGTGTAAAGTCCAATCAAAAAGTGAGATAAAGATTCTCTATTCACGTCCTCATGAGCTAAAACAGGGGGCACAAAACAGGTATAATTTTGAAGGTTTTAAAGTTAGCACATGAGAAATTTACTTTGGAGTGGCGGTTAAATACCACATGTAGATAGGTATGGTGGACACATTTGGCAAACTTTGGTTTTTGGGATTTAGATGCAGGAGTAGAGCTCATACTTAGTATAGGTGGAAGCTAGCAAAGACTGGGAGCGACAAATCAAGAGAGCATAATGGCCATAATCATGCATAGCGACAAAAACATTATTGATCAAAGCATACATGGTATTATAAGTCAAAAAATAAATGATCACGGAGGCTAGAGGTGACTAGTTTATAGTCAGAACATGGTGGTAACTCAAAACAATTGACAAGCATCAAATTACTCAAGATAGTGATCTACAAGAGTTATGTAAGCATTTTATTATACCATGCCATATGCAACATTTTCTGTTCCAACCAAACACTAATCAACTTATTTATCAACTATCCAAACAAATATAAGTGAAGCAAGAGAGTGCTTTCTTCAAAATAAACTAATAGCTCTGACAAGATATATATGAAAACACGGAGCTAAAAGTTCTAGCAGTAGCAAACAGGAATACTCAATAAATATAAGCGAAGCACATGAGTATTCTAATGAAAAAGCGGAGCGTGTCCCTCTCCCAAAAAAATGCTAGGATCCAGATAGTATAGAGAAGCAAACAAAACATAAACAAATTGAAAAACAAAAATATACTGACTCTCCAAGAAAAGTGCACAAGATGTAAAGGAATAAAAATATAGTCCCACTAGAGATGACATGATAATTTGCCGATGAAGAAGGGGATGCCTTGGGCATTCCCAAGCTTAGACTCTTGAGTCTTCTTGAATATTTTGGGGAGATCCAGAGGAGCTTCCCCAAGCTTAAGCTTTTCACTCTTCTTGATCTTTCATTATCATCCATCTCGCTTAACACTTGAAAACTTCCTTCACATCAAAACTTGAATGTTTTTCTCATTAGAGGGTTAGTGCATCAAAAACAAATAATCTCAATTGGTTCCTTTTGTACAAAAATTCATAAGAAATTACTTTCAAACATTAGCTACTGTTACTATCATTAAGTTAATCTCTTTTACCCTAAAAGAATCCACTCAAAACACATAAAAGAGAGAATGCAAAATAAAGACAGAATCTGTCAAAGCTAGAACAGTCCGTAAAGATGACTTTTTCGGGGCACTTACGTTGCTCAGATCGAAAAACTTAAGTCTAACCAAAGATATCTATATATATCATGAATACACGCAAAAACTTTCAGATCAAAATAACTTTCTAATGAGCGCGTGGAATTTTTTTTAGTCAGAAATCTGTTCCTGCATACCTTCTAGTCATTAGAGACTTTTCTTGGCACAAAAAACAACAAATAAAAGATACAAAGATGTTGCTACAGAAGCAACAATCATCTTCACTCAAGAAAACAAAAATAACAGAAAGTAAAAAACGATGGGTTGCCTCCCATAAGTGCTTCTCTTTAACGTCTTGTACTTAGGCACAAGTAGGGAATCAAGTATTATCAAGATCAGAAACATGAAAATACTAACTTTCCCTCACAATGGTATCAAAGGGCGGTTTTATCTTCCTTCTATGGAAGTGTTCCATATCTTTCTTAAGTGGGAATTCAAAATTTATATTCCCTTCTTTCATATCAATAATAACACCAACAGTTCTAAGAAAAGGTCTTCCCAACACAATAGGACAAGAAGGATTGCATTCAATATCCAAAACCACAAAATCAACAGGGACAATATTGTTGTTAACCATAATAAGATCATTATCAACTCTTTCCAAAGGTTTCTTCATAGAAGAATCAGCAAGGTGAGCATCCAAATAACATTTTTCCAATGGTGCAAAATCAAGGATATCATATAATTTCTTAGGCATAACAAAGATACTAGAATCAAGATCACACAAAGCATTGCAATGAAAATCATTAACTTTCATTTTAATGATGGGCTCCCAACCATCATCTAACTTCCTAGGGATAGAAGCTTCACATTTTAATTTTTCCTCCCTAGCATGCATGAGAGCATTGATGGTATCTTTAGTAAAAGCCTTCAATATCCTTAGGAATTCTAGCTAGCTTTTGCAAGAACATAGTGACTTCAACTATATTAGAACCATCCAAATCAAAGTTATTTTCATCAAAAGTAATGGGACCGTTATCTCCTACACTCCTAAAAATTTCATCACTTTTATCAGAAACAGTTTTAGTGCTATCAGGAAGTTTAGATCTTTTTCAGAGGAAGTGGAGACATTCCCAACACCAATTATATTGCAATTAGTAGTGGGAGGTTTACCAGCACTTGAGGTACCAATATTTTTAGTAGTACAAATAGTGCAAACTCTAGCCACATTATTCATTTTAGCAATTTCAACTTCTTTTTTTCTCTCTTTCCTATCTATCACTCAACTCAGCTAGCATTCTTATGTTGTTATCAATTCCAACTTGTATAGAATCGAGAGTTTTGATCTCTTTAACATCATGGGGCGGTACCTTTAATTCCAAGAAATCAACTTCATGCACAAGACTATCAACCTTTGCAGCAAGAATATCAAAATTTTCTAGCTTTTCCTCAACAATTTTTGTTAAAAGTGGTTTGTGTGCTAATAAAATCCTTAAGAATGACTTCAAGATCAGAGGGAACACTTCTATTGTTGTTGTAGGAATTACCATAAGCATTGCCACTATTAGAAGGATATGTCTTATAATTGTTATTTCTAAAATTATTCCTATAAGCACCGTTGTTGAAGTTATTATCTGTAATAAAGTTCACATCAACAATTTATTATTGGGAAACTAATGAAACTAAAGGAACATTATTTGGATCAACAGGAGCATGGCCATTCGAAAGCATAGACATAATAGCATCAACCTTATCACTCAAAGAGGAGAGTTCCTCAACATAATTTACCTTTTTACCTGTTGGAGCTCTTTCGGTGTGCCATTCAGAATAGTTTACCATCATATCATCAAGAAGCTTTGTTGCAGAACCCAAAGTGATGGACAATTGGACATAAAGGTCCCTCCAGCAGCCGAATCCAGTAGGTTTCTTGAAGAAAAATTTAATCCTGCATAGAAGGTTTGGATGATCATCCAAGTAGTCGGTCTATGAGTGGGAAAATTTTTAACCAATAATTTCATTCTTTCCCAAGCTTGGGAAACATGCTCAATATAAAATTGCTTAAAGTTCATTATGCCACTTCTCAAAGATATTATTTTAGCAGGAGGATAATATTTTCCAATTAAAGCATCTTTACACTTAGTCCAAGAATGATACTATTTCTGGGCAAAGATAGCAACCATTATTTAGCTCTTCCTCTCAAAGAGATAGAAAATAATTTTTGTTTAGTAACATCACCCTCTACTTCTTTATACTTTTGCATATCACATAGGTCAACAAAATTATTAAGGTGAGCAGCAACATCATCAGTAGAAACACAAGAAAATTGCTCTTTCATAACAAGATTTAATAGTTCAGGTTTAATTTAATAGAATTTTGTTGTGGTAGCAAGAGGAGCAATAGGTGTACATATGAAATCGTTGTTGTTTGTGCTAGTGAATTCACACAACTTAGTGTTCTCAGGATTACTCATTTTAACAATATTAAAAACATGACAGAAAATAACAACCCGAAATAAATAAAATGCGGGATTTTTTTTTGTATTTTTGGGTTTTAGAGCAAACAAAGTAAACAAAAATAGAACAAGCAAGAAAAAAGTGCTTGGAAGTGTGATACTCCCCTATATGGAGATTCCAGTATCCCTGACAGCGGCGCCAGAAAGCTTGATGCCTTGGGGGTGTGTTGTTTGTTAGGTTACTCCAAGCGCAGAGTTTGATGTAGAACAGCGACAAGATTTTCCTTGAAATTAACCAAGGTTATCGAATCCAGGAGTACACGGAGGTTCTTGAGAAGGTTGTCAGCGGCGCAACTAACATGAAACCTACGCACAAACAAACACACTACTTTGCCCCAACGAAACGGAGAGGTTGTCAATCTCTCCGGTCTTGCTGAAAACAAAGGGATTAAACTTATGGTGCGGAAAATAGTGATGATTGCAGGAAACATTAGAGAACAGTATGATTGCAGTAGGTGGTTTAACGTATGAACAAAATGGACCGGGTTCCATAGTTCACTAGTGGTGTCTCTCCATAAATATTTCTAGCATGTTGGGTAAACACATTACAGCTCGGCAATTGACAAATAATGAGGGCATGACAATGCAATATGTGACAAGATGTTCACTATGAGATTTAACAGGTCATTACAACAAAGTACATAGAATTGCTATCCAATGCATCTATGCCTAAATAATCCACCTTTGGGTCAGCATCCGCATCACTTCCAGTATTAAGTTGCAAACAACGTATTATTGCATTAAGTATTGTGTGTAATGTAAACAATGCAAAAGACACGTAGAATAAGCATAATTATTTTATCCCTAGTGGCAACAACACATCCACAACCGTGCATGTTTTAGTCACTTGAACGCTGATTTCTGGAGGCATGAACCAGCTATCAAGCATAAATAGTCCCTCTTAGGGTCACAAGCATCTGCTAGCAACGGAGAGCATGCAAGATATAAACAACATAGACATATGGATAAATAAATAACTTGCTCATAGTATCAATATTCATCGGATCCTAACAAACACAACATGTACCATTGCATAACGATGATCTTGATCATGTAGGGCAGCTCAAAAGATCTAAACATGATAGCACAAAGTGGAGAGACTACCATCTAGCTACTGCTGTGGACCCGTAGTCCAAGGATGAACTACTCACGCATCACTCCGGGGGAAGGTATGGCGGTGTAGAGCCCTCTGGTGATGATTCCCCTCTCCGGCATGGTGCCGGGAAGAGCTTCAGAACCCTCCTGAACTAGGGTTGACGACGGCAGTGACATATGGACTTTTCGTGGTTTCATGAATGTATTTAGGTTTTTCGGGCAGAAGGAATATATAGGCGAAAAGCAGAGTCGGTGGCCATCCGTGGGGCCCACGCTACAGGAGTGCGCTGGCCAGGGGTGGGTCGCGCCCTAGTGTGTCGTGGCCGCCTTCTGGGTTGGCTGCTCCCCCCTTCGGTCTTCTGGAGTCTTGTGGAGTCTTCTGGTGCATTATGTGCGTACGCCAATTTTTGTCCAATTTCGAGAATATTTTGCGACTAGATTTTCTGAAAGAGAAAAAGAGTAGAAAACATGAACTGGCACTTTGGCATCTTGTTAATATGTTAGACCTAGAAAATGCATAAAAATGCTATGAAGTGTAAACAAAACATGTGGCAATTGATATAATAACAACATGGATCATCAAAAATTATAGATACGTTTGAGACGTATCAAACAAGAGCTAAAAAATCTTTCTAAGTTGTAGCATAATTTCTATGAGCACTATCTAAGGTCTTACTAGCATAAATAATAACATCCAATTTCTTATCTACTCTTTGTCCTAAAACAACTCCTACAACAAAACCACTAGCATCACACATAATTTGAAAAGGCGAATTCCAATCAGGTGCTTGAACAATAGGTGAAGTTATTAAAGCTTTCTTAAGAACTTCCAAGGCTTCTTTACAATCATCACCAAAAACAAAAGGAACATCTTTTTGAAGAAGATTAGTAAGAGGTATTGAAGTCTTAAAAATTCTTTAATAAATCTCCTATAGAAACCAGCATGATTGTCGGATATATGCCAATTAGGGGGTATATCCGGCATTGGCCAAAGGCCGGATTACCAGGGTGGCCCGCAGGTAATGGAACAAAGTCCATTGGGCGGCCAAGCAAGCTAACGCGCAGGAAGCTGGATTCTAGAAGAACCCGGATCACGACCCAATACGTGATCCGGCTTCGAGAAGAAGCCGGATGCCTTACTTTCCAAGAATAGGAATACTTTCCATAGTCTTCTAGGTTTCCTTTCTGTAAGCCCTAGTCCGGCTATCTATATAAAGTCGGACAGGAGTTGACAATTAGAGACCGAATAGCTAGAAGCCAACTTGCCGGAAAGTTCATCCTCGCCGACTTAGCGAAACCATACTCACATTCTACTTTGTATACTTTAGGCTTCAACCCTGATTTTGTGAGATTGCAGGAGTATGAACCGCCTTAGTTGCGACGTACCAAACCTGGGTAAACCGTGTCCTCATTTCTAGTTCTCCCATGTTTCCACCCACGGTTCTATCAGTAGGATTATGGCACCCCTTGCCATGAGCCTAACTAAGAACACTCGACAGTTGGCGCCCACCGTGGGGCCAGCAGCGTCGGGAGTCACGTTTCGAGCGGGGATACTCGACGGAATCGGCAACACGATTACTGTTGGAAGCCTGAAATTCAACGGAAACGTCGAATGCTTCATCGATAATGGATCCTATATGCCGACACGGAATCACCTGGTAAATGCATGTGACCTTCCTATCGGATCCGCTAATGTTTTCATAGGTTTGACGGCAGAAGAAATGGGATTCCATGGTGGAAGTAATTTTATCCCACCCGTCCTATGCCCAGTAGAAGACGTCTTTGACGCCGGATTCAGATCAGATCTGCCTTATTCATATATTAGGGCAGATCAAGACTCATTAGCTGCATATCGCCAAAGCATGAATGGATTTGCCACCTCTCGGGAGATGCTTGCACCGAGATCACACTTCATTGGCATGGTGCAATCCGAGATTGCCGAAAACATGTAATTTGAAAATCCCGTGGAAAAGGCAGAAAACGTTGATCCCACAGAAAAAGTGGATGACCAAGAATCCTCCAATCTCATGACAAGCTCGGAAGCCGAATCTATCTTAGCAACTATTGAAGCAAAGTTAGACTCGGAAACCAAATCTACAGGTTATAGCACAGATTCCGTTGATTATGATGAATATGCTTTTGAAAGAAAGATCAAATCTGTGCAGGGAAGAGTCCACGAAGTACTCATGGCTAAACCAACCACAAAGTCGGATACCGAGGAAGAAGCGGAAGCAGATCCCAAAACACCCCCGCCAGCTGGTAAGGAAGAAGGAGAAGAACAAGATGGTGAGAAAAGCCCGCCTTATCTTGATGTTAAGGAATTGACGGAAGATGAACCTCATAAAAAGCCTCCATCTTCCAAAAAGAAGAAAAAGTCTGCCAAGAAGTTGTTCACCAAGGCCCAAATGAGAAAGATGGACAAATTGGCAGATATAGCTAACAAAAACATGGAAGTCAAAGGTGGCAGCGGTGTAAAGGTGGCAGAGAAGAAAAAGACTAAAGTACATGTTCCCCAAATGTCGGAACATGACGAAATTGATCTAATTCAAACCCTGGTTGCAAGAGACAAACCACCGGAAGTGCTGGAAGTCAGGATGCAAGACATAATGCGGCAACAGCAACACCTATTCCGGACTCGGGAAAATCTCCTCAAAACCCAGGCCGCCGTCAAAGCGCCCCAGAAAGAAATTGAGGAATATGAACGTCAGAATATGTCTGGAATAAAACCTACAAGGTTACCCGGAATTGCAAAGACGGAAGAACTGCCATCCAGAAAACGGTTTGAAAACCCGTCTTGGCAAAGGCAAGTTAACAATACAAATGCTAAGGGTGAACACATATATAAGACCGCAACAGAAAACATAGAGGTTGCGTTTGCCATCCTCAATGAAGACCTTTACTCCAATGACGAAAAACTTCAGGGAGTGTATGCCTTCTTAGGAAAAGCATTGAAACAATAGCAGCAAGGACAAGCATGTTTGAGTAAGTTACATGATGATTCAGCTTTATGCAAAACTGCAACGTGCACCGCTGGAACACCTGATCCAAGTGAACCTCGAGATTCAAGAAACTCAAAGGGAAAGAAAGAACATCCTAATAAGGACAAGAAAGTCCCGGACAACAAGGACGCAGCGTCCAGGACAGGATCTCATCCGCCGAAAGGCGAGCATAACCCCAAACACTGCTTCGATAAGGATCGGGAGGACAAAAACCGGAAACACGGAAAAACAATGCCGCCTCCGAGACACTTGATACGTCAAAAACGTATCTCCTTTTCCGAACACTTTTCTTATTATTTTCCTCTAAACTTGTGTGTTTTGGATACAACTAACACGGGCCAACGCTGTTTTCAGCAGAATTACTTTGGTGTCTCGTTTTTATGCAGAAAAATGAACTTTCGGAAAAATGCCCAGAAAAGAGCCTATTGATGTTTTCACCCCGGAAGACCCCGAAAGCCACAAGGGGGCCACGAGAGGGGCCACGGGGTGGCCATAACCCCCTGGCGCGGGTCCCCTGGCCGCGCCAACATAGGGTGTGGGCCCCCTAGGACCCCCCCTCGGACTCCCCTTTCGACTACAAGTAGCCTCCAACCCTAAAACGCGAGGGGGTTCGTCATATTCCACAGAAACACAACAGAGCGCCGTCGTCGTCCCGAACCTCGATTCGAGGATCAGGAGTTCCTATTCTAGCACCCTGCAGGGACGGGGAAGTGGAGGAGATCATCACCATCGTCATCACCAACGCCTCTGCATCAACCATCCATGTTCCCCCCATCCATGTGTGAGTAATTCCATCAACCATCCATGTTTCCCCCATCCATGTGTGAGTAATTCCCCGCTGTAGGCTGAAGGGGATGGTAGGGATTGGATGAGATCGTTCATGTAATAATGTCGTGATTGTTAGGGCATAGTGCCTAGTGTCCTCTATTAGTGGTATTGACATTGTTGCAACTTGTTATGCTTAATGATTGCCACTTTGGGCCCGAGTGCCATGATCTCAGATCTGAACATGTTATTGAATCATGATGATAATTATTGTTTCTTGATCATACCCACAAGTTGTTTACACATATTGTTGTTCGGAATCCGAGGCCCCGAAGTGACAGAAATTGGGACAACCGGAGGGGATGGCTGCAATGTGAGGATCACATGTGTTCACGGGGTGTTAATGCTTTGCTCCGGTGTTCTATTAAAAGGAACACCTTAATTACTAGTAGTTCCTTTAAGGCCCCGCTACCACGGGCTGGTAGGAAAAAAGATGTTGTGCAAGTTCTCATTGCGAGCACGTACGACTATTTACGGAACACATGCCTATGGTTACTTAGTTCTTGGATGCTTTATCATATTTATCTGCAATGCCCCTGACATGATCATTATTAGAACTTTCTTATCCATGCAACGCCCGTTCATCCATCCCTATGCCTACAGTATTTAATCCGTTGTTTACTTCAATAACTACTGTTGTTGTTTTCATTCCACTGTTGTTATTATTTCACTTCTGCTGCTACTATAAAGCTGTTACTACTGATAAACCACTGCGAATAAAAGTACATTCAGGTGCAGGTGAATTGACAACTCACTTGTTAAGGCTCACAAATATTCTTTGGCTCCCCTTGTGTCGAATCAATAAATTTGGGTTTTAGTTCCCTCGAAGACTGTTGCGATCCCCTATACTTGTGGGTCATCAAGACTATTTTCTGGCGCCGTTGCCGGGGAGCATAGCTTTATTTGCGAGCTCAGTAGAGAGTATTATTATCTACTGCCATCATTCATCATGGGTAAGACTTGTGATGGAAAGTTTCCTATATTACCATCCACTACAAGAAGAGGTACAACTCTGAACACCTCTGTTGCTCTTGATTCATCGTCTGTTATGAGTAAGTTGTTTACACCACCACATGCTACACATGCTACTTCTGCTGAATCTGAAAATGCTTCTGATACTTTTGATGATGCTTCTATTGTGATTGATGAGAGTGGTTCTCTCGGTCCTTTCTTATATACTACTATTGCTAAAGCTAAAAAATATTGCAAACACTAGAACTCCTGATAAAAATCCTGTTATTCCTGCTTTTTCACCTGAGTTTAGAGAGACTCCTAGTGATGATTTAGATGATGCCTATATTGAACTGAGTGATGATCTTATTGATGAAATACATGCTTTGAAGGATAAAGATGTTGCTATACGTCTTATGGAAAGTCGTGCTGTTAGGTATAAATTATCTCATGATGCTAAGTTTGCCACTTCTCCTATTAATATTAGGAATAAGGATTATGATTTCTCTTATATATCTATTGTTGAGAAAGAACCTTTTTGTGGAACTGAAAATAAAAGTGATGTGAAACATATGGATGAGCTCTCCTCTTGCGTAGTTTATTCTCTGGTGATCTTAAGAAACGTAGCTACTTTGTTGCTAAAATATTCCCTTTCTCATTAAAGGATGAAGCTAAAACTTGGTTTAACAATTTGTCTCTTGGATCTATTGATAGTCCTATTGGTTTGGTTAATGCTTTCTTTCTGAAATATTTTCCTGCTAGTGCTCAACATGCTGCTTTACAAAATATATTTAATTTTAAGCAATTGGAAGAAGAGAAATTGCATGTATCTTGGGAAAGGTTTGGTTCTTTAATCAGAGCTGCACCTAGGTATAAGCTAGAAGATAATAAACTTCTTGATATATTCTATAATGGACTAACTGTTGAATCTAGGACATACCTGGATAGTTGTGCTGGTTGTGTTTTCAGGCAAAGAACTCCAGAAGAAGCTGAGGAATTAATGGCTAAAATAAGCCAAAATCATGATGATTGGACTATGGTTGAGCCTGAGCTGACCCCTACTCCAGTACCTACACCAACACCAACACCCAAGAAGAGGGGAATGATTGGATTTAATGATGAAGTGATGAGAGAAGCCAAGAAAACTCTTAAAGAGAGGGGTATTAAATCTGAAGATGTGAAGAATCTTCCACCTATAGATGAATTATGTAAGACAATCCATCACTCACCATCCATTGAGGTACACTATCTCCAATATTTTGATAGTAGAGATATTCCCTATAGAAAACCTCCTGATCAATTCTTAGATGAATTTGATAATTATGTCATTACACAAGATAATTTTAATATGAGAGTGCAGAACCACCTTATGGAAAACTCTAAAGCTATTAATGATTTGCATGGTATTATAGAAAGAACCTCTAATGATGTTAAAATTCTTGTTAAACATTTTCAAATGGTTCAAACTCAAATAGATCAACTTGCTAAAGTGCAAAAAGATTTGCTAGTTAATGCTTCTAAAGAAAAACATGCTTATGAGATAAGAACTAGAAGTGGTATTGCTACTCAAGATCCTTTATATCCTGAGGGACATCCTAAAAGAATTGAACAAGATTCTCAGCAAAATAATAATGATGTTATTCATACTAAGAAGAAAAAGAAGAAGAAACACAAAACTGCTGTAGAATCCTCTGAACTTGCTAAAGATCCTAATAGTATATTTATCTCTGATGCTGAAACTGAAAGTGGTAATGAAAATAATGATGCTTATGATAAAGAAGAACATGTAGCTGAACCTGAAAAGCAAACTAAAACTGCTAAGTATACTAAGGAAGATTTTATTGCTAATAAACATGGTAATGAGAGAGAACCTTGGGTACAAAAACCAATGCCTTTCCCTGGTAAGAAACAAAAATCACGGAAGAAGAATATCATAACAAGTTTTGTGAATGGATGAAACCTTTGTTCTTGCAAATTCCTTTAACTGATGCTATTAAATTGCCTCCTTATGCAAAATATATGAAAGATATTGTCTCTAACAAAAGGAAGATTCCTAATGAGGAAATTTACACTATGCTTGCTAATTACTCTTTTAATGGAAATCTTGGAGATCCTGGTATACCTACTATTCCCTCTTCTATTAAAAATAATTATGTTAGAACTGCTTTGTGTGATTTGGGAGCTGGAGTTAGTGTCATGCCTTTTACTCTCTATAAAAGACTCCTTCTAGAAAAATTGATACCAACTGATATATCTTTGCAAATGGCTGATAAGTCTACTGTTATTCCTGTGGGTATATGTGAGAATGTTCCTGTTCAAGTTGCTAATAATTGTCTGATATTAACTGACTTTGTTGTGTTGGAAATGCCTAAAGATGATAATATGTCTATTATTTTTGGAAGACCGGGGATGTTATTGGTTGCAATCAAGGAAAAGTAACTTCTAATGTTAATGATAAAGAGCACATTGTTTATTTTCCCAAGAAGATTGATAGAAAATATGGTCGAAATCATGAAAATGTTGAGACCATCAAGATTGAAGAATTTTATTGTCCTATTCCAAAACCACCCAAGGAATATGATATTATTATGATTGGGACTATGCCTATCAAGGTTGAGGTAACATGAGTATTTAGTGAGAAACAAAGTTTTGTTTCATATAAAATTATTTTGGTAGCAAGACTTGACCACCCTTGTTAACAAAATGATTTTAAATGAAATGGGCAATGTTTTCACTATGTTTTCACCTTCCCCATATTGTTTTCACCATGTTTACTTATGTTATCACGTTATTACTTGAGTGCAATCATGTTTTACACCATCCTTATGCATGCTTTCCTGATGTTTTCACCCTGATTATTGAAGTTATGCATGTTTTCACCACCCATACTTTTGTTTTCACCACTACCACCATTGTTTTCTTTGGTTATTCTTTCATTAAAGTGTCATAGAACCTCTGTAGTTTTGGTTTTGGTTTTGTTTTCCACATTTTCACTTTCCTTTTCCCGTTTTTTATTAATTATTAAAATTCTGGAAATACCTCAAAAATAAAGTTTCTCGAAAAATTCCAGAAAAATTATAATAAATTTTTACGTCAAAAATGAGGCAGAAAGCCACTAGGAGACCCCAGGGGGACCCACCAGGCAGGCAAACCCTAGGGTGGCGCGGCCTGCCCCCTAATGGCGCCAGCCCATGGTGTGGGCCCCCTGGCCCCCCACTTATTCTATCCACTGCCAAAGTCTTCTCTCTCACCCCCAAAGCTGAAAACATTTCCTGAAACCCGTGTTCTTGGTGTTCTTCCTCTGGATTTCCGATCTCCTTCTTCAGCCCATCATTTGTGCTGATTTTTGGTGTGTTTGATCTCTGGTATGTGACTCCTATGATGATCCAAGTAGAATTTTATTTAGTGAAGTATTTATTGAGTATTTTGCCACAGTAGGTGACAGCTTATGTGAGTTTGCATGCTTGATTTGAGTATAAATGATATAGTTTTGATGTATGTTTAGCTCTCATATAAGTCCCCATAGTAGTTTCCACCTTATAGTTGCTTGAAATTAATTTTTATGATGATTGTTGAAAAATTTCAAAGATGGAGCACAATGCTTATCAACTAAACCAGCATGAGTTGGAGGTGCATGAGGTCATGCTCGTGCACCGTGAAGAGAGGGTCTTCCCATCTATCTATCCGTGTCGGGAATTTATGCAAGTTACATGAATTCTGCAGGATTTCAACATTCTAGTGCATAATGCAGGTTTAGAGCGTTTCATTGAGGATGAGCCCATCCAATATGTGAAACTAACTATGTCTATGGTGCAGGATTTTTGTTTCAAATGGTCTCCAACTAACCCAATGGTCCACTATAAGATTTATAATAAAGCTGTGAGCCTGCCTTTTAGTGTTTTCTGTGCAGCTATTAATGTACCTGAGTGGGGGTCTTGTGAGAAAATAAGTGGTCAGCCCAAACCACTACTGGATTTATATGGAGAGATTTGCCAAGGCAGAAGCTTCACATGGGAGAGTGGTAAAATTCGTGAAATTCAACTCCCTAGCATTCGATACTTTGCCTACTTCATTTCTAAATGTGTATTACCTAGAAAAACTACCAGCAAGTTATCTTTTTATGATTTGGCGTTTATTGCTGCTGCTTTGAGGCATGATAGGTCTTATAATTTTGGTGCTTTGATTGCTTACCGTCTCTCACATAACCGTGATAAGGGCAGAGTTTGTGGAGGTCTTATTGCCTCACGCTTGTTAGCTTTGCATGGTTTGGAGCCACACCCTCTAGACTATCAGTTTCCTTTAGAGAGGCTTAATCTTGTTTCCATGGTTCAACATAAGTTTCTTTCTACTCATGCTCACTTATATAATTTATCTTTTCAATTAATTTTCTCCAAACGATCCGAGTGGAGAGTTGTTAAAACTGTTAGAGAAGTACTTTTGCCTGCACCTCTTTTGTTTGATCTTAATAACAGGCAAGGATGGGAGCTTCCTGAGAGTGAGCTGGATACATACCTTGAGCATCTCCCCCAGCAAGAGGAGGACGCCGGAGAGGGGGACGATGGTGATTTCGTCCAACCCTATGACGCCACGGGGATTCCATATCAGCACCCCGGGTATGACTATGCGCCGACTGCTTCATCTTATTCTTATGCGCCCGAGTACGACCACACGAGGGATGACCCAGTGCAGTGGGGATATTTCCCATGCTTCGATTGATCTCCACTTAGGCCAAAATCCTAAGCTCGGGGGGAGGTATACCGACATCACACTCATTTATATATCATGTTCGGTCGCTTCTTTGTACATCCATGCTTTCTTTTCTTTTGCTTCTTTTGTTTCTTTCGTTTGTTTTCATTTTCTTTCGCTTCTTTTGTTTTTATTGTTTTGTTTTTGCTTTCCAAAACACAAAAATACCAAAAATATTTCTGTTGTTTCTCTCTATTTGTTTCTTTAGTTGTTTTGCTTTATTCTTTAGTTGTGTTTTAATTTTCAAAAACCCAAAAATATTTTCTTTTGGCTGCTGTTTGCTTTCTTTTGTTCTTGTTTCATTTTAAAACCCCAAAAAGATTTTTGTTTTGTTTGCTTGCTCTCTTTTTGTTCGTGCTTTAATTGAAAAACCCAAAAATATTTGTTGTTCTTCTTTGGTTTTGTAAAGTTTGTTGCAGAGTTCAACAGTCGTCCGTGATTCCATTGGAGCTTGGTTTTCATTATATATTATTCTAGCCATGAGTGAAGAGCAATAATGACGATATACGACAATTCAAGTTGTGGTGAGAGGCTAGTATGAACTCTATTTGCTTTCATTTTTGCACATATATCCATGTATGTGAGCATGCTTAGTTTGTTAATATAAGATATATGTGACTTAATGGTGCTTAATAGTTCATGCTCTCTCATGTTTTGTTCCAATGTATTAATAGTAAATTACCTGTCGCATAAATATGTGTTCGCATTATTCTATTTATAGAAGGACATGATATTGTGGTAGCCTCCTCTGAATGTTTCATTTGAATCGACTTGGCACATGCTCACGCATGCTAAGACTGAAAACAAAAAGTCAATAAGCCTCGATGATTTATTTTGCCTCAGAGTTCTAGTATCAATTTTATGCCTCAATTCATTTTTACTTTGTCGCAAACATGATTATGATAGTTGTTGCTCTCTTGATTGTCGCTCCCTGTCTATTTGCTAGCCTTCACCTGTACTGAGTATGAGCTCTACTCGTGCATCCAAATCCCTGAAAACCAAAGTTTGCCAAATGTGTCCACCATACCTACCTATATGTTGTATTTAACCGCCACTCCAAGTAAATTACTCATGTGCTACCTTTAAAACCTGCTAAAAGTTATTCCTGTTTTGTGCCCCTGTTTTAGCTCATGAGGACGTAAATAGAGAATATTTATCTCACTTGTTGATTGGATTTCACACCCTGGACTAGTGGCTTCATCCGCTTATCCAAATGATAGAAGAGCTGGCAGCGGGGTGCCTAGCCCCAAATTAATAAACACAAATTCTCTTCACTCTTGTTGCCCCTGATTTATCAGTCAAAGCATAATTGTGTAAACAAAAGAGAAAGATGGATGACCTTCTACACCAGTTGTGTCCTTCACCATGGGATCCGCTCTTGTGAATCCAGTTGGCTTGTGACGTACTGTATTGTCTGTTTACCTTTCGTTGACATAAGCATACACCTCTCTCAAAATGTTTTCAATACCTCTGGTTAATAAAATAAAAAGCTCTAGCACATGAGTGATCCATGCTTCCCTCTACGAAGGGCCTTTATTTTACTTTTATGTTGAGTCTCCGCCTTATTATTTGAGCACTTTCTTGAGAGCATGATTATCATTCTTAATGTAATGTGTTTGTCCCAAAACACGGTTGATTGTGGTATATTCTTGATACTTGCATCTTTGATATCTTTACTTCTAGTCTTCCCTTGAACTTCAGAGGTGCCCTAGCATTTATGTCTTGCCCCACACTTAAGGGATAGCAAGATACCACTTTATGAGATCTTATTATGAATATTTCAATCTTGCAAATAGTTATGCTTCATGTTGTTTATTATTAATATGTTGTTATCTTCTCATGGTTTGCATAGCTATTAAGTGTCAGTATCTTGCATGTATCCTATCATGAGCATAATTAAGTATTTGATCACATAGTGAGTATATTTACATCATATGAAACAAATGTGTTCGTAAAAGTATTTTATCGCACTCAGTTGTCACTGAATTGCTTGAGGACAAGCAATAAGCTAAGCTTGGGGGGAGTTGATACGTCGAAAACGTATCTCCTTTTCCAAACACTTATCTTATTGTTTTCCTCTAAACTTGTGTGTTTTGGATACAACTAACATGGACTAACGTTGTTTTCAGCAGAATTACTTTGGTGTTTCATTTTTATGCAGAAAAATCAACTTTCGGGAAAATGCCCAGAAAAGAGCCCATTGATGTTTTCACCCCGGAAGACCCCGGAAGCCAGAAGGGGCCAGGAGAGGGGCCACAGGGTGGACACACCCCCTGGCGCGGGTCCCCCTGGCCGCACCAGCATAGGGTTTGGGCCCCCCCAGGACCCCCCTCAGACTCTCCTTTCGACTACAAGTAGCCGCCAACCCTAAAACGCGAGGGGGTTCGTCATATTCCACAGAAACACAACAGAGCGTTGCCGCCGTCCCGAACCTCGATTCGGGGATCAGAAGTTCCTGTTCTGGCACCCTGCCGGGACGGGGAAGTGGAGGAGGTCATCGCCATCGTCATCACCAACGCCTCTCCATCGACCATTCATGTTTCCCCCATCCATGTGTGAGTAATTCCCCGCTGTAGGCTGAAGGGGATGGTAGGAATTGGATGAGATCGTTCATGTAATAATGCCATGATTGTTAGGGCATAGTGCCTAGTGTCCTCTATTAGTGCTATTGACATTGTTGCAACTTGTTATGCTTAATGTTTGCCACTTTGGGCCCGAGTGCCATGATCTCCGATCTGAACATGTTATTGAATCACGACGATAATTATTGTTTCTTGATCATACCTGTAAGTTGTTTACACATATCATTGTCCGGAACCCGAGGCCCCGAAGTGACAGAAACTGGGACAACTGGAGGGGATGGCTGCGATGTGAGGATCACATGTGTTCACAAAGCGTTAATGCTTTGCTCCGGTGTTATATTAAAAGGAACACCTTAATTACCAGTAGTTCCCTTGAGGCCCCGCTGAAAACGGGCTGGTAGGACAAAACATGTTGTGCAAGTTCTCATTGCGAGCACGTACGACTATTTACGGAACACATGCCTATGGTTACTTAGTGCTTGGATGCTTTATCATATTAATCTGCAATGCTCCTGACATGATCATTATTCGAACTTTCTTATCCATGCAACGCCCGTTCATCCATCCCTATGCCTACAGTATTTAATCCGCTATTTACTTCAATCACTTCTGTTGTTGTTTTCATTCCACTGCTGTTATTATTTCACTGCTACTGCTACTATAAAACTGTTAATACTGATAAACCCTGCAAACAAAAGTACATTCAGGTGCAGGTGAATTGACAACTCACTTGTTAAGGCTCACAAATATTCTTTAGCTCCCCTTGTGTCGAATCAATAAATTTGGGTTTTAGTTCCCTCGAAGGCTGTTCTGATCCCCTATACTTGTGGGTCATCAACACTAGGCCGATAAAACCGGAAGATACGATCACCCTCACAGGCGTGAGAGATTCCTAACCCCTCCAAGGAACAAGGAACATGTGAGGAGTATAACTCCGCCTCATTCCAAAGAGCGGTATGCCGAAAGACATAGGGATGAACCAAGACGAGCGTATTCATGCAACAATGGACTAGAGAGGAGTAGATCCCTCTCTATTCATTCCGTCGGAAGGTATTCCGCACACGCCGATAAGGCGGAAAGAGATGATATGTATTTCGGTCCAAAGTGCTTCACTGCTAGGATTCGGAACATCAATCTACATGCTACCTTCGCCAAAGTCGGGCCAACTTATCAAAAGTATACCAGAAGTACAAACCCGGATACATGGCTCTCAGATTACTATACTGCCATCTGGATTAACAAAGGGACAGATCTGGATGCCGTAAAATTCCTACCCCTGATGTTGCTGGATGGAGCTCGAGACTGGATTAATGGACTTCCTTCAAGAACGACGGATAGCTGGGAGAATATGGCTAGAGTTTTTGCTAAGCATTTGCGTGGCACGTATAAACGCCCCAAAAGCATTAACTAGTTGAACCATTGCATCCAATATGAAGACGAGTCGTATGTCGACTTTATCTCAGGATGGACTACAATGAAGAATAGCTGCCCTGGAGTAAGTGACGTTCAAGCAATGCACGCTTTCGGCAATGGGCTAAAACCCGACCTCGTACCGTTCATGGTTGGTTCCAAAATGTACAAGGATCTAGGTTCTATGCTAACAACCGCCAATGATCATGCATGGACCAAAGACGATATTAGAGCCAGAGGCGGAAATATTGATGCATTGGTACAAGCCAAAAAGGTGTTTCGCTCTAAAAAGAAAAACACTCTAGAAGCTCAACCAAAGCCCAAAGAAGTAAATGTCGCCATTGGAAAGGATAACACCAGTAGATGGAAAGGCAAAGGCACAGAAAGCAGGGAACCTATCTCCTATTCTAAAGAAGAGTGGGCAAAGATGAAAGGGGAACCTTGTATTCATCATGCGCAGTCAACCAGCGATACCGTCTTAACAAGCACATGGAGGGCATCGCTGGAACCGAAAATAGAGGGAAGAGTTCCAAAAGTAAATTCAACAAGCAAAAGCTGGAAGCTGAGAAAGACGAAAGTGAGTCTGATACTGACGACAAAATCCAAGAGCAGCAACGGAAAGGTGAACCTAAATTCCCGAGAGTCCAAGGAGAATGCAATTTAACTTTCCTCGCGACCCCATCGGCTAACCAAGTGAAGTGATCATGGAGAGAAATCAATGTTGTCGTTCCACCAACTTCAAAGTACTTAAAGTATTCAAAGACGCCAATTACCTGGGATCAGTCTAATCATCCTGGTAATATCCCGGAACCCGACACACACGCCTTGATAGTAAGCCCTATTTTGCAAAACACTAGGCTCAAGAGAGTGCTGATGGACGGAGGATCAAGCATCAAAATTATGTACCTGAGTACTTTGAAGAAATTGCACCTGTCACGAACCCAGCTCAAGCACAACAATGTACATTTTCACGACATTGTTCCTGGCAGACAAGCACATTCCCTAGGAGAAATTTTCCTAGAAGTAACCTTCAGAAAGGCAGATCACTTTTGCCAGGAGATGATTTCATTCGAGGTAGTACCGTTCGAGAGCGTGTACCATGCAATACTCGGACGTCCGACTTTCGCCAAATTCATGGCTAGGTCGTGCTACATCTACAACAAGCTTAAGATGCTAGAGCGAAGAGACGGAGTAATCACCATTGAAGGAGATTTTAAGCTGGAAAATGAGCTAGAGCTGGGAAACACCCTTTGTGCCGAGCATGTAATAACAAAGGAAGAGCTGGCTAAGGAGGTAACACCGACAGAAATGCCGGCAGGAAAAAGAAAGCCGTAAGTCGGCCGACAGCTTCAAAGCGTATGAGAATACAAAGCAGACTATCCTGGACCCCAAAGACTCGGTGAAATACGTTGTTGCGGGAACCGGAATGACTGACAAATAGGAAAGTGATCTCATCGAGTTCCTCCATTAGAATGGGGATATTTTTGCCTAGTGTCTTGCCGATATGCTAGGCATACCCCAGGAACTTGTAGAGCACCAATTGAAGGTTATTCAAAGGATCAAAACCCGTCAAACAAGGTCTCTGTCGTTTCGATGGAAGAAGACAGAAGGCTATTGGCAAGGAAATCATCCGACTTTTAGAAGCTGATTTTATCCAGGGAGTCATACATACCAATTGGTCTGCAAATCTGGTATTAGTCCCGAAGAAAGATACTACTGTCCTTAGGATGAGTATAGATTATACCGAGTTGAACAAATTGTGCCCAAAAGATAGGTTCACCTTATGATACGTCTCCAACGTATCTATAATTTCTGATGCTCCATGATAATATTATGCCAATTTCTACATGTTTTCTCCCTTCTTTATATCATTTTTATCGATTTTCCCGGACTAACCTATTAACAAGATGCCAAGTGCCAGTTCCATCTTTTCTGCTGTTTTTTATTTCAGAAAAGTTGTTCTGGAAATATGCTCGGAATTGGACCCCACAAAGCCCGAAGTGCCTATTTTCCCCGGAAGCATCCAGAAGACTGAAGAGTAGTCGAAGAGGGGCACCAGGGGGCCCACACCATGGGGTGGTGCGCCCCCCTTGGCCGCGCCAGGGGGTGGTGTGGGGCCCCCAATGCTCCACCGCTCTGCCCTTTCGCCTATTTATTCCCCCCGGATGGAAAACCCTAGACACCTGATAAAAAATCCCCGAAAAGTTCCGCAGCCGCCGTCATCGTCAACCCTAGATCAGGGGTGTTCTGAAGCTGTCTCCCGGCACCCTGCCGGAGAGGAGATCATCACCGGAGGCCTCTTCATGACCATGCCTGCCTCCGGAGTGATGCGTGAGTAGTTCATCCTTGGACTACGGGTCCATAACAGTAGCTAGGTGGTTGTCTCCTCCTCATACGCCTCCATGTTTAGATCTCGTGAGCTGCCTAACATGATCGAGATTGTTCTTATGTAACTCTATGTGCTGTGTTTGTTGGGATCCGATGAATATTGAACTTATGCAAAGTCGATTATAGTCTTTATTGCATATGCTATTTGTGATCTTGCATGCTTTCCGTTGCTAGTGGTTGCTCTGGCCAAGTAGTTGCTAGTGACTCCAAGAGGGAGTATTTATGCTCGATAGCGGGTTCATGACTCCTTTTCGCCTGTGCTCGAGTGACAGAAACGTGACGGGGGAGGATGTGATGTTGCCACTAGGGATAAAACGACGGTGTGAGTGCCCGTGTGTACAATCATTTCTTACATTACACACTTTGTTTAATGCAATTATCTATTGCTTGCAACTTAATACCTAAGGGGGTTCAGATGATAACCTGACGATGGATTATTAGTCATAGATGAAGTCGGATTACGGTCTATGTATATTGTTGTAATGCCCGCAACTAATATCATAGTAGTCATCATGTCATGAATGTGCACTATGGTGCAACCTTTAGTTGTCAATTGCCCAGCTGTAATTTGTTGTGGTGACCCGGCATACCACTGCATGTTGTAGTACGCCAGTCGTTGATATAACACTCACAGAACACCGTTCCGCAAATATTACATCCCTCAGGGTGGTACAACAGAAACATTGCGGGTCTGATTAACATACACCAATATATTACAAACATAGAGTACTGACAACAGAATGAGCTCACATGGAGGTCATCCATTATTGAAGTTAAAACCATCACCGAAAGGTAAACAGTTGCTAGCACGGGAACTCAACAGTCAATAAAAGAGTTTATGACTGCTCGATTCAACCGTGAATAAGTAGTATCTAGACTAGGCTAAACCTAGTCGGACTCCTCCCCGTTGGGGTCTGCTCCGTACTGGATGAGATAGTCAACTCCTTCTACTCCACCGGAGAGGTCCGATTCTTCGTAGAAGATATCCTCCTGGCCTCCAAGTATGTTGAATGATGCTTCTTCTAGGTTCTCATAACCTAAGCAGGGGTTAAATGGGATTGAATGAGTAACGAGCGTTACTCAGCAAGTTCCTGTAAGTACAGAAGTAATGTATGCACTAACTATGGTCCTCGACTCTAAGGAGTCTAGACAGATGCAAGTTTTGTCAAATCTTTCTTCAAGAGATTGCTTTTAATAATGAAAACTATGCCCGCCATTCTTCACAGGATTAGAACTTTCATGGAGTTGCCTTTCCTGCGGCGTTCGCAGCTCCTTCCCGGAACAAGGGGTAACATGCCACATCCTTTTACACTCTGCAGAGGTGCGTTACTTTACCCATGGACGACCAAGACCATGTTGCACAACCAGGCGCGCAATCCTGTCCACTCCCACTTAGGTGTGGGGCCCGGTTGTTGGTCCAAGCCAAACCGTGCTTCTCCGCACAACGCATGCCCACCCATTTCTGCCAGCAGGTTGAACGCCTGATTCCACCCCTCACGATGGATATCTACGCGCCCCTGGCAGACCATCATAGACCCACAGAGTCCGTGGGAATTAAGGGATCCCACCCATGTGCATGTAGTCCCGCACTACCTACGCGAGAGTACAGCGTACGTCTCTGGCAGCCCGTTGACATGCGAACGAGAAAAGTATCACGGCTGACTTACTCCCCCCATAGAAGATCCATGGTCAACGCGAATTTACGGCGCAAGAATCCTGACGGCATTTGTTGTTATTTCCTAGGTAATACTTTCCCATGCAGATGGAACCTTCCTTTGACCTATTCATCTTACCATGGTTCCATCCGCCCACCAAACAGAACACTACCACTCGGGTAGTCATTCAATTAGTCATATTATTATAAAAATAGGATCATGCATTCTTTTTGGAATAGGTGGTAGTACGATAGGGTTTTGAAAATAGTTGTTATGACATAATTCAATGGACATGAGCAAGTGATGAACTTGCCTGGATATGGATAAGTAATGAAGTCTGAAGCTCGAGGTGGATCCTGACTTCCTTGTTCTACAAAATTCCATCATTGTCCGGTAAAGACAATGTTTAAAGAAGCAAATGATGCTATTATGCATAACGATGAGATGTATGCAATTTTTGGAAAGACCATATTAATTCTTTAGTTCAAGTTGTGTTGCTTAATCACCCAGTTCTTTATAAATAGTGCTTCTAGTTGAATTTACTAAATTCTTATTACTTTAACTTTTAGCTGACTGGTTTTTCATTGTTTTTCTTATAACATGGTAATAACTTATTTCTTTTAAAAATTACAATCTAATGAAGTTTAAATAATATGCCCATCAGTTGATTTATTTGGTTCTAGCAATTGTTAGAATATATTATTATTTTCAAATAATCAACTAGTAAGGTTCTATTTGTTTTGGTGTTTAAATTAAATTTGTACTGTTTTATTTAGTACTCTAAATTAGAAATTTAGGTATGTTTATATTTATTTTATTTAATTTTCTGATTTTTTTATTAAAACTCAGTCAAATTACCTGTCTGCCCCTAGGGCTGACAGGTGGACCCCGGGGTTAGGGTTAAGCCCAACCCCCCTGGTCTGGTCAGGCTGGACCAGACCAGCCGCACCGCACCTACTCCGCCCCGCACCTTATCCCCTCCTCTTCCGCGCGAGGCGACGCAGAGGCGACGCGTTCGTTCGCCTCCGGCGATTTCCACCGGCCCCTCCTCTGTGCCACCGCCGCCGCGACCTTGCGCCTCCTCACTCTTCCTTGCTCTCACCCACGCCCTCCTCCTCGATCTGTTCCTCTTCTCGTGTGGCTCCTGCGGAATCTCTGAACCCTAACCCTAGGGTTAGGTCTTGGATGCTGCTCCTCTGCTCTGGTGACCGTGGCGCCATGCCTTGGGTGCTGGAGATGCTGTGCTGCTGCTGCGACGACTTCTCCGGGGACGCCGCCGCCGGGATGGTCCACGGGCAACCGCGGCTTCGCCGCCGTGCTTTCCTCTCCTACCGGATATGGGCACCACTATGGTGTCCATCTGTAAGTGATTTCCCTCTCTCTCTGCCCTCTATTCTTCTTCTCCCTCTCACTGTTGCCTTCTCCTTCTTGCTCTGGAATCAGCCATCGAGCTGATTCGTGCTTGTGCGTGCCTGTGATGCCTCCTGTGCCCTAGTGTGAACTCAGTAGCATTGGATTGTATCCAAATGCCTACTGGATGCGTGCTAGATGAGTTCCTAGCTAGGCTCTGTGGTGGATGAGGATTTTTATCATGCCCTTATTTTTCTTTCTCTGCTGGTTTGTGCTGTGAGATAGCTGTGGTGATGGATCTGTTGCTGGAAAATCATTTGGGTTAATTCCCATGCTGTTCTGGGTACTGATCCCCTTAGGGTTTGCTCCCAGTGATAATTTCTTGTGTCTGTGTATGGGATAACACTGTGTATACAATTTCATAATGATTTGTGGGTGTGCAAAATAATTGGGAGGTGTTACTCTGAACTTTTCTTCAGAGAATATGCCCTCAATAGTTGTATCCATTATATCCTTTCATTTCATAAATCCCTTTGGTTCTGGCTGTCAGATCCTTTGATCTGATGCCCAGCAACCAGGTGTGTGTGTGTGACACCTCCAGTGCTCCTAGTTGTGATACTGTCACACAATTCTGTTGCTATCCACCTCTCTATCTTAATTCCTAATCTCCCCTGATAAGAACAGATACTATCCATGCTTTCTTTTCCTTTTAATCCTCATGAATAAGAACAGATACTATTATGTGATTCTTTTGCTTCTTTGATCCTCATGAGTAAGAGCAGATACTATTACTTGTTTCTTTTGCCCCAAGCCCATGATGCATAGTCTGAGGCCCTAATTAATCTAAGAACAGATACTTTGCTTGAAAATTAATACCCAGTGATGAGATTAGCATAGCAACACTATGCCAACCTGAGGGTTTAGCACCCCAACCATTCCTATGTGCAACTTAGCCAAAGATTTGGCTTAGAGGGTACTCAGGGATTCACCTTGGCTATAAATCAAGTGGTTGGTGGATTTTGGTGCTTGTGGATTGCTTGTTTTCCTCCTTGTGCTCCCTGGTACCTTGGCCTTGTTTGATTGCTTGCAATCTTGCAAACACTTGCTCCAGTGACTGATGGCTTGCTTGTGTGGATGTTATCCTTTCCTGGTATTTGGTGCTTGAGCAGGTACTATGAGGTGCGACCTCATCCCCTACGGTTGCTGGAGGTTTTATACTCCAGGTGGTGTGTTGACAGCACCAAAGTGGTGGTCTGAGTGTGTTGTGCTTGCGAATGACTAAGCTGCTTGTTGCTGCGGCAGTAAGTTATGTGCTGCCACCTATGGTGTGGATATTTTCCCTGACCTGGTTGGTCTCATCCCCTTGCCGCACTGGTTACTCACTGTCCTTATCTCTTGCCTGGTGATTTAAATTTGATGTTGCCAAGTGTAATTCCAGGAGTATGCCTATGATGTTGGTCTGAGGCAAATAATTCAGAACAGATACTACTTTTTGGATTTAAAACCCTATGATGATTGATCAGTGCACCTCACTGAATCCTGAGGGTACTAACCCCCCCACTAACACTTTGTATTTTGGTTTCATGTTTGTTTTTGCAGGTTTGAAGAATTAGCTACACTGGAGTAGCTAGGTTTAGTCCTAGGTTTAATTTTTGTATTAGCTTAATTGCAAAGCTATTGTAACTGTTGTTTCTCTTCATCCTTTGTAACAAACTTTGTAATATTTGTATTATTATCAATAAAGCATATGTGTTTGTTTTTATTATTCTTATTGATATGTTAGGAGTATTTCCTATTTAATATTGTAAGTGAATTCAAATGATTTGAACTTAGGATATAAACTCATCCTTCCAATTTGATTTATATTTAATATAAATTCAAACTCAATTTCAAATTGAGCTCAATTCAAATTATTCAAATCATTTAAATAACTTAAACACTAATGTTTCAAAATCAATTATTACCCAGAGATCATGTCAAAGTTCCAACTACTAATAATAACAACTGCTACCAAAGCATCATTTACTGGGTAGAACCTCAGTCACTCCGGGGTTTTAACTTTGCGAAAAATTTACTCAGGTTTTTCAAACAAATGCATGCAGATGCACAAATTATATTCTACCCCCCGTGAGTTCCTAAACGCTGGGACATTACAGTCTTCCCTCCTTAACGAGAACTTCGTCCCGAAGTTGTAACTATAATACCTGAATAGCTCGGGGTAGTTCTGTCGTAGTTCTTCTTCTTTCTCCCAGGTAGCTTCTCGTTCAGGATGATGTTTCCACTGTACCTTGCAGTACTTGATTGCTCGGTTTCGGAGTCTTTTCCAATCTTCGGCTAGAATCTTTTCTGGTTCCTCAACATATGTGAGGTCTGATTCCAATTCTAATTCCTCTTGATTCACCGAATCTTCCGGCTCCTTCAAGCACTTTCGGAGTTGGGATACGTGGAAAACATTGTGAACTTGTTTTAACTGATCAGGTAGCTGCAGGGTATAAGCTACATTCCGGTTCTGAGCTAGGATCTTGTAAGGTCCTATATACCTAGGACTTAGTTTTCCCTTAACACCGAACCTCATAAGCCCTTTCATTGGACTAACTCGGAGATATACCAAATCCCCGACTTCTGGTTCCCATGTTCTTCTCTTCTGATCTGCATAACTCTTTTGGCGACTTTGAGCTATTTTCAAACGATCTCTGATGATATCAACAACTCGTTGCTGATCTTTGATGTAATCTGGTTCAAATTCAGACTTTTCTCCGGTCTCGAACCAACAAATCGGTGACCTACACTTTCGGCCATACAGTACTTCAAAGGGTGCTGCCTTAAGACTGCTTCGATAACTATTGTTGTAGGAGAATTCTGCTAATGGTAAATGTTCATCCCATGATCCTCCAAAATCAAGGACACATGCCCGAAGCATGTCTTCAAGAATCTGATTAGTTCTTTCCGTTTGCCCTCCGGTTTGAGGATGATAAGCAGTACTGTAGTCTAGTTGAGATCCTAAAGCTTCCTGAAGTTTTCTCCAGAATACCGAAGTAAACACAGATCCTCGATCTGAAACTATTCTTTTTGGTACTCCATGTTTGCTGACTATTTCCTTGACATATATCGTTACCAATTTCTCGGCATGATCCTTTTGATTGACTGCTAAGAAATGAGCACTTTTGGTCAACCTGTCTACAATGACCCAGATCATGTCCTTTTGGGTTTTAGTCATTGGTAATCCTGTAATGAAATCCATACCAATTTCCTCCCACTTCCATTCCGGAATCTCCAGAGGTTGTAATGGTCCTGCCGGACTTTGATGTTCAGCCTTTACTCTTTGACATGTGTGACATTCAGAAACATACTTGGCAATCTCTCTTTTCATGTTGTTCCACCAAAATATATCTCTGAGATCCATATACATCTTGGTACTTCCAGGATGAATAGAGTACGGCGTCTCATGTGCCTCCCGAAGTATCAATTTCTTAATCTCTGGAATGTCAGGTACACAAAGCCTCTTGTTGAACCATAATGAACCATGTTCTCCTACATGAAATTCAGAAGGTCTTCCTTCTCCAATTCTCTGGAGTTCTTCTTTTATGAATGGATCTTCGTCTTGCCGCCGGATTATCTCATTTCGAAGATCACTTGTTCTTTCTTCCATGACCTGCATGGTAAACAAGCCTCCCAAGATTGTACCTCTAGTACCTCAATCTCTGCTTGTTCAATTTCCCTTTGCAACTCTTTTGGTAACTCATATTGAATTGGTGGACTGTCAGTACTCTTCCGACTTAAGGCATCTGCTACCACATTGGCTTTCCCTGGGGTATAGTTGATAGTAAGATCGTAGTCTTTGATCAATTCTAACCATCTCCTCTGCCTCATATTTAACTCTTTCTGAGTGAAGAAATATTTGAGACTCTTATGATCTGTGTAAAGCTCACACTTCGATCCATAGAGAAATGACCTCCATCTCTTAAGAGCAAACACTACCGCTGCCAATTCTAAGTCATGCGTTGGGTAATTTACTTCATGTGGTTTGAGCTGTCTTGAACCATAAGCTATTACCTTACGATCTTGCATGAGCACACATCCCAATCCATTCTTGGATGCATCACAATAAACAGTGTAATCCTTGCCCGGTTCTGGTACTGCTAAGATTGGAGCTGTTGTTAGCCGTTTCTTTAACTCTTGAAAACTGGCTTCGCACTTATCTGACCATATGAAAGGAGTATTCTTCCTTAACAGATTGGTCATTGGCCCAGCTATTTTAGAGAATCCTTCAATGAATCTTCTGTAATACCCGGCCATTCCAAGGAATCCTCGAACTTCCTTGACAGTGGTTGGTGCCTTCCAATCTAAGACTGACTTTACTTTGTCTGGATTTACTGCAATACCTTCTTTGCTGATAACATGTCCAAGAAATTCCACTTGGTCTAACCAGAACTCACACTTGCTGAATTTTGCATAGAGTTGATGTTCCCTCAGAACTTGTAGCGCTATTCTCAGATGCTTGGCATGATCTTCTTTGTTCTTTGAATATATCAAGATATCATCGATGAACACAATCACGAACTTATCCAAGTATGGCATGAAGATCTTGTTCATCAAATTCATGAAAATAGCAGGTGCATTGGTCAGCCCAAAAGGAACAACCAAATATTCATGATGGCCGTACCTTGAAACAAAAGCTGTTTTGGGTACATCTTCTGGTTTGATCTTGATCTGATGGTACCCTGACCTGAGATCAATCTTGGAGAACACTCCAGCTCCGTAAACTTGATCAAATAGATCTTGTATTCTTGGTAACGGATACTTGTTCTTGATAGTGACATTATTCAGGTTTCTAAAATCACCACACATTCTTCTGCCTCCATCTCTCTTGTCCACAAATATCACGGGTGATCCCCATGGTGAAACACTCTCTCTGATGAATCCCTTACTTTCCAGCTCATCTAACTGTTCCTTAAGTTCTTTTAACTCTTTGGGACCCATCTTGTATGGTGCCTGAGCAATGGGTGATGTACCTGGTATCAAGTCAATGGTAAACTCTATCTCCCTATCTGGTGGCATTCCCGGCAATTCTGCTGGAAAAACATCTGGAAACTCGTTGACTACTGGTATATCTTCTAACTTAGCTTCATTGAGTGAGTTGAGTTGGAGTTCTGCCTCTACGTGAGTATGTTTATCTGCTTGATAAGTAACTCTTCCTCCTCCAGGTCTTCTAAGAGAAACTGTCTTCTCCTCACAATCAATCAAGGCTCCGTTCTCCGTCATCCAGTCCATTCCAAGAACAGCATCAATGTTCTTCAAAGGAATAACAAATAGGTCCGCGTAGTATGTGCAACCACAGATCATGATGACTTGATCTGGTCTAGCACGCGTAACTACGAGCGTACCTCCCGCCGTCATAACGGTAAGAGGACATTCTAAACGTGAACACCTTACCCCATATTTATCCACAAAATAACTAGAGATGAATGATGTGGTGGCACCGGTGTCAAATAAAACTTTGCCATATTGGGTAAGAAGACTGAGCGTACCTAGTACGGCGGTATCTGAGTTGTCAGCCTCCTCCAGAGATGTGCAATTCAGTTTTCCGAAGGTTCTAGGTCTTTTGCCATTATTGTTCTTCCCGCTGCTACCACTTCCAGCAGAAATCCGCTGGCTCCTCCAGGCTTTGCTCCACTCTTGTTGAACCCTCCTTTAGTTGCCTGGTTAGGGCAATCTGGCTTTATGTGTCCCTCCTTTCCACACCCAAAGCATACAACTCTTGGCTGTTTACACTCATTCTTGAAATGTCCCGGAAGTCCACAATTATGGCAGATAACCTTATTCCTCGGGTTGAATGGTCCACGATTAGTTGGAGCTCCTCCCGACTTTATTCTTGGCTTGAAGCTCAAGTTGGTCGTGGGTCTACTGGGTTGAACTTCTTGGGCTCAAACTTGGCCTTCTTCTGTCGGTTCAACTGAACCAACTTGTAGTCATTCTCCCAAGTGACAGCAGAGTTCATCAGCTCTTGAAAGTTCGCTGGTTTGGAAGTCCTTAATTGCATGGCTGCATAAGGATCCATCCCTCTCAGAAATCTCTTGATTCTCTTTTTATCTGTATCCACTTCATCCGCAGCATAGCGAGACAGTCTGCTGAATTCATTGACGTACCATATCATCTGGTGCGTCCCCTGCTGCAGATCCTCAAACTGCCTCCGCATAATTTCCATGACGCTATCAGGGACATGATATTCCCTGAACTTCTCCTTGAACTCATTCCAGGTAAATTCCCTCCCTGGTGGCTTCATAATGATTTGATTATCCCACCAAGCTGCTGCGGGACCATTCAGAAGATGTGTAGCGAAACGCACCTTCTCTTCATCACTGGCCTTAATAGCCTTCAGATTCCTCTCTGTGTCAACCAACCAGTCTTCTGCTTCCATGGGGTCCTTAGCCGTAGCGAACGGTGCTGGTTTGGTTTTAAGGAAATCCGACAGTGTGAGGTTTCTAGGTTCCGCTGCTCGCCCAGGTCCCACCTGGTTGAGCATTTCCTGCATGAACTTGTTCTGGTTTTCCTGTACAAATCGCATGTACTCCATGAAGTTTTGCTCTGCCAGTGGCCTGAGTGGTGGTGGTGGTGGTAACTCAGCTCTTGCGGCATCTTCATCAGCTTTCGCCTTGTTTTCTCTCTCCTGACGCTGAGCGTCAGCCACACCGGGCTCGCCACTCTCCATTACCCTTTAGTCCTGCAATATGAAGCGAAAAAACTCATAATTACATCATGCTTATGCTTTATGAGCCTCACTTCACATGCAACACTAATCACACAAGAGAAGCAAAATCCAAATCCAAATACAAACAACATACTTCACATATTATACATATGTTTATAAGTTGATACAAGCTTTCATCGCAGTGAATACTTTAGAGTACAACTGTAAGAAACACCACTGGGTCACTTAACATTCCGACCCTTATTTAAATACACGGCCCGAATCACCAAACTACTACGTAATTTGAGCCCTTACATCCTCTCCTTGAACGCCATGGTACTACTCGGAGTACATACCAGGAGTCCATCCGGTGTGACGTGGAGTCCTTCGCACCGCCTCCGGATAAAATGGCCTCCCGGTTGGCACATAGTCCGTGTCTGATGTATCCATAGACTGATTATCGCTCAAAGAGAGCCAGTCATTATCCAGATAGTTGTCAAGGTAGGACACAAACTCGTTGGTACTATTGTTCTGCGAGGCTTCACCTTCTGCAAAGCAGGTGGTACTCGTGCAGTGGCTGTGATCAAACAGTTCCCCCTGCATCGGCTGGACTTCCTCCGGCTCCTCCTCGTCAGATGAGATATTTATGGCGACTATCTCCGCCTCCTCGGGTTCCACAATCTCCACACTATCCTTCTGCTCCTCCTCGGACATGTTGTCACAAGGAATTGGATGCTGGCTGGTACCAGGATACCAGTCATACCTCCAATCCTCAGAATTCTCCATAAAAGAATCTGAGTCCGGGACCCCACCAAAAGTATTTGGTTCAACATTTCTGGGTGTATCCGATATATCGAACGGGTCATATGGCTCTGGCTCGCTAGGTGGTATAACAGGGTAGTGTATATGTTCTGGTGTGGTAGAATACCTGGACGGTCTGTCATAATGGGATTTCCTAGCTGCTTCAGGTCCTGGGGTATAATAAGGTTCACTGCTCTCCTGAGCCTTCTGTTTCCCCTTCTGCTCATGACTAGACGGCTTGGTTAAATCCGTCAACATCCCATCCTTGTCATCCACGATGACCTTATGTGTTTTATAGAAGGATCCCACCAATTTCCTATATCGATCTAAAAGACTTGTGGCTAGCTTAGGCTTGGTTTTAATTAGCACAGAATGATCAAGCGCCAACTCTGTGCTTAAGTGGTCGTGTGGGATAGCTGTGAGACTAGTGCCTGATAACTGGTTAGCCTTAAACTCTCGGATGGTAGCTAAGGCTTCCACTAAGGCTTGCTGGTAGGCTGCCATCCGATTCCTACCTTCACCACTAGGTGTGGTCACATGTGGGGTTAATTCTCTAGGTATTAAAATTAATACCCTATACTTCAGGACTACCTCCCCATCTTTAAACGTATAAGTGTTAACTTTAATGTTGGTGTCGCATCCGAACGCTCGAAGCAAGGCTCGAAGTTGCTCGGTCAACTCTCCATTGTATTGGTCCAGGCTCTCATGGTTAACCCCCACCGTTCTTCCGGAACTTCCGCCGTTCATGATCACTGATCACAAATAACATAAATATTATTATTAGATCCTCATAAAGATTCGACATACTGGAAATATAACCAGAATATTCTCAAGTGAATACCTATCATACTTCCAGTGAATTCTTTATTGGTACGTTCTAAAACCCGACAGGGTATATCCCTTTACTAGGTTTCCAACCTAAGGTCAAAGCAATTGCTCTGATACCAGCTGTGGTGACCCGGCATACCACTGCATGTTGTAGTACGCCAGTCGTTGATATAACACTCACAGAAGACCGTTCCGCAAATATTACATCCCTCAGGGTGGTACAGCAGAAACATTGCGGGTCTGATTAACATACACCAATATATTACAAACATAGAGTACTGACAACAGAATGAGCTCACATGGAGGTCATCCATTATTGAAGTTAAAACCATCACCGAAAGGTAAACAGTTGCTAGCACGGGAACTCAACAGTCAATAAAAGAGTTTATGACTGCTCGATTCAACCGTGAATAAGTAGTATCTAGACTAGGCTAAACCTAGTCGGACTCCTCCCCGTTGGGGTCTGCTCCGTACTGGATGAGATAGTCAACTCCTTCTACTCCACCGGAGAGGTCCGGTTCTTCGTAGAAGATATCCTCCTGGCCTCCAAGTATGTTGAATGATGCTTCTTCTAGGTTCTCATAACCTAAGCAGGGGTTAAATGGGATTGAATGAGTAACGAGCGTTACTCAGCAAGTTCCTGTAAGTACAGAAGTAATGTATGCACTAACTATGGTCCTCGACTCTAAGGAGTCTAGACAGATGCAAGTTTTGTCAAATCTTTCTTCAAGAGATTGCTTTTAATAATGAAAACTATGCCCGCCATTCTTCACAGGATTAGAACTTTCATGGAGTTGCCTTTCCTGCGGCGTTCGCAGCTCCTTCCCGGAACAAGGGGTAACATGCCACATCCTTTTACACTCTGCAGAGGTGCGTTACTTTACCCATGGACGACCAAGACCATGTTGCACAACCAGGCGCGCAATCCTGTCCACTCCCACTTAGGTGTGGGGCCCGGTTGTTGGTCCAAGCCAAACCGTGCTTCTCCGCACAACGCATGCCCACCCATTTCTGCCAGCAGGTTGAACGCCTGATTCCACCCCTCACGATGGATATCTACGCGCCCCTGGCAGACCATCATAGACCCACAGAGTCCGTGGGAATTAAGGGATCCCACCCATGTGCTAGTAGTCCCGCACTACCTACGCGAGAGTACAACGTACGTCTCTGGCAGCCCGTTGACATGCGAACGAGAAAAGTATCACGGCTGACTTACTCCCCCCATAGAAGATCCATGGTCAACGCGAATTTACGGCGCAAGAATCCTGACGGCATTTGTTGTTATTTCCTAGGTAATACTTTCCCATGCAGATGGAACCTTCCTTGACCTATTCATCTTACCATGGTTCCATCCGCCCACCAAACAGAACACTACCACTCGGGTAGTCATTCAATTAGTCATATTATTATAAAAATAGGATCATGCATTCTTTTTGGAATAGGTGGTAGTACGATAGGGTTTTGAAAATAGTTGTTATGACATAATTCAATGGACATGAGCAAGTGATGAACTTGCCTGGATATGGATAAGTAATGAAGTCTGAAGCTCGAGGTGGATTCTGACTTCCTTGTTCTACAAAATTCCATCATTGTCCGGTAAAGACAATGTTTAAAGAAGCAAATGATGCTATTATGCATAACGATGAGATGTATGCAATTTTTGGAAAGACCATATTAATTCTTTAGTTCAAGCTGTGTTGCTTAATCACCCAGTTCTTTATAAATAGTGCTTCTAGTTGAATTTACTAAATTCTTATTACTTTAACTTTTAGCTGACTAGTTTTTCATTGTTTTTCTTATAACATGGTAATAACTTATTTCTTTTAAAAATTACAATCTAATGAAGTTTAAATAATATGCCCATCAGTTGATTTATTTGGTTCTAGCAATTGTTAGAATATATTATTATTTTCAAATAATCAACTAGTAAGGTTCTATTTGTTTTGGTGTTTAAATTAAATTTGTACTGTTTTATTTAGTACTCTAAATTAGAAATTTAGGTATGTTTATATTTATTTTATTTAATTTTCTGATTTTTTTTATTAAAACTCAGTCAAATTACCTGTCTGCCCCTAGGGCTGACAGGTGGACCCCGGGGTTAGGGTTAAGCCCAACCCCCCTGGTCTGGTCAGGCTGGACCAGACCAGCCGCACCGCACCTACTCCGCCCCGCACCTTATCCCCTCCTCTTCCGCGCGAGGCGACGCGGAAGGCGACGCAGAGGCGACGCGTTCGTTCGCCTCCGGCGATTTCCACCGGCCCCTCCTCTGTGCCACCGCCGCCGCGACCTTGCGCCTCGTCACTCTTCCTTGCTCTCACCCACGCCCTCCTCCTCGATCTGTTCCTCTTCTCGTGTGGCTCCCGCGGAATCTCTGAACCCTAACCCTAGGGTTAGGTCTTGGATGCTGCTCCTCTGCTCTGGTGACCGTGGCGCCATGCCTTGGGTGCTGGAGATGCTGTGCTGCTGCTGCGACGACTTCTCCGGGGACGCCGCCGCCGGGATGGTCCACGGGCAACCGCGGCTTCGCCGCCGTGCTTTCCTCTCCTACCGGATATGGGCACCACTATGGTGTCCATCTGTAAGTGATTTCCCTCTCTCTCTGCCCTCTATTCTTCTTCTCCCTCTCACTGTTGCCTTCTCCTTCTTGCTCTGGAATCAGCCATCGAGCTGATTCGTGCTTGTGCGTGCCTGTGATGCCTCCTGTGCCCTAGTGTGAACTCAGTAGCATTGGATTGTATCCAAATGCCTACTGGATGCGTGCTAGATGAGTTCCTAGCTAGGCTCTGTGGTGGATGAGGATTTTTATCATGCCCTTATTTTTCTTTCTCTGCTGGCTTGTGCTGTGAGATAGCTGTGGTGATGGATCTGTTGCTGGAAAATCATTTGGGTTAATTCCCATGCTGTTCTGGGTACTGATCCCCTTAGGGTTTGCTCCCAGTGATAATTTCTTGTGTCTGTGTATGGGATAACACTGTGTATACAATTTCATAATGATTTGTGGGTGTGCAAAATAATTGGGAGGTGTTACTCTGAACTTTTCTTCAGAGAATATGCCCTCAATAGTTGTATCCATTATATCCTTTCATTTCATAAATCCCTTTGGTTCTGGCTGTCAGATCCTTTGATCTGATGCCCAGCAACCAGGTGTGTGTGTGTGACACCTCCAGTGCTCCTAGTTGTGATACTGTCACACAATTCTGTTGCTATCCACCTCTCTATCTTAATTCCTAATCTCCCCTGATAAGAACAGATACTATCCATGCTTTCTTTTCCTTTTAATCCTCATGAATAAGAACAGATACTATTATGTGATTCTTTTGCTTCTTTGATCCTCATGAGTAAGAGCAGATACTATTACTTGTTTCTTTTGCCCCAAGCCCATGATGCATAGTCTGAGGCCCTAATTAATCTAAGAACAGATACTTTGCTTGAAAATTAATACCCAGTGATGAGATTAGCATAGCAACACTATGCCAACCTGAGGGTTTAGCACCCCAACCATTCCTATGTGCAACTTAGCCAAAGATTTGGCTTAGAGGGTACTCAGGGATTCACCTTGGCTATAAATCAAGTGGTTGGTGGATTTTGGTGCTTGTGGATTGCTTGTTTTCCTCCTTGTGCTCCCTGGTACCTTGGCCTTGTTTGATTGCTTGCAATCTTGCAAACACTTGCTCCAGTGACTGATGGCTTGCTTGTGTGGATGTTATCCTTTCCTGGTATTTGGTGCTTGAGCAGGTACTATGAGGTGCGACCTCATCCCCTACGGTTGCTGGAGGTTTTATACTCCAGGTGGTGTGTTGACAGCACCAAAGTGGTGGTCTGAGTGTGCTGTGCTTGCGAATGACTAAGCTGCTTGTTGCTGCGGCAGTAAGTTATGTGCTGCCACCTATGGTGTGGATATTTTCCCTGACCTGGTTAGTCTCATCCCCTTGCCGCACTGGTTACTCACTGTCCTTATCTCTTGCCTGGTGATTTAAATTTGATGTTGCCAAGTGTAATTCCAGGAGTATGCCTATGATGTTGGTCTGAGGCAAATAATTCAGAACAGATACTACTTTTTGGATTTAAAAACCCTATGATGATTGATCAGTGCACCTCACTGAATCCTGAGGGTACTAACCCCCCCACTAACACTTTGTATTTTGGTTTCATGTTTGTTTTTGCAGGTTTGAAGAATTAGCTACACTGGAGTAGCTAGGTTTAGTCCTAGGTTTAATTTTTGTATTAGCTTAATTGCAAAGCTATTGTAACTGTTGTTTCTCTTCATCCTTTGTAACAAACTTTGTAATATTTGTATTATTATCAATAAAGCATATGTGTTTGTTTTTATTATTCTTATTGATATGTTAGGAGTATTTCCTATTTAATATTGTAAGTGAATTCAAATGATTTGAACTTAGGATATAAACTCATCCTTCCAATTTGATTTATATTTAATATAAATTCAAACTCAATTTCAAATTGAGCTCAATTCAAATTATTCAAATCATTTAAATAACTTAAACACTAATGTTTCAAAATCAATTATTACCCAGAGATCATGTCAAAGTTCCAACTACTAATAATAACAACTGCTACCAAAGCATCATTTACTGGGTAGAACCTCAGTCACTCCGGGGTTTTAACTTTGCGAAAAATTTACTCAGGTTTTTCAAACAAATGCATGCAGATGCACAAATTATATTCTACCCCCCGTGAGTTCCTAAACGCTGGGACATTACATTTGTTCACCCAGCATGCTATCTTTTATGGAGAGACACCACTAGTGAACCTATGAACCCCGGTCCATTTTCTTATACTATTAAACAAACCTCTACAATTTCCTACTTTCTTTACTTACTGCAAGCATACACCATTTTCCACACTATACGTCTAATCTTTGTTTTCAGCAAGACCGGTGAGATTGACAACCTCACTGTACCGTTGGGACAAAGTATTTTGGTTGTGTTGTGTGCAGGTTCCGCGTTGTTGCTGACACCGGTGAGGCGCCGTCACCACTGTCAGTGGCATCAACCTTCTGAAGATCCCCTTTCTCCTACTGGATTGATAACCTTTGTTCTTAACTAAGGGGAAAACTCCTACCGCTGTGCTCATCACACCCTCCTCTTGGGGTCTCCCAACGAGTGTAAGATCTACACCATCAAGGACTTTTTCTGGCGCCGTTGCCGGGGAGGAAGAAGTCTTCTAGAAAGGGGATTCTCTCACTCTCAACCTCTTTATTTTGTTTATTATCTTGTTTTTATTCTCTTTATCAAAAACACAAAATAAAAATAGTTTACTTCATAGCTGTTATTAATTTGCTTGCTTTTATGTCTAGTTTTGTTCCTATCACTATGTCACCGGAATAAATAGTCTTCACTTTCAAGCAAGGGAGTGAGGAAAGTTTCAGGGAAGCTTGGTCTAGGATTTTTTATTCTTATAGTAAAACTGAACCCATGATGACCCTGAATTTATTTCTTAGTAGTTTTTACTTTGGTCTTGTTCTTTGCTATAGATATGCTTTAGACTCTGCAGTAGGAGGAGACTTCCTACATTGTGATGGGGATCAATCTCTCGATGCCATTAACAAGTTGATTGCAACTTCTAGCTCAACAAGTAAATTTGATTCATCCCTTATGAGCTTTCATGCTAGATTAAATACTCTTGAAACAAATATATCCTGTTTAAAAGAAGCCTATAACCAGATTCGTGCTTGTTATGATTATGTGCCAATAAACTTTGAACCTTCAATGTAGATCCCTACAGTAAAAGTTGTTATAAATGGTAAAACTTTTCATGCTCATTGCGATATTATGACTGAATTTTGTCTTATGCCTAGAAATATCTATGAGTCTTTAAATATTTGGAAACTTTCTGAAGGGGGAGAAGAAATACCTCTTATCAATAATACCACTATTTTGCCCATTGGGGTAGCTGAGGGAGTGTTTACAAAAATCATGGGAAGGACAGTATCCACTGATTATCTTGTTATTGAATGTGTAGAAGAAGGACAAATTACACTTGGAAGGTCCTTGCTGAAACTCCTAGGGGCAGTAATAGATGTGGGGAAACGTACGTTAAATTTTGCCTTCGCACCAGGGTGTGGCCATGTCACATCCCAGTTTTTAGACCCTTGAACTGTGCTCAAGAAGACAACTATTAGGGACAACAAAGTAATGTTTACAACAACATGATTGTTTGAAATAACTTGTGTTATGATTTTAATCATATTTGCAACATAAGTTTTGTTTCATTATAAAACCAACACCATAGGTTTCTGAAAAATATTCCTGATATTTTTCCCTAATGTTTTCTTATTAATACTTGAGTGGATTTTCATTCCAAGACTTGGACCATTCTTGTTTACATCTTAAAACAAACTTTTAACCTTGTTGGATCCAAGAAAACAAGTTTCCAAGATGATCTATGAAGGTTTTCTTTTAACTTTCCTATAGAAAACAATTCCTGAAAATAAAGCCAAGTACCTATTTTCTACCATTGTTTTCACCAAGCTATAGATGGTTGTTTTATGATTTCTTGACTTCTAATTAATCCTTGATATATGTACTACAAATCCATAAGATCACTTTTATTTTGGGAGAAATAAAAACTATCTTTTGCTTGTTGTTTTTGTGGTATAAAATTAAGGCAGAAAAAGGCAGTTTTTAGAAACAGATAAAAACAGAGAGTATACCTTTTTCCACATTGTTTTCATGGCCTTAAACTATTTCAAAATTGTTTTCAAAAGTTGTTTCTGAAAGTATATAACATGGTTAACAAGTCCATGTTTTGAAAACCAATTTTGGAAAGCTTTTGAACCCTGAAAACAAACTCAACTTTTTGCATCTTCTGTCTGTTTCCAACACTTAGAAAATTTCTAAGTCATAAGACTGAATTTTCTGAATTGCAAATGAGCAGTAAGAGATACACTTTTGCACACTCATTTTCTTGATGATTCTTTGCATTTTTGGAAGCATGGCATAACCTAACCTGTTGACCAACTATTGAACTCGACCAAAATGCATTGGATACCTTCTAGAAGACCTTAGGGATGAGAATAAGAGAGGAGAGAGATTGGTGACTAGGATAGGTATGGGCCTCCATACCTATTAGATATTTTGATCTTTTCCTATTGCCACTTGCACACAATGGGTCCCACTTGCTTGCATCACCATTTTTCTGCAATAGGACACCCATTGCACTCTTTTGGAAATGACCAAAACCCCCATGGGCTTGCTCATGCCATTGCTTGGCATGACCCGAATGCCATCCTTGCCCCTCCACCTCTTTCCCTCTTCTATAAAGGTCCAGAGGGAAAACCCTCACGCCCTGCACCTCCTCATACCTACCTCTACCTCCCCAAAGCAAAGGAGACCCAAACCCTAGCCCTAAGAGGCCCTAGCTCGAGATCTAGCCCGAGGGGTGACCACCACGGCCACCACCTTGCCCTGCTCGCACCTCTCGCATCTAGCCCCTCCCACTGCCATGGCTAGCCTCCCCACACTTCCCTGAACCTCCTAGACAAGATCCCCCACCCTGTACCTGCCGGAGCCGCCGCCGCCGTCCGCGGAGTGCCGCCGCGGGCACCTACCGCGCGCCGCCGCTAGAGGTCGCGTCCGTCGCTGCCGTGACTTCCCCTCGACGCCCTCGACCCCCTGCAGCCTCCCCGAGCTTGCGCCACCCCTCCCCGAGCCCTAGGTGAGCTCCCCGAGCCATTCTCGCCGCCGGCCGATCGGAGACAGAGAGAGACAGCGCGGGAGGAGAGAGACGACCCAGCGCCGTCGATCTGATGATCAACGGCCCCCTTCGAACGACTTTTTCCCGCGCCGGATCGCGCACGCGCTAGCGCGGTGGGCTGCGCTGCCGCCAGTTGGGCCGTGGCCTCGCAGATCCGGCCCACCCGCACGATTCCTTTATTCATTTATTTTTTTTGACAGATCTGAGGCATTTACTTTAGGCTTGTGAAAAATATAAAAACTACAAAATAAAATCTGAGAAAAATCATGGACATTAAGACATTAAATCTAAGCCAGGCAAAATTTGCAGATCTGGTTCTGGAGAAATAGTTTGGGCACAATGTCTGTTTTGCCACAGACTATCTCTGAGAATGATTTCACCATAACTTTTAAAATATGTAATCAAATGGAGCAAACTCAACTGATATGGATAGGTATTGAAAATATCTATCCATTGAGCCAAACCTCACATCAAGGAGAGTTGTATAATGAAAATGCAATCCAAATTGCTAAAGGACCAGTAGCCTTTTCTTTGATTTTTATAAGGAGTTTAAAAATGATTTTTGGAGCAAACCCAATTGGATGAGTTTGGTATTGAGTAGATCTATCTTATCCTAGCTTAGATTAATTTTTTGAGCTCTAGATTATTTTTGGTGGACAGATCTAGAAACAGAAGTTTTTCTGTTTTGAATTCTTTATTTGTTTTTGTTGGAATGAAATGCTTGGTTGGCTTAATCTTTGTTCCTAGGTTGTAGAGATGTGTTGGATCTTGTTATTAGGTTGTTTTCTTGCATTACATCTACCACACAAAGTGTGTGCATGTTTGCAATATCTTATGGCTAAAGAAGTGACATATGTTGTTGCACTAGTTTATTTATTTGATGTTTTGTGTGAACCAACTCCTTGTGTGCTTGTGACCTATTTTTGTGCTATGATTGTGTTGAGTCCAGTACCATTTTGGTACTGTGATTTATATGCTATTATCTTCATTAACTTGCATGTGATCTTATAGCAAAGCATGAGTAGCATTTGTTATTGTTCTAGTGTTTATTCTTTGGGATTATTGTGAGAGCTAGATCCTTGTGTTAATGCCTTGATAATTTTTGTGCTATGTTTGATATAGATCCAGTACCATTTTGGTACTGTTATTTTGATGCTTTTGTCTCTGATAGCTTGCATGTATTTTTAAGGTGAAGCATGTGTAGGTTTTGTTATTCTTATGCACTAGTCTTGTATGCACTAGAATAAATAGCATTGTTTTATTTATTTTGCTATACTAATTTTTGTCATGAGTAACCAGAGGCTTAGAACCTCATTTACCTTGATTTAAATGGGCCCATAATCCACTGGTCCCATTGCATCTTGGTTGTGGATCAAAATTCCCAACTATGCACATGTGAGAAATTAACATGTTTTCATTATGTGGTTGATAGGAATATTTTCCACCATGGAAAATATAATGGTTTGTTTCCACTTATGCAAGTGAGAAGTTTATTTATTATAAGTATCTACTAGTATGTTAGGTGTGATCCATTTGTTAGCATAATATTCCTTAGGAGTATCTTGTTAAGAGATGATTCACTATTGAGTGCTAAATTAAATTGTTTGCAAATAAACTGAATTCCTTTTGATTGATAGATTGTTTGTGGATGATTTTAAATTGAGTGTTTGGATTTTTGAAAAGGTTTAGATAACTTTTCTTTTGTTTCATAGCTACTGGTTGTGTAAGTTATACCTTGCTTGCTTGCTAGTAATTGTTTAAGAGAAACATAAATTGCTAGAATTAAGTTATGCATGTTTAATAGTTGTTTCATGGGATTGTTTTGATGTTTGTGCTTACTAGCATGTGTAAGTTTTGTGTACTGTTATTAGGTACATTTTATGATCATGACTTGCTTGTTTAGAATTAAGCATCATAGTAACATTGTTTGCTTCTCTAGTATTGAACTAGTGTCACCACTAGAAAATGGTGATTTTTGCTATAGTATTTTCATCTTTTATTTCATAAGTGTATGAGTTTATTATAGCATACTTATGAAGTTATTACTTCTGTTATGATGCCATGAATCATTTAGTTTCTTGTGCTATAGTTGTAGAATATAAGTTTTTCTTATAACATGCTTGTGTAGATTTGCCACACTAGTGTGTTATCAGTGCAGTCCTGTTTCTATGCTTTTGATAGGGATATTACCTTGAGTGATGATTGTGTTTTAGATTATTTTTATGACTTGTTATCCTTCTTTTTAGGTACTGGTTGTTTGCTAATTTTTCATAATTGATGGATTCCAAAACCCCTAGTAAACAAGAACATAGTACATAAATAGTCTATTCAATTGTGGTGTGTTTGCTTGTTGTTTGGATTTTGTTGGAATGTTTTACCTTAGCATGAGTTTATACTTGTGTTATGCTTGTGTTTAAGAGTATCTTGTGAAACTAAGACATCCAACTAAAATCATGAACACATCAAGTGATAGTTGCTTGTGGTGAGTAATACCCACTGCCATGGGTATTATTCTGTCTGTTTGTTTTACCTTAGCAACCTAACCCTTTTCACCCACAAGCTATATTTTTAGCTTCTTATATATCTTGTTATGAGAGTGGTACACCACTCCATATATGGTATGTATGATGTGGGATATGGTTTTCTAAACCATACTCAGTGCCTGACGACAGTTTTGGACCGTGAGAGTTATGTGAGATAGTTTTCGCGTTATTGTTTCGAGAGAACTCAAGAGTGAACTTTTGTTGCTGTATATGTTTCTTAGCTTAGTTGTTTGTAATTTTAGACCTGAGTGTGTGTCTTTTATTTCCTTTACGACGCTAGAACACGAAGAAGAAGAAGAAGCAGTTGGGGAGCTGTGCGTCAAGTTCAAGTTGCTTCAAGGCCAGGGACATTAAGAGACTTGAGGCAAGCCATCCTGATGCTTGCTGATACAATACTTATCATTATCTATCATGCATGTTTTACCTCTGAAGTTTTACAAAAACTTGATTATCAAAACTATTTTTGATGTGGAATTTACTACTATACTATAATATAGGTTACTATCATGCCAGTAGTTAAACTTGGTAATACCAAGCCCATAAGCCACCCTATGGTATTTATTACCATCAAATATACTAGTCCCTAAGTGGACACCCTAAAATTGTGATTCTACAAAACAAAGGCTTTACGGAAAAACCCGGAGAAAAGGCGGATCCTTGTTCTCCGGAGGAATGTGGAAGTGGTCATTTTTGAGAAAGTGGTGTTTTCAAAAATGACACATAACCTAGTCTTCGCCGGACAACCTTTACCGTACTGCCACCCTACCCTAACATGGGCACGGGGCTTAACTTGAAGTTTGTTCTTATTAGTGTGTGCTATCTCACTTGCTATAAGGGGCGTCGTACCCTCGAACCGAATGTCGTCAAAACTCCCAATGTTGAGGCATATAAAGTGTGGGATTAATTTCCCCTCCGGATGCATTCATTGAGGCTCCCGTCTAGGCAGGGTGGGACTTGATGCCGGGGAGAACAAAACTCAATCGAGAGATAGACACATACTAGCTTGAACATAGTGGATGGTTATGATCAGATACCTGATGTTTACATACTGTCGTTACAGTCCGTGGTTGGTCACGGTAGGTGTACTGGATCTGGTGGATGTGTACACCTCTGCAGAGTACAACTTTTTCGAAGAAGCCGCGTCCTCGGATATGGACAGTTGAATGGCCATGTAGCTAGCATTGTGTCAATGTTTTCAAAAAGAAGTTTTTGAAAGGGAATTTTGGAAAGGAAGTGTTGAACTTGTGAAGTTCGGAAAGGAATGGAAACTTATACCGTGGAGGTATCGTCGATGATGAAAAGCCAGATGATGTTATACAAAACAAAATGTTTTGCAAAGAAAACCTTTTCTACTCTAAGCAAGAATTCTGGAAGCTGATTCCAAGAAGTTTTGCAAAGAGAAAATATTCTTTAACAAAGCTTTACAAAACCTCTTGTACATGTGATATCTACAAGAGAAATAAAACTATATTATTTTTCTTCTGAAGTATCTTCTTCAACGAAGATACAGATTAACCTGACTGCAACTGTGGTGTCATCTTATATGAACACCATTGATAGTGAACCCTATTTATAGCCTACCTATTCCACCATATAAGCATATTTGCATGTTGGTAAGTGACATGATGGATGTCTTGCTGAGTACATTCAAATGTACTCATTATGGTTTCGCCCCTGGTATCTACTTATCAGATTTGGAGAAGAAGCCTCCAAAGGAGATCTACGAAGAGAAGTACGGAGCTGACGGCTTTGCGAACTAGGATCGTCTCCGGGTCAGCAGCCTGTAGGTTAAGGCGTGACTTGGGCTCAACTACGTTGTGTTTTTAATTGTCTTCCGCTGTGTTTGTTAAGTTGTCTGCCCTTGTGGCAGTTGTGTTAAACTTGATCAGGTGATCATTTGTGTAATACCTTTATGTATTCGTGTAATGGATGATGTATTTCTGTGTGCCAACTTTGTATGTTGTTCACGACTGATCTTTCTGGGATCGTGAATGTATGCATACGGAGGGTTTCAGACTGTCGGTCTGGGGTCCTTACAGAGTTGGTATCAGAGCCATCCTGACCTTAGGAGACCTTAGTTAGCATGGACGTCAGATAGGAAAGAAAAGTATTTTTGAGTAAAAACCTATTTACTATCTACATTATTTTTATCTCAGGGAATTTTAGTATATTTTCCCTCCTTCTGATCTTTTCAAAAGATTCCAAAGGCATATCTCTCTCGGTTAAGAGTTTATTTCTTACTTGTTTGCAACTGCTCCGCTCTGTTTTTGAAACATCTCTCATTTTTGAAGTTTTCTGTCCAGAAAATAGTTGGGGTTTCAAAAACAGATTGTTGCATAGTATTACCTCTCTCAGTTAAAAAGGTTTATCAAAACTTTATTTCTATTATCTTGTTTCCATACAAAAAAACTTGTATACTTGTCGATGTCCCGAGAGACCAAACTAATTGCCTAGCTCTACGGTGATGATGGTCAGCAGTAGATATAGTTCTTCAGCCACTTCTAGGACTTTGGATTAGTCTAGTTTGGAGTAATTTAGCGATGACTCCATGAGTCACCACCCTCGACGTAGCTCCAATGGAGTCTTGTTTGTGTGTTATGGCTTGCTTATGTGTGTCCATAGGACTTTGAGCTATTGTGTGGTGTAGAATTTGGTTCATCTAGGCTTCTATATGTTTGTGGGGTGCTCAAATTTTGCAAATTTGTGATTGCCCCGCTCTTGTTTTTGAATCGCCTCGTGTTAAATTTTTGCAAGCAAAAATGTTTGTATAGTATTCAAAAACAAGAATTTTTTGCTTAGGCTTATACTTGTTTTCTCTTCGAAATACGACCCGTCGTGAACCACCACCATCTCCACCATCAATAAAAGCACCATTGGACCTAATAATAGAGGACCATCAAGCCACACGAGCTGATAGCGTTGCTACCAGTGATGCACTCCAACAGATAAAGCTCCAACAACGACAACCCTCAAAGAAGAAAAGGCCTGAATGCACCAACCAATACTGACCAAAACCTCTGTGTTTTGTCGGTTTGCAAAAGACTCGTTTTGCCCTGTTGGCTAAATGTCGCATTTCTTTTATGTCCCCTTTTAAAAGACCAAACTAGAGAAATCCCCTTTTAAAGGTTATATACCTCCCTCCTCTGGAGAAAGGTGCAAAATAAGTCTTCACATGCCATGAGGCGCAACCCCTTCAAAAGCCAATCCGAAGAGCACGATTAAATATTCGACGTGCGATGACGCCAGTCGTATCTTGTCGGACAAACATTATTTAATAGAAAGCTAACAAAACTAACATGCTTTGCCTAATCTTAGGTTGGCACCTAACCAAAGCATGCGAACTACTGACAACTCTTTCTAAACCAAGGAATTAACTGACTTAGGACACTTTTTACCCTAGTTGGTAAAAAGGAGAAGTCACGAGAAAATAAGATGATGACCTATTCGTTTACTAGTCAATAGGGTATCAGGTATATCTACTCTAGAAAACCAAATCTTAGTAGACGTTGTAGATACTACGACATTCGGTGTTTAGAAATTAAGTGAACGATGGAATGATTATGGTTATTTAGGAAACAATAGTTTTCCTATTTTTGTTTCTTTGTGTGTGCTCTTGATTGAAATGAATTTGTGTTTTATTCAATCTTGCTTCCTAACTTATATGGAGTTGTTAGGACTTGTTATTGTGTTGTAAGCCTTATGCTTTAGCCTTGTGAAACTTTAAGATAACTTATGCTTGTTAAGACTCGTTTTTCACATGCGTGTTAATCTGGGTTTGAGTTGGCTTTAGTTTCGTCGATATTTGCTTGTTGTCGTGTTATCTACCGTTCTCATATCCGCTATGAGCCGGTATATGTCACGAGCCTTTTAAAACCAAGACCACCTTTAGTTATTATCGTCTTACACCGTTCATTTTCTTCCGCATGGCCAGCAATCCACCTCCGTCACCTGAGCCGACAGTTGCTCAACTGTTTGCTTTGTTGAGGGAAAAACGTGAAGCCGCTCGTGCTGAGCACATCGCCACCCATGCTATCCTGGAACAGTTGACTCAGCTTGCCATCACCAACGCTGAGAATACTATGTTCCTTATGAGAGGATACCAGCAACTGCTTGCTGGAGAGAGCCGCAAAAGGAAAATGGTGACGCCAGGAGAAACTAGTCTATGGGTGACTGGAGGGTGTTTTGTCTGTGGGACGGAAGGGCACTTCGCTCGTGATTGTCCCCAGAGGGAGTATGATCCGGCTTGGTCAGAGCAACCTTCGAGGAGACGGGTGAAAGTCAAGCCTAAAACCAGGGTTTGCTTTGCCTGTAGACAGGAATGACACTTTGTTCGCGAGTGTCCCAATAAGAACCGTATTCTAGCTCATCCTGAAGAAACCCAAGAGACCCAGGGTCCAGCCCAGAAGAAACGCAAGATTATGATGAGGGGACCTCAAGACAGAGATGATATTGCAGGAGCATCTTCGACTCCTGCCACAGCAAATGGTACATTTCAAACCACACCTGTGAACCCCCTTGTTTTGGTTTATCGTCGCACCATGAGAAAACCCGACGTAAATGGGACACTAGAAGTGTCACGTCAGACTAAGTAAAATCTTAAATAGTTAACGATACTAACAAAAATCTCATCTAATTTGTGTATAACACCCTACAAAGTAAATTAAATTTTTGCCACATAAAGTTGTTGCCACTCTACTGAGTTAGTAAAATGGTTTCATCTAATTCTAGTTCGAGGCCTTACAGAATTGGAGACCTTGCCAAATTAGTAATATAACCTCATCTCTTTAGCTTAAAACCCTACTGAGTTGGCTCATCAATTTTCTTTTTATGCTGCTATCTAAAACCAAATACCTTACGAAGTAACTTATAAAGTTGATATGTTACAGAGTTTGTTATCACCGTTAAAAAGAAAACGTGTAATCAACTTTTTCCAAAAACAAAGAGAAAGGTGCCTTAGAATGATTCTATAGCTATTTTGAAGAAAGTGAAAGGTTGGAAAAAAAATTAGATGGGTAAACTATGATCATTACTAGTAGACAATACCTCCCGTATATATGTGTTGGAGGAACCAGATTCTACAGTATGAGATAGTAGAACTCATTTTAGGCTTATAAGGATTGGTGGATATAAATTGATGATGATAGATTTTAGGAAATATCAATATTGAGCTTGGAGTTTTTTTTCATAGGAACCGTATAAAGCTGATAGTACTCAGAGTTAGTATAGCTTTATGACCTTGATAAACTACCTTTGAGGAAAACAAATGTTTTGAGTTTTAACTATTAGGTAAAGAGGAAGATAGTGGATTTTCCTGGATTTTAGACAGTGAGCAATGGAAAGCTCATACTTTTTAATTATTGATCGATATCCATTTACTTGATCATTGAGTGGTAAGCAAATAAATCTTATAACCAAAGAATAAGCCCTGGTTGGATATCATGGTTTTAAGGAGCAATATGTTCGAGGTTTAGAACATGGCACCCAAACCTTTGTAAAGAAAACAAATTTACCGGTGAATTCTGGTAAGATAAATCAAAGGGGGAAAGCCCCTGTAAATAATGTTAAAAAACACCAACACATGTTTTGTAAACAAATCATCTAACATTGTAATTTTGACCATACCCTCTTTTCGCTTGCCTGCGAATCTCGGGACGAGATTCTGGTAAGGGGGGAAGGTCTGTCACATCCCAGTTTTTAGACCCTTGAACTGTGCTCAAGAAGACAACTATTAGGGCCAACAAAGTAATGTTTACAACAACATGATTGTTTGAAATAACTTGTGTTATTATTTTAATCATATTTGCAACATAAGTTTTGTTTCATTATAAAACCAACACCATAGGTTTCTGAAAAATATTCCTGATATTTTTCCCTAATGTTTTCTTATTAATACTTGAGTGGATTTTCATTCCAAGACTTGGAACATTCTTGTTTACATCTTAAAACAAACTTTTAACCTTGTTGGATCCAAGAAAACAAGTTTCCAAGATGATCTATGAAGGTTTTCTTTTAACTTTCCTATAGAAAACAATTCCTGAAAATAAAGCCAAGTACCTATTTTCTACCATTGTTTTCACCAAGCTATAGATGGTTGTTTTATGATTTCTTGACTTCTAATTAATCCTTGATATATGTACTACAAATCCATAAGCTCACTTTTATTTTGGGAGAAATAAAAACTATCTTTTGCTTGTTGTTTTTGTGGTATAAAATTAAGGCAGAAAAAGGCAGTTTTTAGAAACAGATAAAAACAGAGAGTATACCTTTTTCCACATTGTTTTCATGGCCTTAAACTATTTCAAAATTGTTTTCAAAAGTTGTTTCTGAAAGTATATAACATGGTTAACAAGTCCATGTTTTGAAAACCAATTTTGGAAAGCTTTTGAACCCTGAAAACAAACTCAACTTTTTGCATCTTCTGTCTGTTTCCAACACTTAGAAAATTTCTAAGTCATAAGACTGAATTTTCTGAATTGCAAATGAGCAGTAAGAGATACACTTTTGCACACTCATTTTCTTGATGATTCTTTGCATTTTTGGAAGCATGGCATAACCTAACCTGTTGACCAACTATTGAACTCGACCAAAATGCATTGGATACCTTCTAGAAGACCTTAGGGATGAGAATAAGAGAGGAGAGAGATTGGTGACTAGGATAGGTATGGGCCTCCATACCTATTAGATATTTTGATCTTTTCCTATTGCCACTTGCACACAATGGGTCCCACTTGCTTGCATCACCATTTTTCTGCAATAGGACACCCATTGCACTCTTTTGGAAATGACCAAAACCCCCATGGGCTTGCTCATGCCATTGCTTGGCATGACCCGAATGCCATCCTTGCCCCTCCACCTCTTTCCCTCTTCTATAAAGGTCCAGAGGGAAAACCCTCACGCCCTGCACCTCCTCATACCTACCTCTACCTCCCCAAAGAAAAGGAGACCCAAACCCTAGCCCTAAGAGGCCCTAGCTCGAGATCTAGCCCGAGGGGTGACCACCACGGCCACCACCTTGCCCTGCTCGCACCTCTCGCATCTAGCCCCTCCCACTGCCATGGCTAGCCTCCCCACACTTCCCTGAACCTCCTAGACAAGATCCCCCACCCTGTACCTGCCGGAGCCGCCGCCGCCGTCCGCGGAGTGCCGCCGCGGGCACCTGCCGCGCGCCGCCGCTAGAGGTCGCGTCCGTCGCCGCCGTGACTTCCCCTCGACGCCCTCGACCCCCTGCAGCCTCCCCGAGCTCGCGCCACCCCTCCCCGAGCCCTAGGTGAGCTCCCCGAGCCATTCTCGCCGCCGGCCGATCGGAGACAGAGAGAGACAGCGCGGGAGGAGAGAGACGACCCAGCGCCGTCGATCTGATGATCAACGGCCCCCTTCGAATGGCTTTTTCCCGCGCCGGATCGCGCACGCGCTAGCGCGGTGGGCTGCGCTGCCGCCAGTTGGGCCGTGGCCTCGCAGATCCGGCCCACCCGCATGATTCCTTTATTCATTTATTTTTTTGACAGATCTGAGGCATTTACTTTAGGCTTGTGAAAAATATAAAAACTGCAAAATAAAATCTGAGAAAAATCATGAACATTAAGACATTAAATCTAAGCCAGGCAAAATTTGCAGATCTGGTTCTGGACAAATAGTTTGGGCACAATGTCTGTTTTGCCACAGACTATCTCTGAGAATTATTTCACCATAACTTTTAAAATATGTAATCAAATAGAGCAAACTCAACTGATCTGGATAGGTATTGAAAATATCTATCCATTGAGCCAAACCTCACATCAAGGAGAGTTGTATAATTAAAATTCCATCCAAATTGCTAAAGGACCAGTAGCCTTTTCTTTGATTTTTATAAGGAGTTTAAAAATGATTTTTGGAGCAAACCCAATTGGATGAGTTTGGTATTGAGTAGATCTATCTTATCCTAGCTTAGATTAATTTTTTTAGCTCTAGATTATTTTTGGTGGACAGATCTAGAAACAGAAGCTTTTCTGTTTTGAATTCTTTATTTGTTTTTGTTGGAATGAAATGCTTGGTTGGCTTAATCTTTGTTCCTAGGTTGTAGAGATGTGTTGGATCTTGTTATTAGGTTGTTTTCTTGCATTACATATACCACACAAAGTGTGTGCATGTTTGCAATATCTTATGGCTAAAGAAGTGACATATGTTGTTGCACTAGTTTATTTATTTGATGTTTTGTGTGAACCAACTCCTTGTGTGCTTGTGACCTATTTTTGTGCTATGATTGTGTTGAGTCCAGTACCATTTTGGTACTGTGATTTATATGCTATTATATTCATTAACTTGCATGTGATCTTATAGCAAAGCATGAGTAGCATTTGTTATTGTTCTAGTGTTTATTCTTTGGGATTATTGTGAGAGCTAGATCCTTGTGTTAATGCCTTGATAATTTTTGTGCTATGTTTGATATAGATCCAGTACCATTTTGGTACTGTTATTTTGATGCTTTTGTCTCTGATAGCTTGCATGTATTTTTAAGGTGAAGCATGTGTAGGTTTTGTTATTCTTATGCACTAGTCTTGTATGCACTAGAATAAATAGCATTGTTTTATTTATTTTGCTATACTAATTTTTGTCATGAGTAACCAGAGGCTTAGAACCTCATTTACCTTGATTTAAATGGGCCCATAATCCACTGGTCCCATTGCATCTTGGTTGTGGATGAAAATTCCCAACTATGCACATGTGAGAAATTAACATGTTTTCATTATGTGGTTGATAGGAATATTTTCCACCATGGAAAATATAATGGTTTGTTTCCACTTATGCAAGTGAGAAGTTTATTTATTATAAGTATCTACTAGTATGTTAGGTGTGATCCATTTGTTAGCATAATATTCCTTAGGAGTATCTTGTTAAGAGATGATTCACTATTGAGTGCTAAATTAAATTGTTTGCAAATAAACTGAATTCCTTTTGATTGATAGATTGTTTGTGGATGATTTTAAATTGAGTGTTTGGATTTTTGAAAAGGTTTAGATAACTTTTCTTTTGTTTCATAGCTACTGGTTGTGTAAGTTATACCTTGCTTGCTTGCTAGTAATTGTTTAAGAGAAACATAAATTGCTAGAATTAAGTTATGCATGTTTAATAGTTGTTTCATGGGATTGTTTTGATGTTTGTGCTTACTAGCATGTGTAAGTTTTGTGTACTGTTATTAGGTACATTTTATGATCATGACTTGCTTGTTTAGAATTAAGCATCATAGTAACATTGTTTGCTTCTCTAGTATTGAACTAGTGTCACCACTAGAAAATGGTGATTTTTGCTATAGTATTTTCATCTTTTATTTCATAAGTGTATGAGTTTATTATAGCATACTTATGAAGTTATTACTTCTGTTATGATGCCATGAATCATTTAGTTTCTTGTGCTATAGTTGTAGAATATAAGTTTTTCTTATAACATGCTTGTGTAGATTTGCCACACTAGTGTGTTATCAGTGCAGTCCTGTTTCTATGCTTTTGATAGGGATATTACCTTGAGTGATGATTGTGTTTTAGATTATTTTTATGACTTGTTATCCTTCTTTTTAGGTACTGGTTGTTTGCTAATTTTTCATAATTGATGGATTCCAAAACCCCTAGTAAACAAGAACATAGTACATAAATAGTCTATTCAATTGTGGTGTGTTTGCTTGTTGTTTGGATTTTGTTGGAATGTTTTACCTTAGCATGAGTTTATACTTGTGTTATGCTTGTGTTTAAGAGTATCTTGTGAAACTAAGACATCCAACTAAAATCATGAACACATCAAGTGATAGTTGCTTGTGGTGAGTAATACCCACTGCCATGGGTATTATTCTGTCTGTTTGTTTTACCTTAGCAACCTAACCCTTTTCACCCACAAGCTATATTTTTAGCTTCTTATATATCTTGTTATGAGAGTGGTACACCACTCCATATATGGTATGTATGATGTGGGATATGGTTTTCTAAACCATACTCAGTGCCTGACGACAGTTTTGGACCGTGAGAGTTATGTGAGATAGTTTTCGCGTTATTGTTTCGAGAGAACTCGAGAGTGAACTTTTGTTGCTGTATATGTCTCTTAGCTTAGTTGTTTGTAATTTTAGACCTGAGTGTGTGTCTTTTATTTCCTTTACGACGCTAGAACACGAAGAAGAAGAAGAAGCAGTTGGGGAGCTGTGCGTCAAGTTCAAGTTGCTTCAAGGCCAGGGACATTAAGAGACTTGAGGCAAGCCATCCTGATGCTTGCTGATACAATACTTATCATTATCTATCATGCATGTTTTACCTCTGAAGTTTTACAAAAACTTGATTATCAAAACTATTTTTGATGTGGAATTTACTACTATACTATAATATAGGTTACTATCATGCCAGTAGTTAAACTTGGTAATACCAAGCCCATAAGCCACCCTATGGTATTTATTACCATCAAATATACTAGTCCCTAAGTGGACACCCTAAAATTGTGATTCTACAAAACAAAGGCTTTACGGAAAAACCCGGAGAAAAGGCGGATCCTTGTTCTCCGGAGGAATGTGGAAGTGGTCATTTTTGAGAAAGTGGTGTTTTCAAAAATGACACATAACCTAGTCTTCGCCGGACAACCTTTACCGTACTGCCACCCTACCCTAACATGGGCACGGGGCTTAACTTGAAGTTTGTTCTTATTAGTGTGTGCTATCTCACTTGCTATAAGGGGCGTCGTACCCTCGAACCGAATGTCGTCAAAACTCCCAATGTTGAGGCATATAAAGTGTGGGATTAATTTTCCCTCCGGATGCATTCATTGAGGCTCCCGTCTAGGCAGGGTGGGACTTGATGCCGGGGAGAACAAAACTCAATCGAGAGATAGACACATACTATCTTGAACATAGTGGATGGTTATGATCAGATACCTGATGTTTACATACTGTCGTTACAGTCCGTGGTTGGTCACGGTAGGTGTACTGGATCTGGTGGATGTGTACACCTCTGCAGAGTACAACTTTTTCGAAGAAGCCGCGTCCTCGGATATGGACAGTTGAATGGCCATGTAGCTAGCATTGTGTCAATGTTTTCAAAAAGAAGTTTTTGAAAGGGAATTTTGGAAAGGAAGTGTTGAACTTGTGAAGTTCGGAAAGGAATGGAAACTTATACCGTGGAGGTATCGTCGATGATGAAAAGCCAGATGATGTTATACAAAACAAAATGTTTTGCAAAGAAAACCTTTTCTACTCTAAGCAAGAATTCTGGAAGCTGATTCCAAGAAGTTTTTCAAAGAGAAAATATTCTTTAACAAAGCTTTACAAAACCTCTTGTACATGTGATATCTACAAGAGAAATAAAACTATATTATTTTTCTTCTGAAGTATCTTCTTCAACGAAGATACATATTAACCTGACTGCAACTGTGGTGTCATCTTATATGAACACCATTGATAGTGAACCCTATTTATAGCCTACCTATTCCACCATATAAGCATATTTGCATGTTGGTAAGTGACATGATGGATGTCTTGCTGAGTACATTCAAATGTAATCATTATGGTTTCGCCCCTGGTACCTACTTATCAGATTTGGAGAAGGAGCCTCCAAAGGAGATCTACGAAGAGAAGTACAGAGCTGACGGCTTTGCAAACTAGGATCGTCTCCGGGTCAGCAGCCTGTAGGTTAAGGCGTGACTTGGGCTCAACTACGTTGTGTTTTTAATTGTCTTCCGTTGTGTTTGTTAAGTTGTCTGCCCTTGTGGCAGTTGTGTTAAACTTGATCAGGTGATCATTTGTGTAATACCTTTATGTATTCGTGTAATGGATGATGTATTTCTGTGTGCCAACTTTGTATGTTGTTCACGACTGATCTTTCTGGGATCGTGAATGTATGCATACGGAGGGTTTCAGACTGTCGGTCTGGGGTCCTTACAGGCCACATATTCCCCAAACCAAGAAGAAGGGTAAGAGGAGTAAAAGGAGAGTTCTTGGTATAGATGTTGATGCTTGTTCACTTGAAAATACTTGAGTTGCTTTCTATGACTAGCTGGAAGGCGTTAAAGAAAAGCGCTACCGGGAGACAACCTGTTTTATTTCTTTGTTTTCAACCCGTTTTCCTTTGTTTTCTTTTGTGTGATTTGCACCTGGGTGTTGTATATTTACTTAGCAACTCTGCTGTATCTTTTTTTTATTGAGACAAGTAAAGCCTCTAGTGGAAAGTTGAGGCTATATTTCGGATGTCTGCGCAGGAAACAGATTTTTGCTATCCACTGTTTATTCCGTATAAAATCATAGAAAATTCAAATTGACCTGAGTTTTTTGTGCGTAATCCTGGGATGTATACTCAACTTTTCTTAGTTGGCCACTTTTTTATTTTAGCAACAGAAGATTTTTGAAAAAAATCATCTTTACCTACTGTCATGTTTTGACAGATTTCTGCCAATAATTGCATTTGCATCTTAATCTCTTTCTTTTGGTGTTCTTTTGAGAAAAAGAGTTTCAAAAGAAGTTGTGATAGTAGATAATGTGTTTTTGAGTGTTAGGCTTGTGTTGAAACTTAACCATGTGAATTTATTATTTCGATTGCACTAACGTTGCTAATAAAGATTGTGAGAAGTTTGGTGTGAGGGAAGTTTTCAAGGGTCAAGAGAAGAGGATGATATGACGTGATCAAGAAGAGTGAAGACCCTAAGCTTGGGGATGCCCCGGTGGTACATCCCAGAAAATTCCAAGAAGACTCGAGCATCTAAGCTTGGGGATGCCCAAGGCATCCCCGTCTTCATCGACAAATTATGAGGTCACTTCTAGTGAAACTGTATTTTTATTCGGTCACATCTTATGTGCTTTACTTGGAGCGTATTTTATTTTTTGTTTTCAGTTTATTTTTATTTTTTTCAATAATCTTGGTGGGACCCCATCATTCTTTTATTGGAGAGTGACACGCTCCGCTTTTTCATGGGAATACTTTGTATTCTTAATCTTTGTCTGGCTGCTGCATTTATTTAGCTTCTGTTTTGCATGCATCTCTTACCAGAGCTGTTAGTTTTAGTAGTGTTATGTGAGTACTCTTATGTCTGCTTGCTGTATCATAAAGATTATTTTTGTTAAAAAATATCTTGTATGGTGCTTGTTGGGAGAAGAAACTGTTGCTTAAAGTAGAATTTTTAACAGTGCAAGTAGAAGCTTGTATAGACTATGGATAGAACTTTTTCATGCCCTGCTAAATGTTATTTTAGTTTTAAAGCCTTGTGGATATTGAGTAGGATGAATAACCTCAAATAACTTAGAGTGTTTAATATTCCATTGAAGGATTCATTGTTCTTGTCATAAGGAAGCATAAATTTATGGTATTCTCTTTCAAATGTTTTATTTGGTTGACTTGGCGCATGCTCACACCATGTTTATGACTATGAACCAGTCACGAATAGCCTCCATGACCACTTAGTTTTTGAACTTGTGATATCGCTTATGCTTTAATTAATGATGTTTATGTCTCTATGCATGATTATGACTCTTATGCTCTCTTGATTTGTCGCTCCCAGTCTTTTGCTAGCCTCCACCTGTACTGAGTATGAGCTCTACTCGTGCATCCAACTCCCTTAAACCAAAGTTTTTCCCATGGTGTCCACAATACCTACCTAAATGTGTTATCTAACCGCCATTCCAAAGTAAATTGCTCATGTGTTACCTTTAAAACTTTCAAAACTACTCCTGCTTTATGTTCCTGTTTTTGCTCATGATGACCTTGGACTAGTGGCTTCATCCGCTTATCCAAATGATAGAATAGCTGGCAGCAGGGTGCCCAACCAAAATTAATTAAAACAAATTCTCTTCACTATTTTTGCCACTAATTTGTCAGTCAAAGCATAATTGTGTAAACAAAAGAGAAAGAGGGATGACCTTCTACCCAGATGCGTCCTTCACATGGGAGCCGCTCTTGTGAATCCAGTTGGCTTGTGACGTACTATATTTTCTGTTTACCATTCGTTGACATTAGCATACATCTCCCAAAATATAGACACTCAGTGTCAAACTTTTAATACCTTTGTTTAATAAAATAAAAAGCTCTAGCACATGAGTGATCCCTGCTTCCCTCCGCGAAGAGCCTTTCTTTTACTTTTATGTTGAGTCTCCATCCTCTAACTTTATGCACAGTTGAGAGAGCATTTTTGCCATTCTGAGTTCTATGTGCATTTGTCCCATAAACATCAATAATTGCTTCATGATGTGATATTATTTGTTCTTAAATTATTTGCTCTAGTCTTCTTCATGAACTTTGAAGGTTTCCTGGCATTTATGTTTTGCCCCACTCTTAAGGACTAGCGAAATGTCACTTTGCCATGCTTTCTCTATACCTGAAACAAACGTTTATCTTTCTTTGCATTATTATTCGTGATCCTTTATTTGAGATACTCTTCATGATGAAAAGTGATTGCTATGCTTTATTATTAAAGTTCTATTTATCATGTTTGTGTTTGAAGTTCTATGATCTCAGCGTACATATGTTTTACATTTTATGATCAAGTTTATGTTAGTAGCATGTCACCTCAGAAATTATTGTTTTATCATTTACCTACTCGAGGACGAGTAGGAACTAAGCTTGGGGATGCTTGATACGTCTCCAACGTATCTATAATTTATGATGCTCCATGATAATATTATGCCAATTGCTACATGTTTTCTCCCTTCTTTGTGTCATTTTTATCGGTTTTCCGGGACTAACCTATTAACAAGATGCCAAGTGTGAGTTCCCTGTTTTCTGCTGTTTTTTATTTCAGAAAAGTTATTCTGGAAATATTCTCGGAATTGGACCTCACAAAGCCCGATGTTCCTATTTTCCTCGGAAGCCTCCAGAAGACCGAAGAGACGTCGAAGAGGGGCACCAGAGGGCCCACACCATGGGGTGGCGCACCCCCCTTGGCCACGACAGGGGGTGGTGTGGGGCCCCTAGGGCTCCACCGCCTCTTCCCTTTCGCCTATTTAGTCCCCCCCGAATGGAAAACCCTAGACACCTGATCAAAAATCCCCGAAAAGTTCCGCAGCCGCCATCATCGTCAACCCTAGATCAGGGGGGTTCTGAAGCTGTCTCCTGGCACCCTGCCGGAGAGGAGATCATCACCGGAGGCCTCTTCATGACCATGCCTGCCTCCGGAGTGATGCGTGAGTAGTTCATCCTTGGACTACGGGTCCATAGCAGTAGCTAGATGGTTGTCTACTCCTCATATGCCTCCATGTTTATATCTCGTGAGCTGCCTAACATGATCGATATTGTTCTTATGTAACTCTATGTGCTGTGTTTGCTGGGATCCGATGAATATTGAACTTATGCAAAGTTGATTATAGTTTTTATTGCATATGCTATTTGTGATCTTGCATGCTTTCCGTTGCTAGTGGTTGCTCTGGCCAAGTAGTTGCTAGTGACTCCAAGAGGGAGTATTTATGCTCGATAGTGGGTTCATGCCTCCTTTTCCCCGTGCTCGAGTGACAGAAACATGACGGGGGAGGATGTGTTGTTGCCACTAGGGAGAAAAGAGCGGTGTGAGTGCCCGCATGTACAATCATTGCTTACATTACACACTTTGTTTAATGCAATTATCTCTTGCTTGCAACTTAATACCTAAGGGGGTTCGGATGATAACCTGAGGGTGAATTATTAGTCATAGATGATGTTGGATTACGGTCTATGTATATTGTTGTAATGCGCGCACTAAATATCATAGTAGTCATCATGTCATGAATATGCACTACGGTGCAACCTTTATTTGTCAATTGCCAGCTGTAATTTGTTCACCCAGCATGCTATCTTTTATGGAGATACACCACTAGTGAACTTATGAACCCCGGTCCATTTTCTTACACTATTAAACAAACCTCTACAATTTCCTGCTTTCTGTACTTACTGCAAGCATACACCATTTTACACACTATACGTCTAATCTTTGTTTTCAGCAAGACCAGTGAGATTGACAACCTCACTGTACCGTTGGGACAAAGTATTTTGGTTGTGTTGTGTGCAGGTTCCGCGTTGTTGCTGACACCGGTGAGGCGCCATCACCACCGTTAGTGGCATCAACCTTCTGAAGATCCTTTTTCTCCTGCTGGATTGATAACCTTGGTTCTTAACTAAGGGGAAAACTCCTACTGTTGTGCTCATCACACCCTCCTCTTGGGGTCTCCCAACGAGTGCAAGATCTGCACCATCACCTTACCACGAATCGATCAAATAATAGATGTCACTGCTAGCTCTGAGCTTTTATGCTTTTTGGACGCTTATTCCGGGTATCATCAAATACGCATGAAAGAAGAAGACCAAATAAAAACCTCTTTCATAACGCCCTACGGAACGTATTATTACATAACCATGCCTTTTGACTTGAAGAATGCTGGAGCAACATGCCAACATTGTATGCAAATATGCTTGCCTGATCAAATAAGCAAAAAATTCCATGTTTACGTGGATGATATTTCCATTGTTTCCAACGAAAAGAATATGCTCCTTGAAGATCTACGAGAAACCTTCGACAATTCACGCACTTATAAAATGAAGTTGAATCCATTAAAGTGTGTATTCGGGGTTCCCTCGGGAAAACTTCTAGGTTTCATCATTTCGCATAGAGGAATCGAAGTAAACCCGGAAAAGATCAAAGCAATCCTGAACATCAAAAGGCCTACGTGTCTAAAAGACGTCCAAATATTGACGGGTTCCGCAACCGTTGTAAGAAGGTTCACAGGCTGGCTTGGCGATAAAGCTCTGCCGTTACAAATTGTTGAAGAAATCCGACAAATTTGAATGGACAGAAGAAGCAGACAAAGCGTTAGCCAAGCTAAAGGAAACTTTAATGAAAGCTCCGATTTTGGCATCTCCAAAAGACGAATAACCAATTTTGTTGTATCTAACAACAACAAACATGGTTATTAGCGTAGTGATTATTGTGGAAAGGCGGAAAGACGAACAAAGTATTCCAGACCAATATCCGATATACTACATCAGTGAAGTATTCTCGAAATCAAAGCAAAGGTATCCACATTATCAAAAGCTGGCATATGGCTTTTTTAGTATCTCGAAAACTCTGTCATTATTTCCAAGGGCATTCCATAATAGTCGTAAGCAAATCACCACTAGGGTATATTATAAACAATGTAGATGCAACAGGCAGAGTCGCTGAAAGATCATCTTCCGTTTTGATAATTGAGGACAACATAACTATAGAAATAATGTCTATTTGAGAATACTTGCAGGTCCTATTCGGTATATATGAAAATGCCCAGGTTCATCAAGTATACAATCTCAATGGGTTACAAAAATGTTTCGAATGGAAAGAGCTCGAAGAAACAAATCTAGGGAGCCATTTTAGCAAGCAGCGGAGGCTCCGGTGAAACCACCGGAACCTCCGCCCCATGCATTTCCCGGCTCTTCCAGGCGCTGGCCTCCGGTGGAACCTCCGCTAAAAACACCTTCGGGTGCATAAGAGCGGAGGCTTCAGCGGATCCTCCGGTGGGCGGAGCCTCTGGTGAAACCACCGGGGCCTCTGCTAGCTCCACTGCCCCACTGTGGGGCTAGCCTCCCGTGGCGCCTCCGGTGTGGCCTCCGCTAAAAACACCTTCGGGTGCATAAGAGCGGAGGCTGCAGAGGAGCCTTCGGTGGACCTCCGGCGGGAGGAACCTCCGCCACCGCCACCGGAGCCTTCGCCCTGTAGGATCCAGTTTGAAGAAAATGAGCTGCGCGTGCGCGTATGTGAAGACCACCGGAGCCTCCGGTGCTGCGTGGACTGCACAACGGCCACATTGGGGAAGGGATATTTAAAGCCCTTCCCCTACCTCGTAAATGCCAAGCTTTTCCTATTCTCTCTCCTAGCCATTAGGTCTCCCTCTCCAACCACCTAAACACTCCAAAACTTTGTGGATAGCTAGAGGATACCTAGATCCGTGATTCCACCAAAGGAATTTCAAATCCATCCACCACATCCTAGTAGATCTATAATCCCACTTGAGGCTTAGAAACCTTAGTAGATCTTGTGCTTGTAGCTTCCACCTTGTTGCAAGAAGCTTCGGATCCGTTGAGATCCTCCATCCATCTTGTGGAGTGTCCTCAACCTTGTGTAAAGGTTTGGTCAACGCCTTCAAGACGACCTCATAGTGGAAACGAGAATCTCCCTCACCGGAGAAGCTCAAGGAGAATAAGGTGTGCACAATCGTGTTATTGAGGAGCGCCTAGGTAACTCCCCACCTCTCCAACGTAGACGTACTTATCTTGAGAAGGAACTACGGGAAACATATCCTTGTCTCCTTGTTTACACTTGTGGTTTATCTTGTTGCCTTTCGTTTTACTTCCGTTGTGTATCTTATCTTGTATCACTTAGGTTGCTCACCTAGTTGCACATCTAGAGAACCTTATCTTATCTTGCTTAGCCATAATTAAAAGGAAAATAAGAAAAATTGGTAGTCAACATATTCACCCCCTCTTATTGACCATAGTGCACTTTCAATTGGTATCAGAGCCTCGGCTCTTGCTAAGGGCTTAACCGCCTAAGAGTATAATGGTCAACGGAAATGAGCGCGATGGTTCTAGTGCAGAAATCGCCAAAATGGCCGACACTATAACTAACCTACAAGAAACGGTTGGGACCCTCCAAACCGAATTGTCCAAGGTTAGCTGTAGTGTTGGCTTGGAGGTTTCTAGCATAAAGAAAATGTTGGAGTCCATGATGGTGAAAACCAAGGAGTCCAAGGAACCGCCTCTCACCGCCGATGATGTTAGCTCGGATGATGAGTCCATTCCGGACATCGCCGAAATGGAAGCTAATATTTCTTTAGCCAAGACGAAAGCCAAGGAAAAAGCCGATAAAAAGGCTAAGAGCGGTGGGAGGTCCGAAGGCTCCAAGTCTCAATCGGCTAACGGTTCGGGGTCTAACTCAAAAGTACCACCACCTCCCAATTATGACACTATCCATACTATTTCCACCATGCCACACATTCTAAATGTTGGACTTCCTCCCATGCTTAACACTAACGGAATCTCTTCTTGGAAGTTCGATATGGAGTCTCATATTTCAGGGTCTTGCACCACCTTGTGGAGAAGTGTTCTCCATGGATTTCATCCTCACGATGCAAACAACTTGACTCCAAGAGAAGACGTGGAATTTCAACTCAACAAGACCGCTCTTGTCACTATCCAGAAGGCTCTCTCAAGAGAACATCTTGACCACATCTGTGGTATCAAGATCGCCAAGGAGGCTTGGGATAAACTTGACACCTTGTTTCAAGGCAATGCTAGCATCTAATACTCCAAGTATGATGTGGCTCTTGACAAGTCCGAGAACTTCGTTATGCTTGAAGATGGAAGTCCCGAAGAACTATATAGAAGAGTTGTCACTCTTGGCAACCAATTGAGGGACTTTGTAAAAGAAGAGATCTCCGATGAGTGGGTCAAGACGAAGTTTGTCAAGGCCATAACTCCTTTCGAGAAGAACCTATCCACTAGCATTCGAACAAGATCGGACTACAACTCCCTCAACTACATTGGTGTTCTTAGTGAGTTCATAGCCATATCCCTATCTCACAAGAGCGCGGATGATGCTCTCGCTCGCTCAAGAGGAGTTGGAAAGTCTCCCAACCTCGCCTTGAAGTCTAAGGCGGTTGCTCGGATAGAAGAAGTGGATGAGGACGATGAGGATGATGAGGATTATGAAGATACATACAAGGGCACTCACAAGTGCATTGCTCTTGCCATGCACGGTTATTAGAAGAGATGGGAGACTCACAAGGCCGGTGCTCCTAGACCTTCAAGAAACAAGATCTACAAGAAGAAGGGGGAGCGGTCAAGGACATGCTTCAATTGTGGAAGTGCAAATCACTTCGTCAAGGAGTGTCCTTTTGAGCCAAGAGAAGAGAATGAAGGGAAGCTTGTTCGCAAGGACAAGAACAAAGCTCCACAAAACAAGAATCTCGATAGAAGAGTCCCAAGGGCTCTATATGTTCAAGAAGGCCCCACATTTGAAACATACTACTCTGGAGATGAAGGAGAAGATGAAGTCGTAGGTGTGGCCCATGTCTCCATAGCTACGACTTCCTCTTCATCGGTCTCTCTATTCGAATCCCCCAATGAGAAGGCATTGGTCCGACCTACATGTATCATGGAAAAAGCCACCAAGGTAATATATTCCACCTCCAAGTCTATTGCTACTAGTTCTACCTCATTATTGGATTGTGTTGAAAACATTGTGGATGATGAGGAGACCAAGAATCTTAGCTCTTGGCTATGTAGTCTTGAAGGTGAAACCAAGGAAAAGGTAAAGTCCCTCTTGAGGCAACTTGATGATCCTAACTCTCTCATATATGAGAAGGAAGAGATCATCACGACCTTGGATAGATATGGTGGTGGTCATGAGAATCATGACAATGAGCTTGTAGAAGCTCTTGAGAAATAGAGATCCTTGAGAGCCTCTCTTGAACAGAGACTATCTAGTCTAGAAGAGACTTATGCTATTAGTGTTTCCAAACTTAGGAAGGATAATGAAAAATTTCTTGATCTACTTAAAATCTTTGAAGAAGAAGATTTGAAGCTAGGAATAGCTCATGAGGAACTTTTTGAGTGTCATGGAAAACTAGAAAATGAGTTCATGTCTCCTAAAGAAATCCATGACAAACTCACCAAATCCTGAAATAAGCTTATAGCTCAACAATCTAATAAGCAAGTGACTTCCTACTCTAATAGTATTGTTATCATGCCTACCTCTTGTACTACTACTAACGTTGTAGGAATAGAGAAAATTCTCAATGACGCCATAAGATCTCAAGGAGCCAAGACAGGAGCTTCATTGCCAAGTCAAAGAAGAAAACCAAGAATGTAACCTCTTCCTCTCGGAATGTTGTCTTTGTGAAAGAGGGAGAGGTGAGCAAGGATAAGGATACCAACACCGTAGTGGGTGATGATACCTCTAGGGGGAGCATCACTCACAACGACTTTGCCGGAAAATATAACCCCTCTTATGTTCTTATGAAATCTAGAGATGGTCATGTTTATGCTATATACGTTGGTACTTCTTATGGTGATGATTATCATTGGACTATTTGGGTTCCTAAGACCCTTTTTACCAACAAAAGAGGATCCATTGAAGGATGGGTACCTAAATCAAGAAATTGATCTCTTGTAGGGAAGTGCTTCCGGGTCGGGTAGATGGATGGTGGATAGTGGTGCATCCCAACATACAACCGGAAGCAATGAAGAAATGAGCAATATTGAACCTCCATTACCTCATCTCAATTGCGTCACCATTGGTGACAATTCCGAACTTAAGGTATTGGGACGAGGCAAGGTGGCTATCTCAAATGATGTATCAATTGATAATGTTCTCCTTGTTGAGTCCCTTGGTTATAAATTAATGTTCGTTCTTCAACTTGCAAATTGTGGTTTTAACTCTTTCTTTAATAAAGAGAATGTGATTGTCACTTGGGGAAAAACTCTTAAAGCAGCCTTTGTTGGGTTTGTCGAGAACGACATGTATGTAGTGGACTTCTCTAAAGGAGACACGTGTGGCGCGACATGCCTAATGGCTAAAGTTGATGTGGGGTGGCTTTGGCATCGCCGGTTAGCCCACACCAATATGAGAATGTTGCATGACCTTCAAAGTGGCAATCATGTTCTAGGACTAACTAAAGCTAAGTTTGCTAAAGATCGTGTGTCTAGTTCTTGCGCCTTTGGAAAGCAACATGGAGAACTTCACCCAACCAAGACTAATATCTCCACCACAAGAATTCTTGAGCTCATTCACTTAGATCTCTTTGGTCCACTATCTTATGATAGTCTCGGAGGAAAGAAGTATTGCTTGGTGATTGTGGATGATTATTCAAGATATTGTTGGGTGTATTTCTTCAAGAGGAAGAGTGAGACTCAAAAGAGAGTCATCGAGTTTATCACTCTAGTGGAGCGCCAACACAATGCTTCCATATTGGCCATCCGGAGTGATAATGGTACGGAGTTCAAGAACTATACCATTGAGGGGTTTCTTAGTAAAGAAGGCATTGCTCACCAATACTCCTCTCCCTACACCCCTCAACAAAATGGTGTTGCAGAAATAAAGAACCAAACTTTGATGGATGCGGCTAGGACAATGATTGCGGAGTTCTCTTCTCCTTATAACTTTTGGGCCGAAGCCGTCTCCACCGCTTGTCATGCTACCAACCGGTTAGATCTTTGCAAGATCTTGAACAAGACTCCCTATGAGATTCTCACGGGCAAGAAACCGGACGTATCTTACTTCAAGGTCTTTGGTTGCAAGTGCTTCATTCGCAAGAAAGGTAAACGTTTGTCAAAATTTGTGACCAAATCTTATGAGGGTATTTTTGTTGGCTATGCCACAAACGCTCACGCCTATAGAGTCTACTACAAGTCCACCGGAAAAGTTGAAGAAGCTATAGACGTGGTGTTTGATGAGGATAATGGCTCCCAAGGGGGCGTATAGATCATGGTGTTGTAGGAGATGCAATTCCTCCCATCGTCATAAGAAGAATGGGGATTGGTGAAATAATTCCCATTGAGGGTTACCGGATGACGGAGGGAGACGGACTATGCCCCACTCAAGTGGAGCCATTGACTAGACCCATTGATACACAAGCTACCCAACAAGATGCACCAAGCCCTCAAGATAATGATCAAGGTCAAGCAAGTAATCAAGGCCAAGATAATGATCAAGGCCAAGATAATGATCAAGGCCAAAATTCTCATCAAAGTCATGATCAAAGTCCCATAATTGTTGAGAGAGCTCAACCTAGTGGTGATCCCTCACCCACTAATGATCAAGGCCAAGATGAAGATGGACATGTCTCCGATGAAGAAGGTGATTCTCAAGCAATATCCAAAGAATCTTTGGAGGAGATACTAGCTCGTAGAGCAAAGATAAGGCTAGGGAATCTTCAATGAGCGGGTCACACGGAGGACAAGATACTTGGGAAAGTTCGTGGAAGGGTTGTCACTAGGAAGCAATTGGCGGATTTTAGCAAGGCTCATGCTTTTGTCTCTTTCATTGAACCAAGAAGGTTTATGAAGCTCTCGAAGATCAAGATTGGCTTGAAGCCATGCATGATGAACTCAATAACTCTGAGTGCAACAAAGTGTGGAATTTAGTGCCAAGACCCAAGGATTGCAAGAATGTTATTAGCACCAAATGGGTGTTCAAGAACAAGCAAGACAAATACGGTACCGTCATTCTAAACAAGGCAAGATTGGTGGCTCAAGGGCTTTCTCAAGTCGAAGGTGTTGATTTCGGTGAAACCTTTGCCCCCGTAGCTCGTCTTGAATCCATTCGCATATTACTTGCTTATGCATCTCATCATAATTTTAAGTTGCAACAAATGGATGTTAAGAGTGCTTTCCTAAATGGTCCCATTAGCGAGTTAGTATATGTTAAGCAACCTTCGGGTTTCGAGGATCCCAACCACCCCGATTATGTCTACAAACTCGATAAGGCACTCTATGGACTTAAACAAGCTCCATGTGCGTGGTACGAGCACCTTAAATAGTTTCTAGTGGATCGTGGGTTTAATGTTGGTTTAATCGATCCCACCCTCTTTACAAAGACGGTTGGAGGTGACTTATTCATATGCCAACTCTATGTGGATGACATCATTTTTGGGTCTACTAACACTTTGTTCAATGAAGAGTTTTGCAAGCTTATGACCGATAGGTTTGAGATGTCTATGATGTGAGAATTGGAGTTTTTCCTCGGCTTTGAAGTGAATCAATATCATGAAGGAACTTTCATCAAACAAGCCAAATACAATCAAGACATGCTCAAGAGATTTAATTTGCATGATGCCAAGCCTATGAAGACTCGCATGTCCACAACCCTTGACTTGAAACCCGACCCCAACGGTAAAGAGGTAGATCAAAAGGTATACCGCTCCATGATTGGCTCTTTGCTCTACCTTTGTGCATCTAGACCAGATATCATGTATAGTGTAGGTAAATGTGCAAGGTTTCAAGCCTCTCTGAGGCAAAGTCATTTGGAAGCGGTGAAACGAATCTTTCGATATTTAGTTCATACCCAAAATTATGGTCTTTGATATCCCAAGGGTTCAAGTTTTCAGCTCATCGGGTATTCGGATGAGGATTATGCGGGAGAGAAGACGGATAGGAAGTCCACATCCGGGGGTTGCCAATTCCTTGGCCGCTCCTTAGTATGTTGGTCTTCAAAGAAGCAAAACTGCATTTCTCTCTCCACCAACGAGGCCGAGTATATCTCCGCGGCAAGTTGTTGTGCCCAATTGCTTTGGATGAGGCAAACCTTGAAGGATTATGGTATTCATTTTGACAAGGTTCTTCTCCTTTGTGACAATGAGAATGCTATCAAGATCGCCTACAACCCCGTTCTTCACTCCAAGACGAAGCACATTGAGACCCGTCATCATTTTATTCGGGATCATGTTGAGAAGGGTGATATTGATCTCTCATATGTATCCACCAAGGATCAACTTGCCGATATCTTCACGAAGGCCCTTGATGAACCAAGATTTCGAGCTTTGAGGAATGAACTAAATGTCATCGATTCCTCCAACTTCACTTGAAACCTTGCATATGTACCTTCATTATAGGTGTTATTAGGTTTGGATGTAGGCATGGACATAGGGGGAGCGTCACTCAACTCATGAGTATACACTCCTCTTATTATGCAAAAATCAATTCATCATTGCATATCTAGTCAATTTTTGACTCATTGTGCTTAATTGTGAGTAGTAATCTTGGACCCTAGATACATCTTCGTGGTGCCAAAGTACACACTCAAACATGGTGGATCCGGCCACCTACCTCCTCCTCTTGGAGTTGTTTTTATTTTGGATTTTTCACGCACATCCTATTCCCCCTTGACAACTTGTGCGGGTTCGGCTTTTATTTCTTTGCATCTTGTGAACCCCCATTGAGTAATGTATCTCGTATGACAGTTATAATCTTCCAACCCAAGCTCCCTTTGTCCAAAAGACTATTCCTATCCGAATGCTCTCGTTTTTCTGGTCTTGGCGCGCGAAAACCGGGTCGGGTGGAGGCTCCGGTGAAACCACTAGAGGCTCCACTGCGCCTGTCCACCGGAGCCCACCGGTACCACCGCTGGTGCGAAATTTTCCAAGCGGATCTGTACTGCGCACACGCTCTGTGGCCAGGGGGCGGAACCTTTGGTGAAACCACCGGAGGCTCCGCCCGCAGCGGTTCTGCGGGATAAAGGCTAGGGCGAGCAGGTCAACAAGATCTTGGATCTTACTTCCCCCCACTCGCCCTCCCTCTTCTTCCTCCAAACCACCGCCGCCCCCCCCACGTCTCCGCTGACGGGAAGAGTGCTCCACCGCTGGGAGGCCCTCCTCCTTGCCTTGGACCGCTCCGGGATCTTCTTCTTCCCTCACCTTCCACCATGGATGCGGGTATGTTGCTCTCTCTCTCTCATCTTGTTGATGGATGGGGAAGCACTAGGAGCCACATTTTATTCACATCTAGATGCGTGGATTTAGGTTTTTGGAGTAGGAAATCACGAGTACGAACCCTAGAAATCTAGATTGTGAGTATTAGGCTCGAATCACTTTGGTTCTTAGGGTGGATTATTCATGTGCCCTACCCCTTGTATTCATCCCTAATGTTCTTCATATCTTTGTTTCTCGGATTTGTGCGTCACATCAACTTGAGCATTACCTCTTCTTCATGCTTTTCTTGATATCTATCTTTCATAGATGCCTCCAGTTCCAAGGGCAAGGGCAAGGGCACTCGCACCAAGAGCGTGGCTAGTCGCAAGGCTCCAAGATTTTATGAAATCGAGGAAACATTGGACCCATCTCAGCCCAACGCAAGACGAGATTCCCGGATCCCGAGAAGACTTTGCCTCGCAAGGAGAAATCAGCTTCTCAAGTGTCCGAGAGAGTGTTCTTGGCGCATCATCGCGAGAACCCATATACTGTTGAACGCAACCGCTTGATGCCACAGTTCCGGGGTAAGGATCCTCGATTCCACACCGTGTTTCAAAGACAAATTTATCATGTGATTTTGATGAGGAAGTCCAAGGATAATGTTGCTCCTCAACATGCTATCAATTTTGGTCATATGGAGAGGAAGCCCGACTACTTTGGAGAAGCACTCGAGATTGTTGATGCATTTGGCCTTGCTCCCATTATGCAAGTGCACCAAGATTATGATGAGGGATTGGTTTGTGATTTCTTGGCCACGGCGCACCTCGCCAATGAAACAGAGCGTCATCTTATCTAGATGACCAAGGGACAACAGCTCACTATCAAGTGGTCCGAGGTTGGAGTCCTTCTTGGAGGTTACCCGGATCATGGACCCTTTGTTGTTGGCCCGGAGTTTGACAATGGTTGGTTCCGTGTTCATGCTCCCAATACTCAATCACTCACCAAGGATCAACTCACTCCTCTTTATCACTGGAAGAAGTTTGCTGTTGGGTTTGTCAAGGGGATCTATCCCACTTATGATATTATGCTCCGCATCTATTGAGAGACCATCAACCGAAAGGCGGGAAACATTGATGAGATTCAAGACTTCCTCAAGAACCTCATGCTTCTTACTCATGAGAAGCGGCTCTCCGATCGGACTCAGAAGCTTGATGTGATCGATTATCTGTGGAATGAGTTGTGGCATGTCATTATACAAAAGAAGAATGCTTGCTTTGGGCCTTTCATAATGAAGATCATCTTGAATGTGTGGGAGAACAAGTTCCCGGAAGATCCTCTCGATGACGCTAATTGGATCCGACATACGGAGAAAAGGCTACTCATCAAGGACCACACCGAGCCTATTGTGCATCCCACCCCTGCCGCTCGCAAAGGCAAGGCGAAGCCACGGGTCATCATTGATGAGGAAGACGAAGAAGAGGAAGTTGGTCCCTCTCGTACTCCTCCTTCTGACAGTGCCTTCAAGTGGATGGCAAGGGCCCTCAAGAAAGTGTTCAGAGTGAACAAGAAGGTCGAGCAGCACCAATGGGAACACTATGATAAGGAGCTTAAGCACCGGAAGGCAGTGAAGGCCGAGAGATAGCTTCGTCGTGATGGTGGAGAATCTGTGGAGTCCATGGAGCAAGATAGAATTACCAACTAGGACAAGTGGCAAGCCAAGGATTCCAAGGGGAAGATCATCGAGTGGTCTGATGAGGAACCTGGAGAAGAAGTCACCAGCTCTCGCTGCCGCGCCCGTCCTCCGAGCTTGGATAACTCCTCTGAGTGGTCATTGGGACGTTAGCATCGGTATCCTTCCTCTTTTGGTATCTTGATGCCAAAGGGGGAGAGATATCTACTTAGGAGCGGGCATTTGCACGGGTTGTCTATCAAGCCATGTTTTCGATTTGCCTCTTATGCTTGAGAGAGTTGGCTATTTAGAAACTTCGTTTGTTTAATTATTGTGCGTTGTGTACCTCGTTATGCATTATGTGAGCTTGTGAACTTAGTAACTTAATTTTATCACTTGTTATGTGCTCACTATTATATGTGTTTAGCTCTATATTGTTTAATTCTCTCAACATGAAGGGAGCATATATCTAGGGGGAGCTCCGTCCATGTTGTTTGTGTTATAATTATGCAAATAGGGATGTTGTAATCAATTACCAAAAAGGGGGAGAATGAAAGATCATCTTCCGTTTTGATAATTGATGACAACATAACTATAGAACTAATGTCTATTTGAGAATACTTGCAGGTCCTATTTGGTATATATGAAAATGCCCAGGTTCATCAAGTATACAATCTCAATGGGTTACAAAAATGTTTCGAATGGAAAGAGCTCGAAGAAACAAAGCAAGGGAGCCATTTTTGCAAGCAGCGGAGGCTCCGGTGAAACCACCGGACCCTCCTCCCCATGCATTTCCCGGCTCTTCCAAGCGCTAGCCTCCGGTGGAGGATCCGGTGGAACCTCCACTAAAAACACCTTCGGGTGCATAAGAGTGGAGGCTTCAGCGGAGCCTCCAGTGTACTTCCGGTGGGCGGAGCCTCGAGTGAAACCACCAGAGCCTCCGCTGGCTCCACCACCCCACTATGGGGCTAGGATCCGGTGGCGCCTCCGGTGTGGCCTCCGCTAAAAACACCTTCGGGTGCATAAGAGCGGAGGCTGCAACGGAGCCTCCGATGGACCTCCGGTGGGCGGAACCTCTGCCACCGCCACCGGAGCCTCCGCCCTGCAGGATCCAGTTTGAAGAAAATGAGCTGCGCGTGCGCGTATGTGAAGACCACTGGAGCCTCCGGTGCTGCGTGGAATGCACAACGACCACATTGGGGAAGGGGTATTTAAAGCCCTTCCCCTACCTCATAAATGCCAAGATTTTCCCATTCTCTCTCCTAGCCATTAATGAAAGCTTCAACCTCCTAGATCTCCCTCTCCAACCACCCAAATACTCCAAAACTTTATGGAGAGCTAGAGGAGACCTAGATCCATGATTCCACAAAAGGAATTTCAAATCCATCCACCACATCCTAATAGATCTAGAATCCTACTTGAGGCTTAGAAACCTTAGTAGATCTTGTGCTTGTAGCTTCCACCTTGTTGCAAGAAGCTTCAGATCTGTTGAGAGCCTCCATCCATCTTGTGGAGTGTCCTCAACCTTGTGTAAAGGTTTGGTCAACGCCTTCAAGTCGACCTCATAGTGGAAACGAGAATCTCCCTCACCGTAGAAGCTCAAGGAGAATAAGGTGTGCACAACCGTGCTATTGAGGAGCGCCTAGGTGTCTCCCCACCTCTCCAACATAGACGTACTTCTCTTCAGAAGGAACAACGGGAAACATATCCTTGTCTCCTTGTTTACACTTGTGGTTTATCTTGCTGCCTTTCGTTTTACTTCTGTTGCGTATCTTATCTTGTATCACTTAGGTTGCTCACCAAGTTGCACATATAAAGAACCTTATCTTATCTTTCTTAGCCATAATTAAAAGTAAAAGAAGAAAAATTGGTAGTCAACCTATTCAGCCCCCTCTAGTTGACCATAGTGCACTTTCAGTCACCAAATGGGGCATTGAGCTTGATGCGTTCGACATTAAGTACCAACCCCGGACAACAATCAAATCCCAGGTGTTGGCAGACTTTCTAGTCGATTGGACAGAAGCCATGGAAAACACACCGATGCCGGAGTCAAAATATTGGATCATGCATTTTGATGGATCCAAAATGAAAGAAGGCAGGTGTGGTGCTAAAGTCTCTAAAAGGAGAAAAACTGGAGTATGTGTTGCAAATCCACTTCAATTCCAGTAACAATGTGGCAGAATACGAATCACTGCTTCATGGCTTGCATATTGCAAAAGAAATAGGCGTCAAATGCATACTATTCTATGGAGACTCGGATTTAGTACAACACAATATTAACCAAAGATGGGATGCCAAAATCCCCATAATGGCGGAATATCGGAGAACTATCGACGAATTCTCCATTTGTCTCCTAGGATTTGAGGTAAATCACGTCAAACGGGAAGAAAACTGGAACGCATATGTGATGGTGCAGATCTTGCACTCGTTGGGATACCCCAAGAGGAGGGTGTGATGAGCATAGCGGTAGGAAGTTTTCACCTTAGTTAAGAACCAAGGTTATCAATCCAATAACAGAAGGAGGACCTTCGGAAGGTTGATGCCACTGACGGTGGTGCTGGCGCTTCACCAGTGTCAGGAACAACGTGGAACCTGCACACAACTCAACCAAAATACTTTGCCCCAACGGTACAGTGAGGTTGTCAATCTCACCAGTCTTGCTGAAAACAAAGGTTAGACGTATAGTGTGGAAAAACAGTGTATGCTTGCAGAAAGTAAAGAAAGCAGGAAATTGTTGTGGTTTGTTTAACAGTGTGGAAAATGGACCGGGGTTCATAGTTTCACTAGTGGTGTCTCTCTATAAAAGATAGCGTGCTGGGTGAACAAATTACAGCTGGGAAATTGACAAATAGAGGTTGCACCGTAGTGCACAATATGAGATGAAGATTACTATGGTATTTAGTGCGGGCATTACAACAAGATACATAGACCGACATCCATCTGTATCTAGGACTAATAATCCACCCTCAGGTTATCATCCGACCCCCCTTAGGTATTAAGTTGCAAGGAACAGATAATTGCAATAAACAAAGTGTGTAATGTAAGCAATGATTATGCACGTGGGCACTCTCACCGTTGTTTTCTCCCTAATGGCAACAACACATCCTCCCCCTTCACGTTTCTGTCACTCGATCAAGGCAACAAGGAGGCATGAACCCACTATCCAGCATAAATACTCCCTCTTGGAGTCACTAGCAACTACTTGGCCATAATTACCACTAGAAACGGAGAGCATGGAAGATCACAAATAACATATGCAAATAAAGACTATAATCAGCTTGGCATAAGGTCAATATTCATCGGATCCCAGCAAACACAACACAAAGAATTACATAAGATCAATCTCGATCATGATAGGTAGCTCACGAGATCTAAACATGGAGGCATATGAGGAGAAGACAACCATCTAGCTACAGCTACGAACCCGTAGTCCAAGGATGAAATACTCACGCATCACTCCGGAGGCAGGCATGGTGATGTAGAAGCGTCCGATGATGATCTCCTCTCCGGCAGGATGCCGGAAACAGCTTCAGAACCCCCTGATCTGGGGTTGACAGTGACGGCGGCTCCGGAACTTTTTCGGGGATTTTGATCAGGTGCCTAGGGTTTTCCATCTGGGGGCTTAAATAGGCGAAAGGGCAAAGGCAGTGGAGGCCGGGGGCCCACACCCATAGCTGGCGCGGCCAGGGGGCCACCCTATGGTGTGGCCCCCTGCTGCCCCTCTTCGGCTCTTCTTCGGTCTTCTGGATGTTTCCGGGGAAAATAGGACTTCCGGGCTTCAAATTTTCTAATTCCGAGAATATTTCCAGAACAACTTTTCTGAAAGTAAAAAAAACAACAGAAAACAGGGAACTGGCTCTGTGGCATCTTGTCAATAGGTTAGTCCAGAAAATCGATAAAAATGACATAAAGAAGGGAGAAAATATGTAGCAATTGGCATAATATGATCATGGAGCATCAGAAATTAGGGATACGTTTATGACGTATCAAGAATCCCTAAGCTTAGTTCCTACTCGTCCTCGAGTAGGTAAACGATAAAACGATTATTTCTGAGGTGACATGCTACTAACATAACTTGACCAATCTAATGTAAAAGCATATGCACGCTGAGATCATAAAACTTTAAACACAGACATGATAAATAAAACTTTAATAATAAAGCATAGCAATTACTTTGCATCACGAAGAGTAACTCAAATAAAGGATCATGAATAATAATGCAAAGAAAGGTAAACGTTTGTTTCAGGTATAGAGAAAGCATGGCAAAGTGATATTTCGATAGTCTTTACGAGTGGGGCAAAACATAAATGCCAGGACACCTTCAAAGTTCAAGAGGAAGACTAGAACAATTAATTTAAGAACAAATAATATCACATCATGAAGTAATTATTGATGCTTATGGGACAAATGCACATAGAACTCAGAATGGAAAAAATGCTCTCTCAACTGTGCATAAAGTTAGAAGATGGAGACTCAACATAAAAGTAAAAAAAGGCCCTTCGCAGAGGGAAACATGGATCACTCATGTGCTAGAGATTTTATTTTATTAAACAGAGGTATTAAAAGTTTGACACTCCTCCCATCCATGTTTCACAAACCATGGCTAATCGAATCCTCGGGTGCCTGCCAACAATCACATACCGTGGAGGAGTGTCTATATTTTGGGAGATGTATGCTAATGTCAACGAATGGTAAACAGAAAATACAGTACGTCACAGCGCAGCATCAATGAAAGCAAGGTGGTAACCAGAAATGTTGATAGTGTTCTCCCTACCAAGGATACTAGTAGCAATATAGTAAACAAAATATCTAAGAGCAGGAAGTTGAATGTTCCTTATCTTCCCACGCTGGGATGAGCGACCATAATCGTTGGTGATTTATACGTCTCCAATGTATCTATAATTTCTGATGCTCCATGATAATATTATGCCAATTGCTACATGTTTTCTCCCTTCTTTATGTCATTTTTATCGATTTTCTTGGACTAACCTATAAACAAGATTCCAAGTGCCAGTTCCCTAATTTCTGCTGTTTTTGATTTCAGAAAAGTTGTTCTAGAAATATTCTCAGAATTGGACCCCACAAATCCCAAAGTGCCTATTTTCCCCGAAAGCATCCAGAAGATGTAAGAGGAGTCGAAGAGGGGCACCAGGGGGCCTACACCATGGGGTGGCGTGCCCCCTGGCCGCGCTAGGCGGTGGTGTGGGGCCCCCAGGGATCCACTGCCTCTGCCCTTTCTCCTATTTATTCCCCTCGGATGGAAAACCCTTGACACCTGATCAAAAATCCCCGAAAAGTTCCGCAACCGCTGTCATCGTCAACCCTAGATCAGGGGGTTCTGAAGCTGTCTCCCGGCACCCTGCCGGAGAGGAGATCATCACTGGAGGCCTCTTCATCGCCATGCCTGCCTCCGGAGTGATGCGTGAGTAGTTCATCCTTGGACTACGAGTCCATAGAAGTAGCTAGACGGTTGTCTCCTCCTCATATGCCTCCATATTTAGATCTCGTGAGCTGCCTAACATGATCGAGATTGTTCTTATGTAACCCTATGTGTTGTGTTTGCTGAGATCCGATGAATATTGAACTTATGCCAAGTTGATTATAGTCTTTATTTCATATGCTATTTGTGATATTGCATGCTTTCCGTTGCTAGTGGTTGCTCTGGCCAAGTAGTTGCTAGTGACTCCAAGAGGGAGTATTTATGCTCGATAGTGGGTTGATGCCCCCTTTTCGCCTGTGCTCGAGTGACAAAAATGAGACGAGGGAGGATGTGTTGTTGCCACTAGGGAGAAAACAACGGTGTGAGTGCCCGCGTGTACAATCATTGCTTACATTACACACATGTTTAATGCAGTTGTCTGTTGCTTGCAAATTAATACCTAAGGGGGTTCAGATGATAACCTGAGGGTGGATTATTAGTCATAGATGCAGTTGGATTACAGTCTATGTATATTGTTGTAATGCCCGCACTAAATATCATAGTAGTCTTCATGTCATGAATGTGCACTACGGTGCAATCTTTATTTGTCAATTGCCTAGCTGTAATTTGTTCATCCAGCATGCTATCTTTTATGGAGAGACAGCACTAGTGAACCTATGAACTCCGGTCCATTTTCTTACACTGTTAAACAAACCTCTAAATTTCCTGCTTTCTTTACTTACTTCAAGCATACACCATTTTCCACACTATACGTCTAATCTTTGTTTTCAGCAGGACCGGTGAGATTGACAACCTCACTGTACCGTTGGAACAAATTATTTTGGTTGTGTTGTGTGCAGGTTCCGCGTTGTTGCTCACACCGGTGAGCCATCACCACCGTCAGTGGCATCAACCTTCCGAAGATCCTCTTTCTCCTACTGGATTGATAACCTTGGTTCTTAACTAAGGGGAAAACTCTTACCGCTGTGCTCATCACACCATCCTCTTGGGGAAAACTCCTACCATGGCTCACCGGTGTCAGCAACAACGCGGAACCTGCACACAACACAACCAAAATACTTTGTTCCAACAGTACAGCGAGGTTGTCAATCTCATAGGTCTTGCTAAAAACAAAGATGAGACGTATAGTGTGGAAAATAATGTATTCTTGCAGTAAGTAAAGAAAGCAGGAAATTGTAGAGGTTTGTTTAACAGTCTAAGAAAATGGACCGGGGTTCATAGGTTCACTAGTGGTGTCTCTCCATAAAAGATAGCATGCTGGGTGAATAATTTACAGCTGGGCAATCGACAAATAAAGGTTGCACCGTAGTGCACATTCATGAGATGATGACTACTATGATATTTAGTGTGGGCATTAGAACAATATACATAGACCGTAATCCAACTGCATCTATGACTAATAATCCACCCTGAGGTTATGATCCAAACCCCCTTAGTTATTAAGTTGCAAGCAACAGATAACTGCATTAAACAATGTGTGTAATGCAAGCAATTATTGTACACGCGGGCACTCACACCGCTGTTTTCTCCCTAATGGCAACACCACACTCTCCCCGCCACGTTTCTGTCACTCGAGCACAGGCGAAAAGGAGGCATGAACCCACTATCGAGCATAAATACTCTCTCTTGGAGTCACTAGCAACTACGTGGCGAGAGCAACCACTAGCATCGGAAATCATGCAAGATCACAAATAGCACATGCAATAAAGACTATAATCAACTTGGCATAAGTTCAATATTCATCAGATTCCAGCAAACACAACACATAGAATTACATAAGAACAATCTCGATCATGTTAGGCAGCTCATGAGATCTAAACATGGAGGCATATGAGGAGGAGACAACCATTAAGCTACTGCTATGGACCTGTAGTCCAATGATGAACTACTCGCGCAGCACTCCGGAGGCAGGCATGGTGATGAAGAGGCCTCCGGTGATGATCTCCTCTCCGGCAGGGTGCCGGAGACAATTTCAGAACCCCCTGATCTAGGGTTGACGATGACGGCAGCTGCGGAAATTTTCGGGGATTTTTTATCAGGTGTCCAGGGTTTTCCATCTGGGGGTAATAAATAGGCGAAAGGGCAGAGGCGGTGGAGCCCTGGGGGCCCCACACCACCCGCTGGAGCGGCCAAGGGGGACGCTCCACCCCATGGTGGGGGCCCCCTGATGCCCCTCTTGGACTCCCTTTGGTCTTCTAGATGCTTCCAGGGAAAATAGGCACTTCGGGATTTGTGGGGTCCAATTCAGAGAATATTTCCTGAACAACTTTTCTGAAATAAAAAACAGCAGAAAACAGGGAACTGGAACTTGGCATCTTGTTAATAGGATAGTCCCGGAAAAACGTGTAAAAATGACATAAAGAAGGGAGAAAACATGTAGTAATTGGCATAATATTATCATGGAGCATCAGAAATTATAGATACGTTGGAGACGTATCATGCCCGCACTAAATATCATAGTAGTCTTCATGTCATGAATGTGCACTACGGTGCAACCTTTATTTGTCAATTGCCCAGCTGTAATTTGTTCACCCAGCATGCTATCTTTTATTGAGAGACACCACTAGTGAACTTATGAACTCCGGTACATTTTCTTACAATGTTAAACAAACCTCTACAATTTCCTGCTTTCTTTGCTTACTGCAAGCATACACCATTTTCCACACTATACGTCTAATCTTTGTTTTCAGCAAGACCGGTGAGATTGACAACCTCACTGTACCATTGGGACAATGTATTTTGGTTGTGTTGTGTGCATGTTCCACGTTGTTGCTGAGAATGGTGAGGCGCCATCACCACTGTCAGTGGCATCAACCTTTTGAGGATCCTCTTTATCCTACTGGATTGATAACCTTGGTTCTTAACTAAGGGGAAAACTCCTACCGCTGTGCTCATCACACCCTCCTCTTAGAGTCTCCCAACGAGTGCAAGATCTGCACCATCAGTGATTTCTCGGTAAAGCGCCATAAGATCCGCGGGTTTATCCTGAATTGTCGGGGGGCTACCCCCGAGTAGGGGTAAGACAGGTGGTAAAACAGAGATCAATGTACTGTTTGCCGGGTAGACCGCTACTCGGGTATCCTCTATCCGGTAGTTGCTATTCGGTCATAGGTATTGAAGGCCAAGAGAAGATAAGGAGCAAGATTGGAATCATCCGAGTAGAGATCAAGTGGTCCGAGTAGATGGGCTGCAATCCTGCTCGGGCAAGAAGTCAATGGAGTCGTTCTGACAAGATCTCGCGTATCCCGCAGCCGTACAGGCGTGCGGTTCAACTTACGAAGCGCATGATTATCCGCGCAACGGCGTGGGTACAGTAAGGGTAGGCGCCTGTCACGTCTTGTCACTGACAGAGGGGACAGGACATGACGGGGGGCCTACTCTGTGAGACTGACAGGGTGGACAGGTCCCGTCAGCCAGACGGCGCGGCGACTTCTCGCACCCGCGACAGCGGGAACCCGGAGGCGTTCTCTGCATCACAGTAGGGACGTCCCATCGTTGTACCTTTTAATCATTGTTTACTCGGCTGGGCACCAGTATATAAGGTGCCCAACCCCCTCCTGCGCGAGGCACGTTACATGAGAGAGCATTTATTGCGCGAGCAAGTGCTAGAGGTAGAGAGAGCAGAGAGTAGCTACTCGGCTGAAGGCCTGAATTGTACTGTGGCTACTCGGATATCACATATACAGAGAGATAGGAAGGAGTAGGGGTGTTACCTCCACACGAGGGCCCCGAACCTGGGTAATTCTTGGTGTTTGCAGTGTTTCCTCTGCGCGTCTACTCGACGTGCGATCCCTCCCCGAATACCTACAGCATCCATCGGCCCCAACCTTAAGCCATCCCATGGCATCTGTCTTTACTCATCCACGACAGTTGGCGCCCACCGTGGGGCCAGAAGCGGCGCTGGCTGGGGTTCATATTCGGACGGGACCCATTTTTTGCATCGGGGGAGCGCGTGGTCTGTGGCCTTGTCCACAGATTCGGCTCCTTCGACTTCGTCACCGACAACGCCGGCGATTTCAGCGGCAAGCCCGTGCCTGCAGGCGGCTTGGTCCTCTCCTTCGGCGCGCATCTGGTCTACGTCGCTACCACCGTCATCCGCGAGTTTCCGGAGGAGGTGCTCGTTGCGGATGATCCTCCTGTTGTACTCGCTGCTCGCGGGAAGCCTACTGGCTGCTCTGTGGACATCGTGGAGGTGATGATGATGGGCCCGGCTATCGATGACGGGAAGGGCGCGGCCGCTGCAGCTGAAGTCACCGAGGAGCCGGCTGCTGTGAGGGTCCACAAGCCCTACGACATGCCCCGGAACATTCCGGGTTACGTGGCTTCTTCCACGTCAGCGGCTATACCGGTTGCTCGCGTTGGCACCACCGAGCAGCTGGGCATGCCGCCTCCCACCGACACCGAGCTCATGATGTTGAAGGCGCAACTCGAGCAGCAGCGTCAAGCGCTACTCGTGGAGGCCCAGGAGCTGGAGAAGGTTAGGCTTGAGCTTAACCTAGATCAAAATGATTACAATAGAGCGCACGGCTTTACTCCCCTTTCCATGCTGCCTAGCAAGATAGGCACTATCCGTCGCAACTTGGGCGCTGAGATAGCTAGAGATGGTAGGGCTGCTAGCCAATCAGCTAGTTTGAACACTGCTAGTAGGCCCAAATACAGCTCCCCTGCCAAAACTCTTAGGGCTGCAGAGGCAGTCGCTGCTGAGTTGCCGCATCTCATTGGCGACGCGCGCGCTAGGCAGCAGGATAGGCTTAATTAGCTAGTGCTGGAGGCTGGCAGGCAGAAAGAGGGGTTCCGGAAAGCCAATCCGGGAGCCGGTGCTTCTCAGGTTGTCCACTCGCATGCGGTCAGATCTATGGATCAGGCCTCATTGCCGCTTCCCGGCAATGAGAGGGACCAGAGTGTGAACTCTATAAAGAACAAACAGGTGCAGGTGTACGACCCGACTGTCGCCGGAAAACAGCACGCTGTAGCACGGCAGCCCGGCCAGAAACACAACTCTGCAGGAGCAGGCTATCAAGCCACTAAAGCTCACAGCAAGGGACAAGGAGGAAATCAAGCGGGACCATCTCGGCATCAGGCTGCCAACCCGATTCAACAGAGGGTACAGCCGCCAACGGCTGTCCAGCTGCAAGCAGTTGTGGCAGCGGCCAACCCGATTGCTCAACCCGGTCCCGTGCCGCAAGACCGCTATGATGATGGGTACTCGGCAATGGAGATGGCCTGGTATGCTGATCCGAGTGACATCACTGATCGTTTGGGTGACCGGATGCTGGAACCCAGCGATGCAAGATACAAGTTGGACCGGATTCACCGGTCCGAGCAGATTGAGAAGAGGGGGCCACCCGGCCCAAGTTGTTTTGGCCACCGCATCATGGGAGAGCCTTCTGTGAACAAGTTTCAGCTGGCCAGAGGGACCAAGTCGTATGATGGAAGAACCAAGCCGGAAGACTGGCTGAATGATTATTTCACTGCTGTGCATATCGCAGGCAGCAACCGGAGGTGGGCCGTGAGATATGTTCCGCAGATGTTGGAGGGCCCTGCCCGGATCTGGTTGAACAACTTGCCCAAGGACAGTATCAACTACTGGCTTGACTTCTCGGAAGCCTTCACCAGCAACTTCACCAGCACGTACAAGAGGCCGAATAGGCCGCAGCAGCTTTCAGCCTACAAGCAGCAAGAAGAGGAAACTGACCGAGAGTACATTACTCGGTGGAGCACTTTGAGGAACACCTGTGAGGGTGTGAATGAGTCACAGGCAATCGCTTGGTTTGCCCAAGGCTACAGGCATGGCAGCATGTTGTGCCAGAAGTTGCAGCGAGAGATGCCGAGTACGCTCGCCGAGACGATCAAGATAGCTGATATGTATGCACTCGGTGACCCTACTCAGCCCCTGCTCGATGCTTTCGAGCCGAGAAGTAAACACCAAGATGGCGGCAGACGCCAGGACTTCCGCAACAAGCGCAGAGATGACCGACCCGATACTCGGTATGGGTCTGAGCAGGTGAATGCTGTGAACCAAGACACTGCGGCTGCTGGGAGTAGCCAAAGGCAAAAAACTTCTGGAGCCCAATACGGGCAGAACCAGAATCAGGGCCAAGGCAGCAAGAAGCCATACAATGCTCCCCAGCAAGGTAACAGCAACCCGGACGCAGGAGATGCTCAGAGATTTATCTTTGAGAACATGAAGGATGGGTCATACAGCTTCCATACTCGGCATCCGAGTAGGCCAGCCAACCACACTACCCGGCAGTGTAGCTGGTGGGACCGCATCAAGAGTGAAGGTTTTGGTCAGCTTCCCCCTCCTCCTCCACTTCCACTCTCGGGAGACAACGTGCAGCCTATCCGGGCAGCCGCTCCTAGGCCAGTAGTGAATCCGAAAAGGGAGAATGTGAATCAAGTGGCTCAAGGAGCCAACCGCAACTACGACAACCGCAATGACCGTAACCGCAACTACTACACCCGCAACAACAACAGGAACAACAACAACAAAAACAACAACAACAACAACAACAACGACAACGATGGTGGTGGAGACCGCAACCAGTACCAAGAGCACCATGAGAGCTACATGGTGTTCACCACCGAGCCAGATGACAAGCTGTCGCAGCATAGGCGTGCGATGGAGGTGAATGCAGTGATACCGGCTGTGCCTCAATATCTGCACTGGTGCGACCAAGAGGTTACCTGGTCCAGAGATGATCATCCCAAGGTGATGCCCGATCCGGGTACATATGCACTGGTGGTGGATCCCACCTTCCTGGGGACCAAGAAGAATGTCAGGTTCAACAAGGTGCTGATTGACAGCGGCAGCAGCATAAACATCATGTACCGGGATACCCTGGAGAAGCTCAGCCTTGCCGAGAACATGCTGCTACCCAGCAGGACCACTTTCCATGGCATTGTACCGGGAGTGTCTTGCGCTCCAATCGGCCGCATCTGGATAGATGTACTATTCGGCACCAGGGAGAACTGCCGCACCGAGTGCCTGCAGTTCGAAGTGGTTGATCTTCAGAGCCCCTACCATGCTCTGCTCGGTAGGCCTGCGCTCACCAAGTTCATGGCCTCAACCCATGCAACCTACCTGAAGATGAAGCTACCTGGTCCCAATGGTGTCATCACCATCTCGGGTGATTACAAGCGCTCCTTGGAGTGCGCATCTGCTGGTTCTCTACCGGCAGAGTCCATGGTCATTGCTGGTGAGAAGAAGAAGATACACAAGGTGGTTTCTATGGCTCAGGCAGCGCAAGTCGGTATGCCTAGCATGCCTGGTACTCAATATGGAGCAGCTTTCCAGGCCTCCCAGGAAACCAAGAAGGTGCAGGTGGACACTGAGTTCCCAGACCGTGTTGCCATCATTGGCGCCGGGTTGGGCGAGAAATAGGAAAGCGACCTCATCCACTTCCTCCGTGAGAATCAGGATGTTTTTGCATGGTCCAATGAGGACTTGCCGGGTGTCCCGAGGGAGTTGGTTGAGCACTCGCTACATGTGCGTCCTGACGCCAAGCCAGTTAAGCAGGCAATGCGCCGCTTTGGTGATGAGAGAAGGAAGGCTATCGGTGATCAGATCACCAAGTTGCTGATAAGTGGATTCATCATGGAGATACTGCATCCGGACTGGCTGGCCAACCCGGTTATGGTTGAGAAGAAGAAGGAGGACCCCAAGGCCGAGACTGCATGGCGCATGTGCGTGGACTACACCGACTTGAACAAGGCCTTCCCCAAGGACCCATTCCCGCTACCCCGCATAGATCAGGTGATCGATTCCACTGCCGGGTGTGAAATTTTGTCTTTCATTGATGCCTACTCTGGTTTTCACCAGATTCCTCTTAACCCGGCTGATCAAATAAAGACTTCTTTCATTACCCCGTACGGGGCTTATTGCTATCGTGTTATGTGTTTTGGGTTGCGGAATGCTGGGGATACCTATCAGAGATGCATGAAGAAGTTCTTGCATGATCAAATTGGCAAGAATGTGCAGGTGTACGTAGATGACATTGTCATCAAAATGAAAGAAACACATACTCTGCTTAGTGATATTGAGGAAACATTCGCTAGTCTGCGCAAGTACATGATGAAGTTGAATCCGACTAAGTGCACTTTTGGCGTCCCGGCTGGCAAGTTACTCGGATTCTTGGTATCCAGTCGGGGCATTGAAGCCAATCCTTCAAAGATAAAAGCTATAGAGAGCATGTCTTTGCCAAGATCACTGAAGGATGTGCAAAAATTTACCGGGTGCTTGGCTTCTCTTAGCCGCTTCCTGGGAAGAATGGGTGAGAAGACCTTGCCTCTTTACCAGCTCATGAAGAAGAGTGATAAGTTCGTCTGGACATCACAAGCTGATGTGGCCTTCAGAGAACTCAAGACCATGCTGGGTAGCGCTCCCATCCTGGCAAGCCCGCTACCCAAAGAGCCAATGTTGCTGTACATTCCAGCAACCAACCGGGTAGTCAGCACGGTGATAGTGGTGGAAAGAGAAGAGGAAGGCAAAAAGGTGCAGCGGCCAGTGTATTATATCAGCGCGGTGCTATCCAGCTCCAAGCAAAACGACCCGCACTACCAGAAGATGACGTATGGTGTGTACCTAGGTGCCAAGAAGCTCAAGCATTACTTCCAAGAGCATCCCATCACAGTGGTGAGTACTACTCCCATTTCAGAGATCATGGGCAACAAGGAAGCAAGCGGCCGGGTAGCCAAGTGGGCAATTGAGCTAGCCGTGTACACCCCTCTGTACGCGAGAAGAGAAGCGATCAAGTCACAAACTTTGGCAGATTTCTTGGTGGATTGGGCCGAGATGCAGTATGGTCCTCCCTTGCCAGAGACTAACTACTGGAAGATGCATTTTGATGGCTCCAAAGTAAAGGAAGGCCTTGGTGCTGGCGTGGTGCTTACGTCACCCAAGCGAGATCAACTCAAGTATGTACTGCAGATCCATTTCAAGGCATCCAATAATGTGGCCGAGTATGAGGCATTGGTACATGGCCTGTGGGTATCCAAGGAGATCGGAGTGCAGCGTATTGTCTGTTATGGTGACTCGGATTTGGTGGTGCAGCAGGTATCCGGCAATTGGGATGCCTTGGATGCCAACATGGCATCCTACCGGTTTCTGGTGCAAACTATGATTGGGTTCTTTGAAGGCTGTCAATTTCATCATATACACCGAGCTGAGAACGAGGCAGCTGATGAGCTGTCCAAGTTGGGGTCTTCTCGGCAGTTTATCCTGGCTGGGATTGCCTTGGAGCATTTGAGAAAGCCATCCATCAAGCCATCCCCCAACTCGGAGTCTATCTTCGTTCCATCTCTGCCAGGAGCGGAAGCTGTTCCCATGGAGATTGATTGGGAGGATGCAAAAGAAAACCCGGGTATTGTCGTCTCCAACCCGGGGACTGCTCCGTTCAACTCGGGGATTGTCGCATTCATTGAGGGGATCATTTCTCAGCACTCGGGGACTCGGGGACTCGCCCCCAACTCAGAATAGGTCTTGGTAGCTGATCCAATGGAAGTGAACGAACCAGTGTTTCCTATCCGGGAGACACCGAGTTGGGCTCTTCCCATATTATCCTTTCTAACGGATGGCTCCTTACCGAGTGAAGAGGTCACAACCAGGCAAATACAGAGAAGGTCCAAGGGCTATACAATCATCCACAAGGTGCTGCACAGAAGAAGTCCTACTGGTGTGCTGCAACGCTGCGTTGAGCCAGAAGAAGGAGAGGAAATCCTTAGAGAGATACATCAGGGAGAATGCGGGCATCACGCCTCTTCTCGGGCTCTGGTCAACAAGGCTTTTCGGCATGGATTCTTTTGGCTCACTGCTTTGCGGCAAGCGGAGGATATAGTGAGAAAATGCATCGGATGCCAGAGGTTTGCAAGCAAGATTCATATGCCAGCATCTGAGTTGAAGACCATTCCCATTACTTGGTCGTTTGCTGTCTGGTGCTTGGATATGGTAGGCCCCTTCAAACCGGCTAGAGGCAACATGACTCACATCTTGGTCATGGTTGATAAATTCACCAAGTGGATTGAGGTCAAGCCTATTCGGAAGTGTGATGGAGTCACGGCTATGAGTTTCCTGAAGGATGTTATTCTGAGATACGGCTACCCGCACAGCATCATTACCGATAATGGCACAAACTTTGCCGAGGGTGCATTCGCAAGATTCTGTAGAGAGAAGCGGATCCGGTTAGATGTTGCATCCGTTGCGCATCCGGCCTCCAATGGGCAAGTTGAAAGAGCAAATGGCATGGTCCTATCCGGGATAAAGCCAAGGCTGATTGAGCCATTACAGCGAACCCCTGGTTGTTGGCTGGAGGAGTTGCCGACGGTGTTGTGGAGTCTAAGGACTACCCCTAACCGATCAACCGGATACACACCATTCTTCCTGGTATATGGAGCTGAGGCCGTGTTGCCCACTGACCTAGAGCATGACTCGCCCCGAGTAACCCTCTACACTAAGGCGGAGGCTCGAGAAGCTCGAGAAAATGACGTTGACCTGCTAGAAGAAGCAATAGAATTAACTCTGTCACGATCAGCCATTTATCAACAAAACCTGAGGTGTTATCACAGCCGGAAAGTAAACCCAAGGGTTTTCCGAGAAGGAGACATGGTCCTTAGGCTCGTGCAGTGCACGGCCGGGATGCACAAGCTATCCCCTCCGTAGGAACGGCCTTTCATTGTGAGCAAGGCTCTACACAATGATGCCTACTATCTAGTTGACGCACAGGCACCCTAGAAGAATAGGCCAGATAAAGCTGGAGAGGAATCCAAGCGTCCCTGGAATATAGCTCTACTCCTCCATTTTCATTCATGAGCAAAAGTTGTATGTATCTCCCCAACTGAGTTAAAATTCTCGTTGGCACTCCGAATTCAAACTCGGGGACTGCCTGTGCAAAAACCTTGCCTTGTGATGTTTACTTTATTTCCTTTGCCTACTCGGTTGGTCTACTTAGAATTTCATGCGCATATCTAGTAATGTGTTTAAACACAAGGGCCAACTCTTCGACTCTGCTGTTGTCCGCAACCCGGCTTCATGGCAAGCAAGAGAACAAGCCAAAGGTCAATGAGCACATGAAAAATTGCTAAGGAAAAGAGAAGTACAGCAACCGAGTAGGGTGTATTTACTTCTCTGTTTTTTGGCTAAGTGGTGGGCAACGTTAGAATTCAAATCTCAAAGTGGTTAAGTATTTGAAACTTGATTTTGAAATCTTGTGACTCGACTACCAAAAAGCCACAAGTGGCAGGTAAGAGCAAAGACAAAAAGACAGGTGGATAAGAAACGCAACTCGGGGACCTGCATTAAAACGCAATCCGACATCTAACCAGTTTTGCTATAAGTGAAACAAATAAAACTGAGTAGCAAAGAGGAAAGACAATTGTATCGATTACATCTGCACCCGACATCCCGGGGATCTGATGAGTGTTTTAAGATAGAAACTGCAGGAATCTAGGCAACAGTGGAGGTAATGGTATCCGAGTTGGTGTCGTTGGGTGCCACTGGCTCAGAGGCAGCAGTTGTACAGGTTGGCTCGGCTGCAGAAGGAGTTGGAGTAGTGGGGGTTGGCTCTGATGCGGAGTTGGAGGCTTGAGTGGCCGCAGTGCTGGGGAGAGGGTAGAGCTCTGAGGTCGCAGCCCCAGTTGCGCCCAACTCGGGAGCTGTGTCGTCAATCACCATCTCGGTGGTGACGATCACCTCCTGCGCGGTGGGTTGCGACTGCTCAGTCTCCGGGTTGGCTCCCATCCCGGAGTCCTCGGTGGCGCTATGCTGCTCGGTCTCCACCCTTTCGGCTTCTCCGTGCTCGGACTCATGCTCGGTTCCCTCCTCATGCTCGGACCCCTCCTACTCATCTTCTCCGGCATCTTGGTTGTGATCTTCGTCACCATCCTCCTCGAACTCGGCCTCACCCTCATCCTCCTCTTCGTCAACATCTGTATCCGGCTCGATGGGGCCGTCGATGTATATGCCAGTTTCTGCATAAGAGGCAATCTCGTAGGCCACTGCTTTCCGGCGTGAAACGCACTCGGAGCGCGCAGTCCACTTGGAGCCATTTCGGCGCTTGCCAATCCTGTCAAGATCTAGATTCTCGTACCAGGACAAGATGAAGTGAAGGACCTCGTCGGCTCCTGCCCGAGCTGCGAAAGAACGCCACTTCTTCAACTCCTCTTTGACATGATCCAAGTTGGCGGCAATATCGCGGAAGGTCTCCGGGACATCTCGGTTAGGCCAGAACAACTTGTGCAGCTTAATGGCAGTAGACACCATGGAGGTACCCAAGCCTTTGAGGGAGCGCACTTGGGTCTTGAGGTTGACGAGATGATCGTCGATGTTGGAAGTATCATCAACGCTCAGAACGGCTGCTGCCCTAGCTTTTCTAGCTTTGTCCACAACGGTTTCACCAGCGGAACGGAGTTCAGGGAAGATATCTGGATAAGGAAATATGGATTTGGATCAGAAGAGTAACCGAGAAGAAGAAGAGAGATTGAGTAGAAGAAGACAGAAAAGCAAAAACCAAAAAATGTGAAGGGTAGCGGCAACTCACATTCCAGTCATCTGATTCTCGGATATGTTTATCCTGGAGGCGGCGCGAGTCGCCGATTACAACCTCAAGAGCTTGGTTCCTTTCCCTCAGTGCTCTAACCTCAAGCTCGAGTTTCTTCTTCTCTAGCTCAAGCTTCTCCTTCTCGGCAGCGGCTGTCTTCTCAGAATCCTCCTTCTCGCGGACAGCATTGATGGCAGTTTGGAGAGCGTTACCGAGATCAGCCTGGATTTTCTCCAACTCCTTCTTCCCAGTCTCCTGCTCTTTCAGCAACTCGGCCTCGTGGACCAGCACTTGGTTGTGCGGTTCGGTTGGAGTGAGGCATTGCTGGTGTTCTTCTCGGAATTTCTTATATTCTTCTGCGGGTAGAGCAGCAAGTTAGCAGAAGGAGCAGGCAGTAGCGAACTAGGTAGAGGAAACATAGAAAAAGATCGCTCACCTTCCAGAGAAGAGATTTTACTCTACGCTGAGGCAAACATAACCTCACAATCCTGATGTTTCTCCACCAGAGCCTTGAGTTTACCTACAGAGATGACAGCAACTGAGCAAAAAAGCAAAAAGCGGGCGTAAACAAAAAACGCACAAACCGAGATGCTAAAATCTTACTTTCCACAGCGAACAATTTAATAGCACTGTCCATGGAGTTCTTCTCCAACGCATCTAAGTCGCTCTTGTTGAACTCCAGCTCCCGGTTCCTGTCTTTTACTTGGCGGTGAGACCACAGGAGCTGGCGGAAGACCTTGATCCTCACCTGGAGGCTATCCTGCAGAGAGAAAAGAAATTTGATGAGTTTTAAGATTTAGCTCGAGTAGATGGCAACTCGGTGGAGCTTTATCTACTCGGCCCAAATCTCGGGGACTGGGTACTAAGGAAGAGAAGAAAGATAAAGAAGAAATCTGGTAATTCGAAAGGGTCAAAAGGAAAAAGGTACTTACCACATAGATTTGCTCAATGTCCTCGAAGTTTTTGCGGGCGACAAACAGCTTGTTGGCCAGAGTGCTGCAAGGCCCGGCCAGAGCTACACTAACAGGGCCGATGTCGGCCTTGTTCCACTATGTCCGGTAATTGTCGAGATTCCGCAGCTCGGTACCGTCCCAGGCGGCGTGGCCATGTCTCCTTGCGTCCCAGAATTTCTCAATGAACCCTACTCGGTCAAGAATGGCGGCCTCGTCTTCCTCAGGGAGATCCTCTGTATCCTCGTCGCGGGAGGTAATTTCCTTGATGACCAAGGAACTTTGCTTCCACTTGGACTTGGAGCGGACCACGACTTTCAGCTCTTTTAGAGCGACTAGTCGCTCGGCTTCCTTGGACATGTGGATCTTGTGGCGCTGCTGCAGTTGAGTCCAGTACGCTGGGAAGGAAGGAGGCTGCTCAGTTTTGCTGGCGCCTGCGGCGGGATCCCGCTCCTCTTCAGGGCCGAACTGGACATCAGCCTGCACCAAGGTGGTGTTCGGATTGACCTTCCTTGCCTTGTTAAGCGGCCACTTCGCTGGTAGAGGCTGCTGTTGTGCGGGTTGCCCGCGTGGCTGCTGTTGTGCGGGTTGCCCGCCTGGCTTCCCGCCTGGTTGCTATTGCCCTGATACCGGGAAGGACAACTGTTGTTGCACAGCTTGCCGCTGTCCGGTTGGCTGCGCGCCGGCCTGCGAAGCACCACGAGGAGGTTGCTTCCTGACGGCTTGCGGAATCACCTTAGCGGTAGAGGGAGCTGTTGGCTTCTTGGAAGATGGAGGAGGCGCCTTGCGAGTTGGCGCCGCTTTCGGCAGATTGGTTGGTGCAGCATCCGGCTGCACTACATACTCACGTGAGAGCTCCTCCGCGGAGCCCTCTACCCGCTGCTCAGCAGCAGAATCTTCTACCCGCTGCTCGGTAGCGGGGTCAGGCTGCTGCACGGTATTATCTTCTGCCTGCTGTTCGGCAGCAGGATCCGGTTGCTTTGCAGCATTGCCTTCGGACTGCTGCTCGGTGGTGTCTCCCTGTTGCTGCCCGGAAGCAGGCTCGGTGGTCTTCTCAGCTGATGCAGCTGGAGGGGTTGGTGGCTTCTCGATGATGGTAGCGTCTTAAGTAGTTGGCCGCGGGCTGGGCTGCGGCTGCTCGATGGTGCGCTCTGTGTCCTTCTTGGCGCCCGTGTCCTGGGCAACAGTATTCGTCTTGGCGCCTGCATTCTGGGTGCCAAGATCTGGATCTTCTCGGGGAGGAGAGGGTGCCGGTGTACGATTCTCTGGTACGCGGTCCTCGTCGTCGTCAGAAAGTTCCACGAGGTCTCGTGGTGGATCTTTCTTCTTCTTGGGAGCTGGTGCGGCGGTGGCATCCGCATCAAGTGCCTCACTGAAAAGGAGTGTACAGAGAAAGAACAAAGTTAGAAGCAGCGGCAGAGAAGGGTGCAAAGAAGAAAACCATAGAAAAAAGAGAGTAGACGGCAACCCGGAAGCACTTACCCGTCTATGGTGGGGGCGCGTCTCCTGCGGGAGGTGGTTTTGAATGCCGGCTTCTTCTTAGCCCTCTTGGCAGGGGGATCATGTGCCCCGCTACCCACTCTCTTTCTAGTGATGGTGGGGGCAGCCACGGATATCGGAACCACGTCCACGGGTTCCTCCATGTCATCCAACTCAGGTTCCTCTGCAACGGAAAGAAGGAAAAGTTTAGAATAGAAAAGAGGAAGTCATGAACTGTGCAAGCAAGTAAAGAGGTGAACCCGGTCACCTTCTTCATCTTCAGACCAGTCCCGGATAGAAGCCGTAACTCGGGACTTACCGTCCTGGCCGGCGCGCGGGACGCACAGGGTGGCTTGGATGTCGTATGCAGTTGCATCATCCTCTATCTGTCCGCTTCCTAGTTGGCCTCAAAGATGGGTTTGTCCTCGTCCTTCTGGCGATTGATGTGCTATCGATGCAAACATAAAGCATAGTGAGTTGAGTTTCAGATAAGTGGTTCTACTCGGAACAGCATGGAAGCATAAATCATATTAAGTTAAGTGGTTCTACTCGGAACATCATGCAAGCATAACGCATATTAAGCTAAGTGGTTCTACTCGGAACAAGCATGCAAACATAAAGCATATCAAGCTAAGTGGTTCTACCCGACCCATCATGCAAACACAAAGCATATAAAGCTAAGAGGAGGTCTATTCGGTATCAAGCACAGGTACTAAGGGTGCAGAGAAGAACACTAACCTTGGTAATGTTCTTGGTGCGGCTATACGGCTCGAAGCCGTAAGCCCAGTTCTCGGTGAGGGTAGTCCGCATAATGGACTTGGCCCAGATGGCCACCTCTGCCTTGGTGAGCTCGAACGTCGTGGTCCAAGTGCAACCCCGAGGGCCTCCCATGTAACACATTTTGTGTACTGGTCCTGGAGTGGGATCACTCGGCGCGAGATCCAGCAGGCGATCGGGTCATCCTGCAGAAGTCCTAGTTTGGCCAGCTGCGCCATGCGCTTCTCTACCTGGACAACGTCAGGTACTGTGTTCTTGGGATTGTACCCCCAGTTCTGTCCGGTGGGCAGCGCGTTTACGAACTTGGGAAGCCCAATCCGGTCCTCGACGGGTTTTCCTTTTTCGGGAGCGACATTCTTCACGTACAAGAAATCGCGCTGCCACTTGCGCACGCTCTCCAGACCGAGTACCCGCGGGTGGTGCCCGGTGCTACGCTGTAGCATCATTGCGCTACCCGTCTGGGTCATCACGCGAGGAACAAGAGGATTGCTGGGGTTTGGAATTTTCTGCTGGCGAAGGAAGAAGTAGCGGGCCCATGTCTGGACTGTTGGGTAGACTCCAAGGAAGGCTTCACAGACTGTGGTGTGGATGGATAGCATAACTATGGAATTTGGAGGAAGATGATGCGGCTTTAGGCCAAAATGGCGGAGGAAGTCCCAAAAAAACTTGGAAACGGGGAGGCCTAGGCCGCGCTGGAAGTGAGATAGGAAGACAACGTACTCGTCGGCTTCTGGAGTCGGGACGAGCTCGCCGCCGGGAGGGCGACAAATCACGCCGGGGGGGGACTCGACGGGTGTTCACCAGCCACTAGCAATCAGGGGCGGTGACGTCCGAGCCCTCCCAACCGGCTCGGGCCGGCGCCATCTCGTCCTCGTGCTCATCAGCGGTGGCGTTCGCAACATCCATGGCGGTGCGATTGCTGGTGAAGAGGTGGAGGCTCGTCGGAGTTGAGGTTGAGGATGACGGCGGAGGCGCGCCGGAAGCCGTGCTCTCTGCTCTCACTGTGGCGGCGCGTGGCGAGTTCGCGGTGGCGCAGTGCTCTGCGGCGAGGGCGAAGGCGAAAGGAGGCGCTGCGAGAAGAGGAAAATGCGAAGGGAAGAGATGATTTGTGCGGCGCGGAGGTATTTATTCCATCTGCGAAATTGCAGTTACCGATGGATTGATCGTGGAAGAGATCGTGCGGCGTGGCGTTATTGCCCGTTAGAAACGCAGATAGCGCGAAAGGCGCGCGTAATGGGCACAATTGATCCCACAACGCAAGTCGTGGGCTTTCGAGTACCTGCTCGAAGTGACCTAACGGGCCATGGGCCCCAGAAGCAGTGGCTGGCGCGTGACACGTTGAAACACCAGAACCGAGGTGTCGGGGGCGTGGGCATGAGACACGTGCTCTTACTGGACATGAGAAGATGGATTTGATCTGTATTGGGAAGGAGAGAGTGCGAAATTTTGCTAAGTGTTGGGTGCACGACAGAGCTCTGCGTTGCGTGCTCTACTCGGCACTTAGCAGGTTTCTCCCAAAGAATTATTCAGAGAAGTGCAAACAAGGGCTTTGAGCATCCGAGTTGAGGAGCAACTCGGTTAGACGGCTTCACGGAGACAATTTGGTTTAAGCTGGCAGGGCCCAACGAACAAGTTCGCTGGACACTACCAGCTTCGGGGACTAATGTCGGGGGGCTACCCCCGAGTAGGGGTAAGACAGGTGGTAAAACAGATATCAAGGTACTGTTTGCCGGGTAGACCGCTACCCGGGTATCCTCTATCCGGTAGTTGCTATTCGGTCATAGGTATTGAAGGCCAAGAGAAGATAAGGAGCAAGATTGGAATCATCCGAGTAGAGATCAAGTGGTCCGAGTAGGTGGGCTGCAATCCTACTCGCGCAAGAAGTCAATGGAGCCGTTCTGACAAGATCTTGCGTATCCTGCAGCCGTACAGGCGTGCGGTTCAACTTACGGAGCGCATGATTATCCGCGCAACAGCGTGGGTACAGTAAGGGTAGGCGCCTGTCACGTCTTGTCACTGACAGAGGGGACAGGACGTGATGGGGCCCTACGCTGTGAGACTGACAGGGTGGACAGGTCCCGTCAGCCAGACGGCGCGGCGACTTCTCGCACCCGCGTCAGCGGGAACCCGGCGGCGTGCTCTGCATCACAGTAGGGACGTCCCATCGTTGTACCTTTTAATCATTGTTTACTCGGCTGGGCACCAGTATATAAGGTGCCCAACCCCCTCCTGCGCGAGGGACGTTACATGAGAGAGCATTTATTGCGCGAGCAAGTGCTAGAGGTAGAGAGAGCAGAGAGTGGCTACTCGGCTGAAGGCCTGAATTGTACTGTGGCTACTCGGATATCACATATACACAGAGATAGGCAGGAGTAGGGGTGTTACCTCCACACGAGGGCCCCGAACCTGGGTAGTTCTTGGTGTTTACAGTGTTTCCTTAGCGCGTCTACTCGGCGTGCGATCCCTCCCTGAATACCTACAGCGTCCATCGGCCCCAACCTTAAGCCATCCCATGGCATCTGTCTTTACTCATCCACGACATGAATCCTGCACGCTGTCCCAGTAGCGTTGATACCTATAATGGCACAAAAATCTTCCAAGGACAAAGAAAAAGCTCTACTATATAATTTGAAGGCAACAGTGGGACCAAAATGTGTGTTCCGAAATTGAAAATTCTAAACAAAAGCTTTTGTGAGAGCTGCATACTAAGGACCTTCATCCTCCATATAGTTGGTTAGACCAACTCTTTCAACAAGCATACGAAATTCATCTAATATACATGCACTTCTTAGAAATGTAATGCAAGGAAAGCTAGATGGGTTAGCGATACCAACACGTCCCGCATCGTCAATACTCGGTGCAATAAGGTCTTCATTGTATGATGGCCTCACTGAAGTGGATGAGCGTGAGGGCCTTGTCCTCCTAGGACCATCACTCCTAAATATCTCTCCAAAATTGTGACTATCCATCTCTGAAATAGTTCAAAAATCACTACAAAAATTAATTTCAAGCAACTATAAGGTGGAAACTACCATAGGGACTCATAGGAGAGCTATACATGCATCAAAACTATGTTATTTCTACTGAAATCAAGCATGCAAACTCACATAAGCTATCACCTACAGTACCAAAATACTCAAGAAATACTTCACCAAACAAAATTCTACTTGGATCATCGGAGGAGTCACATACCGGAGATCAAACACACCAAATCTCAACACAAATGATGGGTTGAAGAAGGAGATCGAAAATCCAGAGGAAGAACAGCAAGAACACGGGTTCCCGGATTTTTTTTTCAGTTTTGGGAGGTGAGAGAGAAGACTTTGGCAGTGGAGAGAGTAAGTGGAGGGCCAGGGGGCTCCACACCATGTGCTGGCGCCACCAGGGGCCTGGCCATGCCACCCCATTGTGCCTGATTGGTGGGTCCTCCTGCAGCCTCCCAGGTGGCTTTATGCATCATTTTGATGTAAAAAATTATTATAATTTTTCTGGATTTTTTTGAGAAACTTTAATTTTGAGGTATTTCCAGAATTTTAATAATTAATAAAAACCAGAAAAACAAAAGTAAAAAGGTGGAAAACAAAACCAAAACTAGAACTACAGAGGTTCTATGACACTCTAACGGAAAAATATCCGAAGAAAACAAAGGTGGTAGTGGTGAAAACAAAAGTATGGGTGGTGAAAACATGCATAACCACACTAAGCATGGTGAAAACATGATGAAAACATGAATATGGATGATGGAAAACATGTTGTACTAAAGTAACAACGTGATAACAGAAGGAAACATGGTAAAAACATAATGAGGAAGGTGAAAACATAGTGAAAACATTCTCGTCTTCATTTAAAATCATTTTGTTAACAAGGGTAATCAATTCTTGTGACCAGAACAATTTTCATATGAAGCAAAAATTTGCTAATCACTAAATAATTATGTTACCTCAACCTTGATAGACATAGTCCCAATCATAATAATTTCATATGTTTTTGGTGGTGATGGAATGGGACAATAAAATTCTCCAATCTTGATGGTCTCAATATTTTCAATTGAATTTCAACCATATCTTCTATCAATCTTCTTGGGAAAATAAAAAGTATGCTCTTTATCATTAACATTAAAAGTTAATTTTCCTTGATTGCAATCAATAACAGCCCCTACAATATTAAGAAAAGGTATCCCTAGAATAGTAGACATATTATCATCATCGGGCATTTCCAACACAACAAAGTCAGTTAATATCAAACAATTAGTAGCAACTTGCACAGGAACATTCTCACATATACCAACAGGAATAGTAGTAGATTTATCAACCATTTTCAAAGATATATCAGTATGTATCAATTTTTCAAGAGAGAATCTCTTATAAAGAGAGAAAGGCATAACACTAACTCCAACTCCCAAGTCACATAAAGCAGTTCTAACATAATTGTTTTTAGTAGAACAAGGGATAGTAGGAATACCAGGATCTCCAAGCTTCTTTGGGACCTTGCCATTGAAAGAATAATTATCAAGCATAGTGGAAATTTCCTCATTAGGAATTTTCCTTTTGTTGGAGACAATTTCTTTCATCTATTTAGAATAAGGAGGCAGATTAATAGCATCAGTCAAAGGGATTTGCAAAACAGAGGTTTCATCCATTCAGAAAAATTGTTATAACGTTCTTCTTCCTTTGATTTGTGTTTCTTATTAGGAAAAGGAATTGCTTTTTATACCCAAGGATCTCTTTCTTTTCCATGTTTATTAGCAAGAAATACTCACTTTGCAGTTTTAGTTTGCTTTTTTAGGTTCAGCTACAGTTTCTTGTTTATCAGAAGCGTCACTTTTATCATTACCACTTTCAGTTTCAACATCAGAAATAGATATACTATTAGGATCTCTAGCAGGTTCAGGAGATTCTACAACATTTTATGTCTCTTCTTCTTTTTCTTAGAAGGAGAACTATTGTTTTTTAGGTTGCTGAGAATCTTGTTCAATTCTTTTAGGATGTCCTTCAGGATACAAGGGGTCCTGGGTAGAAACACCACTTCTAGTAATTCCCAAACATGTTTATCTCTAGAAGCATTAGCTAGCATGTCTTTTTGCACTTTAGTAAGTTGATCATTTGAACAATTTAAAAATGTTTAACAAGCATTTTAACATCATGAGAGGTTCTCTCAATAATACCATGCAAATTATCAATAGCTCTAGAGTTTTCCGTAAGGTGATTTTGCACTCTCATATTAAAATTGTCTTGCTTAACAACATAATTATCAAATTCATCTAAGCATTGATCAACTCGTTTAGAATAGGGAATATCTCTATTATCAAAGTATTGGAGAGAGTGTACCTCAATAGTTGATGGATGAGGAATAGGCTTACATAATTCTTCTATAGAAGGTAAATTCTTCACATCTTTAGATTTAATACCCCTCTCTTTAAGAGATTTCTTAGCTTCCTTCATCACTTCATCATTTAGTTCAATCATCCCTCTCTTCTTGGGTGTTGGTATTGTTGTTGGCTCTAGTCTAGGTGTAGGATCAAGTATAGGTGTAGGGTTAGGTATATTCCAATCATCATTATTTTTGGCTATTTTAGCCATTAATTCCTGAGCTTCTTCCGGAGTTCTTTTCCTGAAAACACAACCAGCACAACTATCCAGGTACGTCCTAGATTCAACAGTTAGTCCATTATATAATATATCTAGGAGCTCATTTTTAGGTAGAGGGTATCCAGGGCTAGCTCTTATCAAAGAACACAACCTTGTCCAAGATCCATGCAATTTTTCTCCTTCAATTTGCTAAAAGTTAAAGATGTCCTGCACAGCAGCATGTTGGGCACTAGCAGGAAAATATTTTTGAAAGAAAGCATCAACCAAATTCATAGGATCAGAAATACAGTCAGGTGACAGATTGTTAAACCAAATTTTAGCTTCATCTTTCAATGAGAAAGGGAAGATCTTGGTAACAAAATAAGTACGCAACTTAGTATCATCAGAAAATAAACTACTCAAAGATGAAAGCTCATTCATTTGTTCCATAGCAATTTTACTTTCAGTTCCACAATAAGGTTCCTTCTCAATAATAGATATATAAGATAAATCTAAAGAGAAATCACAATCCTTGTCTATAATGTGTATGGGATATGTGGCAAACTTAGCATCAAGAGAAGATTTATATTTCACAACATGTCTTGCAAGAAGACTCTTAAGAGCACTTGCACCAGTAGTAGCACAAGCTTCTTCAATAAAAGCATCTTTAAGTTCAATATAGGTTTCATCAAGATCATCAATAAGCTCAATTGAATTAACAGGTGTACCAATATTCTCAACAGAAACTTCAGCATTTTAAATTTGTTTGGATCTAGCAAAAGTAGCATCTAGGAAAGGACCTAGAGAATAATTATCATCAAGCATAGTAGAAGCATCATCAAAAGTATCCGAAACATTCTCAGACTCAGCAGAAGTAACAGTACGTGTAGCATGTGGTGGAGTAAGAAACTTAATCATAACAGACGGTGAATCAAGAGCAGCAGAGGTGTTCAGAGTTGTACCTCTTCTTGTAGTGGATGGTAATATGTGAACTTTTCCATCACGAGAATTGCCCATGATGAATGGCTTGCAACAAACAATATCACGATCAAGTGAGCATATAAATAAAGCTATGCTCCCCGGCAACGGCGCCAGAAAACAATTCTACAACTCTAAAGCCTATTTCTAAAATAAAATATGTTCCCCCATGTGAATAAAATATTATCTTAGCAAACATATTTATCAAACATGTTTTCAACTCAGCTACCATTTTTAAAATGATTTCGATGATTAAAAACCAGAGAGTTACTATCTCAATATTTTATCCTTGTCTCCAAGAAATTATGTCACTATTATTATTAACCTCAAATGGATAAAAGCTGGTTAATTGTTTTCCAAGTATTATGTCAATCAACAAAACAATAAAGTGTTATATATATTATTGAGTTATGAAAACAATTAAAGTGCCTTGGAAAAAACAATGTTTTTAATTGGGAAATCAACATCTCCATTAGAGAAAATCTCTCTCTTCTTACTCACCCTCAATTTAAAATTTATTAATAAATTCTCTATTTTGATTATGTTAATAAGATACCATGAGTGAATTGCTCATATGTTGAAAACATTTTAAAAGGGCCTAGAAAACAATAAATTGAATCATAGAAATATTTTCTAAAATCATTTAAATCATATTTCTATAATTAATCCTCTTTTTCTAATAAGTAACTATTCATGTTTTCATCATATTTTAAAAATTATAAAAGATGAAAACACTTCGAATTGGTTTTTGGTCATTATAAAGCTACTGAAATTTTATTTGACAAATATTTATATTTTATAATTTTCTAAATTAAAAATCACATTAATCACTATTAAGGAATTATTTCAATTTTCAAAATTCAAAAATAAATATGTTGAAATGTTTACAAAAATGATATTGTTGGAAAGGCATTGAAATTAAAAGATTTTAGAATTTTAAATGAGGTCAATTAGAACTTTTAAACAGAAGTTATTAAAGATCTAATAAAATAGGAAAAATAAAACATTGATGACGTCATCAATAACGTCATCATCGTCTTCAACCGTCCTCTACCGTTTCTTCATGGAGTGAATTCCTTTCAATTCGCGCGTTTAAGACGAGAAATTGCAGCCCTGAGCCCACCTATTAGAACCCCTTGCCGTCCTCTCTGTTTACCCCCTCCTCCTCTCTCGAGTTGCGCCACCAGGCCATAGAAATTTCTCATCAGAGATCTTCACTACCGCCAGCCGTCTTCGCGGATTTCGGCCATCGTAGTTTTCCACTCCGCTCGCTTATTGCTTCATCCAACTCCCCTAGCTCGTGCGCACACGTATAACATTTTTTCTCGATCTTTTTCCCGCATAAGAGAGATGGCGCAGTGCCCGCCCGAGGTTCACTGGAGCTCGACCGTCTCTGTCCGTGTGCTGCCGTCGCAGGAGGTCGTCTCCGAGCGCGTCGTGTCCTCCCCCGAGTTCGCTGTGCCGTGCCGCGCCTCCCCGTGCCTTCGCCGAGCCCAGAGATCGCATGTACCGCCCGCGCCATCGAACTCCCGAGTGTAGCGCCGCCGCCGTCGACATTTCCGGCGAGAAACCTCCGGTAAGCTCCTCCTTGATCCTTCCCCGTTAGATCTGATATGTATGGCCCAGATTAGATCTACCCCGAAGGGGTACGCAACCGTTAGATCTCGATCTAACGATCCAGATCAAGTCACTTATCCACGTCAGCAGCCCAGTCAGCCGCGCGCCGATAGCTTATCCACCGCTCGGCGTAGCGTGAAACAGGCCCAACCCCAGTCCCTAACCGTCGCCATGCGCGACAGATAAGACCTTTTCGGCCCAGCCTGTCTCTGGATTTAATTCCGAATAAAAATAGAATTGTAAATTTGCAGAATAGTCCCTAGAACTTAGAAACATGATATCTTTTTAACCATAAGGCCAAATTTAGCAAACTTGGACTTTTTGAAATACCCTGGATCTGTAGAATATTTTAGCACCGTTCAAATTCAAATTTGGCAAACTGAAGTTGGCTCAAATGTAAATATGCTTGTTTGATGAATTTTAGCATAATTCAAATTCTACAAATCCAAAAATTGCAAAAAAATATATTTGGAAACCTTAGGATGTGTACTTTCATATCCTCTGTTCCAAAATAATTTTTTGAACAAGTTAAAATGGAATTTAGAATTAAGTGGTATAATTCAGTATTTTTTACATAGATTTAATTCTATAAATAATTTCAATATAGTTCCTTTTGCATTATTGTCCCAATTGGTAACCTTGAACTAGAAACAACCTTGCCCAACCATTTTGGACACCTTGGACCATGACCATGTGCTTTTGACCAAAAACCCAACATAGTGATTCATCCATCTTTACCTTGTCTTAGAATTTGTGTTCAACTGTTATTCTTTGATTTTATGGATATTTTAGAGCCAAGACCAAGTCCCTAGTATATGTCAACCATATAAAAGACCAATTATTGAACCTCAAACACTAGTACCATAGTTTTCTATCTACTTCTCCATTCCCATATTCTTGCTTCAAGAATCCACCAAGCTTACAAAATGGAAGTCAAGACTCAACCACAAGAAGGAACTCCATCTTCAACTGGTGGCAACATAAAGAGCTACAAGGAAGACCAATGAAGAAATTTTGAAGAAAATACTTTGACTCCACAATTAGAAGCAACTCAAGGAAGTACAAGTGTGAAGAAATTCAGAAGAAAACATCTCCCTCTCTCTTTCTATCTTTCTTCTTATTTTCTTTCTCTTCTATTGGACTTAGTGATATTTTGTGCCCATCCCATACCCAAACCAATTAGGTGAAGTGAAAGTCACGAAGAATTTATCAAGACCAAGAGAAGAATCCATCCAAGGAGCAAGACTACAATAGAAGCATGAAGATGATCTTCAAGAAGACAAGCATGTGAAGACTTGGATAAAATCCATACAAGTTGAAGAATAACAAGTTGTTTTTGTCCAACCATTGAACCAAATGGAAAATCCCAAAGGCTTTATCTTATCTTCCCTATTGTTATGAAGTTAGTTGAAACTAGACCTACCCTAAACCAAAATGGAAGGACTAACTTGGATCACTCAAATGTTTTGATGAAAACAACTAGGTGTTACACTTTGTTATGTGTTACTTCAGTTGAAATAGAGATCACTTTGGTGAACTCTTGGAACTTCCTACACAAGTATGGTTATAATAAAGTTTGATCACATAAAAATCAACCTAGTCCATCCCAAGTAAACTCTTGGAAACCCCTTAACTAGTATTGAACCATTAGGGAAGGAATCTTTTAAACTCAAATCTTGACCTTGTCCTAGCCAACTTGGTTAAACCCCTTTTGCTATGTTAGTTGCTCTGTATGTTTTCTACACTTGTATGTTTGTTTGCTAGAATGCTTGTTTATTTTGTTATTGTGTTTTCAATGAATAGATTGTACGGAGAGCAACGATATTTTGTGAAGAGAGTGTGATATCTTCACCAACTTCAACAAGGCAAGTAACACATCATTCAACTACCCATTATTTTCTATATGCATTAGTTGATTTTGAGTAGTATGCATGATAGGAAATTTTTACTAAGTTATATTATGCTATGCTATTATCCTAGTAGTGTGTAGCCATCCATTTACCTTATCATTATATCCTTAGAACTTGATAGATGCTATGCAAGGTTACAAATTGTTTTTACTTGATGTTGTGGGAAAATTCTAAATAACAACTTCAATGAACCACCTGGGTGGATTGGTATTGCGGGGCTGTTGATAGTTGAGTGTCTCCCCGAGGGGAGTTCACTTGAAGGAATGCCACCTAGGAACAAAGTGATTATGATGTTCCCCAAGTTTAGATTGCTTCCGGTGGAGCCTTTAGTCATATGGGCTCTGTCTTGATTAACTAAGTTGCGAGGGTTCAGCCTGGGCTTGACAAGTAGATGTAGTATAATTATAGGTGGAACGGGTCTTGCCATTAGGTTGAATTCTTGCTTCTGAAAGATCTCGTCTCAATCTTCTCCTTTACTTAATGCACTCAGAGTGTATAGGATGTTTGGAAGGTGAAAGTGCACAAGCTCTGCAGAGTCAACAAACTAAGATCTTAGCCGTGTCCCCGGTTGTGGACAACTATGAGCAGCTGGACAGAGAAGGACGGAAGAATCACATCACCATTTTAATTAAGTAAAATTTGACCAAGTGAACTGTAATTGTGGTGCTTGGATTTCAGTCCAATGATACCACCCCATGAAAAGAAAAGTTGTTTTACAAAAGAGATAGGAGAAAATTTGCTTTATGCAAACTTAGCCAAAACTCCACCCAGCCAAATAAGCATGTAGTATTACTCTTGCCATTTATATACACCATAGTGTTACTTGCCAATACATTAAATTCTATTGACTCCCTTATGGCTGCATATTCCATATTGCAGATATTTCTGAAGACGAGTGAGGATTTTATTTAGGACCTCGAGACTATCGCCAACATGTTTTGCCTGTGGCACATGAAGAAGATGGGATCAATGTTATTCATGTTTTCCACTGTATTTCCTTGTTTTCTGCTAGTCTTCTAAGACTATGCAAGTTGTAATACTATTTTGTAAAGACTGGATCATGCGATGTAATAGAATTTGATGCATTTGCATGATATTTCATCTGGTACCGTGGTGCTAGCAATTGATCCAGGGACTAGCAGATGTTCTTACATTATTTAAACTAGTCATCAACCCGTGCATCAGCACGGGCAGCAACTTTAAATACAACATGAAAAAGAATACAACAACTTTAGATAAATTCATGTAAATTTGAAATATATGCAAGCAACTTTACAATTTATAATATTATTTGTTATAGCATGTTGTCATTTTTCTTTATCCACCTGGTAAGATGTAGCTGATTCCATAATGTGGATGATACATGATTAATTCAGAGACTTGGTACACTCTTATTAAATACACGTCCAACGAAATTTCAAAATGTTCCATCTTGTTTAGTATGAATTATTTTCTTGATACCCTAGTGACTCTAGCAAATACTAACCAAAGATATTGAAAATATTTGTAAACAGATAAAGAGTATAATTATTTTGATAACTTCTATTGTATGCCAAACTTTTAGCAATTATATTTATTACGCGGAGTTTTGCCACATTCGTTTGAACTCATATTTAGCAGAAAGAAAACTTTGTTTATCATCTCGTATATTTCGTGCTTCGCCGCATCTTATTTACACCCCCGTGATATTTTAACGAAAAGGTGTTGTCTACACTCTCAGTTATAGGTGCATCAATCTAATTGGAATATCCATGTTTGCAAACTAATTATCAATACGCCTCCAAATAATATTTATAGTGGCAAGGCATGTACTTTCTCTAATTCGTGTACCAATCAATGGCCAAGTTAATTGCTTAGTGTCATATAGGAAGTGAAAGTCGAAGTGAAAAGGACACTCTTCTTCAGTTTCATCTCCTCATAATGTAGTTACAACTTACAACCGACCTCTGTCCATATTAGCTGAAATACAGACATATATCACAGGTCAAGTTAATTATTGCTCAGTATGATATAGATTTATTTCAATCTAAAAAAGTTTAGTGTTTGACTGAAAGGCGATTCTTATTATATTTTCTATATACTTTTTATGTTTTTCTTACACAAACTAATGAAAATAAATACCAGTACTACATGTGTTGATGCACGCTTCTTACACATTACCCCAGAAACATCGTGAGCAGCTCCAAGTGGCAGATGTAGGTGAAAATATTGGATGTTTGGCACAAAGGCGCATGTTATAAACGATCGATGTACTTGCCTTGTAAAGAGCAGTGCAGCATGGAGTCATCTGTACTCGTGGAGTCCAAGCTGCTGCTGCTAGCAAGTCACATGCACGGTGGGCCTCTTGCCGTGGTTACAGGCAGACCTTTCCATCGGGGCTACCTGGTCGCTGGCTGCTTTGAGCTGTCAGAACTTCACGATGACGATGGTAGTGATGCGACGCGCAGCTTGGCGCCCACCTCTACGACGATGACGGCAAGCAGCTCGGAGTCTTTTTTGCCTCCTCTCTATGTAACCGGCCAGCTGGTGTCCAGCCCGGTACTTCTCCATGTCCGCGGCAGCGTGTTGGCTGGCAGACAGCTTGGCGACCTCATGTTTTTTGCCAGGTGTAGAAGTGCAGCTCGGCACGCTCGACGGACTGGTTCATCCCAACATACATGATGGCGCCCGTTTGGCCACGGTAGTCGCCATCGGCGTGATGGACATGGCTGTAGTCGTCGTTGTCGGCATGACGGTTTAGCTTTGTATCTGGTCCGAGACCTCATCATAGCAAACCATCTACGCCATGAATGGCGTCCTTTCTGTCCATTACCAACGCCGTGCGCGTGAGAGCGACCGGCCGGCCGTATACGGCAAGAAAGAGGTACGTGCATGGACGTATGCTTGCATGGACGAACATCTAGGCAAGGATTGGATTTTTTTGTTCTTTTGTGGGCTGTTTGCAGCTAAGAGGTATCGAACTCGGGTCGTACAGGTCTGGAAGCTGCAGGGCTACGCGCGTGAGTTGGACAGGACTCTTGGCCTTTATTAGACCGTTCAAAATGCACCATAAGTTAATCTAATGGATGCAGTTTAATTAACTTAAGGATTAACGTGGTGGCTTCTATGGTGCCTCCAATTAGTAAATATAAAAAATGCACCATAAGTTAATCTAATGGATGCAGTTTAATTAACTTAAGGATTAACGTGGTGGCTTCTATGGTGCCTCCAATTAGTAAATATAAGATGTGGGAACGCTACATAGCAGCAGTAGAAATAAAATAACAACAATAGTAGAATAGTAACAACAGTAGCAATCGCGGAAAAACAGCAGTATAGGAAGTATCGTAGGCATAGAGGGAATGGATGGATGGGCGTTGCATGGATAACAAAGGTCATGTAATAATAATAACGTGAGCATTGCAGATAATAATAAGAAGTATCAAACATGTAGGCAAACCATAGGCATGTGTTCCAATATAGTCATACGTGCTCGCAATGAGAAACTTGCACAACATCTTTTGTCCTGTCAGCCCGTGGCAGCGGGGCCTCTAGGGAAACTACTGGTAATTAAGGTACTCCTTTTAATAAAGCACCGGAGCAATGCATTAACACTTCGTGAACACACGTGATCCTCACATCACAACCATCCCCTCCGGTTGTCCCAATTTCTGTCACTTTGGGGCCTCGGGTTCCGGACAATGACATGTGTAAACAACTTGCAAGTATGATCAAGAAATAAAATTATATTCATGGAGCAATAACATGTTTAGATCTGAAATCATGGCACTCGGGCCCTAGTGACAAGCATTAAGCATAGCAAGTTGCAACAACGGTAGAAAACACTAACAATGGATACTAGGCACTATGCCCTAACAATTTGGCATTATTACACAATCAATCTCATCCAATCACTTCCATCCCTCTCAGCCTAAAATGGTATTTACTCACACATGGACGGGGGAAACATGGATGGTTGATGGAGAAGGAGTGGCGGCGTCGATGGAGATGATCTCCTTCGAATCCCCGTCCCGGCAGGGCGCCCGAACAAGAACTTCTGATCCCCAAATCGAGCTTTGAGGTGGCGACAGCCCTCTATTGTGTTTCTGTGGAATATGACGAAACCCCTCGCGTTTTGGGGTTGAAGGCGTTATATAGTCGAAAGGGGAGTCCGAGGGGGTCTACGGGTGGCCCACACCACTAGGCGGCACGACCAAGGAGGGGCACGCCGGGGATGGTGTGGCCCCCTCCTGGCTCCTCTCCTGGCCCCCTTCTGGCTCCCGGGGTCTTCTGGTGTTTTAAGACCAATGGAGTCTTTTCTAGCCATTTTCCTGAAAATTGATTTTCTGCACAAAACCGAGACACCAAGGTAATTCTGCTAAAAAACAGCGTTAGTCCGTGTTAGTGGTATCCAAAACTCACAAGTTTAGAGGAAAACAATAAGAAAAGTGTTCGGAAAAGGAGATACGTTTTAGATGTATCAGAAACCCCAAGAGGAAGGTATGATGAGCACAACAGTTTTCCCTCAGTAAGAAAGCAAGGTTTAATCAACCAATAGGAGGAAGGAGTAACTTCAGAAGGTTGAAGCAGCTGAGATGGCAGGGCGAGCTACCGGTTCAGAAGCAACGTGGAACCTACACCACACAATAAAATCACTTTTCCCCAACGAAGCAGTGAGGTTATCAATCTCACCGGTGATGATGGACACAAAGAGGTTAAATGTATAGTGTGGAAAACAGTATGAAAGCAGTAGCAGCAGTATAAAAGCAATGTGTGTTTTATCTGAATGAGAAAATGGACTGGGGTCCACAGTTCACTAGTGGTGTCTCTCCATGAAAGATAAATAACACGTGTGGTGAACAAATTACAGCTGGGCAATTGACAGAAATGAAGGCTGCACCGTATTGCATATGCAATACATAAAGATTACTATGTGATTTATGTGGGCTTACAACAAAATACATAGACTGTCATCCAACTGCATCTATGACTAATAATCCACCCTCCGAATATCATCCCAACAAACATTGGGTATTAAGTTGCAAGCAATAGATTATCCCAGTAAGCAATGTGTGTAATGTAAACAATGTAAACTAAGTAAACACCGTTGTTTTCTCCCTAATGGCAACAACACATCCTCCACCCGTCACGTTTCTGTCACTCGAGCACAGATCTAAAGGAGGCATGAACCCACTATCGAGCATAAATACTCCCTCTTAGAGTTACTAGCATCTACTTGGCCAGAGCATCTACTAATAACGGAGAACATGCAAGATCATAAATAACATATGCATCAAGAAAACATGATAGATTGATAATCAGAAGACATACCATTCAACATTCACCAGATCCTAGCAAATACAACATGTAGCATTACATAAAGATGATCTCGATCATGTAGGGCAGCTCACGAGATCTAAACATGAGGTACAAAGTGGAGAAGACAACCATCTAGCTACTGCTATGGACACGTAGTCCAGGGATGAACTACTCACGCATCACTTCGGAGGAGGGCATGGTGGTGTAGACCCCTCCGGTGATGAATTCCCCTCCCGGCAGGGTGCCGGGGAGAGCTCCTGAACCCTCCCGATCTCGGGATGACGATGACGGCGGCCTCGGGTGTTTCTCGGGACAAAGTGGTATATCTTTAGGGTTGATATGTCGGGGGGTATAAATAGGCGAAAGGGCGATAGCGGTGGACGCCCGAGGGGCCCACACCACCCACAGGAGCGGTCGGGGGGCGCCGCCCTATGGTGTGGCCCCCCTCCGGGCCTCTTTGGGACTCTGTGGAACCTTCGGGAATTTTAGGACTTTCGGACTTCGAATTTTCCAATTCCGAGAATATTTCCAGAACAACTTTTCTGAAACTAAAAAGAGTAGAAAACAGGGAACTGGCTCTGTGGCATCTTGTCAATAGGTTAGTCCGGAAAATCTATAAAAATGACATAAAGTGTAGAGAAAACATGTAGGAAACAACATGAAAACAAAATGGAACATCAGAAATTAAGGATATGTTTATGATGTATCAATATCATAGCCAGAAACTCAAACATCACTCTTTCAAAGAAGGCGACTTAGTGCTAAAACGGGTGCATGAAGGAAAACACAAGTTAGCCCCAATATGAGAGGGACCTTTTTTCATTAGCAAATCTATGAAAAATGGGTCATACGACCTTGTAGAATTTCGTGATACTGAAGATGACCCAAAAAAAAATTGCAAGAGGAAAAGAAGCATAGATGTAGAGCTAGGAGAGACAAATAGGCCCTGGAGCATCCAAAAGTTACGTCCTTTCTATACCTAATCCAATTCTATGTAAACATTATTGAGATCATGAAATAAAGTTTGTCGGAAAAGCATGAAAATTGTTTTCTGTCTTTTATTGTCAAAGCATGTCCTGTCTTTTCTATTTCCCAATGATCTTTCAATTTTCTTCAATGTTAACCCGAATTTTTCCTGCATGCTCGGAGTTAAGAAAGTGATGATTTTTGGCCTAATAAGACTACAGAACACCAGGTTGTTCCTGCGTGCGTGGAGTTCATACTTTTAGCTCTTAATTTTCTTAAGTATTATCTGATTGTTTGTTAGCTGGGTTGCTGGAGTAGTAAGTTATAGTGCCAAAGTATGACTCATGATTCCGAGTTTAGACTAATTGGTTCCTTAACCCGGTTGCTCGGCATGAAGATTTCATGCTTTCGGAATCTGTCGTGGTGTTGTCACGGCAAGTGTCCTCATGTGAGAACTAGATTGTGAGGCCATCGCTACTGAGCAAAACTTCGAAAGGGTTAGGGCGGAAACGAGAGACACGAGTTTACCCAGGTTCGGCCCCTCGATTGAGGGTAAACCTACTCCTGCCTTCTTAATATTGGGAAACAAGGTCTCGATTACAAAGGGCGATTCCGGTGTTCGATGTCTTGAGCTACCTTGCTGTTAACTTAGAACTTGTCTATCTACGTCACAGGGTCTCGCCTTACATAGTGGACGAGACCTCCGGGTTACAGAGGGATCCGGGTTAAACCCGTCGTCGGAGTCCTAGCCTTCTCCGGTTCCTGGTCATCCCGTTCCGGTTCTTCTCATGACCCGGTCTCTCCCGTCCGGCCTTGAGCTTCTCTCTAGGCCTTGGGCCTCCGAGTCTTCTATCTTGGGCCTTGGGCTGGCTCCTTTGTGCTTTCCAGGTTACGCACATGGTAACCCGGATCTTCCTCTGCCTAGTGACCATCTTCAAACCCGGTCCTTCCTGATATAAACCGGATCAGATACCTAGAAACGGTTTGGGTAGATTCCGGTTTAAGAGGGTGATTGGTGAGGCTCCCCCTCACCTATTCCCCCAACATTATCCCCTAGGTTAATGCGAACACTTAAGCCGAAACTTACGCTGTTCGCGTTAAGATATTTCCGGCATAAATCGAAAGTAAAATCATTTGCTTCGAGAAAATAACTTTCCAGAATATATGATCCGGATTTCCTGGATTTAGTCATTATCATCAGGATCATACCTTTCCATTTCTTAAAAAGATAACTCCGCATTTTTATCTCCAAAATCTTAGGAACGAAAAATATCTCGGCTCATCCCGGATTCTTCTCCACGCATTCAATGCATTTTTCCGCAAAGAATCTCCCCTTTTAGATCCAATCTATTCATATCCTTTCTATAAAAATATTAATCCTGAGGGTCCTTTGTGCAAAATCTCCACTTAGCCCTAGGGTTTAGGCCCCCGCCTATAAATAGTCCCACGGTACGGCACCAGGGCTCATTCGCACCCTGCGCGCCCCACTTCTTCTTCTCCCTCGGGAAAAGAGCACAAGAGCTTCGTTTTCTTCCTTGCGCCACCGTAGCCGGAGCATCACCGGCGTTCATCACAAGATGGTGAAGGAGAAGAGCCTGGCGACCAAACCCGGAGTAAACGGAAAGAAGAAAAAGACCGGAGGTGCCTCCGGTTCTGCAGCTGCTAAGTCCGGAAGAGGGATGATGCAAGTAAACTGGTGTAAGTCGGAGATGACTCAAGGCCGGCTTCCGGAGATGGAGGACTCCGGATTACTGCCAAAGAACCTATCTTGGCGTGCCCCGGGGAATGAGATCCGGCCTGAACCTGGGCCAGGTGAGGTAATTGATGAGGGGATAGTAACCCGGTATGCCGACTCTCAGGTGAGATCCGGCCCAAACGACGGATGGATCAAATCCGGCTAAGGACAAAGAAGCTTCTAGAAGGCCCAGGACTTGTAAGGATCGTAACCCGGATTGTGGGTTACGGTAAAGAAAGTTAGGGTTCGTATGAAGAGTTCGAATAGGACTCGAGAAGCGCTTTGTAAGGCAAGTCAAGGGGGATATGAGTACTATATAAACCAACCCCTGGGCTTCGCCTAAGAGAGATTCAAGTCATAACTGTAACACCTATTATCGAGTATCCAGTATAATCATATCGAGAGCCGGCGAGTTGTTTTCCGGTTCTTAGATCGCTTTCGCCATGTTCTCTTTCGAGCTAAACCCTCTCCCAAATACCTGCGTCGACTTGCCCCAAGATCAGTTACCCCAGGTAACATCTGCCGTGATTATCCCACGACAGTTGGCGCCCACCGTGGGGCCTGCGTCCAAAGGTGTTTACATCACGGGAGAAGCTCGGAAGAGCATGAAGAACCTCATCGTCGGAGAAATCTACGTCAACGGCAAAGGAGAGAAGATGGTAGACGATTCTGGCTGGGGGCCAGAGTCGGACCACCTCGAAACCGGATCCATCGTGACAGTCGGCAGCATCAACGTCTTCATCGGTATGATATGTACTTCCAGTTCGAATTGTGATAATATTGGATCTGATTCTATGTCAGGGGAAGACGCGTATGTCCGATCGGGAAAAGAAGAATCGATTGGAACAACGGGTCAGATAGAGAGGGAGGACGATACCGAGTCTATACGGGATTTGTCGGAGGATCGATATGAAAGGGAAACCAGCGAGGAAGAACAGTACGAATCTACACCGGGCATCATGCGCCGGGTTGTAGTTTATGCGGCTCCCGCGACCAATCTCAATCAAGAAAACGCGGCCGCGGCACCAGCTGGGGCGGTTCGGGCAGCGGCTCAGCAGCAAGGACCAGTTGACCCGGTCTTGGCCCAAGTCGATGGAGAGTCGGCGTCTGTCACCAGTCGCCCAGCGGACGAGGAGCGACACGCAAATATGTTCGGGTTCCAAGCAAACCGGACACCGGGGGCGGGACCCTCAAACCCGCGTCACCCGGCTCTGTTTGATAATAACTTGATTTTGGACCCCACAGTCTTGGCCACAGTTATTACCCCGGAAAACGCGGCAGAACGTGTAAGAGACCTGGACGTAGCTCGTCGTGCATTGGAGCAGCAAAGAAGGCAAGTGGAAGCAGAAAGGCAGGGGATGGCCGCGCGGCAGCGCGAATTGGATGACCGAGAAACCCGGCTCCGGGAGGAAACGACAAGGATGCACCAAAGGCACCGAACTATGCTGCCGGCAACAGGAGGGGTTATTAACCCGACCGCCCTGGTGTTCACGCCTCAAGATCAGCCGATTCCGCCGACGAACCAAGGGACCATACCGCGACCTTCAACGGGAGCACATCCGGTAAGCGCGCCAGCCGGGTTACCTTTGCCACAGACAGGGGCGACAGCCGGCAATACCATGCCGCCACCACCATCGCGATTCCGCACACCAGCAGGTCATTACAACAATCCCATGGACAACGTGTACGCAGCAACGCTCGCATTAAACCAGATCCCTGTGGGAGACTCGCCTCATGCGGAAGGAACCCGACGAGCAATCGATCTACTACACACCGCGGTAGCACAGCAAGCTAATTATCCGGATCATAGGAGCGGGATGCATGGGACGCCGTACGCCAGCCAGCAACAGGGCCATGTTCAAACGAATGCGGCGCAACGAAGGGAAGAGCAGCAGCAAATGCCGCCTCCACCGCGTATCCAGACAGCACCAGTAGTATCAGCAGCGCAGGCGGTGGTGAACAGTTCCAGAGCCAGAAGAGCCGGGGCCGGGTCTGCAGCGCACGAGTTACCAGTGGTGCCGCACCCCGCGGTACCCCCAGCCGGGTCACGCGTTTCCCGGGCAAGACCGGCCCCAACCACCCTTGCGGGGCCAAAGTGCCTTTCGGACGATATCAGAGCAGAACCTTACCCGGAGAAGTTCAAAGAACCGGGGAAAGTAGTAAATTATGAGCCAACAATGGATCCAGAAACGTGGCTGAGCAGCTATGAGATGGCAATGTCAATTCGCAACGCATCCGAGCATCTCCAAGCCAAATTCATGTACTTAATGATGTCAGAGGGAGCAGCAAAGTTATGGTTCACCAACCTACCGGAAAAATCGATCAAATCGTGGGAGGAGCTAAAGACCGCATTCATCAAGCACTTTCATGGGACATGCAGAAAGTTATTTACTATTGATGATTTAGAAAGATGCGTTCAGAAGAAAGGAGAATCGGCACGCAGCTGGGTACGCCGGGTTATGGAGATACTCCACTCGTCTACGGATATCCAGCCTAAGGACGCGCTACAAGCTATGGCAAAAACATGTAAGTACGTTCCTTTGGTACAAAAGCTAACTCGCATGAAATCTAGTAGGAATGCAGCGGAGGTTACAATGGGAGAGTTAATGGATGCGTGCAACAAACACGCTGCAACGGATACCACAGAGGAGGAAGTTGACGACAAGAAAGCAAAAGCAAACGCAAGTAGCAGCGGGAAAACCGGCAATGGGTCGGCGCCAAACAATAATGGAAGTAGCCAAAACAAGCGCCCGTTCGACGGAAATTCCGAGTTTGTAGCCAACACGGAGGCCGGGTCTTCAAGACCTAGATCCGAAGGGAATTTTAATACTGGGAATCACAATGGGGGACACTACCAAGGACCTCCAAGACCAAGCAACAGTTGGGACATATTTAGGATGGCGTGCCCGAAGCATAGCAGGAATGGCAAGCCGGCCAATCATTCACTAGAGCAATGTGCCGACTTACAAAGGTGGAAGAACGAAGAAGTGAACAGAGCTATGCGAGGTGCGGGCCGGGGAGGAGGTCCGGGTCTAGGTGGAAACTTGGGTAATGGGCCGCCCCCAGCCGGCAATCCGCCAGCTGGAAATCAAGGTAACAATCAAAATGGAGCAGGAGGTTTTCAAGCTAACCCCAAACAGCTGGGTCAATATCATGTGCACACTACAGGAGGCTCTAACAAGGATAAGAAGATACTGAAACAAGCAGTTAATTCGGTCTCTTCCGCTGTTCCAAGGTATTTGAGGTGGTCAGAACAAGAGGTAACATGGAGCAGGAAGGATCACCCGGATAGAGTTGATCACCCGGGAGTCTTAGCTTTGGTAGTGGCACCACAGGTCAACGGCTACGAGCTGAAAAAAGTCCTGATGGATGGAGGAAGTAGTATCAATATCCTGTACTGGGAAACTTTTCTGCGAATGGGCTTAAAGGAATCGCAGCTGCAAAAGAGTACAACAGTTTTTCACGGGATAGTGCCGGGTCACTCAGCATGCCCTGAAGGAAAGGTGGCACTGGAAGTAGCTTTTGGAGAGTCAAAGGATAATTATCGAGTCGAGTGGCTTACCTTTGAGGTAGTAAAATTGCGCAGTCCTTATCATGCATTGTTTGGAAGGCCGGCTTATGCCAAGTTCATGGCAAGACCGTGTTATGTGTACCTACAACTGAAAATCCCGGGTCCCAAGAAGACCATTACAATACACGGAAACCGGGATATAGCAGCTGAGTGCGATGAGGGAGACGCGGCAATGGCCGAGCAAGCCTGCAGGAAGGAAGAGCTCAAACATTACCGTTCTCAGGTAGACCTAGAAGAGAGGACAACGTCAAAAAAGCCAACCCCTGAGGGGGACAAAGCAAAAGTTAGGGCAGAACAAAACCCTAAGATGGTAGGCTTCATCAGGAGCAATACTTTCAAAACTCTCAGCAGGGAAGAAGAAGGCGTACCACCGTCCGCAGCTGATCACGTTCCAAGGAAGATATACCCGGACTGGCTAGCAAATCCGGTACTCATTACGAAAGGGCATAGCAAGTGGAGAATGTGCATCGGCCGTATCAACGCGAGGCCGATTCTCGAGAATAACTAAAGCAGTGTAATGGGCGGCAGGTTTCATACGCACTCTTTTCCTATCCAGGGTACCTAAGGGGACTGGAAGGTTTTTAATGAGGCGGCCTGCTGAATCAAAAAAGAAATTTTTATCAATAAAAGAAGATGGTTTCGAGTCTTATCATGGTCTTTGCTTCAGTTACAAGTAAGTAACATTGTTACTATCAATACATCAGTATCATCGAAATACATTACATGAATATAGGTCTCCGGGGGGTGATCTGCTTCAATAAGTAATCACAAGACCCGGAGACCCGGCCATGATGCCTATGAGTTATGGGGGCTGATTACTCGAAAAAACGGGTACAGCTGCAATCCTATAACTGGACAAAGGAGCCAAATTTCTTGGTTATTCTTACTTAAGCTCGATGTGACTCGCACTAAAGTGGCATGATCTGTTCGCGTACGATCACAATCAAATTATGCAGCCCAGTGTGGCTTGCTTGATCTTGTTTTTCGTATAGACGCAACGACATGGTATCCACGCGAAAGCCGGCTTATAGTACAAGATAATCAAAAGGGTCATCTAAACCACAAGTCCATGCAGAGTATAAGGCTAAAAAAGCCGGAAACTCAACAAATATTAAGCATGACTTCAGTATTTATGTAAACAGATATTGGTATTCAGCTTGGTAAACAGCAGTATGTCATCTGAGAAAGGCCACGCCCCTATAGCTCGTACTTTGGGTCATGGGGACTGGGGACTTCGAAACAGAAACAAACTGTTTTAACTACCCAAGCCTGAAAACCTTAATTTCCGAGTATTGGGGACTTAAAGAAAGGTTCCTCTATCAAAACCTACGATACTCGGTTAGCCGAGTCTCAAAAGGAAACTGAAAACAAGAGTTCGAAGTATCGAGAATAAGCTTATAAGTAACACAAGGATCGAGATTATCAAAAGCCAGGGGAGGCAAAGAGTTATCATAAGATTAATAAGCATACAGTCATAGTATCAGCGTCAATGGTGCACAAGCGCACCACCAAAAATCATATCAGTCTCGAGAAACACAAAGCGTTGGGTAGCGTCCTACTCGGCGTCCTGAGAGTGGTCCTCCGGGTCTGAATCTTGGACTTGCTCCTTGGCCTTACCAGCAGCTTTACCCGGGCTCTTCACTTCTGGACGAACAGGCGGAGGCACGGCTGGGGTAGAGGTAGACGGCTTTACGCCCAGTTCTGCTTCCCTCTTTGCAGCCTCTTCCTTCCTCCTAGCCAGATCAGTCGACCATTTGTCCAACATATCAATAGGGGGAGGCGCCTCCACCAGGATAACCTTGCCCTCAGAATCATACGAGCTCATAATTGTGTTTAGATCCATCTTGTCGGCCAAAGCTGTGGCTGAAGGACGTACCGCAGATTGTATAGCTTTGAAATCCTGGGGCTTGAATTTGGACCCGTCAGCTTTAAATTCTGGGAACCCGGATACTATCTTTGCCGGGTCAAGCTTTGGAAAATAAGCCTTCGCCAGCGTTAAAGCCCGGGTAACCCCAATTCGGCAGGACGAACGCTTCAGTATTTCAATCCATCCAGGTGCTGTGGAAAAGGCCTGTATAAGGGTCTCCTCGCCCGGGTATACCTCAGAAGGCCACTTGATAGCATCCAGCAAAAGTTTCGTGCCGGCAAAAAACGTCCGGAGCACAGTTTTCAGAGTTTTTACTTGAGTAATGGCATTCTCCTCCGGAGCAGCAAGGTTAGCACCTGCAATCCGAACATGTGAAAGCATATCAGTCATGTTGGTTATTACAGCGGCAAGATAGAGGTACGCAAATTAATCGCAAATAGCAAACTTACTTAGCAAGATACGGTAAGTGTCCGTAAGCTGAGCCGACAGGTTATTCAGCGAGGACTGGGCAGCATGGTACTTCTTCTTGTATGAGGAGACATCTTTTTTCAAAGTCTTTATCTCCGCTTCAAGGGCCTCCCTACGCTTAACTTCAGCCAGCAAGAGCTGTTCAGCCTTAAGTAACGCTTCATCTGACTGAGTAATCTCTGCCTGCAAAGGCCGGGTGAAGCTGTAAGCCGGATATCGCGAGAGTATTTTATCTGAGGAAATGATTGCCGGCAAGTACTATGCGAAGTACCGAGGATAATTAAAAAAAAAATTATACTCGGGACTTGGGGACTGGATGTATAATAAGGAGTATCAAGTAAAAATTACCTGATGTGCTGCAGCCATACGTTCTAAGACAGTCCCTTCTGAAGCTTTCATGGCAAGAAGAGCGCTCATCAGCTGGTTAAAGTCAGCGTTATCCGAGTTAGACGGCTCGGGTACCTGGAAAGTGGGAAAAGGAGCATTTCTTGTAACAGGAGGTGGCACCCGGGTCATCCGAATGTCGGAGTCTGGTCCCCCTCCCGCGCTTGAAGCTGCCCCCTTCTCCTTCTCGCTCGTGTGCGAAGCGATTGGATACTCGGCGTCATGCCTAGCTGGCTCCGGTGGCGACATTTGCTCGTCGCCAGCCGTAGTGAAGGCATCATCAGCCGACTCGCCCTCGACCCGGACTTTAGCTTCGGTGTCCTCCTGGTCGCTACTAATAACCGTGGCTCTGAAGAAGGTGCAAAGGCGTAATTAATCTTTGGTTATGGAAAGAAAGGGGATGAAAGTTCGGTATAATATCCGGAAAAGGCGTTTACCCGGTGTTTACTGGGAAGTCCGAGGGGAAGCCGTCACTAGACCCGGAAGAGACTGAGAAATGGCAAGAGAGGTCTGGGATTACGTTACAAAGGAATGACTGGAAAGAAGTTTTGTTTACAACAAATACCAGGGTGTTGAACCGGGGGCGGCGAAGCAACCGGGTTAGGGGTCTCGTTGCCCGGATGATTCCGGGTTACTCGGCGCCTAGTCATGGGTGGCTCCTTCAGTTATGATCAAAAGGGGTGAAGATGGGGTTAGCCCCGGAGTGACGTTATGGGAGCAAAAAACCAAAAGTGTAAGGGGATGAAGTAAAAACCTGGAGGGCTATCCTCTGGGATTTCCTCTTTGTTCCGGTTCTGGTGGCTGGCTCCGGCCCTTCCTCCTCGCTGGTGGACCCGCCCCTGCTGTCCGTTTCTTCTTCTTCGCTTTGGTTCTCTCGCTCTGAGAAATGTCCGAGTTACAGCATAAAGAAGAAGAAAAGGCAGAATATAACGTGTGCAAAGGAATCAAGTAGGTACCTTCATTCGAGTCAACGACATCGTCTTCCTCCTCCCCGTCTTCGGAATTAGGAGTGGAGTCGACCGTCCAAAAGTCATCATCGGCCTGAGGAGAAGATGCCAGGATAGTGATTAATATCGAGTCAAGAGAAGCGAATAAAAGTAAGTGTTAGAAGTCAAAATCAAAAGGCAGAAAACTTACTCCAGGGGTTGGATTCTCGAGGGTAAAAGGTTCTAGTCCGGCTATGCTCCGGATTACTTCGAGCTTCTCTGTCAGGAAACCCTTAATTGTTTTGTTAATGTCACCCGGAGCAAGGGTGCGGGTGGAGAATCGGATTGGGTCCGTGGTTTGACCCGAGTATTCGCACATCAGCTTCTCACGAATGGAGTTTGGCTGAATGCGGAAGCTAACCCAGGTCTTCACCAGGTTTAGCCCGATGAGGCCTCGGGCGGACAAGATGGAGATCCTAGCTAATAAAGGCAAGATCGCCTCCCTGTCCGGTTCAGACGCGAAGGCGTTGAATTTCTCGGAGATGTCAAGTTGACCCTCCGAGTAACCCGGCAACTTCTTTTCGCCGGGTGGAGAGGTATCCTGGCAGTAGAAGTACGAAAGCTGCCAGTGCTTTACGTGGGAATTGAGAGAAATAGGAGGCATCAGGGAGTTCTTGCGGCGCTGGATAGAGACCCCGCCGCAAGTGAGAAGTGCGCCGTCGCCGCTTTCGCGACACGGCTTGCACTGAAAAAGTTCGACGAAGAGGGCTAGACTTGGCGGTGTGCACAAGTAAGATTCGGAAAGAACAATAAAATGGGAGATGTTCAAAATGGAGTTTGGACCTATATCGAAGATACGGAGGTTGTAATGGTCTAGGACGTCACGGAAGAAGGGGTGACCCGGAGGCCTAAAGCCCCGGGTCACATGTTCAACGAAGCATATTACCTCATTCGTCGCTGGAGAAGGCCGGGTTTCATTACCTGGCACTCGCCAGTGGATAGACTCCTGTGGAGGTAGGGTTCCAAGCTCGACCAACTCCTCCAGCTTGGCCTTGGTGACGGAGGACTTCCCCCAATTGGCCGATATGGAGCTTGTGGATTTAGCCTTATTCGGCTGTTTCCCCTGCCTCTTGGGTGCCATGGGATTGACCTGGTAAAACATCGAAGGAAAAGACGTAAGGAACAAAAACTTGGAAGTTAGCAGGCAAGCAATTACCCGCAATTTGAACATAACCCGGCTATTGCCTCGCTGGGTCAAGAATGATTTATCCGGGTATCAAGTGACCTTACAAAATACATGGAGCTTTCCGTAAAAGCAAATGTTTGGAGGAGTTAGGGGGATGCTTATATGCTTACCATCTGCGAATGAGTCGGAGAAGTAAGATTTTCTGAGGAAGGAGAACAAGGGCGGAAATTTCAGATGGCCCGAGCTTAGATTGGGAATCCTATTTCTAAAATTGTGACCAGATTAACGATTACTGGAGTTAGGGGAGTAATATAAGCTATGAATCCTATCCATAGGAATGTTTATGGTAAGTATCAGTGAGTTAATCCGGCGCAGCCCGAGAAATTGCGGACCGCTCGATTCAGATCTAATTAGAGGAAGAACTAAGAAATTGCGGGGGTAAGTTGGAGGATGTAAGGGACTTACTGAAGGAGATTGGAGTAAGGCCTTGCGGAGACAGATGGCGCAAGATTCGTGTCCTTTCGTGGTCGTTGGCCGGCGAATCGGAGGCTTGACGGTGGATTCGGGAGCCGGTGCGGCTCGCGCGGCGGCGGAGCGCAAACGAAGGCGGATGGGCTCCGGCGAGATGCGTGGGGTTCCCGTGGTGGCGCTCTGCGAGCTTGAACTTGGGGAGAAGAGAAATGGGGAAAGTGAGCCGTTAAGGGTTGAGTTTGCCTCCTGGGGCTTATTTATAATAAACCGGGTGGAAAAGCTTATCCTAACGGGCGAAACCCGGGGGTTGCGGAGTAATAGTTGGACATTTTGAAATTTGAAGACGTGCTTTATGTGCACTTAGATATGGTCCCGAGAAAAGAGAAGGGGGGAGTCTCTTTCCTGGTATTAGCAATAATTATCGAAGAAGGTGCGAAGTCATGGAGTTCCTTACTAAAGCTCGAGTCTGGAAGATTAAAGGAGAACCCTTGAGGGAGAGCCGGGCTTTTACTTGGCTTCCTTGGTACCAGTCACGGCTATTCATCAGCGCGCTGCGCCCTGATTTTTATATGTTTGTGTCTTATATTTCTGTAGGGAATAGCCGGCGCTTCGAAGAGTAAATCTTGGAAGCCCAGGCTATTCTGGGGACTACTGATGAGGGGATAGTAACCCGGTATGCCGACTCTCAGGTGAGATCCGGCCCAAACGACGGATGGATCAAATCCGGCTAAGGACAAAGAAGCTTCTAGAAGGCCCAGGACTTGTAAGGATCGTAACCCGGATTGTGGGTTACGGTAAAGAAAGTTAGGGTTCGTATGAAGAGTTCGAATAGGACTCGAGAAGCGCTTTGTAAGGCAAGTCAAGGGGGATATGAGTACTATATAAACCAACCCCTGGGCTTCGCCTAAGAGAGATTCAAGTCATAACTGTAACACCTATTATCGAGTATCCAGTATAATCATATCGAGAGCCGGCGAGTTGTTTTCCGGTTCTTAGATCGCTTTCGCCATGTTCTCTTTCGAGCTAAACCCTCTCCCAAATACCTGCGTCGACTTGCCCCAAGATCAGTTACCCCAGGTAACATCTGCCGTGATTATCCCACGACAGTAATAATTTTCGAAGCCCATATCCTTTGCGGTTTTTGCCCTCCCTGGTCTCATTTCTTCTGCCGGCTTTTGAGCTATTATGGCCTCCATCTCCAAGATCTTCCTTCCAATTCTATACTCAATGTTAGCAATTTTGTTGTTCTCTGTGAAGATTATCTCCAAACAGAGCCAAACCTGGATATTTTTCTCGAGTACTTTTACTACAACAAACACCCGGAGGTAGCCGGGGGTGAACCCACTGCGGGGGCGTCTCGTTTCAGAGGCGAAATGATATCGCTTATCCGGGTATCCCATTAGCTAGTGACCCAAAGCTTTGGCAAAACTCTTTCTTTTACATCAAGAACACTTCTCCCAAAGATGAACTGGCCCTTCCGGGTTATCGCCCAGAGAGTCTAGTTTATACCAGCATCATGAACTCCTATGCCAAACTTGCTGACAAAACCAAAATCAAGCCCCTTCTCAAACGGGTCACTTCCTTGATAGTTCATGGTCTAACTGGTTTAGATCTAAAAGGTGGACTGGCGTATCCAACCCCTTAGTATTAGGAGCCGACTTTTCCATCAGTACACCGGTTTATCTGATCCCATGCGATACTCCGAGTCTCATGTTACCAAATCTGATATGATAGCTGCTCTGAAGGACCTGGTTGAAATAAAAAGAGACAGATTCTTCGATGTGGGCCTTGCTGCCTTTTTTTCTTCTAACTCGGCTCCTCCGGTAAGTTTATCTTTTTGCAACTAACCTTCTTTCTTTAAGACTGCACACATACTAATCCTGATTGTTTCCGGTTTACAGCCCACAGATCCCTTCTGGGTCACCACTCAAGAGCCAACTTCTCCTCCTGAGGATGATGAATCAGAGGAGCAAAGTGACGAAGAAGATGAGGTTTCTCAATTTTAATCCCTTGGTCACTTGCACAATCGATTTTTTGACGCTAGTTGCTCGCAGGATGAACCGGTAGAGCAAGAGGACGCCGGGTTAGGCCAAGGAGGAGCTAGTGAAGAGGTGCCGGATCAGGGCGTTCCGGATCAGAACGCTCCGGATCTCATTCCCACCACTCCCATCACTGGTTCTAATGTGGTGGCTGAGAAGGATTCCCCCACGGGCAATAAGAGGACCCGGAAAGCCGTCACAAAGGTGCCTATCTCTAGACTGTCCAAACACTCCTTGAACCCGTCCTCACATATAGAGAAAACGCAGGATGACGAAGAGGCCAGCAAGAGAAGGAGGACCCGGAGCTCCGGGTCAAGTGAGTTAGAACCAGATTTGCTTGAGAAAACTCATCTCCGCCGGGTTTCCAAGGCTCGATTTTCGCCTAGCCCTTCACATCCTTTGGCCGGAAAAATCAGGCCTGAGTTGAGTCGGCCTTTTCATTTAGATTCTCCCAATTCCGACTCATCCCATTTTAGCGGGGCCAGCGAGTTTTCCATTAACTCTGGGTAGGTTAGCTTTTCAACCTTTGGTTCATCACTACCAATATTTAGTTATGCAATCCGGCATTCTCTTTTCATTGCAGAGCCCAAGCTGTGTTGAAAGTTAACCCCATCTCAACTGCTGCTCCTGCTGCAAACCTTGAGGAGAGGGTCTTTAGAGAAGAAGCGGATGAACCGGCTGCTTGATCTCTAGGTCATGTTGACGATCTCGCCCAAACCACTGAACAAGAGGTGAATCTGGTTGATGGCACACCGGATAATGATCCTCTGGTTGAAGATATGGTTGTTTCTGATCCGGGCGTAGTCATAACCGGCTCCCAAGCTGCCCAAGCTGTTGGAACCTCCACTGTGCTTTCTAAAGTCACAGAGGATTTAAAGGCAAAGCCATAGGAAAAGACAACTCCCTCCAACCTGAATATCGAAGGCCAGGATTTTGATACACTGTCTCGAGAACTTTCTGAGAACCGGCGCCGTGCAGATGGGATTATAGAATTTCTGAAGAAGAAATATGAGGTAACCTTGATACACATAACCTGTAGCCCTCAATCTTCCAGTTTATATCTGTAACATGAACTTGAAGATCTATCATTGAATGTTTTGGACTGAAAAGCTGTAGCCCCCAAGGGTCGGGTTACAATTTTATTGTGAACTGGGACTTGTTTTGCTTTTATACTTAACCATTGAAATTTAAGCTGAAATAGTTTAGCCCCCAAGTGCCGGGTTGCAAGCCTGCAGCTACCCGGGACTTAATCATAGCTTATAAACCAATTTTTGAAACTGAAATAGTGTAGCCCCCAAGTGCCGGGTTGCCAGCCTGCAGCTACTCGGGACTTGAAAATATTGCCTCGAATAGGCTACAAGTTCTTGCAAGCTCTTAATTTTCCGGGTTATATTTTTAGAAACCGGAATTTCCTCAAGTTATAATTGGAATATGATGATAACTTGTTTTTATGTAACCAATAATTGTGCAGAGTCTTGAATCTTCCTCGCAAAAGAATATTTCAAATTTGAAGATGCTGCTAGCACAAGAGGCTCAGAAAACTGAAGAGGACGGACCCGACAGAAAGAGCTGGAGAATCAACTTACTGAGGCAGCCAAAACTTGGTCTGTTCTCCCGCAGGATTTTGAGAACCGGGAGAAGGCTCTTATTGCAAGAGCAGAAAATGCTGACAAGGAGTTAGATGAAACCCGGAGCAGCTTTACCAAGGTGAAGGACCTGCTAGGAGAGATCACCTGCAGTGTGTTTGGTAAGTTTGCTCCACATGCATCACATTTTTGCCCTGCTTTTCTGGTTCATGATCTCCTTTGCCTCGTTATAATTATCTTGTTTCTGATCAAAATGTTCTTGTAATTGGCACGCAGAATGCATGGCAATAACCTCCAGCTTCATGACCTGAAATTGAAGGCTCTATTCACCTTGATCCGGCAGTTGTATGTTGGAGGAGGAGAATGCATTAAGGCCGTCAGGAACTAGGACAACCCCCCAAGAGGTTCCATGAGTTGCTTGTGGAACTAACTCAAGTTCCACAATGGATAGAGGAACACAAAATGTCATCCTGCCGTCGTGGAGCCATCAAGGTCATGTCCTTGGCCAAAGCGTATCACCTGGAATCGAATCCGTATCTCCTTGTGAAAGGTTTCCCAGAATATCGGACAGACATGACCAAGTATGAGAGGAAGGACTTTGCCAAGATCGAGAAAGAGTGCCGGGTCCAAGCTTGCACCATTGCAGAAAAGGTGAAGCTGAAGGAACTCTGTCCGGGTTACACTTCCTCGGGTGAGCGCAAAATGGCTTTCTCTCCTCAATTTGTAGCACCCGTACGCAAGCTCCGAAGAAGAGCCGACTTTCTATATGTAGCGATCCCATCTTTTAAACAAATACAAGACCTCTATGTTAATGTGCTAGTCCCTGGATCAATTGAATGCGTCAAAATCTATTACATCGCATGATCCAGTCTTTACAAAATATGCTTACAACTTGCATAGTCTTAGAAGACTAGCAGAAAACAGAATTACAGCGGAAAACATAGTACACAATGAGTCTAATCTTCTTCATGTGCCACAGGCAAAACATGTTGGCGATAGACTCGAGATCCTGAACGAAACCTCACTCGTCTTCAAATTCATCTGCAATATGGAATATGCAGCCACAAGGGAGTCAATACAATTTAATGTATTGGCAAGTAACACTATGGTGGATATAAATGGCAAGAATAATACTACATGCATATTTGGCCGGTTGGAGTTTAAGGCTGTTTTGCATAAAGCCAATTTTGCCTAACACTTTATAAAACTTTTCCTCAAAAATTGAGACATGGCTTGAAAACCATAGCCTCTTCTACCCTTGTTCAACCCTCAAATTTTACTTAGAGAAAATTATGTTGGGAGCCTCCGTTGTCATCCTTGATCAGCTGCTTGAATTGTCCGTAACCGGAGACACGGCTAAGTACTTAGTTTTTAACTCTGCAGAGGTTGTGCACTTGCACCATTAGACCCAACTAACCCAAACTATCCTCAAGCACCCAATTTGTGCTAAGGAAAAGGAGAGAGTTGAGACGAGATTTTTCAGAAGCATTTCCTCATCCCATACTGACTTGACGCGCTCCCATTCTAACCATTCTACCACCACCTGTCAAGTCGGGACAAGTCCACGCAACTTAATCGATCTAGCCAGAGCCCATATGACTAATGGCTGCACGATAGCAACTTTACTTAGAGGAAACGTTGGTCCCTTTATTCCTGGGTTGCAAACCACAAGGGAATGAACACTCAACTCTGACAGCCAATCAAGCCCAATCCACCCAGGTAGTAAATTAACTTAGTAGAATGTAATAGTTTAATCAAAACAATTTTTGCAAGGCATCAATAATTCTACTAAGTTATCAATGTCTTCTATACTAGCAGGATATAAAGGATGGCTACACACTACTTGGGATAATAGCATATCATAATACTTAGATAAAATTCCTACCATGCATACTACTCAAAACTCTAGGGATGCATAATAAAAATAATAGGTAGTTGATGGTGTGTTACTTGCCTTTGAATTTGGTGAAGAACAATCACCTTCTCTTCACAAAATAGAACGTTCTCTCCGTACAATCTAAACAACACAAGTAAACAACAATAAACAAACAATCACAAGCAAAATAACAAAGTATAACAATCAACAAACTTAACACAACAATTTATTCTACAAAGGAATTAATTTGTTTGGGTTTAGTGTATGGCAAATGGCTAAGGATTGTGTCTTGAGGATTCCAAACTTATTGAACAAAACTTTCACTAAGTATTATCACCTTTATTCTAATATGCAAAAGGATAACTTGTTATTTCAATACACAAAGAGAACTAAGAAATTCTTGTTAGTGGTTTTCCCTTTGTGACTAAGGGTTAGTTTTTGATCAAAAGATCACACAAAGATCAAATCAATTTCTGTCTTGTTTTCTCCAAGTCCTTCTTCCATCTTCTTGAGTGGCTTCTGATGTCTAAGTCTTTCATGTTTCTTCAATGGCCTTGCTTGTAGTACTCCTCATTGAGTTGAAGAAAAACATTTGAAGTATCTATCTATAATTATAGGGACTTAGTCATATAGAATAAGAGAGGTAGTAGGTGTTGTTAGAGTTCCTTAATAAAGGACTTGTAAAATCTTCTCTTCTTCTTCTTCTTCGTTTTCTGGGAGATTATTCTTCTGGAGTTGGCTCCTTGTTGAAGTTCTTCTTCTTGATGAGATCCTTGTTGAATTCTTGGTCAAAACTCTCATCTCACTTGGGAAAATAAATTCTAAGTCTTGGCAATACATTAATCATATTGAAAACAAATTCTAAGTCTTCACATGATTGGTCTTGGAAAATCCCCATGGTCCTTTGTAGCTTCCTCCTTGTTGGTGACTTCATTGAAATTTCCAACACTTACACTAAATAGGGACTGGTCTTTATCTAACTTAGCCATAGCATAAGTTCTAAAGGAACATAAATGAAAGGGGAGAAAAGACTTAGAGAAAAAGAGAGATGAGGTTGGTATTCTTGAATTTCCCCTTGATTTTCTTCTAAGTGCTTCCACTTCTTGGAGATGCTTCTGAAATTGCTAAGTCCTTCATTTGTCTTCTTGCTTCATGTTGAAAATCTTCGAGTAATTGTAGTATAATCTCCATGGCTTTTCACTAATCCAGACTTAGTGGTTTTCAACTAGGAAGTCCAACTAGGAAAAATAACTTAGAAATATTCTAAGGTCTTTTGTTTTGGTCTTTCTGGCCTAAGGTTAGTCCTTAGCACAAATTTGCTAGAGAAAACATATTGAAAATAATTACAGAAAATAAACTAAGTCAAAAATAGTCACATGAGCATGTAACAACCAAAACCTTTTTAACTTAGGCAAAAAACTATTTTGGGCGCAAGGGACTATTAGCAAACATCATAAGGTATCCAAAAATATTTTATTTGCAATTTTTAGATGTATAGAATTTAAACTATGCCAAAAATCATCAAACAAGCATATTTAAATTTGAACCAATTTAAGTTTATCAAATTTGAATTTGTACTGTTCTAAAATATTCTACGTGGTGTGCTGATTTCAAAAAGTCCAAGTTTGCTAAATTTGGATCTACGGTTAAACAGTTATGATGATTCTAAGTTTGGGGGACGTTTCTGCAAAACTGCCAAATTAAACCTATTCGGAAAAACAGAAAAAAATAGCTTCGCTGACGCGGCTGCTGACTAGGCCGCCACGTGGTGCTGACGGGGCGCTGACGTTGCGATGACGAGGCGCTGACTGGGCTGCTGACTGGGCTTTGACTACTGATTTTGACCAAAAATAAAGTTGCTCGGATGGAAAAACAATCTAAACGAAAGTTGTAAGGAATTACGTGCTCTTTCTAACTATCACAAATATAACATCAGTGGATGAATAGTTTAGTTACAAATCACTTTGACCGTGAATAACTCCTAGCTCGCTCGACCAAAAGAGGTTAGGTTTGGGGCAAAAGAAAAGTCTTGATGAGGAGAACAACTTTGGTTATCAAGCCCCGAAGATTTGAGATGGTTTTCTTCTCCGAAAAACGTCAAACGCCAACTGTATTGTACAGAAAATTCCGTACGTCAAAACAAAAAGTGTTCAAAAACAAAGTTGTAGACCGGGGTTAAATCTAACTTCTCACCAACGGAATTTCGATTTGAAGATCCGAGCACGAAGAGATCTAGGAATTACGAATTCAGATCTGAAAGATGGTGATTCGAAATTCTTCCTCCACGGTTGATGAAAAGAGTTGAGCCCTCTCGAGATGGAAAGATAATGGAGAGAGCTTCAATATTGCTTCAGGCTCCGGTGCGATTCGAGATCGTTTTGATGGGTAGATAAACGAAATAATATTTTGCTGATTAGGGTTTCGTTGGGACGAAAAGGTGAAAAGAAATGCCGGCGGCTACAGATGTTTATATAGCCTAATGGTCGGTGGAATAGCTTCGGCTCAAAGTTATGAACGCGTAGGAACAAGCGGATCCGGATTTAAAGTCATATTTGTTGAGATATTCGTGTTTAATCGAAGGTAGTTTAGAAGAGCACGTTTTCTGGAATTCGGTGGCTTTTTTTTTCCTGCGCGGGGGCGAACTGGGCTGAGCTTCGGCCCAGTTCGGCCGAACTTTTTTTTTCTTAAACATTTTTGTTTTATATTTTTCACTGTTTTCTTTATAACTTTTGATTTATAGATCTAAATGATTTCAAACCAATTTCTATAGTTTTGTAAAAATAAAACCTTTCACATGAAAACATTTAGGTGTTGTTTTAACACACTTGAAATAATTGTATTTTCAAAATATGATTAAATAACTATGGCTACTTAATATCATTTTAATTGGAAATATGACAAATCATTTGAAAGGAGGTTTTATAAAATCCAAAAACATTCTATAAGTCAAATGTTATTTTACAAAAGTCATTTAACTTATTTTTATATTCATATTTTAAAATATGAGTAAACTCTAATAACAACTTAATGTTATTTCAAAATAAACAAATATATACTTTGAATAATAAAACTTATTTTGAATGATTTCTTTTAAGGGTTATATGACATGTTTGGATTATTATTTCCAATAGCATTGGAATAACATATAGTACTTCCTTTGTGTTAGAGTTTTATTTGTTTTTGGAGGCTTGGTTTAACCAGAAAACAAAAGTTTTAAATTTTTGTGATTTTTGTCTTCCTCCAAAAATCAGGGATGTTACACTGTACCCCCTTCATCTGGTGCGCCTCAATCTGTTACTCCTTTGGTTTCTGCTCCACCCCGCCCTTTATATGAATCGGAGAATACCAATGATGCGTTGGCTCGTCTGGAGTGGAAGTACGTTTCGGCTGCTGATCTTGAGGAAACAGAAAATGTCCAAGCGGATGATGAAGATCACCCGGAGACTCAAGACCCGGAGACTCAAGACCCAGAGACTCAAGACGATACCCAGCAGAAAGGAAAATCTGCTGCAGAATAAACATTTGGTTCCTTCAATAATAATTAAACCCTGATGGGTTTGTAATAGGCTAGATAAATTGTTTTATTTCTAGCTCTATTTTTTGAAAGTGCGCATGTGCACTTATGCTACAGTTGGTACGTAATAACTCGGTTTTCTTGCTAAGTTATGCAAAAAAAAAAACCGGGTTACCTATTTTTGTAACATCTTTGATTTGTGTCCGAAGCTTTTATTGACTTGGTTTTTCTTTGCTATCTAGCCCAGCCAGTTTTTCGCATGACTTATTCTAGTGTTTGTCGCCCTCCCGGCGGCGAGCTCGTCCCGACTCCAGAAGCCGACGAGTACGTTGTCTTCCTATCTCACTTCCAGCGCGGCCTAGGCGTCCCCGTTTCCAAGTTTTTTGCCGACTTCCTCCGCCATTTTGGCCTACAACCGCGTCATCTTCCTCCAAATGCCATAGTTATGCTATCCATCCACGCCACAGTCTGTGAAGCCTTCCTTGGCGTCTACCCAACAGTCCAGACATGGGCCCGCTACTTCTTCCTTCGCCAGCAGAAAATTCCAAACCCCAGCAATCCTCTTGTTCCTCGCGTGATGACCCAGACGGGTAGCGCAATGATGCTACAGCGTAGCACCGGGGGCAAGTGGCAGCGCGGTTTCCTGTACGTGAAGAATGTCGCTCCCGAAAAAGGAAAACCCGTCGAGGACCGGATTGGGCTTCCCAAGTTCGTAAACGCGCTGCCCACCGGACAGAACTGGGGGTACAATCCCAAGAACATAGTACCTAACGTTGTCCAGGTAGAGAAGCGCATGGCGCAGCTGGCCGAACTAGGACTTCCGCAGGATGACCCGATCGCCTGCTGGATCTCGCGCCGAGTACTCCCACTCCAGGACCGAGTACACAAAATGTGTTACATGGGAGGCCCTCGGGATTGAACTCGGACAACGACGTTCGAGCTCACCAAGGCAGAGGTGGCCATCTGGGCCATGTCCATCATGCGGACTACCCTCACCGAGAACTGGGCTTACGGCTTCGAGCCGTATAGCCGCACCAAGCACATTACCAAGGTTAGTGTTCTTCTCTGCACCTTTAGTACCTCTGCTTGATACCGAATAGACCTCCTCTTAGATTTATATGCTTTGTGTTTGCATGCTGTGCCGGGTAGAACCACTTAGCTTGATATGCTTTATGTTTGCATGCTTGTTTCGACTAGAACCACTTATCCAAAACTCAACTCACTGTGCTTTATGTTTGCATCGATAGCACATCAATCGCCAGAAGGACGAGGACAAACCCATCTTTGAGGCCAACTGGGAAGCGGACAGAACAGAGGATGATGCAACTGCATACGACATCCAAGCCACCCTGTGCGTCCCGCGCGCCGGCCAGGATGGTAAGTCCCGAGTTACGGGTTCTATCCGGGACTGGTCTGAAGATGAAGAAGGTGACCGGGTTCACCTCTTTACTTGCTTGTATAGTTCATGACTTCCTCTTTTCTATTCTAAACTTTTCCTTCTTTCCGTTGCAGAGGAACCTGAGTTGGATGAGATGGAGGAACCCGTGGACGTGGTTCTGATATCCGTGGCTGCCCCCACCACCACTAGAAAGAGAGTGGGTAGTGGGGCACAGGATCCCCCTTCCAAGAGGGCTAAGAAGAAGCCGACAGTCAAAACCACCTCTTGCAGGAGACGCGCCCCCACCATAGACTGGTAAGTGCTTCCGGGTTGCCGTCTACTCTATTTTTTCTCTGGTTTTCTTCCTTGCACCCTTCGTTGCCGCTGCTTCTAACTTTGTTCTTTCTCTGTACACTCCTTTTCAGTGAGGCACTTGATGCGGATGCCACCGCCGCACCAGCTCCCAAGAAGAAGAAAGATCCACCCCGAGACCTCGGGGAACTTTCTGACGACGACGAGGACCGCGTACCAGAGAATCGGATGCCAGTACCCTCTCCTCCCCGAGAAGATCCAGACCTTTGCGCCCAGATTGCAGGCGCCGAGACGAATACTGGCGCCCAGGACATGGGCGCCGAGAAGGACACAGAGCGCACCATCGAGCAGCCGCAGCCCAGCCCGCAGCCAACTGCTCAAGACGCTACCATCACTGCGAAGCCACCAACCCCTCCAGCTGCATCAGCTGAGAAGACCACCGAGCCTGCTGCCGGGCAGCAACAGGGAGACACCACCGAGCAGCAGCCCGAAGGCAATGCTGCAAAGAAACCGGATCCTGCTGCCGAACAGCAGGCAGAAGATAATTCTGTGCAGCAGCCTGACCCCGCTACCGAGCATCGGGTAGAAGATTCTGCTGCTGAGCAGCGAGCAGAGGGATCCGCGGAGGAGCTCTCACGTGAGTATGTAGTGCAGCCGGATGCTGCACCAACCAATCAGCCAAAAGCGGCGCCAACTCGCAAGGCGCCTCCTCCATCTTCCAAGAAGCCAATAGCTCCCTCTACCGCTAAGGTGATTCCGCAAGCCGTCAGGAAGCAACCTCCTCGTGGTGCTTCGCAGGCCGGTGAGCAGCAAACCGGACAGCGGCAAGCTGTGCAACAACAGCTGTCCTTCCCGGTATCAGGGCAACAACAACCAGGCGGGAAGCCAGGCGGGCAACCCGCACAACAGCATCCAAGCGGGAAGCCAGGCGGGCAACCCGCACAACAGCAGCCTCCACCAGCGAAGTGGCCGCTTAACAAGGCCAGGAAGGTCAATCCGAATACCACCTTGGTGTAGGCTGACGCCCAGTTCGGCCCTGAAGAGGAGCAGGATCCCGCCGCAGGCGCCAGCGAAACTGAGCAGCCTCCTTCCTTCCCAGCATACTGGACTCAGCTGCAGCAGCGCCACAAGATCCAGATGTCCAAGGAAGCCGAGCGACTAGTCTCTCTAAAAGAGCGGAAAGCCGTGGTCCGCTCCAAGTCCAAGGGGAAGCAAAGTTCCTTGGTCATCAAGGAAATTACCTCCCGCGACGAGGATACAGCGGATCTCCCTGAGGAAGGCGAGGCCGCCATTCTTGACCGAGTAGGGTTCATTGAGAAATTCTGGGACGCAAGGAGACATGGCCACGCCGCCTGGGACGGTACCGAGCTGCGGAATCTCGACAATTACTGTACAGAGTGGAACAAGGCCGACATCGGCCCTGTTAGCGGAGCTATGGCCGGGCCTTGCAACACTCTGGCCAGCAAGTTGTTTGTCCCCCGCATAAACTTCGAGGACATTGAGCAAAGCTATGTGGTAAGTACCTTTTTCCTTTTGACCCTTTCGAATTACCAGATTTCTTCTTTATCTTTCTTCTCTTCCTTACTACCCAGTCCCCGAGATTTGGGCCGAGTAGATAAAGCTCCACCGAGTTGCCATCTACTCGGGCTAAATCTTTCAAACTCATCAAATTTCTTTTCTCTCTGCAGGATAGCCTCCAGGCGAGGACCAAGGTCTTCCGCCAGCTCCTGTGGTCTCACCGCCAAGTAAAAGATAGGAACCGGGAGCTGGAGTTCAAGAAGAGCGAGTTGGATGCGCTGGAGAAGAACTCCATGGACAGTGCTATTAAATTGTCCGCTGTGGAAAGTAAGCTTTTAGCATCTCGGTTTGTGCGTTTTTTGTTTACGCCCGCTTTTTGCTTTTTTGCTCAGTTGCTGTCATCTCTGTATGTGAACTCAAGGCTCTGGTGGAGAAACATCAGGATTGTGAGGTTATGTTTGCCTCAGCGCAGAGTAAAAATCTCTTCTCTGGAGGGTGAGCGATCTTATTCTCTGTTTCCTCTACCTAGTTTGCTACTGCCTGCTCCTTTTGCTAACTTTCTTCTCTACCCACAGAAGAATATAAGAAATTCCGAGAAGAACACCAGCAATGCCTCACTCCAGCCGAAGCGCACCACCAAGTGCTGGTCCGCGAGGCCGAGTTGCTGAAAGAGTAGAAGACTGGGAAGAAGGAGTTGGAGAAAATCCAGGCCGATCTCGGCAACGCTCTCCAAACTGCCATCAATGCTGTCCGCGTAAAAGAAGATTTTGAGAAGACAGCAGCTGCCGAGAAGAAGAAGCTTGAGCTAGAGATCAAGGCACTGAGGGAGAGGAACCAAGCTCTCGAGGTTGCCGTCAGCGACTCGCGCCGCCTCCAGGATAAGCATATCCGAGAATCAGATGACTGGAGGGTCAAGCTGGGGGCCCTTGTGCGAGAAATGGAATGTGAGTTGCCACTACCCTTCTCCTTATTTGATTTTTATCTTTCTGTCTTCTTCTACTCTGTCTCTCCTCTTCTCGGTTACTCTTCTGATCCAAACCCGCATCTCTTGATCCAGATATCTTCCCGGAACTCCGTTCCGCTGGTGAAACTGCTGTGGACAAGGCAAGAAAGGCCAGGGCAGCAGCCGGTCTGAGCGTTAATGATACTTCCAGCATTGACGATCATCTCGTCAACCTCAAGACCCAAGTGCGCTCCCTCAAAGTCCTAGGTACCTCCATCGTGTCCGCTGCCATTAAGCTGCACAAGATATTCTGGCCTAACCGAGATGTCCCGGAGACCTTCCGCGATATTGCCGCCAACTTGGACCATGTCAAAGAGGAGTTGAAGAAGTGGCGCGCTTCCGCAGCTCGGGCAGGAGCTGATGAGGTCCTTCACTTCATCTTGTCCTGGTACGAGAATTTAGATCTTGACAGGATTGACAAGCGCCGAAATGGCTCCAAGTGGACTACGCGCTCCGAGTGTGTTTCACGTCGGAAAGCAGTGGCCTACGAGATTGCCTCTTATGCTGAAACTGGCATATACATCGACGGCCCTACCGAGCCGGATACAGATGTTGATGAAGAGGAGGATGAGGGCGAGGCCGAGTTAGAGGAGGATGGCGACGAAGATCACAGCCAAGATGCCGGAGAAGATAAGCAGGAGGGGTCCGAGCATGAGGAGGGAACCGAGCATGAGGAGTCCGAGCACGGAGAAGACGAAAGGGTGGAGACCGAGCAGCGTAGCGCCACCGAGGACTCTGGGATGTGAGCCAACCCGGAGACTGAGCAGTCGCAACCCACCGCGCAGGAGGCGACTGTCACCACCGAGATGGTGATTGACGACCCCACTCCCGAGTTGGGCGCAACTGGGGCTGCGACCTCAGAGCTCTACCCTCTCCCCAGTACTGCGGCCACTCAAGCCTCCAACTCCGCATCGGAGCTAACCTCCACTACTCCAACTCCTTCTGCAGCCAAGCCAACCTCTACAACTGCTGCCTCCGAGCCAGTGGCATCCAACGACACCAACTCGGATACCATTACCTCCACTGTTGCCTGAATTCCTGCAGTTTCTATCTTAAAACACTTATCAGATCCCCGGGATGCCAGGTGCAGATGTAATTGATACAATTGTGTTCCCTCTTTGCTACTCAATTTTATGTTTTTCACTTTTAGCAAGACTGGCTTGATGCCGGATTGCGTTTTAATGCAAGTCCCCGAGTTGCATTTCTTATCCACTTGTCTTTTTGTCTTTGCTCTTACCTCCCACTTGTGGCTTTTTGGTAGTCGAGTCACAAGATTTCAAAATCAAGTTTCAAATACTTAACCACTTTGAGATTTGAATTCCAACGCTGCCCGCCACTTAGCCAAAAAACAGAGAAGTAAATACATCCTACTCGGTTGCTACACTTCTCTTTTCCTTAGCAATTTTTCATGTGCTTATTGACCTTTGGCTTGTTCTCTTGCTTGCCATGAAGCCGGGTTGCAGACAGCAGCAGAGTCGAAGAGTTGGCCCTTGGGTTTAAACACACTACTAGATATGCACATGAAATTCTAAGTAGTTCAACCGAGTAGGCAAAGGAAATAAAGTAAACAACACAAGGAAAGGTTTTTGCACAGGCAGTCCCCGAGTTTGAATTCAGAGTGCCAACTAGAATTTTAACTCGGTTAAGGGGATACATACAAATTTTGCTCATGAATGAAAACGACGGAGTAGAGCTACATTCTAGGGACGCTTGGATTCCTCTCCATCTTTATCCGGCCTGTTCTTCTGGGGTGCATGTGCGTCAACTAGATAGTAGGCATCATTGTGCAGAGCCTTGCTCACAATGAAAGGCCCTTCCCACGGAGGGGATAGCTTGTGCATCCTGGCCGTGCACTGCACGAGCCTAAGGACCATGTCTCCTTCTCGGAAAACCCTTGGGTTTACTTTCCGGTATGATAGTGCCTCAGGTTTTGCTGATAAATGGCCGAACGTGACAGAGTTAACTCTCTTGCTTCTTCTAGAAGGTCAACGTCATTTTCTCGAGATTCTCTCGCCTCCGCCTCAGTGTAGAGGGTTACTCGGGGCGAGTCATGCTCTAGGTCAGTGGGCAACACGACCTCAGCTCCGTATACCAGGAAGAATGATGTGTATCCGGTTGATCGGTTAGGGGTAGTCCTTAGACTCCACAACACCGCTGGCAACTCGTGCAGCCAACAACCAGGGGTTCGCTGTAATGGCTCAATAAGCCTTGGCTTTATCCCGGATAGGACCATGCCATTTTTTCTTTCAACTTGCCCATTGGAGGCCGGATGCACAACGGATGCCACATCTAGCCGGATCCGCTTTTCTCTGCAGAATCTTCCGAATGCACCCTCAGCAAAGTTTGTGCCATTATCAGTAATGATGCTGTGCGGGTAGCCGTATCTCAAAATAACATCCTTCAGAAAACTCACAGCTGTGACTCCATCACACTTCCGAATAGGCTTGACCTCAATCCACTTGGTGAATTTGTCAGCCATGACCAAGATGTGAGTCATGTTGACTCTAGCCGGTTTGAAAGGGCCTACCATATCCAAACACCAGACAACAAATGGCCAAGTAATGGGAATGGTCTTCAACTCGGATGTTGGCATATGAATCTTGCTTGCAAACCTCTGGCGACCATTGCACTTTCTCACTATATCTTCAGCTTGCCGCAAAGCAGTGAGCCAAAAGAATCCATGCCGAAAAGCCTTGTTGACCAGAGCCCGAGAAGAGGCGTGATGCCCGCATTCTCCCTGGTGTATCTCTCTAAGGATTTCCTCTCCTTCTTCTGGCTCAACGTAGCATTGCAGCATGCCAGTAGGACTTCTTCTGTGCAGCACCTTGTTGATGATTGTGTAGCCCTTGGATCTTCTCTGTATTTGCCTAGCCGTGACCTCTTCACTCGGCAATGTGCCATCCGTTAGAAAGGATAATATGGGCAGAGCCCAACTTGGTGTTTCTCGGATGGGAAACACTGGTTCGTCCACTTCCATTGGATCGGCTACCAAGACCTCTTCTGAGTTTGGGGCGAGTCCCCGAGTCCTCGAGTACTGAGAAATGATCCCCTCAATGAATGCGACAGTCCCCGAGTTGAATGGAGCAGTCCCCGGGTTGCAGGTGCCAGTCCCCGGGTTGGAGACGATAGTCCTCGGGTTCTCTTTTGCAGCCTCCCAATCAATCTCCATGGGAACAGCTTCCGCTCCTGGCAGAGATGGAACGAAAATAGACTCCGAGTTGGGGGATGGCTTGATGGATGGCTTTCTCAAATGCTCCAAGGCAATCCCAGCTTGGATAAACTGCCGAGAAGACCCCAACTTGGACAGCTCATCAGCTGCCTCGTTCTCAGCTCGGTGTATATGATGAAATTCACAGCCTTCAAAGAACCCAGTCATAGTTTGCACCACAAACCGGTAGGACGCCATGTTGGCATCCAAGGCATCCCAATTGCCGGATACCTGCTGCACCACCAAATCCGAGTCGCCATAACAGACAATACGCTGCACTCCGATCTCCTTGGATACCCTTAGGCCATGCACCAATGCCTCATACTCGGCCACATTATTGGATGCCTTGAAATGGATCTGCCTTACATACTTGAGTTGATCTCGCTTGGGTGACGTAAGCACCACGCCAGCACCAAGGCCTTCCTTTACTTTGGAGCCATCAAAATGCATCTTCCAGTAGTTAGTCTCTGGCAAGGGAGGATCATACTACATCTCGGCCCAATCCACCAAGAAATCTGCCAAAGTTTGTGACTTGATCGCTTCTCTTCTCGCGTACAGAGGGGTGTACGCGGCTAGCTCAATTGCCCACTTGGCTACCCAGCCGCTCGCTGCCTTGTTGCCCATGATCTCCGAGATGGGAGCAGTACTCACCACTGTGATGGGATGCTCTTGGAAATAGTGCTTGAGCTTCTTGGCACCAAGGTACACTCCGTATGTCATCTTCTGGTAGTGCGGGTAGTTTTGCTTGGAGCTCGATAGCACCTCGCTGAGATAATACACTGGCCGCTGCACCTTTTTGCCTTCCTCTTCTCTTTCCACCACTATCACCACGGTGACTGCCCGGTTGGTTGCTGCAATGTACAGCAACATTGGCTCTTTGGGTAGCGGGCTTGCCAGGATGGGAGCGCTACCCAGCATGGTCTTGAGTTCTCTAAAGGCCACATTAGATTGTGATGTCCAGACGAACTTATCACTCTTCTTCATGATTTGATAGAGAGGCAAAGCCTTCTCACCCATTCTTCCCAGGAAGCGGCTAAGGGAACCAGGCACCCGGTAAATTTCTGCACATCCTTCAGTGATCTCGGCTTCAATGCCCCGACTGGATACCAAGAAGCCGAGTAACTTGCCAGCAGGGACGCCAAAAGTGCACTTAGTCGGATTCAACTTCATCCAGTACTTGCGCAGACTAGCGGATGTTTCCTCAATATCACTAAGCAGAGTATGTGTTTCTTTCGTTTTGATGACAATGTCATCTACGTACACCTGCACATTCTTGCCAATTTGATCATGCAAGCACTTCTGCATGCATCTCTGATAGGTAGCCCCATCATTCCGCAACCCAAAACACATAAAACGATAGCAATAAGCCCCGTATGGGGTAATGAAAGCAGTCTTTATTTGATCAGCCGGGTTAAGAGGTATCTGATGAAAACCAGAGTAGGCATCAATGAAAGACAAAAGTTCACACCCGGCAGTGGAATCGATCACCTGATCTATGCGGGGTAGCGGGAATGGGTCCTTGGGGCAGGCCTTGTTCAGGTCGGTGTAGTCCATGCAAATGCGCCATACAGTCTCGGCTTTGGGGCCCTCCTTCTTCTTCTCAACCATAACCGGGTTGGCCAGCCAGTCCGGATGCAGTACCTTCATGATGAATCCACTTATCAGCAACTTGGTGATCTGATCCCCGATAGCCTTCCTTCCCTCATCACCAAAGCGACGCATTGCCTGCTTAACTGGCTTGGCTTCAGGACGCGCATGTAGCGAGTGCTCAACCAACTCCCTCGGGACACCCGGCAGGTCCTCATTGGACCATGCGAAGACATCCCGATTCTCACGGCGGAAGTGGATGAGCTTACTTTCCTATTTCTCGCCCAACCCGGCGCCAACGATGGCAACACGGTCTGGGAACTCAGGGTCCACCTGCACCTTCTTGGTTTCCTGGGAGGCCTGGAAAGCTGCTCCATATTGAGTACCAGGCAGGCCAGGCATACCGACTTGCGCTGCCTGAGCCATAGCAACCACTTCGTGCATCTTCTTCTTCTCAGCAGCGATGACCATGGACTCTGCCAGCAGAGAACCAGCAGATGCGCACTCCAGGGAATGCTTGTAATCACCCGAGATGGTGATGACACCATTGGGACCATGTAGCTTCATCTTCAGATAGGTTGCATGGGTTGAGGCCATGAACTTGGTGAGCGCAGGCCTACCGAGTAGAGCATGGTAGGGGCTTTGAAGATCAACCACTTCGAACTGCAGGCACTCGGTGCGGCAGTTCTCCCTGGTGCCGAATAGCACGTCTATCCAGATGCGGCCGATTGGAGCGCAAGACACTCCCGGCACAATGCCATGGAAAGTAGTCCTGCTGGGTAGCAGCATGTTCTCGGCAAGGCCGAGCTTCTCCAGGGTATCTCGGTACATGATTTGATGCTGCTGCCATTGTCAATCAGCACCTTGCTGAACCTGACATTCTTCTTGGTTCCCAGGAAGGTGGGATCCACCACCAGTGCATATGTACCCGGATTGGGCATCACCTTGGGATGATCATCTCTGGACCAGGTAACCTCTTGGTCGCACCAGTGCAGATAGTGAGGCACAGCCGGTATCACTGCATTCACCTCCACCGCACGCCTATGCTGCGACTGCTTGTCATCTGGCTCGGTGGTGAACACCATGTAGCTCTCATGGTGCTCTTGGTACTGGTTGCGGTCTCCACCACCATCATTGCCGTTGTTGTTGTTGTTGTTCCTGTTGTTATTGCGGGTGTAGAAGTTGCGGTTACGGTCATTGCGGTTGTCGTAGTTGCGGTTGGCTCCCTGAGCCACTTGATTCACATTCTCCCTTCTCGGATTCACTACTGGCCTAGGAGCGGCTGCCCGGATAGGCTGCACGTTGGTTCCCGAGAGCGGAAGTGGAGGAGGGGGGGGGGGCAGCTGACCAAAACCTTCACTTTTGATGCGGTCCCACCAGCTGCACTGCCGGGTAGTGTGGTTGGCCAGCCTACTCGGATGCCGAGTATGGAAGCTGCATGGCCCATCCTTCATGTTCTCAAAGATAAATCTCTGAGCATCTCCTGCGTCCGGGTTGCTGTTACCTTGCCGGGGAGCATTGTATGGCTTCTTGATGCCTTGGCCCTGATTCTGATTCTGCCCGTATTGGGCTCCAGCAGTTTCTTGCCTTTGGCTACTCCCAGCAGACGCAGTGTCTTGGTTCACAGCATTCACCTGCTCAGACCCATACCGAGTATCGGGTCGGTCATCTCTGCGCTTGTTGCGGAATTCCTGGCGTCTGCCGCCATCTTGGTGTTTCCTTCTCGGCTCGAAAGCATCGAGCAGGGGCTGAGTAGGGTCACCGAGTGCATACATATCAGCTATCTTGATCGTCTCAGCGAGCGTACTCGGCATCTCTCGCTGCAACTTCTGCCACAACATGTTGCCATGGCTGCAGCCTTGGGCAAACCAGGCTATTGCCTGTGACTCATTCACACCCTCACAGGTGTTCCTCAATGTGTTTCACCGAGTAAGGTACTCCCGGTCGGTCTCCTCTTCTTGCTGCTTGCAAGCTGAAAGCTGCTGCGGCCTATTCGGCCTCTTGTACGTGCTAGTGAAGTTGCTGATGAAGGCTTCCGAGAAGTCAAGCCAGCAGTTGATACTGTCCTTGGGAAAATTGTTCAACCAGATCCGGGCAGGGCCCTCCAGCATCTGCGGAACATATCTCATGGCCCATCTCCGGTTGCCGCCTGCAATATGCACAGCGGTGACATAGTCATTCAACCAGTCTTCCGGCTTGGTGCTCCCATCATACGACTTGGTCCCCCTGGCCAGCTGAAACTTGTTCACGGAAGGCTCTCCCTGATGCGGTGGCCAAAACAGCTTGGGCCGGGTGGCCCCCTCTTCTCAATCTGCTCGGACTGGTGAATCCGGTCCAACTTGTATCTTGCATTGCTGGGCTCCAGCATTCTGTCACCCAAACGATCAGTGACGTCCATTGGATCAGCGTACCCGGCCATCTCCATTGCCGAGTACCCAACGTCATAGAGGTCTTGCGGCACGGGACCGGGCTGAGCAACCGGGTAGGCCGCTGCCACAACTGCTTGCGGCTGCATAGCCGCTGGTGGCTGTACCCTCTGCTGAACCGGGTTGGCAGCCTGATGCCGAGATGCTCCCGCACGGTTTCCTCCTTGCCCCTTCCTGTGAGCTTTAGTGGCTTGATAGGCTGCTCCTGCAGAGTTGTGTTTCTGGCTGGGCTGCCGCGCTACAGCGTGCTGTTTTCCGGCGACAGCCGGGTCGTACACCTGCATTTGTTTGTTCTTTCCAGAGTTCACACTCTGGTCCCTCTCATTGCCGGGAAGCAGCGATGAGGCCTGATACATAGATCTGACCGCATGCGAGTGGACAACCTGAGAAGCACCAGCTCCCGGATTGGCTTTCCGGAACTCCTCGTTCTGCCTGCTAGCTTCTAGCACTAGCTCATTAAGCCTATCCTGCTGCCTAGCGCGCGCGTCGCCAGTGAGATGCGGCAACTCAGCAGCGACTGCCTCTGCAGCCCTAAGAGTTTTGGTAGGAGAGCTATATTTTGGCCTACTAGCAGTGTTCAAACTAGCAGATTGGCTAGCAGCCTTACCATCTCTAGCTAGCTCAGCGCCCAAGTTGCGACGGATAGTGCCTATCTTGCTAGGCAGCCTAGAAAGGGGAGTAAAACCATGCGCTCTATTGTACTCATTTTGATCCAGGTTAAGCTCAAGCCTAACCTTCTCCAACTCCTGGGCCTCCGTGAGTAGCGCTTGACGCTGCTGCTCGAGTTGTGCCTTCAACATCATGAGCTCGGTGTCGGTGGGAGGCGGCATGCCTAGCTGCTTGGTGGCGCCAACGCGAGCAACCGGTATAGCCGCTGACGTGGAAGGAGCCACGTAACCCGGAATGTTCCGGGGCATGTCGTAGGGCTTGTGGACCCTCACGGCATCCGTCTCCTCGATGACTTCAGCTGCAATGGCCGCACCCTTCCCGGCATCGATAGCCGGGCCCGTCATCATCACCTCCACGCTATCCGCAGAGCAGCCAGTAGGCTTCCCGTGAGCAGCGAGTACAGCAGGAGGATCATCCGTGACGAGCACCTCCTCCAGGAACTCGCGGATGACGGTGGTGGCGACGTAGACCAGATGCGCGCCAAAGGAGAGGACCGAGCCGCCTGCAGACACGGGCCTGCCGCCGAAATTGCCGGCATTGTCGGTGTCGAAGTCGAAAGAGCCGAGTCTGTGGACAAGGCCACAGACCACGCGCTCTCCCGAAGCAGAAATGGGTCCCGTCTGAATATGAACCCCATCCAGCGCCGCTGCTGGCCCCACGGTGGGCGCCAACTGTCATGGATGAGTAAATACAGATGCCATGGGATGGCTTAAGGTTGGGGCCGATGGACACTGTAGGTATTCGGGGAGGGATCGTACGTCGAGTAAACGCGCTAAGGAAACACTACAAACACCAAGAACTACCTAGGTTCGGGGCCCTCGTGTGGAGGTAACACCCCTACTCCTGCCTATCTATCTGTATATGTGATATCGGAGTAGCTACAGTGCAAATCAGGCCTTCAGCCGAGTAGCCACTCTATGCTCTCTCTACCTCTAGCACTTACTCGTGCAATAAATGCTCTCTCGCCTCACGTCCCTCGCGCAGGAGGGGGTTGGGCACCTTATATACTGGTGCCCAGCCAAGTAAACAATGATTAAAAGGTACAACGATCGGACGTCCCTACTATGATGCAGAGCACGCCTCCGGGTTCCCGCTGACGCGGGTGCGAGAAGTCGCCAAGCCATCTGGCTGACAGGACCTGTCCACCCTGTCAGTCTCACAGAGTAGGCCGCCCGTCACGTCCTGTCCCCTCTGTCAGTGACAAGACGTGACAGGCGCCTACCCTTAGTGTACCCACGCCGTTGCGCGGATAATCATGCGCTCCGTAAGTTGAACCGCACGCCTGTACGGCTGCGGGATACGCGAGATCTTGTCAGAACGGCTCCATTGACTTCTTGCCCGAGTAGGATTGCAGCCCATCTACTCGGACCACTTGATCTCTACTCGGATGATTCCAATCTTGCTCCTTATCTTCTCTTGGCCTTCAATACCTATGACCGAGTAACAACTACCGGATAGAGGATACCCGGGTAGCGGTCTACCCGGCAAACAGTACCTTGATCTCTATTTTACCACATGTCTTACCCCTACTCGGGGGTAGCCCCCCGACACTATCTACGTCCCAGGGTCTCTCCTTATATAGTGGACGAGACCTCCGGGTTATAGAGGGATCCGGGTTAAACCCGTCGTCGGAGTCCTAGCCTTCTCCGGTTCCTGGTCATCCCGTTCCGGTTCTTCTCATGACCCGGTCTCTCCCGTCCGGCCTTGAGCTGCTCTCCAGGCCTTGGGCCTCCGAGTCTTCTATCTTGGGCCTTGGGCCGTCTCCTTTGTCCTTTCCGGTTTACACACATGGTAACCCGTATCTTCCTCTGCCTAGTGACCATCTTCAAACCCGGTACTTCCTGATATAAACCGAATCATATACCTAGAACCGGTTTGGGTAGATTCCGGTTTAAGAGGGTGGTTGGTAAGGCCCCCCTCACCTAGTCCCCCAACATAATCACTTAAACACTACTAAAAGTTAAAGCATACACACCAGAGAACTTAAAAGAAAATGAGACAAAATTTGCTTGCAACGATAAATATTAACTGCAAAAGCATAGTTTGTTGATACAAAAATAGGCATTGAGAAGGCATTACATATGAATATTACATAGTAAAAGCAAGTAATGCATTCTTCCACCTTTCAGCATCCGCAGAACATGGACTTATACGGCATCGACAAAGTCTTCGTTGTCATTGTCTTCGTCGTCGCTCTCCCCCGGATTCTCCGGATTTGCAGGAATCTCTTCCTCCGTATAGAATGTGGTCATGGAGACCATCCGTGCAATCTTGGAGGCTTATCCTTTGACGGAGTCGAAGATCTCTGTCCTTTGGGCTTCTGTATACCCTTGAGGAATGCCGGGCGGCACGCGCCAAGTTTTGGCGGAGGGATAGTGCATCTTCAACAGGCCTAGAGCCATACGCGCTCCACCGCGACTGGCAGACTGCATCCATGTTTCCCTCCGGGAAATCACCTCGGCGAAATCATCCGGAAGCTACGCAATGTCGACATACTCCGTATTCTTATCTGGAAGGCACTTGCTGACAAGCTTCCTTCCGGATTTCTTCATGTTATTCACGAAGATACCGAATGCCCGCATGCGATCGATCCGGGTGGATGAGTCGCCTTCTGCTACGAAAAGTAGGAAGGCAGAACTCAGAAAAACTCAGAAGAAAAAGTATACACTTTGAAACTGAAGGGAAAAGCTGGTAAAGGTTAAAAGCTTACCAACGATATGCTTGTCAATTTCGGAAACTTCCTCAAGGCAAAGATGCAGAGCGTCCTCCAAATCTCGGATGGTGGCGCTATCCTTCTCGCCTTGGGCCTCCGATTGAGATTCGGACAGTGCCAGTCGTTTCCAGCATTCGTCCAAGTAATTTTGAATCTACACATTAATCTTCTGAAGTTCCAAAGTCTCGGAGCAGAGCTTATTCCCATTTCTGGGGTCCGCGGCAGCCTGCTTGGCTTCGACAAGTAAGGTTGCAAAGAAGAAAAGTTGAGTTAAACGCGAAAGCATTCAAAATGAAAAACTCACAAGTTAGAAAAGCATGGAAGGAAAGAAAAGCATGCTTACAAGCATTATCCTTAAATTTCTTATGAAGCTCAGCAATTTTGGCTTCTTTTTCTTCAGTGATAATAATGATGGATTTCACCTCCTTGTTCTTCGTGTTGAGCTTGCCAAGAACATCCGGATTAATGCTTCCGGAAGTTTGCTGCAAGCAAAGGACATAAACATAGTTAAAACCAAAAGATTGAATCCTAAAAATTATCAATACGAAAAAGAATACTTCATGTTAATAGTTGGGGCTCGAATTATACCTGGCTCATATTTTGAAGCCCCGAGAGCATCTCGGTGTATTCGGACAAGGAGATGCCCATGTGATGAATTCTGTCTTGAATGACCCGCCGAGGCGATAAAGTGTAATTATTCTGAATGATTAAGCCTCCTTGTGGCCAAGGACAGATCAAGGGGGCTCAGAAAAATTGTTTTTTTGGCCCATGTATGCTTATAGCCGTGTTTGTCAAAGCAGGCTTCTTGCCTTACCTTGAACTTATGGTCATAAGACGGAATTTTCTCGTCAATACACATGAGAGAAGTCCCTCCTTCCTCATATTGTGCCGCCCTTTCCCTCTCATCCGGTGTAGGTGCATCGGGCTGGCTGGTCTGGCTGGGGAGGGGGAAGTCAAATTCCTCCAAGGGAGCAAAATGATCCCCTGCAGCATCCGCCGTTGGGGTTTCCGGGGCGATGGCAAGGGAAGGCTTTGGGCCCCTGCGAGAAGTGAACTTTTGTTCTTCCGGCCTTTCCCCTTCAGTGGAGCGGGAGAGAGACAAAAAAGGAAGGAAAGACAGAATAAATAATCCGATAATGATAAAGTTTTGTGCAAGTAAAGAGGAAAGTATGAAAAAATAGTTTACCTGGAAGTCGTGACGGGAACCCCGTCAAGATCAATAACTTTGGTAGAAGTGGAAATCTTCTTGCGTTTCCTTCCGCCGGCCGCTGCAAAGCGGGCTTTCAGCGTTTCCTCCTCTGTCTCAGAAACAAGTTGATCCTTTGTAAGAGTATCAAGCTGCAAAAACACGAATAAGACATAAGTATACATTTGTAAGTGCAAGATTATAGAATCCTTTCCAAATGCATGATTTACCTTGGGAGGACGGTTTTCCGCGTTGTACATTGGCAAGCTCTCCTCGTACTGGTCGTGGGTGGCCACCAAGTGGTTCACCCTTTCCCGGAAGACTTTCTTCGACACTGTAGCCGGAGTCACGTGCATGGCATCGTCCGGGCCAGTGTACTCGCAGAGGAGACGACCGATTTGGAAGGAAAGGGGCTGGATTCGCCTTCCGAGCCAGCAGGGAACCATGTCCAATCCCATGAGAGGAGGAGTGGAGCCGACCAGCTTGGCGATCCGCCTTTTGATACGCAGGAGATCTGGGGGTAGAACCTGGACGGTGTCCAGAGCCCAGTTATCCTTGGTAGCAGCAACGAAATTGTCAAAACCCGGAATGTCGGTATCCTTTCTAGGATACATAACCTCCAGATGATAGAAGAACGAACCCATCCAAAATTTGACGGATTCCGTTTCGATTTTTGGAAACCATACCTCCCTACCATGGCGCAGGTTGAAAAATATGGTCCCACAAACAGGAGGGAGGCAATCAAAAGTATTTCGCTTCACGTAGAAGCAATATTGGAAAAGGTCTAACCTAGGTTCTATTCCTAGGTTGCCTTCGAATAGAGTCTGAAAGTTGGCTATATACAGAATCGAGTTTGGGGGAAGATTGTGGGGTTGAACCCCGTAATGCTGGAGAACCTGAATGAAAAAGACGGATGGTGGGAATCCCATTCCTCGCAGCACGTGAGAAGCGAGGATTACCCTTTCCCCATCTTTTGGTTGGGGTTCCGCGTCATCGCTCTCCAGCCGCCATTTGTCTTGGAGGAAGAACCCTTCCTTCTCCAGGCTTTTCAGCAGACTCAATGCAGTATTGCAATGACTCCAATTGTTGGCATAACCCCCTTCGTCTTCCTTGCCTCCGTCGGTGGTGTCAGCTTCCACGTCTTCGCCGATGCGAAGGGAAGTTTCTCCATCCCCCGATTTGGGGACAAGTGGAGGCAGAGTCACTGAGCGCAGTCGCGGTGTAGATCTGGTGGTGGAACTAGGGTTTCCGCTCACTGACATGTCCGTGGGGATCTCCGGCGTTGAAGTGGTAATGCTCGGAGGAGTTACCGGGGCAGAGGAGGGTGAGGCCTCCGCCGCCGAAGCGGTGGCGGAAGCATGCGCGAGAGGAGCCACATGGTCCGCGGTGGGGTCCGTGAGCGATGGGTCGATGATGACCTCGGGTGCGTGGGAGTTGTCTCCAGAGTCCATCTGGAGGAGGGGCGACCGCAAGTTGGAGCTCAAGACGCCAATGATGAACTCTGGTGAGGTTTTTATTCTCTCTCTCGGAAGCAGGAGCGCGCGGAAGCTCAGGAGTGTTTGATGGAGTGTAGACACACGCTCGTTGGGTGACCCCAAGCACAAGGTGTGAAGAGTGCAGTATCAAGTTTTCCCTCAGAAAAGAAATCAAGGTTGAATCGACCAATAGGAGGAAGAAGCACTTTTGAAGGTTGATGCAGCTGAGATGGCAGGGCGCAATACCGGTTCAACAGCAACGTGGAACCTACACAACAAAATCAAATTACTTTGCCCCAACGAAGAAGTGAGGTTATCAATCTCACCGGTTTTGCTGAACACAAATATGTTAAACGTATGGTGTGGAAAACAGTAGGAACAGTATGGAAGAAGTGTGAAAGCAATAGATGTTTTATCAGTATGAGGAAAATGGACCGGGGTCCATAGTTCACTAGTGGTGTCTCGCCGTGAAAGATAAATAACATGCGTGGTGAACAAATTACAGCTGGGCAATTGACATAATGAAGGCTGCACCGTAGTGCATATGCAAGACATAAAGATTACTATGTGATTCATGCGAGCATTACAAACAAATACATAGACCGTCATCCAACTGCATCTATGTCTAATAATCCACCCTCCGAATATCATCCGAACAAACGTTGGGTATTAAGTTGCAAGCAACAAGTAATCCCAGTAAGCAAAGTGTGTAATGTAAACAATTTAAACTAGGTAAACTCCGTTGTTTTCTCCCTAATGGCAACATCACATCCTTCATCCGTCACATTTCTGTCACTCGAGCACAGATGCAAAGGAGGAATGAACCCACTATCAAGCATAAATACTCCCTCTTGGAGTTACTAGCATCTACTTGGCCAGAGCATCTACTAATAACGGAGAGCATGCAAGATCATAAATAACATAAGCATGAAGATAACATGATATATTGATAATCAGAAGACAACATTCAACATTCATCAGATCCCAGCAAACACAACATGTAGAATTACATAAAGATGATCTTGATCATGTTAGGAAGCTCACAAGATCTAAACATGAGGTACAAAGTGGAGAGAACAACCATCTAGCTACTTCTATGTACCCGTAGTTTAGGGATGAACTACTCACGCATCACTTCGGAGGTGGGCATGGTGGTGTACACCCATTCGGTGATGATTTCCCCCTCTGGCAGGGATCCGGGGAGAGCTCCAGAACCCTCCCGATCTCGGTATGATGATGACGGCGGCCTCGGGTGTTTGTCGGGAAAAGGTGGAATATATTTAGGATTTACGTCTCGGGGGGATTAAATAGGCGAAAGGGCAAAGGCGGTGGAGGTCTGGCCCCACACCATCCCCTGGCGCGGCCTGGGGGTGCTGCCCTATGGTTTGGGCCCCTGAGGCCCCCCTCCGGGTCTTTTCGGGACTCCGTGGAACCTTTGGGAATTCTAAGACTTGCAGGATTCGAATTTTACCATTTTGAGAATATTTCCGCAACAACTTTTCTGAAACTAAAAATAGCAGAAAATAGGGAACTAGCTCTGTGGCATCTTGTCAATAGGTTAGTCCGGAAAATTCATAAAAATGACTTAAAGTGTATAGAAAACATGTGAGAAACAATAATAAAACAACATGGAACATCAGATATTAAGGATACGTTTATGACGTATCAATGTTCTTGGGTGAATCACGTGAATGGGAAGGAGAAGAGCATGGAGGAGATGAGGAGCTATTTATAGCCGATTTACCATTGAGATTAACCCAACGACTAAATTAGCCGTTGGATGATCGAAGCATATCCCGCAGTGAATTCCGGGATGCGATGGGCCGGCGTAATGATGTTATCTCCTCATCTCCCGCGCCAAATCTGGAAGAGATTTGTTTTCAGTCTTTGACTGAAGATAAGCTGTCATGACGTAAGCATGATTTTTTTCGCTTACATCACAAGTTCCTTCTAAGCGAAGATTTGCGGAAGAAATGCTGGATTCCGGAAAGCCGGGTTTAGCATAGAAATTGTATCAAGAAGAAGATTCAAGACTAAATGCCGACATTTTTGAAAAGTATGAAATCTAGCGAAGGGCGGAGAAATCGAAGTATTAACACTCCTTCGGGAATACTGTCGGATATATGCCAATTAGGGGTATATCCCGCGTTGGCCAAAGGCCGGATTACCAGGGTGGCCCGTAGGTAATGTAACAAAGTCCATTGGGCAGCCTAGTAAGCTGATGCGCAGGAAGCGAGATTCTAGAAGAAACCGGATCACGGCCCAATACGTGATCCGGCTTTGAGAAGAAGCCGGATGCCTTACTTTCCAAGAATAGGAATACTTCTCATAGTGTTCTAGGTTTCCTTCCTATAAGCCCTAGTCCGGCTATCTATATAAAGCCGGACAGTAGTTGACATTCAGAGATCAAATAGCAATAGGCTAACTCATCGGGAAGTTCATCGTCGCCGAATTAGCGAAACCATACCCTCATTGTACTTTGTATACTTCAGAGTTAAGCCCTGATTTAGTGAGATTGAAGGAGTAGGAACTGCCTTAGTTGCAACGTACCGAACCTGGGTAAACCGTGTCCTCGTTTCCAGTTCTCCCACGTTTCCACCCACGGTTCTATCAGCAGGCTTATGGCACCCCTTTCCATGAACCTAACTAAGAACACTGGACAATAACCAAGGAAACTACGTATACCTTTGATGTCCCTAGGATAGGGCATCTTTTCAGTTGCATCAACTTTTTCCTTGTCAACCTCAATGCCTCTTTCAGAAATTTTATGACCAATAATAATTCCTCATTAACCATAAGGTGGTATTTCTCCCAATTAAAAACAAGATTGGTATCCTCACATCGCTGCAAAGATTTGTTAAGATTATAAAGGCAACTTTCAGCATAAGTCCCATAGATAGAGATATCGTCCATCAATACCTCCACAATTTCCTAAAAAAACATGAAAAATAGCAGACATACATCTTTGAAAAGTAGCAGGTGAATTACATATACCAAAAGTGAAAGAGCATTTCCATCCTTATGTTTGGATGTTTGTTGACAACACAATTAGAGCTATAAAGTGTCTTAAGTGCTGCAGGTTTTATTTGTGCTTAACCACTTTATCTATATCATTTATGATCTATAGAGAAACCCCCTTTGAATCCACTTTAAAGAATCAATCTGTTTTTAGGGTTTCTGCCTAACGGGGTACTACCGGCTCTGTCCGGTACTACCGGGTTTTCCAGGAACTAGCACTGGATTCTGCAGCTGAAGGAGTGCCAAGAGTGCCAACACGCGGTACTGCCGGACTGGCTCGGTAGTACCGGCACCGCGGTACTACCGCTAGCGCACGATAGTACTGGATTATCCAGTAGAGAGCAAGGTTTCAGCAGTCGAAGAGCATCCATGGTTGTGCCTGTGCGCGGTACTGTCAGGCTGGCTCGGTAGTATCGGCATCGTGGTACTACAGAAGTTAAGAGTACCTAGGTGTTGGTTTCTCCAAGTTTACATGACATGGATTTAGTACTACCGCCCTTGTGCGGTAGTACCGTCTGTGTTATTCTGTCTGCAAAGCCAGCGTTGACCCGGTCAAGATCTGTGAAGGCGGTACTACCTGACGGCAGGTGGAGTAATAAATGCTCAAACGATCAGATCTAAGGAGAGAAGTACAAATAGCTCATCCCCTTCTTCCCCAAAGGTAGCTCTCCCAGCATTCAAGTCAAGCATTTATTGAGCCACCAAACGTCATATTTGTCCCAATGCCTCCACCCAAACTCGTTGATCTTTGGAGGACTGAAGGAGAAGGCCCCGATCTACATCTTCACCAACCCATTCTTCATTTCCCCTCATTCTCTAGAGGGATTCAAGTCTAGGGTTTCCTTGTGGAAAACCTAGACTCCATTGTTGCTCACTTGTGTTTGGAGCAAGATTGTTGGTGTTCATGGGAGCCCCCAATTCGGTTGAGGGTGTGTGCCTTAAGATCATTGTGAAGGCACCAATTTCTACCTCGAAGGGAATCAATAGTGGAAGGTGAACTAGTCCTTTGTGGCAAAGTTCATCGGAGAATAGGGTGAGGCCTTTCTGGCTTTGAGTAGGCCTTCGTGGCGAAACTCACACCCCTCCAACAAGACGTACTCCCCTCAAAAGGAGGAACTCGGGAATACATCTTTGTCTCTGCGTGCTTTCGTTGTCGGTTACCTCTATACTTTACTTTGTGTTTGTATATTTCTTAGTGTAGCCCTTGACATATAGGTAAATTAATCGTAGTTGAATAATCTAGAGAATTTACCTTTGTGTTAAGCCTAAATCAAAAAAAGTATTAAAATTTGGAGGTAGCACCTATTCACCCACCTCTAGGTGCCCATACTATCCGTTGAATTGGTATCACAGCCTCAACTCTTATTTTGGGCTTAACCGCCTAAGAGTTTAATATGGTCAAGAAAGGGAAAACCGCCGAGCCCGGGGCACCGGCCACCATGAATGATCTCAAGGAAATGCAAGTTTCCTTGAACTCATCCATGGATGCCAAAATGACGGAGTAGCGTGATTTAATGATGCAACTCTTGAAAGCCAAGGGTGGGGAATCTTCATCTTCGATTCCTCCGGAAGACATTCCTGAGAATAAGGAAAATGAGGAGGAGGGTGAAGAAACTAAAACTGAATCTCATCTCCCTAAGAAAACTTCACCTTCCAAGGGAAAGGATGGAAAGGAAGAGTACCATAATGTTCCCGGTTGCTACTATCCCAATCCTCCTATCCCACATCCTCATATAAAAAATAGAGGAGACCCTCCTAAAATTGATGCATATTATTTTAGTCAATGGCAAAAAATCACATGAACTCTTCTTGCATTGAGCTATGGAGAGTCATTGAAGATGGATACAAGCCTGTTGATCCAAAGATATAGCGTTCCCGCATTTAAATAATGCAAGAACACCTGTGTTATTGTCTTAGTCCCTCGATCAAATGCTAGCACCACAGTACAAAAGGAAATATCATGCAAATGCGTCAAATTATATTACATGGCATGATCCAGTCTTTACAAAGATAATATTACAACTTGCATAGTCCTAGAAGACTAGAATGATACAAAGTATTATAGCGGAAAACATAGAACATCATTGAGCCTAATCTTCTTCATGTGCCACGGGCAAAACATGTTGGCGATAGACTCGAGATCCTAAACGAAATCCTCACACGTCTTCAGAACAACCTGCTGTTGGAATATGCAGCCATAAGGGAGTCAATACAATTTAATGTATTTGCAAGTAACACTATGGTGGATATAAATGGCAAGACTAATACTACATGCTTATTTGGCTGAGTGGAGTTTTGGCTAAGTTTTCATAATGCCAGTTTTCTCCTATCGCTTTTGTAAAACAAACTTTTCTTTCCAAAGGGTGGCATTATTGGACTGAATCCAACTACCACAACTAATGTTCACTTAGATTTTTTTTACTTATTGAAAATGGTGATATGATCCTTCCGTCCATCCTTGTTCAGCTGCTCGAAGTCGTCCATTACCGGTACACGGCTATGATCATAGTTTCTAACTCTGCAGAGGTTGTGCACTTTCACCCTTGTACTCGATTCACCCAAACATCTTATACATGATGAATGTATTAAGGAAAGGAGATACTTGAGTCGAAGTCTTTCAGAAGCATGAAAACTACCAACCGGCAAGACCCGTTCCACCTATAATTCTTCTACATATGCTTGTCAAGCCACAGGTCGAGTCCATGCAACTTCTTCAACTAATCCAGAGCCCATATGAACAAAGGCTGCACCAGAAGCAATCTAAATTTGGGGGAAACATAATCACTTTGTTCCTGGGTGGCATTCCTCAAGTGAACACCCGTCGGGGAGACACTCAACTCTCATCAGCTATACAACCAAATCCACCTAGGTGGTTCATTGAAGTTGTTACTTAGAATTTTTCCACAACATCAAGTAAAAACAAATTGTAACATTGCCTAGAATCCATCAAGTTCTAAGGCTATAAATATAAGGTAAAAGAGATGGCTATACACTACTAGGATAATATCATAGCATAATATAACTTAGTAAAATTTCCTATCATGCATACTACTCAAAAATCAAATAATGCATATAGAAAATAATGGTTGAATGGATGGTGTGTTACTTGCCTTGTTGAAGTTGGTGAAGAAATCACACTCTCTTCACAAAAGACCGTTGCTCTCCGTATAATAGATGCGTTGAAAACACAACACCAAAATAAACCAGCATCCTAGAAAGCAAACATACAAGTGAAGAGAACATACAGAATATCAAACATAGAAAAAGGGGATTAACCAAGTTGGCTAGGTAAAGGTTAAGGTTTGGGTTTGAAAAATGCATTCTCTATTTTTTCCATACTTGTTAAGGGATTCCAAGAGTTCACTAAGGATGGTCTAGATTGAGTTTGTACTGATAAAACTTTATCGAAAACATATTTATCAGGAAGTTCCCATAGTTCACTAAGGATGATCACACCACTTATTTAAACCATGGGAACCCATGAAACTTAATTGATTTCTCAAAAAATATCAAAGTGCTTGGTCTAGGTTTTCTATTTGGCTTCATGGTGGAAAAAACCCAGCTTGATGCAAATTAACTTGAATAGGTGGTATGGTTGCTCTAAGGCTTCATAAGGTTGGTCTTCTTGAAGATCATCTTCATGCTCCCATGTAGCTTACTCCTCAGTGTGGTGACTCCATTGCTTCTGGTAGAACTTCATGGTTTTGGCTTAAGCATCTAGAAACAAACCAAGTTTACATGAATCCACTAAGAGGTTTTTTTGGTACTAAAGCTCAAATAAGTTCATACTATGACTTATAGATTTTGGGAATGGTCTTGAGTTAAGGTTTTCCATCTTGTTCTCATTCTTCTTTAGTTCTTGATGATGTAGTCCTGCTTGATTATGTAGAGGTTCTTCATGGAGTCACTTGATCTTGATGTCTTCTTGAATCTTGACTTAGTCTTCAACTCCATATACTACTAAGTTATTTGTCTAACACGTATTGAGTGTTGGTCTTGATCAAAATGATCACACCACAAATTCTAACTAGAAATAAAGAATAGAGAGAGATGTGGTTAGTTTTATTGAAGTTCCTCTTGATCTATTCTAGTACTTCCACCTCGTTGAGTTTCTTCTGATTGTGCTGATTTCTATGTTCTTCTCTAAGTGCTTCAATGATCTCCCATGTAATGCTTCTTGTTGAGTTGAAGAATAACATGAGAAGTGCCCTCTAGTACTTTAGGGACTTAGTCTTCTTTAGAAGATAAGAAATTTTGGAGAGATGGATAGTATATATGGGTTGATGGTACTAGTTGGTATTTGTATGTGATTGACACATACTAAGGTCTTGGTCTTGGATTCAAAATGTCCATAATAACAATGGTAAAAAAGATATAAACAAAATCTATGGCATAAACAACTATGTGGACTACTATGATGGATTTTTGACTAAAATTACATGGTCATGGTCTAGGGATGTCCAAAATGTTTAGGTACTTATGTCTCTGGTTCAAGGTTACCAAATGGAGCAATTTTTCTTAAGGATCCAATTTAAAGTTATTTATGGAATTAAATCTATGTAAAAAAAATACTCAAATGGACAACTTAAATCTAAATTTGTTCAAAAATTATTTTGGGACAGAGGATATGAAAGTACACGTTCTATGGTTTCCAAAAATCTTTTATTTGCAAATTTTGGATTTGTAGAATTTGAATTATGCCAAAATTCATCAAAAAACATATTTAAATTTTAACCGATTTAAGTTTGTCAAATTTAAATTTGGACAATGCTAAAATTTTCTACATATTGTGCTGATTTCAAAAAATCCAACTTTACGAAATTTGGATCTACGTTTTTTTTTGATGATTCTAAGATGGAGGGGATTTTCTGCAAAAGTGCTAAATAATTCTATCGGGAGAAAAATTCAAATAAAAGGCTAGCCACGTGGCTTCCCGTGATTGGTCAAGGCTGTTGACTGTGCTGTTGCGTGGCACGCTGACTGGGTCGGTGATGTGGCTAGCTATTTTAAATATAGGACGTCAGATCTAGATCTGACGATGGCGTACCCCTTGGCCATGATCTAATCAGAGCCGTTCATCAAATCTAACGGCAGCGAGGAGGGCTAGGGTTACCTGGTGGCGCGTTGGCCGGAAATGGCGGAGGTGGTGTCCGATACGTCCGTTTTCATCACCGTTTTATATTGTTATTTTCTGTTATTCATCGATATATTTCATGTTATGATGCATCCCTTATGTTATTTTATCTTATTTTGCATGTTTCATAATTTTTTAAGAATAAACACCGGGACCAGAAATCTGATGGAAAAAGCACCGCCAGGATTACCCTATTTTAGAAGATCAGAAGAAGAGGGGGACACCGCAGATGTCTTAGAAGTCCAGAAGAGGGAGTCAACCACGAGGAGAAGCAGAGGGGGGCCACCAGGGGCCCACACCATGGGGTGGCGCCCCTGGCTGCGCCGCCACGTGGTGTGGCCACCCTAGCCCACCTCTGGTCGATTATTTTCGCGTACTTGACCCCGAGGGAACCCTAAGCCCCATACCATCATCGAATAATTATTCCGTCGCCGCCTCGAGGTGGAAAACACCCGAGAGAAAAGCTCTCTGGCACGGAGAAATCTGCCGGGGAAATTCCTCTCTAGAGAGGGGAAATCCTTGCCATCGTCACCATCATCGCTCCGGGATTCATCGTAATCATCATCATCATCCTCATCACCATCAACATCACCATCATCATCCACCATCATCCTGCTATAACAATTAGGGGCCTCTATCGTTGTTTTACATTAGATCTCTCTCCCGGTGTGGAGTACTTGTTAGTAGTTGATGCTTGTGAGATTTATCGGTGTTAGCAATTTATGACCAGATTGTTATTATCCATTATATCACCTCTGATTATGATCCATATGATGTCTTGTTAGTAGTTCGTTTAGTTCTTGAGGACATGGGAGAAGTCGTGATGTTAGTAGTGAAGTTATATTGAAGTAATATCTCGTGGTTTGGTATTTAAATTGTGGTGTGATGACCCACAAGTATAGGGGATCACAACAGTCTTCGAGGGAAGTAAAACCCAAATTTATTGATTCGACACAAGGGGAGCCAAAGAATAATTGTGAGCCTTAACAAGTGAGTTGTCAATTCACTTGCACCTAAAAGTACTTTTGTTCGCAGTGGTTTATCAGCAGTAACAGTTTTATAGTAGCAGCAGTAGTGAAATAAAAGCGACAGTGGAATGAAAACAGCAGCAGCAGTAGTGTTTGAAGTAAACATCGGATAAAATACTGTATGCATAGGGATGGATGAACGGGCGTTGCATGGATAAGAAAATTCTAATAATGATCATGTCAGGGGCATTGCAGATAAATATGATAAAGCATCCAAGCACTAAGTAACCATAGGCATGTGTTCTGTAAATAGTCGTACGTGCTCGCAATGAGAACTTGCACAACATCTTTTGTCCTACCAGCCCGTTTTCAGCGGGGCCTCAAGGAAACTACTGGTAATTAAGGTGTTCCTTTTAATATAACACCGGAGCAAAGCATTAACACTTTGTGAACACATGTGATCCTCACATCGTAGCCATCCCCTCCGGTTGTCCCAATTTCTGTCTCTTCGGGGCCTCGGGTTCCGGACAATGATATGTGTAAACAACTTACAGGTATGATCAATAAACAATAATTATCGTCGTGATTCAATAACATGTTCAGATCTGAGATCATGGCACTCGGGCCCAAAGTGGCAAGCATTAAGCATAACAAGTTGCAACAATGTCAATAGCACTAATAGAGGATACTACGCACTATGCCCTAACAATCACGGCATTATTACATGAACGAACTCATCCAATCCCTACCATCCCCTTCATCCTACAACGGGGAATTACTCACACATGGATGGGGGAAACATGGATGGTCGCTGGAGAGGCGTTGGTGATGACAATGGCGATGATCTCCTCCACTTCCCCGTCCCGGCAGGCTGCCAGAGCAGGAACTTCTGATCCCCAAATCGAGGTTCGGGACGGTGGCGGCGCTCTGTTGTGTTTCTGGGGAATATGACGTACCCCCTTGGGTTTTAGGGTTTAAGGCTACTTGTTGTCGAAAGGGGAGTCCGAGGGGGGGTCCCGGGGGCTCACACCCTATGCTGACGCGACCAGGGGGACCCGCGCAAGGCGGGGGGTATGGCCACCCTCTGGCCCCTCTCCTGGCCCCCTTCTGGCTTTCGGGGTCTTCTGGGGTGAAAACACCAATGGGCTCTTTTCTGGCATTTTCCCGAAAGTTGATTTTTCTGCATAAAAACGAGACACCAAAGTAATTCTGCTGAAAACAACGTTAGTCCGTGTTAGTTGTATCTAAAACACACAAGTTTAGAGGAAAACAATAAGAGAAGTGTTCGGAAAAGGAGATACGTTTTCGACGTATCAACTCCCCCCAAGCTTAGCTTATTGCTTGTCCTCAAGCAAATCAGTGACAACTGAGTGCGATAAAAGACTTTTACGAACACATTTGTTTGATATGATGTAAATATACTGACTATGTGATCAGATACTTAATTATGCTCATTATAAGATACGTGCAAGATACTGACACTTAATAGCTATGCAAACCATGAGAAGATAACAACATATTAATAGTAAACAACATGAAGCATAACTATTTGCGAGATTGAAATATTCATAATAGGATCTGAAAAAGTGGTATCTCACTTGCCCTTAAATGTGGGGCAAAACATAAATGTCAGGGCACCTCTGAAGTTCAAGGGAAGACTAGAAGTAAAGATATCAAAGATACAAGCATCAAAATTATACCGCAATCAACCGTGCTTTGGGATAAACACATTACACTAAGAATGATAATCATGCTCTCAAGAAAGTGCTCAATGAATATGGCGGAGACTCAACATAAAAGTAAAAGAAAGGCCCTTCGCAGAGGGAAGAATGGATCACTCATGTGCTAGAGATTTTTATTTTATTAAACAGAGGTATTGAAAACATTTTGAGAGAGGTGTATGCTTATGTCAACGAATGGTAAATAGAAAATACAGTACGTCACAAGTCAACTGGATTCACAAGAGCGGCTCCCATGGTGAAGGACGCAACTGGTGGAGAAGGTCATCCCTCTTTCTCTTTTGTTTACACAATTATGCTTTGACTGATAAATCAGGGGCAACAAGAGTGAAGAGAATTTGTGTGTATTAATTTGGGGCTGGGCACCCTGCTGCCAGCTCTTCTATCATTTGGATAAGCGGATGAAGCCACTAGTCCAGGGTGTGAAATCCAATCAACAAGTGAGATAAAGATTCTCTATTTACATTCTCATGAGTTAAAACAGGGGCACAAAACATGAATAATTTTTAGCAGGTTTTAAAGGTAGCACATGAGCAATTTACTTGGAGTAGCGGTTAAATACCACATATAGGCAGGTATGGTGGACACATTTGGCAAATTTTGGTTTTCAGGGATTTGGATGCACGAGTAGAGCTCATACCCAGTGCAGGTGAAGGATAACAAATAGACAGGGAGCGACAATCAAGAGAGCAGCAACTATCATAATCATGTTTGCGACAAAGTAAAATTAACAGAGGCATAAAATTGATACTAGAACTCTGAGGCAAAATAAACCATCGAGGCTTATTGACTTTTTGTTTTCAGTCTTAGCATGCGTGAGTGCCAAATCGATTCAAATGAAACAGTCAGAGGAGGCTACCACAATATCATACTCTTCTATGAGTAGAACAATGCGAACATTTATATGACAAGTCATTTACTATCAATATATTGGAACAAAACATGAGAGAGCATGAACTATTAAGCAGCCATTAAGTCACATATATCTTATACGAACAAACTAAGCATGCTCACATAGATGGATATATGTACAAAAATGAAAGCAAATAGAATTCATACCAGCCTCTCACCATAATTTGAATTGTCGTTATCGTCATTATTGCTCTTCACTTGTGGCTCGAATAATATATAATGAAAACCAAGCTCCAATGGAATCACGAACGACTGTTGAACTCTACAACAAACTTTACAAAACCAAAGAAGAACAACAAATATTTTTGGTACGGGTTCGATTCCCGCCGCTCGCCCATTTAATTTAGTATTTAGTAAAGTACTATGATAAAAAGTTTAGTCTAGTTGACTGTTTAACTACTTATATTAAATTAAGTATTAATTAGGTGTTAGTCTAGTACCGTATCTCTTACTATATCTTACCCTTCTTTTGCATCCCACTCGAAAAAAGGGGGCGCTACATAGGCGGAAAGGGCTACCTAAATCGGGTATTCACCGAGACAAATAACTGGAAAATGCTTTTCATTTTAAAGAGAAGGACTGTGCCTTTGTTTCATTTCATTTTTATTTTCCGCAGGGTTTTTCAATTAAAGCACGAACAAAAAGAGAGCAAGCAAACAAAGCAAAAATCTTTTTGGGTTTTCGAAATGGAACAAGAACAAAAGAAAACAAACAGCAAACAAAAGAAAATATTTTTGGGTTTATTAAACTGCAACTAAAAGATAAAGCAAACAAAATAAAAAAACTAAAGAAGCAAACAAAGAGAAACAACATAAATATTTTTGGTCCTTTTGTGTTTTGGAAAGCAAAAGCAAAACAATAAAGACAAAAGAAGCGAAAGAAAATGAAAGCAAACAAAAGAAACGAAAAGAAGAGAAAGAAACGAAAGAAATGATAAACATGGATATACAAAGAACCGACCGAACATGATATATAAATGAGTGTGATGTCGGTATGTGCTCGAGGATGCGCTGGTGTACTGCGTGTTGTGGTCCTCGGGAGGCGCGTCTCGCCTCTCCTGCTGCCGGTAAAACTCCATGGTGCTTAGATGCTCGTCTATTTGCTCCTTGGTGAGCGACCATGGTGACCTGTCAATCTTAAATAACATAGGCTGCGGCAAAGTAACTTTCCGCTCTTCTCCATCCATATACAAAACTCTATATACAAAACGTTCATTAGTAGAGTTAGAGGTGACAAACTGATGGGATTTCATAGCAGCAAGATTAAGCCTATGTGGAGCAATAATTTCATCATTAGGATCAATGGAAACATGCAAAGCGGCTGCGACACGTGTAGCAATAATTCCACCAAAAATAGGCCCAGCAGCAGCAAGGCGGCGTGCAACAAGTGCACCAACGTTATACTTTGTGCTACGGTTCAGTGCAGCATCAATAAAAGCAAGGTGATAACTAGAAACATTACTAGTGTTCTCCCTACCAAGGATACTAGTACCAATATAGTAAGTAAAGTATCTAAGAGAAGGAAGTTGAATGTTCCTTATCTTCCCACGCTGGGATGAGCACCCATCATCGTTGGTGAACTCTCGGTAGATCCCTTGGAGGTCTGATGGTCTATCTTGAATCCTGCTTGCTGTCCCGGTGGCGTTGATACCTATAATAGCACAAAATTCCACCAAGGACAAAGATACATAACTACTATATAATTTGAATGCAACAGTTGGACCATATTGAGAGTTCTGAAATTTAAAGCTCTTAACAAAAGCTTTTGTAATCATGGCATACTGAGGGCTTTCATCCTCCATAAAGTTGGTGAGACCAACTCTCTCGACAAGCATAAGAAAATCATCTAAAAGACCTGCATTTCTTAAAAATATGTGACAAGGAAAGCTAGATGGGTAAATGATACCGTCATCTTCTGCATCATTAATAGTTGACGCCATAATGTCTTCATTATATGAGGGCCTTGCTGAAGTAGATGAGCGTGATGGACTTGTCCTTCTAGGAGCATCACTCCTAAATATCTCACCAAAGTTTAACCTATCCATCTCTGAAATTTTAAACAATCATCATAAAAATTAATTTCAAGCAACTATAAGGTGGAGACCACCATAGGGACTTATATGAGAGCTAAACATACATCAAAACTATATTATTTGTACTCAAATCAAGCATGCAAACTCACATAAGATGCCACCTACTGTGGCAAAATACTCAAGAAATACTCACTAAACAAAATTCTACTTGGATCATGGGAGGAGTCACATACCGGAGAGCAAATGCACCAAATTTCAGCACAAAAGATGGGTTGAGCAAAGAGATCGAAAAATTTCAAGGAAGAACAGCAAGACCTCGAATTCCAGGAAATGTGTTGAGTTTGGGAGGTGAGAGAAGGAACTTTGGCAGTGGAGAGAGTTAGTGGGGGGCCAAGAGGGCCCCACACCATGGCCTGGCGCCACCAGGGGCAGGCCGCGCCACCCTAGGGTGTGCCTACCTGGTGGGTCCCCCTGGGGCCTCCCAGGTGGCTTTCTGCCTCATTTTTAACGTAAAAAAAATTATAATTTTTCTGGAATTTTTCGAGAAACTTTATTTTTGAGGTATTTCCAGAATTTTAATGATTAATAAAAATCGGGAAAACGAAAGTGAAAACATGGAAAAAAATCAAAACCAGAACTACAGAGGTTCTATGACACTCTAATGAAAGAATAACCAAAGAAAACAACGGTGGTATTGGTGAAAACAAAAGTATGGGTGGTGAAAACATGCATAACTTCAGTAATCAGAGTGAAAACATCCGGAAAACATGCATAAGGACGGTAAAAAACATGATTGCACTCAAGTAATAATGTAATAAGATAAGTAAACATGGTGAAAACAATATGGGGAAGGTGAAAACATAGTGAAAACATTGTCTATTTCATTTAAAATCATTTTGTTAACAAGGGTGATCAAGTCTTGCTACCAAAATAATTTTCTATGAACCAAAACTCTGTTTCTCACTAAATACTCATGTTACCTCAACCCTTATAGGCATATTCCCAATCATAATAATTTCATATTCTTTGGGTAGCTTTGGAATAGGACAAACAAATTCTCCAATCTTGATGGTCTCAACATTATCAATGGAATTTAGACCATATTTTCCATCAATCTTCTTGGGAAACTAAACAGTGTGCTCTTTATCATTAACATTAAAAGTAAATTTTCCTTGATTGCAATCAATAACATCTCCTGCAGTATTAATAAAAGGTCTTCCAAGAATAATAGACATATTATCATCTTCAGGCATTTCCAACATAACAAAGTCAGTTAATATCAGACAATTATTAGCAACTTGAACAAGAACATTCTCACATATACCCACAGGAATAGCAGTAGACTTATCAGCTATTTACAAAGATATATCAGTTGGTATCAATTTTTCTAGGAGGAGTCTTTTATAGAGAGTAAAAGGCATGACACTAACTCCAGCTCCCAGGTCACACAGAGCAGTTCTAACATAATTATTTTTAATAGAACAGGGAATAGTAGGTATACCAGGATCTCCAAGCTTCTCAGGAACCTTGCCATTAAAAGAGTAATTACCAAGCATAGTGGAAATTTCCTCATTAGGAATTTCCTTTTGTTAGAGACAATATCTTTCATATATTTTGCATAAGGAGGCAATTTAATAGCATCAGTTAAAGGAATTTGCAAGAACAAAGGTTTCATCCATTCACAAAACTTGTTATAGTGTTCTTCTTCCTTAGATTTGTGTTTATTACTAGGAAAAGGCATTGGTTTTTGTACCCAAGGTTCTCTCTCATTACCATGTTTATTAGCAATGAAATCTTCCTTAGTATACTTTGTAGTTTTAGTTTTCTTTTCAGGTTCAGCTACAGGTTCTTTTTTATCAGAAGCATCATTCTTTTCATTACCACTTTCAGTTTCAGCATCAGAGACAGATATACTATTAGGATCTTTAGCAGGTTCAGAGGATTCTAGAGCAGTTTTATGTTTCTTCTTATTTTTCTTCTTAGTATGAATAACATCATTATTAGTTTGCTGAGAATATTGTTCAATTCTTTTAAGATGTCCCTCGGGATATAAAGGATCTTTTGTACCAATACCACTTCTAGTTCTTATTTCATAAGCATGTTTTTCTTTAGAAGCATTAACTAACAAATCTTTTTGCAATTTAGCAAGTTGATCAATTTGAGTTTGAACCACTTGAAAATGTTTGACAAGCATTTTAACATCATTAGAGGCTCTTTCTATAATACGATGCAAATCATTAATAGCTCTAGAGTTTTCCATAAGGTGGTTCTGCACTCTCATATTAAAATTATCTTGCTTAATGACATAATTATCAAATTCATCTAAGCATTGATTAGGAGGTTTTCTATAGGGAATATCTCTACTATCAAAATATTGGAGAGAGTGTACCTCAATGGATGGTGAGTGAGGGATTGTCTTACATAATTCTTCTATAGGTGGAAGATTCTTCACATCTTTAGATTTAATACCCCTCTCTTAAGAGAATTCTTGGCTTCTCTCATCACTTCATCATTTAATTCAATCATTCCCCTCTTCTTGGGTGTTGGTGTTGGTGTAGGTACTCGAATAGGAGTCGGCTCAGGCTCAATCATAGTCCAATCATCATGATTTTGGCTTATTTTAGCCATTAATTCCTCAACTTCTTCTGGAGTTATTTGCCTGAAAACACAACCATCACAACTATCCAGGTATGTCCTAGATTCAACAGTTAGTACATTATAGAATATATCAAGAAGTTTATTATCTTCTAGATTATGCCCAGGTGCAGCTCTAACTAAAGAACCGAATCTTTCCTAAGATACATGCAATTTCACTTCTTCCAATTGCTTGTAATTAAATATATTTTGTAAAGCAGCATGTTGAGCACTAGCAGGAAAATATTTCTGAAAGAAAGCATTAACCAAACCAATAGGACTATCAATAGATCCAGGAGACAAATGGTTGAACCAAGTTTTAGCTTCATCCTTTAATGAGAAAGGGAATATTTTAGCAACAAAGTAGCTATGTTTCTTAAGATCATCAGAGAATAAACTACTCAAAGAGGAGAGCTCATTCATATGTTTATAGCACTTTAATTTTCAGTTCCACAAAAAGGTTCTTTCTCAACAATAGATATATAAGATAAATCAAGAGAGAAATCATAATCCTTGTCCCTAATATAAGGAGAAGTGGCAAACTTAGCATCAGGAGATAATTTATATCTAACAACATGACTTTCCATAAGACGTACAGTAGCATCTTTATCCTTCATAGCGTGTATTTCATCAATAAGATCATCACTCAGTTCAATATAAGCATCATCTAAATCATCACTAGGGTTCTCTCTAAACTCAGGTGAAAAAGCAGGAGTAACATGATTTTTAGCAGGAGTTTCAGTGTTTGCAATATTTTTAGCTTTAGCAATAGTAGCATCTAAGAAAGGACCGAGAGAACCACTCTCATCAAGCACAGTAGAAGGATCATCGAAAGTATCAGAAGCATTTTCAGATTCAGCAGAAGTAGCATGTGTAGCATGTGGTGGTGTAAGTAGCTTACTCATAACATACGGTGAATCAAGAGCAACAGAGGTGTTCAGAGTTGTACCTCTTCTTGTAGTGAATGGTAATATAGGAACTCTTCCATCAAGAGACTTACCCATGATGAATGATTGGCAGTAGATAATAATACTCTCCGGTGAGCTCGCAAATAAAGCTATGCTCCCAGGCAACGGCGCCAGAAAATAGTCTTGATGACCCACAAGTATAGGGGATCGCAACCACAAGTATAGGGGATCGCAACAGTCTTCGAGGGAAGTAAAACCCAAATTTATTGATTCGACAAAAGGGGAGCCAAAGAATATTTGTGAGCCTTAACAAGTGAGTTGTCAATTCACTTGCACCTGAAAGTACTTTTGTTCGCAGTGGTTTATCAGCAGTAACAGTTTTATAGTAGCAGCAGTAGTGAAATAAAAGCAGCAGTGGAATGAAAACAACAGCAATAGTGTTTGAAGTAAACAACGGATTAAATACTGTAGCGTAGGGATGGATGAACGACCGTTGCATGGATAAGAAAGTTCTAATAATGATCATGTCAGGGCATTGCAGATAAATATGATAAAGCATCCAAGCACTAAGTAACCATAGGTATGTGTTCAGTAAATAGTCGTACGTGCTCACAATGAGAACTTGCACAACATCTTTTGTCCTACCAGCCCGTTTTCAGCGGGCCCTCAAGGGAACTACTGGTAATTAAGGTGTTACTTTTAATAGAACACCGAAGCAAAGCATTAACACTCCATGAACACATGTGATCCTCACATCGCAGCCATCCCCTCGGGTTGTCCCAATTTCTGTCACTTTGGGGCCTTGGGTTCCGGACAACGATATGTGTAAACAACTTGCAGGTATGATCAAGAAAAAATAATTATCATCGTGATTCAATAACATGTTCAGATCTGAGATAATGGCACTCAGGCCCAAAGTGGCAAGCATTAAGCATAACAAGTTGCAACAATGTCAATAACATTAATAGAGGATACTAGGCACTATGCCCTAACAACCAGACATTATTACATGAACGAACTCATCCAATCCCTACCATCCCCTTCAGCCTACATCGGGGAATTACTCACACATGGATGGGGGAAACATGGATGGTCGATGGAGAGGCGTTGGTGATGACGATGGCGATGATCTCCTCCACTTCCCCGTCCTGGCAGGGTGTCAGAACAGGAACTTCTGATCCCATAATCGAGGTTCGGGACGGCGGCGGCGCTCTATTGTGTTTCTGTGGAATATGACGGGCCCCCTCGGGTTTTAGGGTTGAAGGCTACTTTGAGTCGAAAGGGGAGTCCGAGTGGGGTCCTGGGGGGGCCACACCCAATGCTGGCTCGGCCAGGGGGACCCGCGCCAGGGGGGTGTGACCACCCTCTGGCCCCTCTCCTGGCCCCCTTCTGGCTTCCGGGGTGAAAACACCAATGAGCTCTTTTCTGGGAATTTTTCGAAAGTTGATTTTTCTGCATAAAAACGAGACACCAAAGTAATTCTGCTGAAAACAGCATTAGTCCATGTTAGTTGTATCCAAAACACACAAGTTTAAAGGAAAACAATAAGAAAAGTGTTCAGAAAAGGAGATACGTTTTCGACGTATCATGGTGCTATTCTTCTAGTAGTGTCATGTGAACGTCGACTACATGATACTTCAACTTTATGGGCCTAGGAGGATGCATTGTGTATTTGTCTACTATTGTGGGGTTGCCGGAGTGACAGAAACCTAAACCCCCATTAGGAAACCTATGCACGAGGAAGCGTAGAATCCCGGAGTTTTAAGATTGTGGTTAGTTTTATCTTAATTAATTTCTTGTATTTACGAATGCTTACGAGGGGTATAATCACAAGTATGTATTAGTTCTAATTGGGCGGTGCATTAACATAGGTTCACCCACACAACACTTCATGAACCAATGGGTATTAATCAACCGTAACGAAGCGAACGCACTTGACAAAATTCACATGTGTCCTCGAGAACGTTTGGTAGTCATAAGAAATACAACCGGCTTGACCTTTGATCTAAAAAGGATTGGGACATTTGCTGCAATATTATTTACTACAGTTTATTTACTCGCACTTTATTTATCTGCTATATCCAAAACAACCAAAAACCTGCTTGCTAGTGTTTACAGTGAATCCTCTATCCAACATGCTTGTCAACACCTTCTGCTCCTTGTTGGGTTCGACACTCCTATTTATCAAAAGTACTAGGATATACCCCTATACTTGTGGGTCATCAAGACTATTTTCTGGCGCCGTTGCCGGGGAGTGAAGCGCTATTAGTAAGTGGAATTGGTAAGAGAAAACTTTACTGTGAGTGTTGTTTTTATCTCTGTCAGCTGTTTTATTTTATTATGGAGAATAATTTTGGTTCTCTATTTAGGGGTACCTCTACCATTGCTACTAGGGTAGTTGGTAACCCGTCTTCTGCTGAAATAGATCCTTATAAAATACCTATGAAAATTGTTGGACGTGTTATGGAAAACTGCTATTACGGTGATGGAACTGTCCATCCCGGTGATCATTTGCTCTTTGTACATGAATTATGTGAGTTATTCAGGTGTGCAGGTATTACAGTGGATCAAGTTAAAAGGAAATTAGTTTCTTTATCACTGAAAGGAAGAGCCGCTCAATGGTTCAAATTACTGAAGAATGGTGAATCTATTGGATGGGAGGAAATTGTTCCTCTCTTTTATTCTCAATTCTATCCTCCTAGTGAGATTCATAAAGACCGGAATCAAATCTATAATTTCTGGCCTCATGATGGAGAGAGTATTGCCCAAGCGTGGGGGAGAATGAAGTTACTAATGCTTAAATATCCCGTTCATGAACTCCCGATAAATATTGTTATCAATAATTTTTATGCAAGACTTTCTCTTCATGATAAGGATTTATTGGATGCTTCTTGCTATGGATCATTCATATGTATGAAGGAATAAGCTAAACGGGATCTTCTTGACCGTATTCAAGAAAATACTGAAGGATGGGAGAACGACAAATGTAGAAAGTCAGGTATAAATTATGATTATGAATTCAAAATCTTTTATGGGAACCAATGATTTTTATGATGTTAGTGGTCTTGATTCTCAAATCTTTGAAAACTGTCTTAAAGCTTTTTGCCTCCTATCTTGATATTCCTAAAAATAATTATCACAAGTACCCTGCACCCTATAAAGATATTGCTCCTGCTAGTAATATAGAAGTGCATGTTGTTAATCCTGCTGCTCCTGAGCAATATATTGAAAAAATGCTTTTCCCTGCTAAGGTGAACACTCTATGGTGGCTTGTGTGGTTAATAAGAGTAATGAGAAATCTATTGAACCTGATGAACAAATAACTATTGAACCTGTTGTAGCAATAGTAAAAGATCTTTTTTGTGGAAATGTGGAGGATGAACACATTGTCTTTTGTGAGGATGCTTCTGATATTGTTTCCCATCCTCATAGACCTAACAAAACTGGTGTTCTTGTGCTTTCTGTTAAGATTGGTGATAATTGCTATTATGGTTTGTGTGATATTGGTGCTAGTTCTAGTGCTATACCTTATGAGCTTTATAGAGAAATTATGCATGAAACTGGTTATTGTGAGCTTAAATATATTGATGTGGTTATTCAGCTTGCTAATAGAGGCACTATTTTTCCAATTGGTATTGTTAGAGATGTGGAAGTTTTATGTGGTCAAACTAAATACCCCACTGATTTTCTAGTACTTGGTAAGGCTGCTAGTAAAACTTGTCCTATTATTTTTGGTAGACCTTTCTTGAACACTTATGGTGCTATTATAGATTGTAAGAGAGAGAAAATTTTGACTAAATTTGATGGAAAATCTTATGAGTTCAATTTCTCCAAATTTGCTAGAGCACCTTATGAATCTAAATTGCCTGATGAGAATTTTAAAGTTGAACAACTTGCTTCTATTGCTGTTGCTCCTAACAATGCCTTGCAGCAATATATGGAGGATCACGAGAATGATATCTTTATGTAAGAGAGAAATGAGATTGACAATATTCTTCTTCGTCAACCGGTGATACTGAAACATAATTTACCTGTGGAAGACTTGGGTACAACATTACCACCCAAGGAGGATCCTGTCTTTGATCCAAAACCTCTGCCTGATGATCTTAAATATGCTTATCTTGATGATAAGAAAATATATCCTGTTATTATTAGTGCTAAACTTTCATGTGAAGAAGAGGAAAGATTATTGGGAATTCTGAAGAAACACCATGGAGCTATTGGATATACTCTTGATGATTTGAAGGGAATTTCTCCTACTATATGTCAGCATGCTATTAATATTGAACCTGATGCAAAGCCAGTTGTTGAACATGAACGCCGTTTAATTCCTAAGATGAAGGAAGTGGTAAGAAATGAGGTATTAAAACTTCTTGATGCTAGTATTATTTTTCCTATTGCTGATAGTTGATGGGTGAGCCCTGTGCATTGTGTCCCTAAGAAGGGAGGAATGACTGTTGTGCCTAATGAAAACAATGAGCTTATTCCGCAAAGAGTAGTAGTTGGTTATAGAATGTGTATTGATTTTAGAAAGGTTAATAAAGTTACTAAGAAAGATCATTATACATTACCCTTTATTGATCAAATGCTAGAGAGGTTGTCTAAGAAAACTCATTTTTGCTTTCTGGATGGTTATTCTGGGTTTTCTCAAATTGCTGTTAGGAAGCCAGATAAAGAGAAAACAACCTTTACTTGTCCTTATGGTACTTATGCTTATAGACGTATGCCTTTTGATTTGTGTAATGCTCCTGCTATGTTTCAAAGATGCATCTCTGCTACTTTTCATGGTTTTTGTGAAAAGATTGTGGAAGTACTCATGGACGATTTTTCCGTCTATGGAACTTCTTTTGATAATTGTTTCCACAACCTTGATAAAGTTTTGCAGAGATGTGAGGCAACTAATCTTGTTCTTAATTGGGAGAAATTCCACTTTATGGTAAATGAAGGAATTGTTCTTGGACATAAAATTTCTGAAAGAGGTATTGAAGTTGACAGAGCTAAAGTGGAAGCCATAGAGAAAATGCCCTGTCCTAGGGATGTTAAAGGTATTCGTAGTGTTTTTGGTCATGCTGGTTTTTATAGGAGGTTTATTAAAGATTTCTCTAAAATATCAAAGCCTCTTACTAATCTTCTTCAAAAATATGTACCATTTGTTTTTGATGATTATTGTAAGGAAGCTTTTGAAACTTTAAAGAACGCTTTAACTACTGCTCCTATTGTTCAACCACCTGATTGGAATTTACCTTTTGAAATTATGTGTGATGTTAGTGATTTTGCTGTTTGTGTTGTTCTTGGACAGCGCCTAGATAAGAAGCTGAATGTTATTCATTATGCTAGTAAGACTCTTGATATATGCTGCTCAAGAGAATTATGCTAATACTGAAAAAGAGTTCTTAGCTGTAGATTTTGCATGTGATAAGTTTAGGCCTTATATTGTTGACTCAAAGGTTACTATTCATACTGATCATGCTGCTATTAGATACCTTATGGAAAATAAAGATGCTAAGCCTAGGCTTATTTGATGGGTATTGCTTTTACAAGAGTTTTATTTACATATTGTGGACAAGAAGGGTGCTGAAAATCCTGTTGCTGATAACTTGTCTAGGTTGGAAAACATTACTTTTGATCCTATTCCTGTTAATGATAGTTTTCCAAATGAATAGTTGGCTGCAATAAAGGTAAAATCCCAGGACAGTCCATGGTACGCTGATTATGCTAACTTTATTGTTCCAAAGTATCTGCCTCCAACATTTACAGCTCAACAAAGAAGAAAATTCTACTATGATTTGAGGCATTATTTTTGGGATGACCCACATTTATATAAAGAAGGAGTAGATGGTATTATGAGAAGACGTGTTCCAGATCATGAACAACGTGAAATATTGAAGAAGTTCCATAGTAGTGCTTATGGAGGACATCACTCTAGAGATAGAACCGCACAGAAGGTTCTACAATCAGGTTTTTATTGGCCTACCCTCTTTAAAGATGCACGTAAATTTATTTTATCTTGAAGAGTAGGCAATATTTCTAGACGTAATGAAATGGCTATGAGTTATTCTCTTGTTATTAAACCTTTTGATTGTTGGGGATTTGACTTTATGGGTCCTTTTCCTCCTTCGAATGGTTACACTCATATTCTTGTTGTTGTTGATTATGTTACTAAGTGGGTAGAATCTATAACTACTAAAAGTGCTGATGGTGAGACCTCTTTGAAAATGCTTAAAGATGTTATTTTCCCTAGGTTCGGTGTGCCTAGATATCTTATGACTGATGGAGATTCTCATTTTTCAAGGTGGTTTTAGAAAGACCCTTTCTAAATATGATCTTAATCATAGAATTGCCTCAGCTTATCATCCTCAAACCAGGGGGCAAGTAGAATTATCAAATAGAGAAATTAAATCTATCTTGCAAAAGACTGTTAATAAATCTAGAAAGAATTGGTCGGATAAGTTGAATGATGCTTTATGGGCTTGTAGAACTGCTTATAAAAATCCTATGGGTATGTCTCCTTATAAAATGGTTTATGGAAAAGCTTGTCACTTGCCTTTAGAATTAAAACACAAAGCTTATTAGGCGGTGAAAAAATTAAACAAAGATTTTAAACTTGCTGGTAAGAAAAGAATGCTTGATTGCAATCATCTAGATGAATGGAGATACGAAGCTGATGAAAATGCCAAGGTCTTTAAAGAGAAAGTTAAACAATGGCATGATAAAAGAATCCTTAAAAGAGAGTTCCATGTTGGTGAGAAAGTTCTATTGCATCGTTCTCGTCTCAGATTTTTTGCAGGAAAATTAATCTCCCGGTGGGAAGGACCTTATATTATTGAAGAATTGTATCGTTTGGGTGCAATCAAAATTTCTTCTCTCAAAGATAACACTACACAAGTGGTAAATGGACAAAGACTCAAACATTATATTTCTGGGGATTCCTATGGTGAAGATGTTGATGTTATTCAAGTAATGACTCCGGAGAAGTTCATTAGAGGGAAGATTCCAGACTCTATAGAGTCTATCTTGGAATAGGTAACAGTTCTGTTAATAAAAAGTTTGCGAAATACCTTTTCAGTTATAAATTATTAGTTTTTGGAAAATATGAGGGCGCGGGCCCACCCTTGGCCGCGCCACCCTATGGTGTAGGCGCCCCGGAGCCCATCTCCGACTCGTTTTTGACCTGGACTTTCCTTTTGTTACGTATATTTTTGCTATATAACCCCCCGGATCCCCCGAGGTCCGTATATCGTTTTTTGTCGGTTCTCTGTTTTGAGTTGTTTCTGCCAGGATCTGTTTTCAGTTTTAGAAGCATCATGGTCTCCGCCAACAACAACAAGGGGAAGGGACCGAAGGAAGATGATCTCCAAGACCAGAAGCAGGAGGAGGTCGGGAGTGGAGCTGGAGGAGATGTAGAAGAAAACCCACGAGTGCATCCACGCGACACCATCGCAAGCATTGGAGTGGTTGCAAAACCTTGCAAGCAAACGACAAGGATGAGCACCGGAGGGAAGGCCCCACATCACTGTTTAGCTTCAAGGACACCCCTTTCAGGCATAAAGAAACCTTTCCATACTTTAATTCATGAGTATCAATCTAGGAGGGTACCTGAGGCATATGTGCCTTCTTGCTGGGATATGGATCATTCTAACCATGCAGATAGAGAAAGATCTCAACCTAAGGAAGTGTGGGGGAAGAATCTTGATGGCTGGAATTCACCGTCTGACAAGCACGCAGACCATATTGAGCGCAATACGGAGGTGATGCGTATGCTTATGTTCACAATTGAAGATCTGAAGGAATCAATTGATAAGCTCATCGAGAAGTATTCACCACCACCACCAAATAATTGATTCTTCATTGGTAATGGCATCCCCTTGGATTGTTCCAAGCTTGGGGGAGTGCCGCGATATCACACTTTATCTTTCACCCTTTTACCTTTTTAGTAGAGTCATATCGTGAGTAGAGGAAATATCATATAGGATGGTTTGCAGTGTGGAAGTGCTGCTCCTTAGTTGGTTATCGTTGTATCCCTTGGTTTGAGTTGTCGTAATGAAATATTAATGAGAAGTTTCATCATCTACTTGTTTCACTTTATTTTAGTTTGCAATTTTTGTTATGTGGTTGATCTTGTTATTAGTATTGGTATCAATTTTGGAGCTCCTAGATAATCTAGTTGGTTTTGGCAAACTTAGCATTGGTCAGTAGCAACAATTCGTTGAGACTTAAGTAGAAAAGAGGGAGTTGCATGTAGATATAGTATTCCATGATCTTTCTTTCGTGCTAGCTCACAAGCTTAGTATTCTCAAATAAGTTTGTTGGCACCTTCAAGGAAGATTGCATGATTGGCTTTATCATATATGTTTTTGTTTGTTTTACTTTGATTATTATGCTTGCTACCCAACCTTTCTAGCCAAAAACATGTACTGAGAGGGAATGCTTCTCTTGCATCCAAACCTTGAGGCCAAAACCTTGCCATTTGTGTCTGCCATGCCTACCTATATGTGGTATTTCACCGCCACTCCAAGTAAATTGCTTGTGTGCTACCTTCAAACCTTCAAAATTACACCTGTTTTGTGCTCCTGTTATAGCTCATTAGGACACAAATAGAGAATCTTTATCTCACTTGTTGATTGGAATTCACACCCTGGACTAGTGGCTTCATCCGCTTATCCAAATGCTAGAAGAGCTGGCAGCGGGGTTCCCAGCCCCAAATAATAATACAAACTCTCTTCACTCTTTTTGCCCCTGATTTATCAATCAAAGCATAATTGTGTAAACAAAAGAGAAAGAGGGATGGCCTTCTATACCAGTTGCGTCCTTCTATGGGAGACGCACTTGTGAAGTCTAGTTGGCTTATGACATACTGTATTTTCTGTTTGCCATTCGTTGACATAAACATACACCTCTCAAAATTTACACACTCCTCCACGGTTTGTGATTGTTGGCAGGCACCCGAGGATTCGGTTATCCATGGTTCGTGTAAGAAAGGTTGGGAGGAGTGTCAACCATTTTATACCTCTGTTTTACAAAATAAAATCTCTAGCACATGAGTGATCAATGCTTCCCTCTGGGAAGGGCCTATCTTTTACATTTATGTTGAGTCAGTAAACCTACTTCTTTCTGTCTTAAGCAAGCATTTGAGTTGTTGTGATTCATCCAGCTACTTGTTGATTTGCTCAATCATGTTCTTTATTCTTCCTTGTTTCTACAAATGCTTTTATCTGTTTGAATACCATTTTGAAAGTTACCAATGTCTTCAAAGAGACCGTTATAATTGAGCATGATAAACTCTGCAATATAGCTCTAGTATAAACACTCTGATCGAAAGATAAGTACACTGTTAATTGTTCTCTGACCAAGAACGAAGTTTGCCTTTACCAATTTTGATTTACGTTTTGCACCTTTATTGTTACTTTACTTGTTTCAAGTTTGATTATATGAGAGGAAGTTGTTGTCTAAAATGACTTGTTCTTTGTTAGATGTGATGCCTCTTGTCCAGTTTCTCTTGCGAACAAGCGAGGTCTAAGCTTGGGGGAAATTGATACGTCCATTTTGCATCACCGTTTTATATTGTTATTTTCTGTTATTCATTGATATATTTCATGTTATGATGCATCCCTTATGTTATTTTATCTTATTTTGCATGTTTCATAATTTTTGGAGAATAAACACCGGGACCAGAAATTTGATGGAAAAAAGCACCGTGAGGATACCCTATTTCAGAAGATCAGAAGAAGAGGGGGGACACTGGAGATGTCTTAGAAGTCTAGAAGAGGGAGCCAGCCATGAGAGCGATGAGGAGAGGCAGAGGGGGGACCAGGGGCCACACCATGGGGTGGCGCGCCCCCCCTTGGCCGCGCCGCCACGTGGTGTGGCCAACCTGGCCCACCTCTGGTCGATATTTTTCGCGTACTTGACCCCTCATCATCCACCGTCATCGCTCCGGGCATCATCAAGATCATCATCGTCATCATCATCACCACCGACACCATCACCCTCATCATCCACCGTCATCCCGCTGTAAAAATTAGGGGCCTCTATCGTTGTTTTACATTAGATCTCTCTCCGGGTGTGGATTCTTGTTAGTAGTTGATGCTTGTGAGATTTATTGGTGTTAGCACTTAATTACCAGATTCTTATTATCCATTATATCACCTCTGATTATGATCCATATGATGTCTTGTGAGTAGCTCGTTTAGTTCTTGAGGACATGGGAGAAGTCATGATGTTAGCAGTGAAGTTATATTGAAGTAATATCTCGTGCTTCGGTATTTAAATTGTGGTTCTATTCTTCTAGTGGTGTCATGTGAACGTCGACTACATGATACTTCACCTATATGGGCTTAGGAGGATGCATTGCGTATTTGGCTACTAATTGTGGGGTTGCCGGAGTGACAGAAACCTAAACCCCCTTTAGGAAACCAATGCACGAGGGAGCGTAGAATCCCGGAGTTTCAAGGTTGTGGTTAGTTTTATCTTAATTACTTTCTTGTATTTGCGGATGCTTACGAGGGGTTAATGCATGTAAAATTCATACATGAACTTTGCATGTTATTACTTGTTTTTCCTTCATATTAGAAACTTATATTCATGTTTTATAATGATTTGGGGGATTTTCTAAACAATCCCCCTTCTTTTGGTTCTAACCCTGTTTTTCCAGAAAACGTACTTTTTAGTGTTTCAGACTTTCCGGGAGCTTCGGGACTCCAAAAAGGGCAAGGCCAAAGAGCACGGTTCAGAATTTTCGAGACGAACACCATGGGCCAAAGTAGAGGGCCAAAAGGCCAACCAGGTGGCAAAGAGGACCCTCCATGCGGCCAGATTCCTTGGCCGCGTGAGAGGCCCCCTTTTTGCCCCCGTGGCTCCGATGCCGTCGATCTTTCTTCTCCCGAGTGTCTCGTGACATAAAAACGACTATATAAAGGGTCCCCTGGCCTTTTCGAGGAGGAGGCGGCGCCGAGAGACGAAACCACGAAACAGAGAGACAAAAGGCTACCGCCGGAGAAGATCGGAGGGGGGAAACGCCGCAGGGATCACCCCCGGAGGGCTCCACCCCCCTCCGGCGTGTTCATCATCAACATCTATAGCAAGATCAGCTCCATCTCTCCACTGTAATCTCTTGGCAAACACGATGTATGATGCAATACTATATTCCTTTGATGTATTGTGTCTCCCCGTCTATGTTTGAGTAGTGAATTGTTCTTGGCAATGGTGAAATAGTTTGTTGATTGGTTGCATACAAGTTTTTTATCTTCTATGATTGTATTTATGTACAATATATGAGTGCACGCATATGTTGGGGAATGCATGTAAGGTGATCACCGGTAGCATAATGGAGTGGTGGTGACTTGGGAGTGACAGTAACCTGAGACCGAGCCACAAAGTTAAGTTATTGGGGGATATATATAGGGGACCTTAGAACGTAAGGCTATGGTGGGACTTTATGTCTTAATCAATCTTGTGCAGTCATTTACTTGGTCACATGATCCATCATAAGGGGTTGTAGATCATTTACTTGACTATACCTATTCATGGCTCCTTCCTAGAAGAAACAACTAAGACTAAAACATGTGCTTCACTAATTGTGACAACCACACGAACGAAACACCTATTGCTAGAACACTTCTCCCTTGAGATACTTGAGATATTTGCTGCTTGCTACTTGTGAAACTTGCTTAGAAACTTGGATTTTAAACTTGCTTCACTAGCTACTAGACAAACCACACTCCACGTCACTTGCTTTTAATTAGTTAGTTCCTTTTAGTCAAACTTATTGCTTTGCATAAACAGCCATATAAGAGGGTTATAGGGCTTTAGAGAATAGATAGCTTACCTTCAGCTCCTCGTGGGTTCGACACTCAAATACTTATCGAAAGGTACTACAATTGATCTCCTGCACTTGGGAGTCATCAGGGGTATAATCACAAATATGTGTTAGTCCTAGTTGGGCGGTGCATTAGCATAGGTTCACGCACACAACACTTCGCGAACCAATGGATATTAATCAACCGTAATGAAGCGAAAGCACTTGACGAAATTCTCATGTGTCCTTGAGAACGTTTGGTATTCATAAGCAATACAATCGGCTTCCTTTGCTCTAAAAAGGATTGGGCCACTCGTTGCAATATTATTTACTACACTTTATTTACTCGCACTTTATTTATCTGCTATATCCAAAACAACCAAAAACCCGTTTGGTAGTGTTTACAGTGAATCCTCTATCCAACCTGCTTGTCAACACCTTCTGCTCCTTGTTGGGTTCGACACTCTTATTTATCAAAAGTAGTACGATACACCCCTATACTTGTGGGTCATCAATGTCCGGCGCTCGGGATTCCCTCGGAGACGACGCTCTGGTGCTCCTACCGCACAACAGAGGCGACGACATCGTGCAACGCGACACAACGGACTCAAAGGAGGCCATCATAGCGTCTACCTCTTCCCGAAACGGCGGTGCGGTGCAGAGGGAGTGGCAGAAAGCTCCGGCGGCCTCGAGATATCATGGCGAGGCGGTTATGTGGCGCAAAAATTTGCACAAGGAAATGAGAATATGCGCAAGCATGAGGGGAGGAAGAGGAGAGGTAAAAGGGGCCAGGGACTTCCTGTACTAGCTACAAACGACGAAGCACATCGGTGGGCTCGAAGATCTCTGGTGAGGTATTGCGACGGCCTGGAGGATCAGTAGAAGGGGAAAGTGGAGCTGAATTGAAGAGGGAGGTCGGGGCTATTTAAAGGGCCGAGGAAGGGAGGGGATAGGGAGCTTGATGGCCGACAATCGTGCGACGAATTCATCGCGTGAAACTCATGGGATTGCCTTTTGTGAGGAAGACGACGGTGACGTCAGCGATGACGTCATCCGTTATTTTTCTTTTTATTTCTGTTTTAAAGACTAAATCAGAACTTATTTTTTATAACCCCAATTAACCTCTAATAAATTTGTACATTCTTGAAATATTTATACCTTTCAACCAAAAACGTTTTTATAAACTTTTCAACACATTTCAAATTTCAAAATTGAAAATTTCAATAATTTATTAATAGTGACTTAATGTTATTTCCAAAATAGAAAATAATAAAATGCAGAAATTAGTCAAATAAAACTTCGGTGAGATTCTATAAGTTGAATATTATTTTTGAAAGTCATTACAGCTTATTTTCATAATTTTATATTTTTAAAATAGGGGGTAAACCCTAATAGCCATTTTAAGTCATTTTCCAAATTAAAAATAATAAATTAAATAATTGGGTAAATTGAAATTAGGGTCTTAACCATTTGAAAATATTTTTTCTTCTAAGTCCCTTTTTCAAAAGGAATTTGGTTAAAACATTTTATTATTTAACACTGGATATATTAGTTGAAAAGTGATCTAGTTAATTTTTTACTTTGAAAATGTTTTCAATAAAATAGATGGAAAAGAAATATTATCAATAATTAGGAGTTGAAGAATCATTTGGAAAACATACAACTAGTAAACAATTTTACATTATTAAGTTTTGATAAGACATTTTGTAGTCATATGACTATTTTCAAGTTCATAACATATTTAATGATGGTGAAAATAATTCTTAGGGTTTTGTAATCCTCATGTTTTAAATGCCAGGAAAATATTTCCAAAGTAATAATCGAAATGAAAACATTTTATGAAGTATGGTTTGTTAAAGAGACAATAATATATTTTAATAGATGAAATTTATTTTGAATAAGTTTTAGGGTTTAGGAAAACAGGGGGATATTTGGATTATAAATGCCAATAGAATAGGAATAACAATGATTTTCCCTTTTTTGTTTGCATTTTATTTGGGTTTTTATGACTTGCATTAGTATAAAACAAAAAAGTTTTAATTTTTTATGATTTTTGAACTTTACAAAAATCAGGGATGGTACAAAAGAACTTGACAAGAAGAGAAGTGGCTGATTGTGAACTCAATTTCGTGGCTTTGCAAATGATTCAACAAACCGCGGGTGAGAAGATCATGCCACACCTTCAAGAATACTCCATCGGAAAAGAAACATGAGATTCTCTTGCCCCCATGCTTGAAGGAAATGAAAGCACGAAGAGGAATAAGTATGATACCTTGAGCAATATGGTCGAATGATTCTATATGCATGATGGTGAGAACCATGAGGACATGTATCGGATACTCAAGACCCTTGGAACCGCATTTAGTGGTGTTGGTGCCACTCATGTGGATGATGCTTGGATCAAGAGGAAGTACGTGAGTACCCTCATGCCATTTGAGCCCGTGGACTTGAAATGCCTTCAAGGAAGACACAACTATCACCTCATGACCTCAACCGAGGTGATGCAAGAGATGTACTCGTTCCAAGTGCAAAAAAAGCTTGCTCTTGACACTCGTGCTAGTCCTATTGGAATGCACAAAGGAGCCTCCATTGCTTTGCAGGCCAAGGTTGTGACCAGGATGGTGGAACATCAAGAAGAGTTTGAATCAAGTGAAGACTTGGCCCCATTGAAAGACCAAGAGTATGATCCCGTGCTTAAGGACTTCATTGCTCTTGCCATGCAAAGATTTTGGAAGTACCCTCCTAAGTCCAAGGCATATGTTGAGGATAAGACCAAGTCAAGTTATGGAAAGGAAGGGACTCAAAAATTGAGGGCTTGATTCAATTGTCAAGACAAGTATCACTTTCTAACCGAGTGCCCTTTTGAGAATAGGGAAAGTCAAGGAGGGAAACTTATTCTCAAGGATAAGTCAAATCTCCCTCACAATAAAACCCTCTTCAAGAAGAAAACTTTCAACAAGAAACCATCTTCAAGGTTTGTGCCAGTGACTCAAGAAGGGTATGATTCCGGTGACGATGAAGAAGAAGAAACCACAAGTGAAGTCGACGATATTGCTATTGCATCATCATCATCATCTCCATCACTCTTTGAATATCCCAATGACAATATTCCTCAAACATCCTCCAAGTTCGTCATGGCTAAGGCCACCGAGGTATCATCTTCTAAGACCTCTAAGACTCCAAATGAAAATAATAACCTTGCTAGTCATAGTGCAGAAGATGAAACTGCTTCTTTGGGTGGATTTATATCCAACGTGCAAGTTGAGAACAAAAGATACTTTGATATTCTAATGAGCCAATTGGGAGAGGCTCAAGAGTATCTTGATAAGAAAGGTGATACCGAAAGAGATGATGGAATTGAAAAGGCATCTCTCACTATTTATCTTGAGGAAGAGCATGAGGTTCGAGTCTCTCTTGAGGAGGAACTTGAAACCATTGAAGGTTTGAATAATGAATTAATGTCTAAACTCACCAAGGAACGTTATCGTGCCATTACTAAATATAAATTGGGTAAAAATAAAAAGGTTGAGTTTGGGGCTGGTCATGATAAACTAACCGAGAAGCTAGATAAACTCACCAAGGCTCACAAGGCCTTAGAGGGGGAACACTCTACCCTCGAAGAGTCACATGAACAACTTCAAACTCAACCATATCAATTTAATGTTCCTAGTATCTATACTTATTCTTGTGATCATGAAAATATTATCGAGGAGAATGCTAGGTTAAAAAATGATCTTGCAAGGCTAAAGGGAAAGGGCCCAAGTGTTGAGAAAGTGGTTGTGCAACCACAAGTTGTGGCTCCAAGGCCACAAAATGGCAAAAAAAGTTCTTGGCTATGTTTCCAAAAGTAAGAACAAGAAGAAGAAGAACAAGGCCAAGCCCGCACAAGCAAACAAGAATGTTGGCGCGAGTGGTATTGTGATTAGGGACGACATTACACGTACCAACACCGCGGGAACTAACAATCCTCACCATTTCTTATATGTTGATTTCTATGGTGTTTTTCAAGCTAAATATGTTGGTCATATTGAAGGTTAAATTGAGTACACTATTTGGGTTCCAAAGACCATTGTTGCTAACATGAGAGGACCCTCCTTGGATCCTAACTTGAGTCAATGATTTCTTGTAGGACTATGCTTCTGGTGGGTCAAAATGGATACTTGACAGTGGATGTACAAGTCATATGATCGGAAGCAAAGAAATTATGACAGAGGTGAGACCAAATATAAATCAAGCAACCGTCACTTATGGAGATAATTCAAAGTCTAAGGTAACGGGGTTTGGCAAGGTGCTTGTTGCTCCTAACACCACTCTTGTTAATGTCATGCTTGTCGAATCCCTTGGTTTCAATTTACTTTCATCTCGTGCTTTAGGGAAGATGGGTTTCTACCTCTTCTTTGAGCCTTACATCGTGGTCCTTTTGTTCTGGAAATATTCTCGGAATTGGACCCCACGAATCCCGAAGTTCCTATTTTCCCCGGAAGCATCCAGAAGTCCCGAAGAGCCCCGGAGGGGGGGGGGGCACAGGGTGGCCAAACCACAGGGTGGCGCGGGTCCCCCAGGACGCGCCACCAGGTGGCGTGGGCCCCCTGGCCACCCTCGGCATCGCCCTTTCTCCTATATATACTCCCCGATGCATAAACCCTAAAAGAATCGACCTTTTTCACAAAATACATCCATAGCTCCACCGTCACCGACAAGTTTCGGGGGACATATCTCTATTCTGGCACCCTGCCGGGACGGGGAAGTGCCCCGGAACCATCTCCATCGACTCCACCGCCGTCTCCATCGCTGTTTCTGTCTCCTATGATGAGGAGGGAGTACTTCTCCCCCGAGGCTGAGGGCTCTACCGGTAGCTATGTGGTTCATCTCTCTCTCCCATGGTGTGATCTATATGTGATCATGAGCTTTGTAATCTATTTGAATTCGTAGATGTTACTCTTCATCTTTTGCTACTAATGTGCTTTATCAATATGAACTTTGGAGTCACCTTGTACCGCGGTGTGATAGTGACAGTGTGCACATCATGTGTGTCTCCTCTATGAATTGTGGTGTTTGTCTAGTATATTCTAGGGCGCTCATAGTGACAGCGTGGGGTTAACTAGACATGGGAATGCTTACTTTAAGGAATGCTTTTTGCAGCCCTACGCAATGATTAGTGTTCATTATTTGTTATGAGATCTCCGTAAACGCTTTGATCACGGTGTAAAGGTGATAGTGTGTGCACCGTGTGCTTTAGCATTATGTTTATATTTTGTGTTGGATAACCCTATGAAATTGTGGTGTTTGCGTGGAACCATCTGGGTCCCATGGTGATAACATGGGGGTTACTTGGTTGGGAAAGTGCTTACTCTGAGGAGTGTTGTTAAAGCCCTACGCATGGATTGGTGTTGTTATTCGACCGGAGAGTGGTTAAGAGTAGCATAGTGAAGAGAATATATCTAGTTATTCATTTATGTGATCATTGTTGAGAGTGTCCACTAGTGAAAGTAAGATCCCTAGGCCTTGTTTCCAAGAATTGAAACACTGTTTTCTGCCTGTTCTGCTACATGTTTGCTTGTTGCCATATTTATTTCAGATTGCTATTATTACTTATAACCATCCATATTACTCGCATTTCACTATCTCTTCGCCGAACTAGTGCAGCTATATACCTGAAAAGTATATTAGGTGTGTTGGGGACACAAGATACTTCTTGTATATTAATTGCAGGGTTGCTTGAGAGGGATATCTTTGACCTCTACCTCCCTGAGTTTGATAAACCTTGGGTGATCCACTTAAGAAAAACTTGCTCCTGTTCTACAAACCTCTACACTTGGAGGCCCAACACTGTCTACAAGAATAGAAGCATGCATAGACATCACACTCCATATGAGATTCTCACCGGAAACAAACCAAATATCTCCTACTTCCGTGTCTTTGGTTGTAAGTGTTTCTATTTGGTAAAAGGTGTTCGTTTGTCTAAATTCCAATCTAAATATATTGAGGGTACATTTGTTGGTTACGGTGCTGAATCCCGCACTTATAGAGTCTTTGACAAGGCCTCACGGTTTGTCATCGAATCTTGTAGTATGGTGTTCGAAAAAATGATGGCTCCCAAGTGGCGCAAGTTAATGTTTCGAATGTAGATGTTTAAATGGCTCAAGAAGCCATAGGAAGGATGGGTGTGGGATTTTTCCGCCCCATCGAGGGACACCTTGTGGCGGATCGAGAAGAACTATGCTCTACTCACGTGGAGCCCTCGTCTACAATAGAATAACATGCCAATGGAGCAAGTGAAGCACCAACCCAAGAACAAGTTCAAGACCATCCTCTTGTTGATCAAGTTTCTATGCAAGAACCAAATTCTCCTATATATCATTAAAGATAGCCAAGATCAAGGCTAAGAGCAACCTTCTTCATCTTCTTCACCTCATGTTGAAGGAAGTCAAGATGATGATCAAGGCCAACATTCCGGTCAAGATGGGGACCCAAATGATCAAGATGATCAAGTGATTCATCCTCGCAATAATGTGGATATCGAAGACGCTCGTGCCGCTAGGATGGTTAGAGCCTTGAAGCATATTGATGCCTCTGATAATAAGGTGTTCAGTTATGTGCAAGGCAGAAGGTCCACAAGAGCTCAATTGGCAAGCTTTAGTGAGCATCAATCTCACATATCCATGGTGGAACCAAAGAAAGTGTTTGAGGCTCTTGAGGACTCGGATTGGTTGGAAGCTATGCATGAATTATCTCAATAACTTCGAGCGCAACAAAGTGTGGAAGATAGTTTAGAAGCCCAAATATTACCGCAATGTTATTGGCACCAAGTGGATCTTCAAGAACATGCAATATGATCATGGAATTGTCATAAGGAACAAGGCAAGATTGGTAGCTCAAGAGTTCTCCCAAGTGGAAGGCACTGAATTTTATGAAACCTATGCTCTCGTGGCTCGCCTTGAGCCCATCTGCATCCTTCTTTCATATGCATAATCTCACAACTTGTAATTGCAACAAATGGATGTGAAAAGTGGTTTTCTAAATGGTCCCTTGAAAGAGTTGGTATATGTTACGCAACCACCAGGTTTTGAGAACCCGAACTTCCCTAACCATGTGTACAAGCTCGATAAGGCGCTCTATGGACTTAAACAAGCACCACATGTGTGGTATGAACACCTTAAAGAGTTCTTGAAAGACCGTGGGTTTGAAGTTGGGAAAATCGACCCCACCCTTTTTACCAAGAGGGTTAAAGGGGAGCTTTTCATATGCCCACTATATGTTTACGATATTATATTTAACTCAACTAATCAAGCTTTCATTGATGATTTTTCAAAGCTTATGACTGACAAGTTTGAGATGTCTATGATGCGGGAGTTGAGATTCTTTCTTGGCTTTGAGATCAAGAAATTGGCTAGAGGAACTTTCATCTCCCAAGCCAAGTACACTCAAGACATGCTCAGGAGGTTCAACTTCCAAGGTGCTAAATAGAAGGTCTCTCCAATGCAAACCAAATGCCATCTCAAGCGCAATCGGGACGTTAAAGATGTGGACCAAAAGTTGTATCGCTCTATGATTGGTTCTTTGCTTTATCTTTGTGCATCTAGGACTGATATTGTGTTGAGTGTAGGAGTGTGTGCAAGGTATCAAGAGGCTCATAAGGAAATCCATTTGGTGGAGGCTCCATAGGATGTTTCGGTATTTGGTTCATACCTCAAGATTTGGTTTGTGGTACCCAAAGGGGGCACAATTTTCTCTCAGTGGGTACACGGAATCGGATTGGACCGGTGATCAAGATGATAGGAAATCGACTTTTGGGGCTTGCAAATTCCTTGGTAGGTCTTTGGTGAGTTGGTCTTCTAAGAAGCAAAATTGTATATTTCTCTCCACCGCCGAAGCCGAGTATGTGGCAGCCGCTAGTGCTTTCACCCAATTGCTATGGATGAGGCAAACCCTCAAAGAGTATGATGTTCATTTGGATAAGGTGCCACTCTTACGTGACAATGAGAGTGCCATCAAGATCGCCTACAACCCCGTGCAACACATAAGGACGAAGCATATTTAAATTCGTCATCATTTCATCCGGGGTCATGTGGCAAGAGGTGATATTGACCTAGCCTATGTACCAACCAAGGATAATCTCGCGGATATCTTCACAAAGCCTCTAGATGACTCAAGATTCATGTATTTGAGGAATGAGCTAAATATCAACGATTCAAGGAGTTTGACTTGAGGACCTTGCACACATACCTATAGTTGACTATGTGTTTGGGTTTAGGCCTAACACATTGGGCTCTCCCTTCACCCATTATGTCCAAAGCAAGAATTCATTTATACCTCTCTATTTCTAATGCTGAATTGTGAGCTAAAATGTTGAGAATTGGCAATGCACCCAAGATATATCTTTGCGGTGACATACCATACCCTCTTATATGGTGGCCTAGGTAACCAACCTCTTCCTTGTGAAGAGTTGGTTCTTATTGGTTTTTATTTGGATTTTATTTTCTTATCTTTTTTCTTTCTCTTGGTTGAGCTCTTTATGTGAAATATGCTCAAATTTGGCCTTTTGCATATCTTTATTGCAAATAAGAGTATAAAGTACCATTTTCTAGTTTGAATTTCCATCCCAAGCCTATCTCATCTTTAAAACCACCTATCTATTCTTGTGCATGCTCAAAACTTGAAACTAGAGGAAGTGGAAGGGTGCCTCGGTACTACCGACCGGCGACCAGTACTACCGCGTGTGCAAAGTTGAAACATATATTTCTATGGAAAGTTGTACATCCTGTACAACCGGGCGCGCTCGATACTACCGCATGTGAAAATCGAAGCAGATGCTTGATACGTCTCCAACGTATCTATAATTTATGATGCTCCATGATAATATTATGCCAATTGCTACATGTTTTCTCCCTTCATTATGTCATTTTTATCGATTTTCCGGACTAACCTATTGACAAGATGCCACAGAGCGAGTTCCATGTTTTCTGCTATTTTTAGTTTCAGAAAAGTTTTTTTGGAAATATTCTCGGAATTGGAAAATTCGAAGCCCGAAAGTCCTATTTCCCCGGAAGCATCCAAAAGACCGAAGAGGAGTCGAAGAGGGGCACCAGGGGGCCCACACCATGGGGTGGCGCGCCCACCCTTGTCCGCGCCAGGGGGTGGTGTGGGGACCCTAGGGCTCCACCGCCTTTGCCCTTTCGCCTATTTATCCCCCCTGGTTGGAAAACCATACAGACTTGATCAAAAATCACCAAAAAGTTCCGCAGCCGCCGTTGTCGTCAACCCTAGATCAGGGGGGTTCCGAGCTGTCTCCGGCACCCTGACGGAGAGGAGATCATCACCGGAGGCCTCTTCATCACCATGCCTGCCTCCTGAGTGATGCATGAGTAGTTCATCCTTGGACTACGGGTCCATAGCAGTAGCTAGATGGTTGTCTCCTCCTCCTATGCCTCAATGTTTAGATCTCGTGAGCTGCCTAACATGATCGAGATTGATCTTATGTAATTCTATGTGCTGTGTTTTCTAGGATCCGATGAATATTGAACTTATGACAAGTTGATTATAGTATTTATTGCATATGTTATTTGTGATCTTGCATGCTTTCCGTTGCTAGTGGTGCTCTGGCCAAGTAGTTTCTAGTGACTCCAAGAGGGAGTATTTATGCTTGATAGTGGGTTCATGCCTCCTTTTCGCATGTGCTCGAGTGATAGAAACGTGACGGGGAAGGATGTGATGTTGCCACTAGGGAGAAAACATCAGTGTGAGTGCACGCGTGTACAATCATTGCTTACATTACACACATTGCTGAATGTGATTATCTATTGCTTGCAACTTAATACGTAAGGGGGTTCGGATGATAACCTGAGGGTGGATTATTAGTCATAGATGCAGTTGGATTACGTTCTATGTATACTGTTGTAATTCCCACACTAAATATCATAGTAGTCTTCATGTCATGAATGTGCACTATGGTGCAACCTTTATTTGTCAATTGCCTAGCTGTAATTTGTTCACCCAGCATGCTATCTTTTATGGAGATACACCACTAGTGAACCTATGAACCCCGGTCCATTTTCCTACACTGTTAAACAAACCACTACAATTTCCTTCTTTCTTTACTTACTGCAAGCGTACATTATTTTCAAAAGTATACGTCTAATCTTTGTTTTCAGCAAGACCGGTGAGATCGATAACCTCACTGTACCGTTGGGACAAAGTATTTTGGTTGTGTTGTGTGCATGTTCCACGTTGTTGCTGACACCGGTGAAGCGCAATCACCACCGTCAGTGGAATCAACATTCCGAAGATCCTCTTTCTCCAACTAGATTGATAACCTTGGTTCTTAACTGAGGGAAATTCCTACCTTGTACTCATCACACCCTCCTCTTGGGGTTCCCAACACGTAGCATCAATGCTTTATGTGGAAATTTGTACAACCGATACTACCGGACCAGGACGGTACTACCGTCTCTGCACATCGAAGCAGATACTCTCTGTGGAAATATGCACATATGGTACTACCGGACGGGCTCGGTACTACCGGGCCAAACATTTTGACTTTAAATCCCAGGTCGTGCGGTGTGAGGGATTATTCACCAACCGCACGAACACCTCCACATACTGCTGCCCCTTCCTCTCCCTCGTACGGCCGACCCTTGCATCACCGGAATCCGCAGTTCCCGGCCCTGATCTGAACCATGGGACTTCCTCCAACTTCTATCTCCTCCATGGCTTCCGTTATTTTTCTCTTCTTGCTCCCTGTGGTTCTCCATTGTTCAACCCTAGATTGCTCACGTAGGATCTGCACCATGGGACTTCCTCCAACTTTGATCTCCTCCATGGCCTTTGTTTCAGCAAGTTCCCTGGGCACACCTGGCATATCAGCAGGACACCAAGCAAAAATGTCCCAGTTCTCACGTAGGAACTTGATGAGCACGTCTTCCTATTTGTCAGTCATACCAGTTCCCACTACGACAAACTTTGTCACATCTTTGGGATCTAGGATAACATGTCTTGTGTCCTCCGAGGCTTTGAAACTATCTGCCGGCTTCCGTCTTTCTTTTCCTACCGGCATTTCTGTCGGCGATACTTCTTTAGCTAGCTCCTTCAGTTCTTCCTTCCGAATCACCTGTTCGGCACAAAGGGCATTTCCTTTCTCCAACTCGTTCACCAATTTATAATCTCCATTTATGGTGATTACTCCTCCTTTTGGCCCTAGCATCTTCAGCTTGTTATTGATATAACATGATCTTGCCATGAACTTGGCAAAAGCCGGACGTCCGAGTAATGCGTGATAAACACTCTCGAACGGCACCACCTCGAATGAGATCCTTTCCCGACGGAAGTGTTCTCTTTTCCGAAGGTTACGTCTAGGGAAATTTCTCCTAGGGATTGTGCTTGTCTGCCAGGAACAATACCATGAAAACTTATGTTACTGTGATTGAGCTGGGTCTCGGAGATGTGTAGTTGTTTCAATGTACTCAAGTACATGATATTGATACTAGATCCTCCATCCACCAGCACCCTTTTGAGCCTACTGTTTTGAACAATAGCTTACGACCAAAGCATGCGTGCCGGGTTCTGGGATGTTTCCGGGATGATCTGACTGATCCCAGGTAATTGGCGTATTTGAATACTTCGAGTACTTTGGTGTTGGAAGAACAACCGCGTTGATTTCTCGAAGTGTTCTTTTCGCCTGTTTTGTTGAGGGAGTTGCCAGGAAAGTTTGGTTACATTTTCCGTCAACTCTCGGGAATTTTGGCGCGCCTTTCTGCTGCAATTCCTGGATTTTATCATCATTGTCCGATTCACTTTCTTCTTTTTCAGCTTCTGGCTTTTGCTTGTTGAACTTTCTCTTGGAATTATTTCCTTCGTTCCCGGATCCTGCAATACCTTTCATGTGTTTGTTGTGGCGGCACTGCACGTTGGTATGGGTAGGCTTCCCAAATTGCGAAACATGGACACGGTTTTCCGACTTTGTCTTTTCCCACTCTTCTTTAGAATAGGAGATTGGCTTTGTGCTTCTTCCTTTCCATTTGCTGTCATTATCCTTCCCAAAGGTTAAGTTTACTTCTTTGGGTTTTGGCTGTGCTTCTGGAGTAGCCTTCTTTTCAGAACGAGGTGTCTTTTTGGCCTGAGCCAGAGCATCAATATTTCCACCTCTCGCTGTGATATCGTCTTCAGCCGCTGCGTGCTCATTGGCGGTGGTAATCATAGATCCGAGATCTTTGTGCTCTTTCGAACCAACCATGAACAGTACGAGGCCGGGTTTCAGGCTGTTGATGAAAGCATGCATTGCTTGTACATCACTTACTCCAGAGCAACTATTCTTCATTGCGCTCCATCTTGACATAAAGTAGAGATACGACTCATCCTCATATTGGATGCAACGGTTCAGCTGGTTTATACTCTTAGGACGTTTGTACGTGCCCCAAAAGTGATGAGCGAAAACTTTCGCCATATCCTCCTAGCTGTCCACTGTCCTTGACGGTAGCCCATTGATCCAATCTCTAGATCCATCCAATAACATTACGGGAAGGAACTTTACAGCCTCCAAATCCGTCCCTTTGTTAATCTGGACGACAGTATAGTAATCTGAAAGCCACGTATCCGGGTTAGTGCTTCCGGTATACTTTTGATAAGTTGGACCAACTTTGGCAAAGCCAGAATGTAGACTGATTCTTCGGATCCTGACAGTGAAGCACTTAGGTCCAAAGTATAAATCGTCTCTTTCCGCCTTATCGACGTGAGCAGAATATCGTCCGACTGAATGGACAGAAGGGGATCCGCTCCTTTCTGGCCCATTGTTGCGCGAGTGCGCTCTTCCGGGATCATTCATGCTTCTTCCGTTATCATGTACTTTGGAATAAGGTGGAGTTCTACTCCTTGGCCTTTCTATGTTCCTAGGAGGAGTACGGTATCTCTCACGCCTGTGAGGATTGTCATATCTTCCAGCCTTATCAGCTGGGCGTCTCGGAGGCGGCATTAATTTTCCGTTTTTCCGGTTTTGTTCCTCCTGTTCCTTGTAATCACGGGGATTATTTCCACCTTTCGGCAGATGGGAACCTGTTCCGGACGCTGCATCCATATTGTCCGGGATTTTCTTGCCCTTCTTTTCCTTAGAATTGCCTGAATCTCCAGGTTCACCAGGTTGAGATGCTCCAGCGGCGTATGTGGCAGTTTTGCATAGGGCCGAGTCATCATGCAACTTCCCTGATCTTGCCTGTCCTTGCTGTTGCTGCTGTAATGCCTTTCCTAGGAAAGCATACACTCCCTGAAGTTTTTCGTCATTGGAGTACAGATCGTCATTAAAGATGGCGAATGCGGCTTCCGCGTTTTCGGCTGCAGTTTTTTATGTGCGTTCGCCCTTGGCGTTGGTGTCGTTAACCTGCCTTTGCCAAGAAGGGTTGTCAAACCTCTTTCTTGTTGGCAGTTCATCCGGTTTTGCAATTTCGGGTAACCTCGTCGGTTTAATGCCAGATCTATTCCTTCTTTCGTATTCCTCTATTTCTTCCTGCTGCAATTTAATGTCAGTCTCGGTTTTCATGAGGTTTTCCCGAGTACGGAATAGATGTTGTTGCTGTCACTGTAGAGCTTGTCTCCTGGCTTCCAGCACTTCTGGGGTTCGTCTTGTCCCACTGGGGTTTGAATTAGATCAATTTCGTCCTGTTCCGACATTTGTGGAACGGGCATTTCTTTCTTTTTCTTCTCCGCTGTTTTGATTCCGCTGCCTCCTCCTTTTTCCATGTTTTCATTGGCGATATCCGCCAACTTTTTCTTCTGGAGTTTATACTGGAGTTTCTTGGTAGTCTTCTTTTTCTTTTTGGAAGAAGGAGGTTTCTTGCCAGGTTCTTCCTTTGTCAATTCTTTGACATCGGGGTAAGTTGGACTAGTTTCACCATCCTCTCTTTCCTCATCTGGCGGATGTGTTTTGGGTATTCATCGTCTTCGGCATCCGAGTTTTCAGTCGGTTTTGCCATAAGTACTTCATGGAAGCTCCCTTGCATATATTTGACCTTTCTCTCGAAAGCGTCTTCATCTTCATCTTCGGAATCTATGTCTTCAGATCCGGGTTCCGACTCCAATCTTGCTTCTATAGCAGCTAATATGGAGTCGGCTTCCGAGTTCGTCGTTTCTCTGACGGGTGTCGGATCTTCCACTTGTTCTATGGGATTATTGTTTTCTGCTTCTTCCACGGGATTAGTTTCCTCCGTGTTGTCCGCGATCGTGGACTGCATCATGCCTATAAAGTGAGACCTGATTGCAGACATCTCCAGAGAGGCGGCAAATTCAGCATTGTTTTGGCAATTCGAGCCGAACCCGGTATCATAGTTTTCCTCAATTGGTCATAGGGAGGGTGGGATAAATTTACTTCCTCCACATAATCCCATTGCCTCTGCTATTAATCCGATAAAAATATTTGTAAATCCAATCGGTAAAACGCAGACACTTACCAGGTGATTCCGTGCTGGCATGTATGATCCGTTGTCGAGGAAGCGCCTGACGTCTCCGTCGAATTCTAGGCTTCCGACAGTCATTGTACTGCCGATTCCGCTGAGTATTCCCGATCAAAATGTAACTCCTCAAGCCGCTTGCCGCACGGTGAGCGCCAACTGTCAAAACATCGTAGTAGGATTCATAGACGGGGGTGCCATGAGCCTACTGGTAGAACCACGGGAGGGGGGGCGTGGAAGTACGACAAACGAGAACACCAAGTTTACCCAGGTTCGGTACGACGCAACTTGGCGGCGTTCCTACTCCTGCAATCTCGCTAAATCAGGGCTGAAAGCCCAAAGTATACAAAGTACAATGTGAGTATGATTTTGCTAAGTCGGTGAGGATCAACTTCTCGGTGAGTTGGCTTCTAGCTAATTGTTGTCTATCTGTTCATTGCTCCCGTCTGGCTTTATAAAGATAGCCAAATTAGGGCTTACAGAAAGGAAACCTAGAAGACTACGGAAATTATTTAACTTGGAAAGTAATGAATCCGTCTTCTCCTCCAAGCCGCCACTTTGGGCCGTTGTCCTGGTTCTTCTGGAATCCGGCTTCATGCGCATCAGCTTACTGGGCCGCCCAATGGACTTTGATCCATTACCAATGGGCCACCCTGGTAATCCGGCTCTTAGGCCAATGCCGGACATACCCCTAATTGCTATATATCCGACACATGAGGTGCTTGTCATCGTCGATGCTAGCCTCAGATTCTTCCTCCATCAGAGCGGCGAACATCTTCTCGTCGTTGGAGTCCATTGCCAATCTGGCAAAACACCGAACACCTCACGGGCGGCGGGCCGTTGGCTGCCTGCGGCCTCACGGACGAAGGATGGATCTTAGACCTATCGGGTGAGCCTACCCGGTCCAAGGCCCAAGACCCAAGCTCCAAGGGAGACGCTGTAGACTGTTCTAGAAGGCCCAATCAAGGCCCACCCGCAAAGCCTTGCGGGTTAAGAAAGGAAAACTGTAACCGACTTTAGGTTAGGGTTTGTATCCCCCCCCCCCGGAACGGTTTGAGACCTGGCTACCTATATAAAGCCAGGAGAACCACCGGGAGGAGGAGCAAGCAATACCGCACCACCTAAGCCTTGAGATTGAGATCTACTCTCGACTTGAGCACCCCACTGTAACCGATCTATCGAGCTAATACAGATCGACAGAAGCAGGAGTAAGGGTTTTACCTCTACGAGGGCCCCGAACCTGGGTAACTCTTGCCCCCTGTTAGCCGACGATTGTTACCAGTGCGTACATCGTTCCTCTACTCGAAACCCTACCGAATCACCCGAGGGACTTGTTGAGATGCATATTCGACAATTGGCGCCGTCTGTGGGAATGGCGGGCGCTGGATCCGCGGCATCTTCGGCCTCATCATCGCCAAAATTCAGCTGGAGCCCCGGAACATCGAATCTGGCCAATCTGATTCGGATCAGGTCAGTCATCGTCACGCCTCACTCGCCGGAATCACGTCCGGCGTTCAGCGACCTGGAGAAAAGCGTCACCTTGACGTTTGGAACCTTCAAGTTCTACACCAACAAAGAGGGGATCACGCGCTTCCCCAAAAAAACCGATCTCGAAGGATCGGACTCTGAGTCAGTCTTGAAACCTGAAGCACTTAACTACGCAAATCGCGATCTAGTGAAAAGCGGTGAGTCCATCCGTCTGAACACTCGCAACTTCCACACCATCTCCGCGGAAGAACTTTCTCGGGTTGGGGAAGCTTTCCAATCCACGCCTAGGACTCGCGGGGCATATGTGGCTCAGGTCTGCATGGCAGGATCGACGGACCCGCCCGAAGAGATGGAAGGAAGCGCGAGGGAACGCGAGCACATCAAAGTGTTGCGAGCAGCCTGGCTCAAGGCCAAAGCGGCCGTGCACTCATCCAAGCCAATCGAAGAGGGAGACCCTCAAGAAGAGCTAACCGCATACCACTACCATCTAGTGTAAGCGGCGACATTAATCAAAGAAGCTCGTAAAGATCTGGCCGAGCGGAAAAAACTGGCGGATGAATCAAGCCAGCGCCGTGCAGCACTCTCTAAAACGCACTCGGTGGGGAACCAACCTGCGAGGAAAAGACACGTCTCAAAGACCGCGACGATGGATAATGAATCCCTGGCCGGGATCAGTAGGTCACTCGAAGCCTCTCTTATGCGCATCGACAAAGACGGCTATGTATACCCGACGACTCCAGCCGCTGCAGTCTTGGCCGCGGCCACTTATCTGATGACGAACCAGCCAGGGGAAAACGACCCCCGCGCGGAGCAATACCGGCAAGTCCAGAAAGGGTTAGGCATGGCAGCCGCAAGACTTGCCTCCTATGACCGCAAAAAAGCGACTGCATCAAAAGACAAAGAAGCACCTCGTGGACATAGGAGTGCGTCACCCAGAAAGGAAAAGTCACCTCGTCGCGCACGAGGAAAAGAAGCTCGACGACACGGAGATAGCCCGAGTGGCAGCGACGCCAGCCCGAGGGGTCGAGATCGCAGCCCACGGAGGGGTCGAGATCGCATCCCACGACGTCACAGCAGCCGCTCGCGACACCGCAGAAAGGAGCCGCGGAAAGACGTCAATCGCGACGAGCCTGGGTACAACGCGCGATCAGACATCACTCATCATAAAGTCGACAAGGCTCGAGCGGCCAGGAACCGTGCGCGTTCCTCGTCTACCTCTTCCGACGAAGAGGCCTGCGGCGCGTTATGCTTTACTCACGACATCCGCGAAGCACCAATGCCCAAGAGGTTTAAGCTTACTACGGAGGTGCCAAAATACGACGGTTCGCTGGATCCGCAATCCTGGTTGTCAGATTACCTCACGGCAGTAAAAAGCCAACGTGGGAACAATACCACAACTATGCAGTACCTTAACCTACATCTTGTAGGCGCTGCGTGCAGCTGGCTCGAAGGAAGACCGAAGGCGTGCTACGGATCATGGGACGATCTAACCTTTGACTTCCGCAAGAACTTCCAGGCGACATACAAAAGACCTGCGACCATCGAGGAGCTACGAGCTTGCAAGCAGAAAAGTGGCGAGTCTACTCGCGAATATATCTAGCGATGGACCATATTTAGGAATACGGCAGGAAATATATCAGAAGAAGTTGCAGTCAAAGCTTTTGCCAAAGGAACTCGGCGAACCACCTTCCGAGAAGAACTGGTACGAGCCGCACCCAAAACCATTGGAGAACTGATGGCTATAGCCGACAGATGGGCCAACGGCGAAGACGCGGTGCGCAACGAGAAAGCATCTTCACCAGCACCTGAAGATGATCGCCATGGTCGAAAGAAAAGGAGAATGCATTACGATCACGATGACCGGGAAGAACTGGTGGCAGCAGAATTCACAAGAAATCGCGACAGTGGGCATCGCGAGTGGAAGCCAAAGCCAGAGGATAAAACTCCCAAAGAAGACCTTGATGGCTACTGCACGCTACATCTATTTACAGATAAGCGCACTGGCAAAACTAAGGCAACACACCTTCTCAAGGATTGCCGAAAGTTCCTTGACATACACGAGGCCTTCTCAAAGGAAAACAGAGCGGCAGTCAATCAGGGCTACCCGCAGCTCCCGGGAGGAGGAACTCAGGGATTCCTCCCGCCGCAAGCCCTACCTCCACCAGGAAACCAAAACACGGTACTAGCCGCACTACCAGCGCCACCCGCCGCAAACCAGGGAGCCAATAGGTACCCAAACCCAGCAGGACTCCTAGGAATGATACAGAAATTTTGCCCGTCCCGTAGGGCCCAGAAAACAAACACTCGACAAGTATTCATGGCCGTCCAGGCCCCACCGTCCAAACCCGAGTATCTGAAGATGGCCGACCAACCGATAATTTTCTTCAAGGAAGACCATCCCCCCTGAGTCTATCGACCCGGGCACGCAGCACTCGTCATCCAGGCGCAGATAGGCAACTATGAACTTGCCCGAGTGTTCATGGACGGAGGCAGCGGTATCAACATCATTTACGCGGATACACTCCGCAGGATGAACAGGAACCTGGACGGACTCGCGGAATCAGAGACGTCTTTTCACGGGATAGTACCAGGGAAGGCAGTCCGTCCACTCGGAACAATCAACTTGGAGGTGGTGCTCGGCAACAGAAGAAATTACAGACGAGAATTCCTCGACCTCTAAGTAGTCGACTGGCCATCACAGTACCACGCTATTCTTGGTCGAACAGCGTTCGCTAGATTCATGGCAGTCCCACACTACGCCTACCTGAAGCTCAAGCTACCTGGGGAACATGGCACCATCACCATCGACAGTGACTTCCAAAAGTCCAATAAATGCGACATCCGGTTCAATGAGATTGTAGGGCCCGCCCTTCGAACCACTGTTCAAGGACGCCCTCGATATGCATACATTCACGATCCCAGGAAATTCAGTCGTGAACAACATATCAAGCTGGTACACAGATACAATATCCATTACACGGTTGCACAAACACTTACAAGGACACATGGTCACATGACCAAGACTACACGGTTGTCACGCAGGACAACACACAACACACACAGCGGAAGACTAAACACACAAACGCGGTAGAGCCCAAAGCACGCCTTAACCTACAGGCTGCTGACCCGGAGACGATCCTAGTTCGCAAAGCCATCAGCTCCGTACTCCTCTTCGTTGATTTTCTTCTGAGCCTCCTTCTCAAAGTCTGGCAAGTAGATACCAGGGGCGAAACCATAATGAGTACATTTGAATGTACTCAGCAAGACATCCATCATGTAACTTACCAAATGCAAGTATGCTTATATGGTGTAATAGGTAGGCTATAAATGGGGTTCACTATCAATGGTTCATATAGGATGACACCACAGTTGCAGTCAGGTTAATCTGTATCTTCGTTGAAGAAGATACTTCAGAAGAAAATAATATAGTTTTTCTTTCTCTTGTAGATATCGCATGTACAAGAGGTTTTGTTAAACTTGTGTTTAAAAGAGAAATTTTCTCTTTGCAAAACTTCTTGGAATCAGTTTCCAGAATTCTTGCTTAGAGTAGAAAAGTTTTATTTGCAAAACTTTTTGGTTTGTAAAACAACTTCTAGCTTTCCATCATCAGTACCTCCACGGTACAAGCTTTCCTTCCTTTCCGAACTTTCCGAGTTCAACACCTTTTTGAAAACATCTTTTTGAAAACGTTGACACAATGCTAGCTACATGGCCATTCAACTGTCCATATCCGAGGACGCGGCTTCTTCGAAAAAGTTGTACTCTGCAGAGGTGTACACATCCACTAGATCCAAAACTCTGCCATGGACCACCCATGGATCGACACAGCGATATGCAAGCACCAGAGAATTGATCCTAACTGTCCACTCTGACACACGCTAGTATATGCTTATCCCTTCAGATGGGTTGTTCTCCCCGGCATCAGGTCCCGCCCTGCCTAGTCGGGAGGCCCAGCTGTCGCTTCCGGGGGGTAACTTAATCCCTCACTTTGTATGTCCTGTTACTCCCTCCTGGCGACACTTCGGTTCAGAGAATCAGCTTCTCTATAGAACTATGGATTAAAACATACACTAACAAGTTCAAGCATCTAGATAGGCCCCATACCCATATAGGGGTATAGTGGCAGTACAGTAAAGGTTGTCCGGCGAAGACTAGGTTCTGTGTCATTTTTGAAAACACGTTTTTCCCAAAAATGACCACTTCCACATTCCTCCGGAGAATAAGGATCCGCCTTTTCTCCGGGTTTTCCATAAAGCCTTTGTTTTGTAAAAAACACAATTTTAAGGTGTCCACTTAGGGACTAATATATGTGATGGTAATAAATACCATATGGTGGCTTATGGGCTTGGTAACACCAAGTATTAACTAATGGCATAGCAATATTATATATATAATAGAAGTGATACTCACTTCAAAAATAGTTTTTGGAAATCAAAGTTTTGTAAAACTTTTCAGAAGTAAAACATGCATGATAGATAATGATAAGTGTAATATCAGCAAGCATCAGGATGGCTTGCCTTAAGTCTCTTAATGTCCCTGTCCTTGGAGTAACTTGAACTTGACGCACAGCTCCACAACTGCTTCTTCTTCTTCTTCGTTTTCTAGCGTCGTAAAATAATACAAGACACACACTCAGGTCTAAAAGACACACAGCTAAGCTAAACAACACATACAGAAAGCAAAAGTATAATAGCGCAAACTCACAAACGTTATCGAGAAAACTGCCTCACAAAGCTCTCAGGGTACAAAACTATCGTTAGACAAACATATGGTTCAGGAAACCATATCCCACATCTTACATACCACATATGGAGTGGTGTACCACTCTCATAATAAGATACCTAAGAAGCTAGAAATATAGCTCTGGGGTGCAAAGGATAGGTTGCTAAGGTAAAACAAACAGACAGAACAATACCCATGGTAGTGGGTATTGGCAACACACAAACCATAGTTACTTAAATAGTTTATGATTAGTTTGGATGCTTAGTTCACAAAATACTCCTAAGCACAACAACAAAACTAGCACAACAAGTAACACAAGTATGACACTCATGCTAAGGTACACACTCAGACAATTTCCAAACAGCAGGTAAACACACCACAGATGAATAGGCTATTTATTTATTACCTTAGTGTTTATTTGAAGTTATGGAACCCATCAATCATGAAAATTTAACAAACAACCAGTAGATAATAATCAAAGAATCAAGTCATAAAAAATAATCTAAAACACCATCTTCACTCAAGATAATACTCCTATTAAACAGGCATAAAAACAGGACTGCACTAATAGCATACTAGTATGGGAATTTCTACACAAGCATGCTATAAGAGATAATTATTAACCTACAACCATAGCACATGCAACTAAATAATTCATGGCATCATAACAGAAGTAATAACCTCCTAAATATGCTATAATAAGCTCATACACTCATAAAATAAAGGTTGACAAAACTATAGCAAAAATCACCATTTTCTAGTGGTGACACTAGTTCAGTACTAGAGAAGCAAACAATGCTATCATGATGCTTAAACCTAAACAAGTAAGTCATGAATATAAGTGTACCTAATAACAGTACACAAATCCTACTCATGCTAGGAAGCAAGAACATCAAAATAATTCCATGAAACAACTATTAAGCATGCACAAATTAATTCTAGCAATTTATGTTTTCTCTAATCATTACTAGCAATCAAACAATGTATAACTCACACAACCAGTAGCTATGCACTTAAAGAAAAGTCATCTAAACCTTTCCAAAAATCCAAACACTCAATTTAAAATAATTCACAAACAATCTATCAATCACAAGGAATTTAGTTCATTTGCAAATAATTTAATTTAGCACCCAATAGTGAATCATTTCTTAACATGATACTCCTAAGGAATATTATGCTACAAATGGATCACACCTAACATACTAGTATCCTCTGATAAGAAATAAACTTCTCACTTGCATAAGTGAAAGCAACCAAATATATTTCCCATGGTGGAAAATAGCAATCAATCATATCATTAGACAAGTTAATTTCTCACATGAGCATGGTTGGGAATTTTCATCCTCAACCAAGATGCAATGGGACCAGTGGGTTATGGGCCCACTAATACCAAGGCAAAAGAGGTACTAAGCCTCTGGTTACTCATGACAAAAATTAGTATAACAAAATAAAGTAACACAAAGCCATTTATTCTAGTGAAAGCAATACTAGTGCATAAGGATAACAAAACTTACACATGCTTCACTATAAAAAGGCATGCAAGCTAACAGAGGTATCAACTTCAAAATAACAGTACCAGAATGGTACTGGATCCAAAGCAATCATAGCACAAAAATTTAATAAAGCATTCACACAAAGATCTAGCTCTCCCAATAATTCCAAATAATAAAACTAGAAGGTATCAAATGCTATTTCATTTTTTTATTTCAATTTCCAAACATGCACACACTCTCTAAGGTAGATGTACGGTAAGAAAACAACTTAATAACAAGTACTAACAACTTTATACATGCTAGGGAACAAGAGTATAGCAACCAAACATTTCATTTCGATCAAAAACACATTCCAAAACAAAAACAGGAAAGCTTCTGTTTCTAGATCTGTATGCCAAAAATAATCTAAAGCTTCAAAATTTAATCTAAGCTAGGATAAGATAGATATAATCAATACCAAACTCATCCAATTGGATTTGCTCCAAAAAGCATTTTTAAACTCCTTATAAAAATCATAGAAGAGCTTACTAGTCTTTTAGTAAACTGGATGGCATTTTCATTCTATAACTCACCTTTAGGCGAGGTTAGGTGCATTGGATATATGTTTCCAATACCCATACAGATCATTTGAGTTTGCTCCATTTGGTTACATATTTAAAAAGTTATGGTCAAAACATTCTCACTGACAGTCTGTGGCAAAACATTTATTGTGTTCAATTTTTTTTCCCAAAAGTAGATCTGCAAATTTTGTATGGTTTAGATTTTATATCTTAGGGTCCGTGAATTTTTTCAGATTTTATTTCACAATTTTACTATTTTTACCACATCCAAAGTAAACATCACGTTTCTGTCTAAACAGGAAAAGAGATAACTCTCAGAAACAAAAAAAAACTAAGCGGGCCGGATCTGCTGTGGCCGAACTGCTACTGGGCTGTGCTGGCCTGGACGTGGGGTGAAGAGGTAAGTGAGTTTGGACGGCCAGGATTAGACCAGATCGACGGCTGCTGTGTATCTTCAACCTCTAGCTATGAAAACATGAGAAGAAACCTTAGAAATGTGAGTGCATCAAGGGTGGCTCACCTAGACGGCTCGGGGAGGGTTGAGAGGCTCGGGGGAGGGTGCTGGAGTGCTGGGGAGTCGAGGGGAGGCGTCGGCAACATGCGGCGTGGCCACACGCGGTGGAACGCGGCAGGCGTCCGCGGCGGCGCCCACGGACGGCGGTGGCACCTCCGGTGGTTAGAGGGGGCACGAACCTTGTCCGGGGGGTTCAAGGGATCGTGGGGAGTGGCCCTAGGGCAGAGGGAAGGGCTGGGATGGATTGGTGTGGGCAGGGTTTCACCGTGGCCGTGGTGGTCACCGGCGGCCCGTGCTCGAGCTCTAGGGACTTTTAGGGACTTGGGAAGGGGCCCAAAGTGGCTAGGAGAGAGTGAGGGAGGTGCAGGGCACTCGGGGTGAGGCCTCTGGACTTATATAGATGAGGTGGGGAGGGTGAGGGCAAAATGGCCACTTCGGGTGGATGCCAACCATTGGCATTGGGGTGCCCAGGGGTTTTTAGACATTTCCACTTGTGAGAAATGGTGCCCTAGGTCAAGGCCACGAGTGGGCAAGGTTCCTCCTGGCCATAGGGAGCAAGTGGAGCAAGTGGCAAGGTTAGAATGGTCAACACAAGGGCTGCCCCTACCTGTCCTAGTCATCACTCTTCTCTCTCCCTTTTCTTAGCATCCAAGGCTTCTAGAAGCAGGGTCAAGGGCTCTGGTTTGAGTAGAAACCCAGGTCAACACACTAGGCTTGGTCACACTTCCAAAAGATCAAGGGATCATCAAGAAAACAAGGGTGCAAAAGTGTATCTCCTACTGTTCATAGGAAAATTCAGAAAATTCAGACTTTAGGACTTAGAAATTTTCTACGTGTTGAAAACACACAGAAAGTTGAAAAAGTTGAGTTTGTTTTCAAGGTTCCATTGCTTTCCAAAATTGGTTTTCAAAGTATGGATTTGTTAAACATGTTATAAACTTTCAGAAACAACTTTTGAAAACAATTATTAAATAATTTAAGGCCATTAAAACCATGTGGGAAAAGGTATACTTTCTGTTTTTTTATATGTTTCTCAAAACTGCCTTTTTCTGCCTTAATTTTATACCACAAAAACAACAAGCAAAAGATAGTTTTTATTTCTCCGAAAATAAAAGTGAGCTTATGGGTTTGTAGTACATATATCAAGGATTAATTAAAAGTCAAGAAATCATAAAATATCAATTTATAGCTTGGTGAAAACAATGGTAGAAAACAGGTACTTGGATTATTTTTCAGGAATTGTTTTCCATAGAAAACTTAAAAGAAAACTTTTATAAATCATTTTGAAAACTTGTTTTCTTGGATCTAACAAATTTAAAAGTTTTTTTTAAGATGCAAACAAGAATGATCCAAGTCTTGGAAAAAAAATCCACTCAAGTAATAATAGGAAAACATCAGGGAAAAATAATAAGAATATTTTTCACAAACATATGGTATTGGTTTTATCAAGAAACAAAACTTGGGTTGAAAATATGTTTTAGATCATAAACATATGTTAGTTCAAACAATCATGTTGTTATATAAAAAAAATTTGTTGGCCCTAATTTTGGTCTTCTTGAGCACAGTCCAAGAATCAAAAAACTGGGGTGTGACAGACCTTCCCCCCTTAAAAGAATCTCGTCCCGAGATTCGCAGACAAGCGAAAAGAGGGTATGGTCAAAACAACAATGTTAGATGATTTGTTTAGAAACATGTGTTGGTGGTTTCTTACATTATTCATAGGGGCTTCCCCCCTTTGATTTATCTTGCCAAAATTCACCGGTAAATTTATTTTCAAAGATTTGGGTGCCATGTTCTAAACCTCGAACTTATTGTTCCTTAAAACCATGCTATCAAAACAGGGTTTATTTTGTAGATATAACTCATATGATCACTTTAATGGAAATCCACCAACATTTATTTTGCATGAGCTTTCCATTGCTCATCTCCAAAATCCAGGAAAATCCACTATCTTCCTCTTACTCTAATATAATTGATATCTCAAATTATTTGTTTTCCTAAAAGGTAGTTTAGCAAGATCATAAGTTAAAACAACTCTGTGTACTACCAACTCTGTAAGATTCTTTTCAAAAATTCCAAGCCCATACATATTTTTCCTAAGATCTATCATCCTCATTTTATATCCACCAATCTTTCTAAACTCCAACCATTCTTCAAAAACTATAAATCTTAGTTTTCTGATAACTTCCAAATCTTTGGGGTCCACAACTGGTTATCCCCGGATATTATATCATAATTAAACTCCATTAAAATCGTATGATCCTCAAATTTTCCTTCCTAAGCTAAACCTTAATGAGTTTTTCCAACATCTCATATTCTAAAATCTGGTTCCTCCAACACATATATACGGGAGATCTTGTTGCCAAGTAACGATCATAGTTTTATCCATCCAATATTTTTTTCCAACCTTTCACTTTCTTCAAAACAGCTATAGAATCATCCTAAGGCACCTATCTCTTTGTTTTTGCAAAAAGTTGATTACACGCTTTCTTTTGAACGGGTGATACCAACTCTGTAATATATCACTCCGTAAGTTACCCTGTAAGGTATTTGGTTTTAGATACCACTCTGTAGGGTATTAAAACGAGAAATTTTATGAGACAATTCTGTAGGTTTTTCAAGCTTAAGATTAGATGAGGTTATATTACCAATTTTGTAAGATCTCCAATTAGAATTAGACGAAGCCATGTTACCAACCCTGTAGGGTGGCAACAATTTAATTTACTCTGTAGGGTGTTATACTACCATTAGATGAGATTCTGTTAGTATCGTTAATTATTTAAGATTTTATTTAGTCCGACGTGACACTTCTAGTGTTCCATTTACGTCGGGTTTTGCAGGGTAAGACGACACACAAACAAGGGGGTTCACAGGTTTAGTTCGAGAACGTACCATTGGCTATGGATGAGTCGCAGATGCTCCTGCAACATCATCTTGGTCTCGAGGTCCACTCATCTGACTCTTGCGTTTCTTCTGGGATGGACCCTGGCGTTCTTGGGGTTCATCAGGATGAGCTAGAATATGGTTCTTCTTGGGACAATCACGAGCAAAGTGTCCTTCCTGTCCACAGGTAAAGCAACCCGTGGTTCTAGGCTTGACCTTCACACGTCTCCTTGAAGATTGTGGCATCGCAGGCAAAACGCTGCGAGTCACCCATAAACTAGTTTCTCCTGGCGTCACCATCTTCCGTTTGCGGCTCTCTCCAGAAAGCAGTTACTGGTATCCTCTCATAAGGAACGCAGTATTCTCAGCGTTGGTGATGACAAGCTGAGTCAACTGTTCCAGGATAGCATGGGTGGCAATGTGTTCAGCACGAGCGGCTTCACTTTCTTCCCTCAACAGAGCAAACAGTTGAGCAACTGTCGGCTCAGGTGATGGAGGTAGATCGCTGGCCATGCTGAAGACAAAGAACTGTGTAAGACGAGAGCAACCAAAGGTGGTTTTGGTTGTAAAGGCTCGTGACATATACCGGCTCATAGCGGAGATGAGAACGGTAGATAACACGACAACAAGCAAACATCAAAGAAAACTAATGCCAACTCAAACCAAGATTGACATACGCATGAAACAGAGTCTTAACAAGCATATCTTAACTTAAGGGTTCACAAGGCTAAGCATAAGGCTTACAACACAACTAGCACACACAAAGCTCTAACAGAGTTCTCACAATACAGACAAACAAGCGTCTGGGGTGGAAATAACACAACTCCTAACATCCTGTGGCAATCCTAAGTGCTTGAGGAAGCGCGTAGCTGTTCCTCCAACTCTTCAACTCTGGCCTTGCTGGCTTCAAGCTGGAACTGAAGGTCTCTCACTTGTGCACGGAGATGGAAACCAACAAACCTCATGGTTTTTCCTTGTGCCGCGAGACGGCGCTCGGTAGAAGTGGAAACTCTCAGGTCCTTGGTTAGCTGGAAGATCTCTCTTCCCTGATTATCGAACTCTCCTCTGAGCATGTCAAGGGAAAACTGAGTATTGTACAGCTGTCCCTCCAAGTGCTGGAAATGACGAGCAAACACAAAGTCTTCGGTGACATCTACTGGCTTGTCGTCCTCATCGCGCCTCCCATAGTACCTATAGGGGGTGCCTTCAACTTGTCGCAAAAGAAGTTCGCGAGTTTGGCAACGGTCAGCTGCATCACTCTAACCATCTTCCCAGCTGTTCTCCTTTACTTCATACGTGATCTCAGGAGTCGATGGTGCTAGCAAGGGTGCACGGATGGTGCAGACCACCAACCAGGACAACTCTCGTCCATCATGGTGCATCTGAGCTCCCTTCAACTCAGGTACAGGGTGACCGATAATGCTAGTCATCTTGATCAAGTCCTCCTAAAAACGGCGGTAGCAAGGTGCATGCGATCCCAGCCGGAAGGACTCGGTGAAGACAACTGCCATCTAAACCAAATTTTAGAGTGGATTAAGTTAGGTATCAGTGTGCAAAATTTTAGGATGCTCCTTTTTAACTTTAGTGTAAATAGAGTTTTTGAAACACAGAGGGGATGGGGTATAGAATCATTTTTGAAAAAAAATAGTCATCTTAGTGACCCGGGGTTATTAACTTTTATTATAGAGTACTAGCTAACGTCCATGCTAACTAAGGTCTCCTAAGGTCAGGATAGCTCTGATACCAACTCTGTAGGGCCCGCCCTTCGAACCACTGTTCAAGGACGCCCTCGATATGCATACATTCACGATCCCAGGAAATTCAGTCGTGAACAACATATCAAGCTGGTACACAGATACAATATCCATTACACGGTTGCACAAACACTTACAAGGACACATGGTCACATGACCAAGACTACATGGTTGTCACGCAGGACAACACACAACACACACATCGGAAGACTAAACACACACAAACACGGTAGAGCCCAAAGCACGCCTTAACCTACAGGCTGCTGACCCGGAGACGATCCTAGTTCGCAAAGCCATCAGCTCCGTACTCCTCTTCGTTGATATTCTTCTGAGACTCCTTCTCAAAGTCTGGCAAGTAGATACCAGGGGCGAAACCATAATGAGTACATTTGAATGTACTCAGCAAGACATCCATCATGTAACTTACCAAATGCAAGTATGCTTATATGGTGTAATAGGTAGGCTATAAATGGGGTTCACTATCAATGGTTCATATAGGATGACACCACAGTTGTAGTCAGGTTAATCTGTATCTTCGTTGAAGAAGATACTTCAGAAGAAAATAATATAGCTTTTATTTCTCTTGTAGATATCCCATGTACAAGAGGGTTTGTTAAACTTGTGTTTAAAAGAGAAATTTTCTCTTTGCAAAACTTCTTGGAATCAGTTTCCAGAATTCTTGCTTAGAGTAGAAAAGTTTTATTTGCAAAACTTTTTGGTTTGTAAAACAACTTCTGGCTTTCCATCATCAGTACCTCCACGGTACAAGCTTTCCTTCCTTTCCGAACATCCCGAGTTCAACACCTTTTTGAAAACATCTTTTTGAAAACATTGACACAATGCTAGCTACATGGCCATTCAACTGTCCATATCCGAGGACGCGGCTTCTTCGAAAAAGTTGTACTCTGCAGAGGTGTACACATCCACTAGATCCAAAACTCTGCCATGGACCACCCATGGATCGACACAGCGATATGCAAGCACCAGAGAATTGATCCTAACTGTCCACTCTGACACACGCTAGTATATGCTTATCCCTTCAGATGGGTTGTTCTCCCCGGCATCAGGTCCCGCCCTGCCTAGTCGGGAGGCCCAGCTGTCGCTTCCGGGGGGTAACTTAATCCCTCACTTTGTATGTCCCGTTACTCCCTCCTGGCGACACTTCGGTTCAGAGAATCAGCTTCTCTATAGCACTATGGATTAAAACATACACTAACAAGTTCAAGCATCTAGATAGGCCCCATACCCATATAGGGGTAGAGTGGCAGTACGGTAAAGGTTGTCCGGCGAAGACTAGGTTATGTGTCATTTTTGAAAACATGTTTTTCCCAAAAATGACCACTTCCACATTCCTCCGGAGAATAAGGATCTGCCTTTTCTCCGGGTTTTCCATAAAGCCTTTGTTTTGTAAAAAACACAATTTTAAGGTGTCCACTTAGGGACTAATATATGTGATGGTAATAAATACCATATGGTGGCTTATGGGCTTGGTAACACCAAGTATTAACTAATGGCATAGCAATATTATATATATAATAGAAGTGATACTCACTTCAAAAATAGTTTTTGGAAATCAAAGTTTTGTAAAACTTTTCAGAAGTAAAACATGCATGATAGATAATGATAAGTGTAATATCAGCAAGCATCAGGATGGCTTGCCTTAAGTCTCTTAATGTCCATGTCCTTGGAGTAACTTGAACTTGACGCACAGCTCCACAACTGCTTCTTCTTCTTCTTCTTCGTTTTCTAGTGTCGTAAAAGAATACAAGACACACACTCAGGTCTAAAAGACACACAACTAAGATAAACAACACATACAGCAAGCAAAAGTATAATAGCGCAAACTCACAAACGTTATCGAGAAAACTGCCTCACAAAGCTCTCAGGGTACAAAACTATCGTCAGACAAACATATGGTTCAGGAAACCATATCCCACATCTTACATACCACGTATGGAGTGGTGTACCACTCTCATAATAAGATACCTAAGAAGCTAGAAATATAGCTCTGGGGTGCAAAGGATAGGTTGCTAAGGTAAAACAAACAGACAGAACAATACCCATGGTAGTGGGTATTGGCAACACACAAACCATAGTTACTTAAATAGTTTATGATTAGTTTGGATGCTTAGTTCACAAAATACTCCTAAGCACAACAACAACACTAGCACAACAAGTAACACAAGTATGACACTCATGCTAAGGTACACACTCAGACAATTTCCAAACAGCAGGTAAACACACCACAGATGAATAGGCTATTTATTTACTACCTTAGTGTTTACTTGAAGTTATGGAACCCATCAATCATGAAAATTTAACAAACAACCAGTAGCTAATAATCAAATAATCAAGTCATAAAAAATAATCTAAAACACCATCTTCACTCAAGATAATACTCCTATTAAACAGGCATAAAAACAGGACTGCACTAATAGCATACTAGTATGGGAATTTCTACACAAGCATGCTATAAGAGATAATTATTAACCTACAACCATAGCACATGCAACTAAATAATTCATGGCATCATAACAGAAGTAATAACCTCCTAAACATGCTATAATAATCTCATACACTCATAAAATAAAGGTTGACAAAACTATAGCAAAAATCACCATTTTCTAGTGGTGACACTAGTTCAGTACTAGAGAAGCAAAAAATGCTATCATGATGCTTAAACCTAAACAAGTAAGTCATGAATATAAGTGTACCTAATAACATTACACAAATCCTACTCATGCTAGGAAGCAAGAACATCAAAATAATTCCATGAAACAACTATTAAGCATGCACAAATTAATTCTAGCAATTTATGTTTTCTCTAATCATTGCTAGCAATCAAACAATGTATAACTCACACAACCAGTAGCTATGCACTTAAAGAAAAGTCATATAAACCTTTTCAAAAATCCAAAAACTCAATTTAAAATAATTCACAAACAATCTATCAATCACAAGGAATTTAGTTCATTTGCAAATAATTTAATTTAGCACCCAATAGTGAATCATTTCTTAACATGATACTCCTAAGGAATATTATGCTACAAATGGATCACACCTAACATACTAGTATCCTCTGATAAGAAATGAACTTCTCACTTGCATAAGTGAAAGCAACCAAATATATTTCCCATGGTGGAAAATAGCAATCAATCATATCATTAGACAAGTTAATTTCTCACATGAGCATGGTTGGGAATTTTCATCCTCAACCAAGATGCAATGGGACCAGTGGGTTATGGGCCCACTAATACCAAGGCAAAATAGGTACTAAGCCTCTGGTTACTCATGACAAAAAATTAGTATAACAAAATAAAGTAACACAAAGCCATTTATTCTAGTGAAAGCAATACTAGTGCATAAGGATAACAAAACTTACACATGCTTCACTATAAAAAGGCATGCAAGCTAACAGAGGTATCAACTTCAAAATAACAGTACCAGAATGGTACTGGATCCAAAGCAATCATAGCACAAAAATTTAATAAAGCATTCACACAAAGATCTAGCTCTCCCAATAATTCCAAATAATAAAACTAGAAGGTATCAAATGCTATTTCATTTTTTTATTTCAATTTCCAAACATGCACACACTCTCTAAGGTAGATGTACGGTAAGAAAACAACTTAATAACAAGTACTAACAACTTGATACATGCTAGGGAACAAGAGTATAGCAACCAAACATTTCATTTCGATCAAAAACACATTCCAAAACAAAAATAGGAAAGCTGCTGTTTCTAGATCTGTACGCCAAAAATAATCTAGAACTTAAAAAATTAATCTAAGCTAGGAAAAGATATATCTAATCAATACCAAACTCATTCAATTGGATTTGCTCCAAAAAGCATTTTTAAACACCTTATAAAAATCATAGAAGAGCTTACTAGTCTTTTAGTAAACTGGATGGAATTTTCGTTCTATAACTCACCTTGATGTGAGGTTAGGTGCATTGGATAGATGTTTCCAATACCCATCCAGATCATTTGAGTTTGTTCCATTTGGTTACATATTTAAAAAGTTATGGTCAAAACATTCTCACTGACAGTTTGTGGCAAAACATTTATTGTGTTCAAATTTTTTTTCCCAAAAGTAGATCTGCAAATTTTGTATGGTTTAGATTTTATATCTTAGGGTCCATGAATTTTTTCAGATTTTATTTCACACTTTTACTATTTTTACCACGTCCAAAGTAAACATCACGTTTCTGTCTAAACAGGAAAAGAGATAATTCTCAGAAACAAAAAAAAAACTAAGCTGGCCGGATCTGCTGTGGCCGAACTGCTACTGGGCTGTGCTGGCCTGGACGTGGGGTGAAGAGGTAAGTGAGTTTGGACGGCCAGGATTAGACCAGATCGACGGCTGCTGTGTATCTTCAACGTCTAGCTATGAAAACATGAGAAGAAACCTTAGAAATGTGAGTGCATCCATGGTGGCTCACCTAGACGGCTCGGGGAGGGCTGAGAGGCTTGGGGGAGGGTGCTAGAGTGCTGGGGAGTCGACGGGAGGCGTCGGCAACGTGCGGCGTGGCCACACGCGGTGGAGCGCGGCAGGCGTCCGCGGCGGCGCCCACGGACGGCGGTGGCGCCTCCGGTGGTTAGAGGGGGCAGGACCTTGTCCGGGGGGTTCAGGGGATCGTGGGGAGTGGCCCTAGGGCAGAGGGAAGGGCTGGGACGGATTGGTGTGGGCAGGGTTTCGCCGTGGCCGTGGTGGTCACCGGCGGCCCGTGCTCGATCTCTAGGGACTTTTAGGGACTTGGGAAGGGGCCCAAAGTGGCTAGGAGAGAGTGAGGGAGGTGCAGGGCACTCGGGGTGAGGCCTCTGGACTTATATAGATGAGGTGGGGAGGGTGAGGGCAAAATGGCCACTTCGGGTGGATGCCAACCATTGGCATTGGGGTGCCCAGGGGGTTTTAGACATTTCCACTTGTGAGAAATGGTGCCCTAGGTCAAGGCCACGAGTGGGCAAGGTTCCTCCTGGCCATAGGGAGCAAGTGGAGCAAGTGGCAAGGTTAGAATGGTCAACACAAGGGCTGCCCCTACCTGTCCTAGTCATCACTCTTCTCTCTCCCTTTTCTTAGCATCCAAGGCTTCTAGAAGCAGGGTCAAGGGCTCTGGTTTGAGTAGAAACCCAGGTCAACACACTAGGCTTGGTCACACTTCCAAAAGATCAAGGGATCATCAAGAAAACAAGGGTGCAAAAGTGTATCTCCTACTGTTCACAGGAAAATTTAGAAAATTCAGACTTTAGGACTTAGAAATTTTCTAAGTGTTGAAAACAGACAGAAAGTTGAAAAAGTTGAGTTTGTTTTCAAGGTTCCATTGCTTTCCAAAATTGGTTTTCAAAGTATGGATTTGTTACACATGTTATAAAATTTCAGAAACAACTTTTGAAAACAATTTTGAAATAATTTAAGGCCATGAAAACCATGTGGGAAAAGGTATACTTTCTGTTTTTTATCTGTTTCTCAAAACTGCCTTTTTCTGCCTTAATTTTATACCACAAAAGCAACAAGCAAAAGATAGTTTTTATTTCTCCAAAAATAAAAGTGAGCTGATGGGTTTGTAGTACATATATCAAGGATTAATTAAAAGTCAAGAAATCATAAAATATCAATTTATAGCTTGGTGAAAACAATGGTAGAAAATAGGTACTTGGATTATTTTTCAGGAATTGTTTTCCATAGAAAACTTTTATAAATCATTTTGAAAACTTGTTTTCTTGGATCTAGCAAAGTTAAAAGTTTTTTTTAAGATGCAAACAATAATGATCCAAGTCTTGGAAAAAATCCACTCAAGTAATAATAGGAAAACATCAGGGAAAAATAATAAGAATATTTTTCACAAACATATGGTATTGGTTTTATCAAGAAACAAAACTTGTGTTGCAAATATGTTTTAGATCATAAACATATGTTAGTTCAAACAATCATGTTGTTATATAAAAAAAAATTGTTGGCCCTAATTTTGGTCTTCTTGAGCACAGTCCAAGAATCCAAAAACTGGGGTGTGACAGTGATCGCCAAATCCTTCGGAATGCAGGAGGAGCTGGAAGAGATAGCAAAAACCACGGATCACTCAGTGATGCCTCTCACCAAAAAGAACGCCCCAGAGCTCGAGTTCAGCGCAAACAGCGGCACTCGAAAACATCAAGTGCACCCGACGGAGCCTACGAAGACAGCGATGGTGTCCACTACCCTCTCGCCAGCATAGGAAGGCGCGCTCGTCGAACTCCTCCGTGAGTACTGGGAAATTTTTGCCTGGCAGCCTTCGGATATGCCAGGGATACCCAGGGAGTTCGCCGAGCACTCACTTGAAGTTTACAAAGACGCCAAGCCTATTAAGCAAACAACCCGACGGTTTTTAGAGCCAAAGCAAAAAGCACTTGGAGAAGAAGTGAATAGATTACTCCCCGCGAAGTTCATCCGTGAGATAAAGATCTCCACCTGGTTAGCAAACCCGGTGCTGGTCCCGAAGAAAAATACTGACATCCTTCGCGTGTGCATCGACTACACATCGTTGAATAAACACTGCCCCAATGATAACTTCCCCCTCCCACGGATCGACCAGATCGTGGACTCCACCGCAGGCTGCCAGCGCCTCTCCTTCTTGGACGCCTACTCGGGCTATAATCAGATCAGGATGAAAAAGGAGGACGAGGAGAAGACAGTGTTTATCACACCTCATGGTGTCTACTGCTACACGACAATGCCCTTCGGGCTAAAGAACGCAGGTGCAACATATCAGTGATGCATGCAAAAATGCCTCCCCAAGCTCATTGCCAAGAACGTACAAGTGTACGTTGATGACATCGTCATCAAGACCCGAGTAGAGGACACGCTCCTCGACGACATCGGAAAAACATTCGACGCTCTGAACACATACAGAATAAAGCTCAACCCGACAAAGTGCGTCTTTGGCGTCCCTGCAGGACAACTTCTCGGGTACTTGGTATCTGCTCGAGGAATTGAAGCCAACCTGGAGAAAGTCCAAGCGATCCTGACAATGAAGGAGCCAACCAATCTCCGAGGTGTGCAGCAACTCGCAGTACGACTAGCCGCCCTGAGCAGATTCATTGCGAGGCTAGACGAGCAAGCATTTCCCTTCTACAAGCTACTGAAGAAAATGGATAAGTTCGAGTGGACACCCGAAGCACAAAAAGCATTCGCAGACCTCAAGCAAGCTCTGCAGAGTAGGCGTATCCTGGCAACGCCACAAGATCGGGAGCCACTGTACTTATACCTAGCCGCAAAAAATCAAGTCATTAGCACATCGATCGTGGTCGAGCGACCGGAATACGGCAAGGCGTATGGCGTCCAAAGACCAATATATTACATCAGCGAGGTGCTTTCGCCATGCAAACAGAGATACCCTCACTACCAGAAGCTCGCGTACGGTGTGGTACTCACAGCTCGAAAACTCAAGCACTAATTCCAAGAACATACCGTCACGATGCTAAACGACACATCACTCGGTACTATCATGAACAATACCATGGAATCTGGAAGAATTGCAAAGTGGAGTATCGAGCTCGGCTCCTGGGACATCATATATGCAGGGCGCAAATCTGTGAAATCACAAGTACTCGTGGAATTCCTGAGCGAGTGGACAGAACTGCAAACGCCAGGACCACCAGAATACACGAGCAAATGGATAATGTACTTCGACGGGTCGAAGAGAAACGAAGGAGCTGGAGCCGGGGTTGTCCTGGTATCCCCCAGAGGAGACAAGCTGCAGTACGTCCTGCGATTGGATTTCCCACCCGACGACCCGACATCAAACAACGACGCAGAATACGAAGCCCTCCTTCACGGCATGAAAATGGCGATCGCCTGCGGATCCACCCGACTGATGATTTATGGCGATTCAAACCTCATTGTACAACAGATGATGAAAGAGTGTGACTCCATTGCAGATAACATGATCGCCTATCGAGACATGTATAACCTGCTGGAAGGAAGTTTCAAAGGGTGCGAACTAAAGCACATTGCACGATCTAGCAACGAGGAAGCAGGTAAACTGGCAAACATGGGGTCTACCAACACGCCCATACCACCTGGAATATACTTCGAACGGATGATTAAGCGTTCAGTCAAGGTCAAAAAGCCAGCAGAAGCACCACATCATTGGAGACGGACGTCAGCCCGCAAATTGTTGTTATCGAGCTCAGCCACAATATTTCAAGACAAGTTTTTTTGGTCGAGCCAGTCTGGACGCAGAAATACCTCGACCACTTGTCCAACAAGCAGCTCCCAGTTGACGTTCGTGAGGCCCGACAAATAGTACGACGCAGCAAAGCCTTTCGGGTACTTAAAGGAGAGCTATACAAACAGAGCATATCAGGCATATTGCAGAGATGCATAGCACCCGAGGATGGCAAGGAGCTGCTGCGAGACATACACCAAGGAGATTGCGGACACCACGCCAGCTGGAAGGCAATCGTGGGCAAAGCCTTCCGAGCAGGATTCTACTGGCTCACTGTGGCCGGAGACGCAAAGGACCTAGTCGACAAATGTAATGTTTGCCAAAGATTCGCGCCCAAGCCACACGCCCCTTCCACGGGACTACACATGATCCCCATCGCCTGGCCCTTCGCATAATGGGGGCTAGACATGGTAGGGCCGCTACGCAAGTCGACACCCGGAGGATATACACACCTGCTCGTAGCAGTCGACAAATTCACGAAGTGGATCGAGGCTATGCCAGTCACCTCCGCCAGCGCCCAATGCGTCGTGAAATTCCTCGACTCCATTGTATGCAGATTTGACATACCACACAACATCATCACCAACAACGGCAGCAACTTCACAGCGAAGGAAACACAGGAATTCTGCGAGAAAAGGGGAATCACCCTCAGCTTCGCCTCAGTGCCTCACCCGCAAACTAACGGTCAAGTCGAACGATCCAACGGACTGGTCTCAGCTGGCTTAAAGAAATGGCTACTCGATCGCCTAAACCCAGCAGCAGGGCACTGGGCAGAGGAGTTACCCTCAGTACTGTGGAGCCTTCGCACAACTCCAAATCGATCACCAAACTACACACCATTTTTCATGGTATACAGAGCTGAAGCGGTCCTTCCCGAGGATGTCAAATTCAGTGCCCCACGCGTCGTTGCATACAGTGAAGAAACTTCTAACAAGGCACTAGCTGAAGACGTGGACGCACTGGATGAGATACGCGATATCGCACTCGCAAGATCCGCAGTATACCAACAATCGATGTGCAACTACCACAGTCGCCGTATACGCCACAGAGCTTTCGTGGTCGGAGATTTGGTACTGCGGCTCAAACAGAAGGAAGGCCACAAGCTCGAGCCACCGTGGGAAGGACCCTTAATAATACACGAAGTTATCCCTGGTGGCGCGTACCGACTGAAGAACCCGAAGACAGGTGGCATCTACTCCAACCCATGGAACGTTGCGCACCTCCGCAAATTCTACCCTTAGGATTATTCTACTCGCAAAAAATAAGGCTATACTAGCCATTTTGTAGCTCGAGAACATGCATGGCTTCTCAGCCATATCAATAAAAACACATGGTTCTTCAACCATAGCTATTCACGTTTCTTCATTTTACATGCTAAAACAACAGGTATACACCCCAAATGCACGGGGGCTACGCCTAACTAAGCATTACATGAAAATTTACAAAATACAAGGTACAAACAAGGTTCAGACCTTATAAAACACCTTACAAAATCTCGAGTGAACTGTACAAGGCAACAGGATATTCACGTCCTATAATTACATATGACGACGCGCAATCGCCTCGGCCAGCATTTGGTCAACCTCTTCAGAAGTCAGTCGAATGATCTCCTCTGCTGCGGGTTGAACGACTGCATAATGAGGAGAAAAATCGACTGGAGCATTGGGAAGCCTAGCCACAGAGTGAAAATTGACCTAAGGATGCCACAACCGAACAAAAGCAAGCGTTACTTGGGATCCGCAGATCAGCTGCTGGCGGACACACTCGCGCACTTCCCCTACCCGACCAAAGATTCTTAGCAGATTGCTCAAACCTTCTGGAACTGCACCCAGTGGATAGAAAGTCCGGTGCACACATGTCAGAGCTTCACGATAAGAATCAACAAGTATCTTTGCCTGGCCTACTCGATACTTCAAAGTAGCCAAGATGAAGCCTCGACTGCGGTCAGACCAGAAGTTGTTCGCATGCGGCTTTGAGCTACCCGCTTCATGAGCAATATGATTATCCACCCAATGCGTTTCACACGGACCGTCAGGCTCAACAACTACAAAGAATAGTACAAAGGGTTAAAAGGTGAAAAGAAGGTAAACAACAAAGTGCTAGGGGGCTCGCATGCTTACAAAGCATGTCCTTGGTAATAGCTGCCAGCTCCTCCATCACGAACTGTTCACACTCAGCCGCAAACTTTTGCTTTGACTTAGCCACATCAGCCACTCCACTCAAAGCTTTCAGTTTGCACTCGCCATCCGCGACGCGATCACGGAGCGAGGCAAATGTACTAGCAGCAGTAACAAGGGGATCCACTCGCGCAGCAGATCCACTCGAAGACTCTGCGCTAGGATCCACTACCTGGAAGAAAATGAAGCAAGTTCAGATACACTACAAGACCCCACTCGAGAAACATACCACCTAGTTAACAGGTGCTCGGGGGCTAGTCCCATCGGGATCTCATAACGGTCAATCGCAAACAATCAGTCATTTTAGACATCAAAGAACACTTCGATTAAAAGCAAAATACGGGAATACATCCCAAGGTTCATTACATCGACGGGCAAAGTAAAAACAGACTATCCTACGGAACTGCATAGGTACTGCCACTCGCAACAGGATGCCCCTTGCGACCAGCGCGGGCAAGCAACTCAGATAGCTTCTTAGCAAGGGCTTCAGCCGGAGCGCCAAAAGGACTAAGCGCTACCTTTCTGCCTGTGGCGGCGTCATAAGGAAGGCTCGAGTATGCCTTCTCCAGGCCCGCAACTCCGTGCGCCAACGCAAACTGGATAGCAGTCCTAGCTCCGCATTCAGACTGGGCGACTAAATAAGCCTGAAGGAGATTTTCATCCTCCAGGAAAACTTTCAGAAGGCCGTCCAGTGTAGGCGAAACCACGGCATCCACCAGAAGGTGCTCGTGGAATTGCGTCAACGCTTGAATGGCTTCGCCAACGAGGGAGCAGATCCCACTCGCGTGTTTCTGGAGCTGGGTGCAGGAATCCGTCAAGGCATCCAATCGCCGGCTTCCAGGTAGTTCCAATGCAACGCCAAGGACATCTGCAAAAGGACACCATAAATTCCCGAGATAGCCAATTAAAATTGCGTCGCAGCAGAAGTCAAATGCGACTTACCCGCAAATTGCTGAGCTAGAGGACAGATGATGCCAACAAGATCGTTATCATGTTTAGCACCGGCATCTTCCAACTGCTTCAGCGCCTCCTGGGCCTCGGCGAGCTTCCCCTCAAAGTCAGCTGAATGCTTGCGAGAGGACTCCAGATCCTTTCGGGTAGACTCCAACTCGGCCTCAAGAGTTTTCACCCGAGTGACAGCTTTAGTTTTCTCGGCCTTCAGGAGATCGACTTGAGCTACAGAGCAATGAATTTAGCCTAGGAAAACTTACATGATAAGAGAAAACGGCAAAAAGGGAACGGGTTAACCTACCATGGAGAGCTTGGCCGTCCTCGACGAGTCGATCATGATCCACCCGAAGGGAAACGCAATCTGCCTCATCCGAAAGCACGCGCCGACCAATGGCAGCAAGGGATTCAAGAAGAGATTGCAAAAACGCAAGACAAAGTTCAAGTTAAAGAAAAAAGCTCTTGAGCCTATTCACGACTGTACACGATCGAGTATAGCCTCGGGGGCTACTCCCATCGGGAGCACTGTCGTGCACCCGATAAAATCAAGGAAAGAAAAAAAGCTTAAACTTGAGTCCGTGGCCAATCGCGAGCGATTAACCACGGCCTCGGGGGCTACTCCCATCGGGAGCACTGACGTGCACCCGATAAAAACATAAACGGACGAAGCAGAAGATACAAAAGAGGTGACAAGATTTACCTGGCCCTAGGCGGTGCACACAGGGTCCGCCGAGCTACCCAAAACTTCTTTGCTCGCCGACGCCCCACCCGCGAAGCCAGGCAACCTATAATCTGGAGCCGCGGTTGCCGGTGCTGGGCTCGGAGACTTCTGGGTGGCCTTGACGACTGGAGTTTCACCCGAAGTTGCTTCTTTTCTCTTCACAGAAGGAATAGAAGAAGCAAACTGGCCAGGGCTGATGGTTTCAAGCCTGTCATGAAAGGAAGAATCGAGCAAAGGCATAAGGGAAACAGGAGAAAACTTTCGACTAAAGGATAATACGAAAGAAAGAACTTACTCATCGTCATCATCATCATCCATCATATCTGCGTTCCAGGCGGTGGTGACCTTCGACTTGGGGGCTAGAGGAGGAAGAACGTTTAGAGGCGTCACCACGAGGGGCTCTGCCGCCTTGCCAGATCCGCCACCCAAAGAACTATCTTTGGAAGTAGCTTCATCATCCCCCTGCCTGTGGCGCTTGCGGTGATGGAGATTGCTACCCGACTGCTCCTCATCATTGCGTACCTCATCAAACCCGAGAATTCCCTCGGGTAGGATCCTAAACACGAAATTTCTTTCGTATGGACACATCAACACGCGAAAACTCTTTCGCATAAACTCCATAACACGAAATTTCTTTCGTATGGACACATCAAGGCGCGAAAACCTTTTCGCATAAACTCCATAACACGAAATTTCTTTCGTATGGACACACCAAGGCGCGAAAACCTTTTTCGCATAAACTCCATAGCACGAAATTTCTTTCGTATGTACATATCAAAACGCGAAAACTCTTTCGCATAAAAGCCCTTGACACGAAATTTCTTTAGTATAGGCACAACAAGGCTTCCAGACACGAAGATTCTCTTGTATGGACAGGAAAACACAAACGCAAAAATCCTTATGCGTAAAAACAACAATGAAAAATCCTTTAATCGCAAAGTCTCGAGGAAATATTCGCGAGTGAGCAGTCCCTGCCACTCTAACATACGATGTATACACATCTTTACCCTGGATCGTTCAGCCAACTAGGCACATCCGGATGCCGTATCCTCTCGATACGAAGGTAAGACCCAAAAGATCTCTCTTGAGGGACTGAAATCGCACACAAGCTGCGTCCTCCGGTAAATTTTCGTGTCAACAACACGAAGAAAAATCCTAGCGGACGCGCCGGGTACCCTCATAGGTTAAGTTCGACTTGGTAAGACCTCCATGGCCTAGTCGCAATGATCACCTCTCCAGATTCGAGTCGGAGGTCTCGAGTCTGCGTAGGCCAAAACTGTTTTTGCCCTAGATGCAATTAATTGGCCCTGAGCTTTCGAGAGAGCCAAGAAACTGAGCCACATCCTTCTGCGAAAACAGCCAATACACATGCACTTTTATTTTCTCGATACTCGAGTACAAGAAATGCATCGCACACAGGGACACACCCTCTTCAAATGATTGAAGCCATCAGTCGAAAGAAATCAAGACAAACTTTGAGCGTCTACCCGACAGATTCTCAGGCGAGTAAACGCTCGGGGGCTACTGGCGAAGGGATGGATCTTAGACCTATCGGGTGAGCCTACCCGGTCCAAGGACCAAGACCCAAGTTCCAAGGGAGACGCCGTAGACTGTTCTAGAAGGCCCAATCAAGGCCCACCCGCAAAGCCTTGCGGGTTAAGAAAGGAAACATGTAACCGACTTTAGGTTAGGTTTTGTATTCCCCCGGGAACGGTTTGAGACCTGGCTACCTATATAAAGCCAGGAGAACCACCGGGAGGAGGAGCAAGCAATACCGCACCACCTAAGCATTGAGATTGAGATCTACTCTCGACTTGAGCACCCCACTGCAACCGAGCTATCGAGCTAATACAGATCGACAGAAGAAGGAGTAAGGGTTTTACCTCTACGAGGGCCCCGAACCTGGGTAACTCTTGCCCCCTGTTAGCCGACGATTGTTACCAGCGCGTACATCGTTCCTCTACTCAAAACCTACCGAATCACCCGAGGGACTTGTTGAGATGCATATTCGACACTCACCGAGAAGCGGCAAAAGCTCGGCCAGAAGAGGGAGGGAGGTTGGCATGGCTACAGCTGCTCTTTGCAACGGCGGAATGAATATCTAGCGGCGGCTTGGTGGCGGTGGTCGGAGGGGTTTCGCCGACATTGGCATGGAGACGAACATGAAGTGGCGGTATGCGGTGCGGAAGGAGGAATCTGCGCACGGAAAAGTCGTTTCTCGCTTGACTATGTTGGCCCAAAAGGCACTTTTTCTTCCGCCGAAGCCCCCAGTGCGTTGGGTTTGGCCTGAATGGGCTGCAGAGGCGGATCCAGGGGAGGGCGAGGGGTGGCCAGGCCCCTGCCATGGTTCGGCCCCCCTTAACGACACGCAGCAGGGGCCTAGTTGTTAATTAGTCCTCAAGCTGCCTGATATAAACTTAATCTACCGGAATAGTACAAAGCCTGGCCCTAATTATTCCCAGCCCGGCAACTTGACCAGCGTGCTTATTTGTATGGGTCAAGCCCAAACCATTAGCCAAGGGAAAAAAGACACAATGACACGTACCTAGTATCCTAATGTCCTAGACAAAACTGAATCGATCCATGGACTGATGCACATACACCGTGCACCATGGGAATCCTGTACCACACACAGATCTCATCTACATCATGGTGATCCATCTACTCGATGTGCGCCTTTGGGACACTGGTTCCGTCATTGAGCATCACCCTCGCCGCCAAGACATGACTCGACCATGGTGATTAGAGAAGCTGCGAGCCTGCGACTATTCTCGCATCTTTGCATCTCTACCAGAATACGACAGAGACTACGACCTGCCGTCTTCCTGCACGACACCCAAGGTTCAATTCCAAGCCTGATCACTCCAACGGTCCAACCTCAAAAGGAATTACTCCCTCTAATAATATTACTTATCGCTGGTTTAGTATACTTATTAATCGGCAATAATTAATATGATCGACCATCCTGAAATAAGTGTACTTTTACCTTTTTGGAAAGTCAAACATTTTAAAGTTTGGCCAGTTTTGTAGGAAAATGTAACAACATTTATGATACTAAATTGGTTTCATTAGATCCGTTTTGAAATGTAGTTTCATAATATATATATTTATATCAGATATATTAATCATATTTTCTATAAAGTTGGTGAAATTTTAAAAACTTTGACCAGGACCAATTCTAGAAGTACACTTATTTCAGGATGGAGGGAGTAGTTAGTAGTAGTGACCATTACAATAGGATATTACTGTATATTGCCTTGTCGAATTTAAACATCTTCCATTTCATGACAAGCAACTCTATTAGCAGAAAATAATCAATAAATTATTATGCATAGCCGATAAAGCTAGTAGGTAGAATTTTTTTATTCACTCAAGCTAGCAAGTCTTATTTGAAATAAAATGAACGGTTTTGTTGGACACTACACGGTTGTATACATCAGGAAGTAAATTGCAGCAAAGATCAATATTAAGAAGAATATTGACTTGTTTGATAGACACGGGCGCCAATCTAGATTTAAACTAGTCGAAATGTATCTTTCTTTTAATTGGAAAACATTATTGTTACAATTTTATATTCTTATTATACTTGTATAAGGCTTGGTACAATTTTTACGGTGTATCACTTTTATGATCACAATGGATTGTTAGCCGCCCCCCCCCCCCCCCACCCCCCAATGCTTTAATCCTGGATCCGCCTCTGGTGGACTAGGTGAATATTTGGCCCAATACGAAACTATTTGGCGTCCCGGGAGCGAAAAACGGCGCGCCTGCGAAAAGAGAATCCTCGGAGACTCTTGGGCAGAGGCGGATCTTAGTACAAATGAGTTGGACAAATTAGTGAAGAAATTTTTTAGGGAAAGGGCTTAGATTGGATTTTATTTAGCACTTTGTGGGGTGGGTGGAGATGCTCTAGGACCATTTAAGTACATCAAAATGTTTTAGATGAAGTACATCAAAATTACATATGTAAGTATTTTATTTGTTGCATAAGCAAATCAATTGATATTATTTGATGGACTTGACTCATACTTAGAGTACATGCACGTGCCCTTTAGCTTACATTCTATATCTTGACAGGATACTGATGGATGGAATCTGCCCAGGGAGCGCCAATGGTGGTGTTGCTGGCCGACCTGATGCACTCCCAAACGGCGCTGTTGCACTTGAACCCAGAGCCGAACCCGACCATCCACAACCGGTCACCCTTCCGCGTCCGTCCTTTGGCCTCGATGTATGCCAGCTCGTACCACAGCGAACTGCTGGACGTGTTCCCGAACCGGTGAAGCGTCATCCGCGACGGCTCAACGTTCTCATCCGACAAGCACATGCTACTCTGCACCGCGTCGATCACCGCTCGGCCACCGGCGTGGATGCAGAAGTGCTCGAACGCGGTGCGGAAATCAGGCACGTACAGCTTGATCTTCCTGCCCAGCACCTTCCGCGCAGCGAGCGACAGCGCAAAGAGGAGCTTCTCCGAGGGCGGAAGAACCACGGCCCCGACGGCCACGATGTTCGCCTTGAGCGTCTCCCCCGCGATGGCCACGAGGTCCTTGGATAGGTTGACCCCCGTCTGACCCTCCTCGTCCTCCTCCTGGTACGCGCACCGGTACGCCCTGTCCTGCGCGGCGGTGAGCGTACGCACGATGTGCTTGAGCCGGAACCGGGAGTCACACCTGGACGTCGACAGCAGCACCGCAGCGGCGCCCATGCGGAACAGAACGCCAGGCAGCAGCATTGCTCGGTTCTTTCCGGTGTAGTTGATGAGCGAGACGGTCTCCGTGGACACCACGAGGGCACGCGCGCCCGGTGGCGCCGCCCGCAGGAGGTTGCTCGCGACCTCCACGGCGATCACTCCCGCGCTGCACCCCATCCCGGAGAGGTGCACGCTCCGGATGTCGTCCCGCAGCCTGTACCTGTTAATGATCATGTCGGCCATGCTCGGCGTCGGGTTGAAGGCGGTGCAGTTGGTGACGAGTATGTCGATGGCTCCAGGACTCATGCGCGTCTTGGCGAGCAGGTCATCCATGGCGGCGAAGATGACCTGCTCGGCCTCGTCGCGGCTCGAGCTCAGGCTGCAGCGTGGCGGGATGTCGTGGAGGGACGGGTGAAGGTAGGTCTGGTTGCCGAGGCCAGAGCGCTGGAGCATACGTGTCAGGAAGCGGAAGGCGCCGTCGTCGAGGTACGGCATGCACCGAGCGTTCTCGGTGAATGAGCCCACGGAGACGCGGCAGTTGGGGTTTGGCCGGCAGCACGCGTAGTCCACGAGGTACACGCTGCGTGGACGGCGCATTATGCGCAGGGTGGCCAAGGCGAACGGAAGAAACACGGCCAGGAAAACGTGAACCTGCCGCAAGCCATGCAGCCGGGAGAGGATCTCGTCGGGGCCGAGCTGCACGGCCTTCCGGAGAACGCCGGCGGCTGTGGCTGGGACGACGACGACGAGGAGGAAGTTGTTCACAACCAGCTGGTACAGTGGTTTCAGGCGCTTGCTGAGATGCGGCGGCGAGCTCACCATGTTTGCTGCTGAGGTGAGCGCGCGCTCCGAGTGTCGTTGTTTTTTGGGCGTTGATTTGTGTGCTTTAGGTGCCTGATCGAACTCGATATATGCACACTGCCGTCTGTGCAGGCGACTGTTCTGGGTAGTGCTATTTTGCGCTGGCAGCCGACACGGGCATTAACGTCGATCGTCATCATGAAGAAAATATTCCGATTTGGAAATAAATGAAGCACATGCACCGTTTGCGTGGGTCATGAGCGCGCAGCGGCTGCCTCGTCGTCGTCGTCGCCGTGAGGTTGTCATTTTGATTTACCTTAGCTAGCTTTGTTTGTAATAGGTATTCTAACAAGCTGGTTTTGTCAACATTTGGGACTCCCTGCAAGCCACCACGGCACCATGCTAACCCCCAACAAACGGACGGTGACTTTGTGAGCGGTGATTTTGCCCTTCCAAGAGCCATCCGATCAGGATCCTACGGATACTGTTGTTCCAAAAAAATTAATTGAATTGTCCGGACATCGTATACGTTGCATTGACTATTCTGTGAAAGTTTCATTTCATTTGGATAATTGGTTTGTGATTTATTTGAGTTTTGAGATCAAAACATAAAAAAACTATTTAATCATAAATTATTTGTTTAAATGGAACAAAACTTTCCCAGAATAAGACTTGTTAGAATTTTTTTAATTTTTCTGGATAGCTTTAATTTTGATTTAAACTTTTTAGACAAATTATGTCTGTATGATCTTGATCGTGGAGGCAAAGTCACCGTGAGACTTTGTCTCACAAAGTCACTGAAGCCATGTCCCCGACAGACCGGACTCTATCGTTCGGTCCCTCAATCCTAGTGGATGCTACACGGCTGGATTTGCAAAGTGAAGATTTTTTGCTTGCCTCATTGTTCAGAACAGGTTATGGACTTCAGGTAGCCTTCAGGATATGGTTAACTGATGGACTGTGCTAATAAGGGCACATCGGCCCAAATTAGGTTTTCGTGGGCACGGAAAAGATTATGGCATGACTTGCGGCTACATATATTCCTTTTAATGTCCAAACTTTAAAATATTTTATCTCTTAAACCATGAGTCGAAATTCAGATCCATTTCACGGTTCGCTTTGTCACGATGAGATCCTCTAAATTAAATCTCATGTTGATATGTTCTGATTTTTTTTTCAATCCTAGTTACCAGGTGTAGACAATTTGGCTACCAAGTTAAAATCAAATGGTTGCCAGGTTCTGTGAACTTCTCTCTATACCAATGTAAACCCTTTCATGATGGTAATACAATATTTTACGTGTTTAGAGTTGATCGAATATTCACTATCTCCACGTGTAGATCATTGTCACGACCGAAAAAACATGTGAAAATGTCTCGTAACTGTGTATTATTTGGGAGGTAAACGTTACTATTAATATGATAGATACATCACTATAATCTGGCAACTAGACAGGGATGGAGACAAGGGGGGCGAGGGGGGATAGGCCACCCCCATGGTTCAGATTTTGTGAAGAACCCTAACCATTGGAGCTCTTATTTCTTAGTGATTTAGTCTAATCTTCCCCTCATGAAGTTTGCAGCACTAATTCAGTACATTCAGCCTCCTCAGTATCACAGTAAAATACATCACATGATATTGAGATGGGCTTGTTTGGAAAGTACTCGAAAAACGTGTAAAACTATATGTTAACTGTGTATTATTTGGCTAGTAACCATCAACTATTAATGTGGTAACTGTAGTAAATAAACTGGCAACTACCGACGGAAAAAAATTCGTCAGAACGTATTAAGATGGATCTTGTTTTGAATTACTCGTCATCGCGAACCAAAGGATAAAGACGGATCAGCAATTGGATTAACTGTTTAGGATATAATTCATTTTAAATTTTCGGATCGTGGAAAGATTCCATACATGCATTCATGTCGTTGATCCCGCAGCCCCTATAGGGGCAAAGTTCTGACGACCACCAGTCGGATGGAAGAGATTCGTGGGACACGTTAATTTAATAGATTAACCGTTAATTGTTAGCATTAGGAAAAAGAAGAGACCGCCTTCAACTGTAGACGCCTCCCGGGTCGTTCCCACCTGGGCGACTCCGGAGGACCTCCCCCGCCCCATCCAACTTTCCTCACTTGCATTCTCTGGCCAGCGCTGGTGGCGGCGCTCTTCTCGTCAAAGGACAGAGGGGATTAGAGTGCACCATGAGATGGCTCCATGGGCGGTTGTGGAGTTGTGGCAGCGGTTCAAGGGCGACGCGGCCTTGGAGCCGGGGCCTGCATCCAGAGCGGTGCCTTGGCGGTGGGTGGTGTGCAGCGTCGACATCGATGGTGGAACGGATCAGCGCCTAATGGGCTGATCTGGGCCGTCTCATGCCATGGACGGTTTTTGGTTGTGCGACGTGGCCCCCCTCTCTGAAGCTGCTCCGACCAGCGGTGTGGGGACCTGATGATGTGCTCGAATAAAGGCGGCGGTCTTAGGGTTCCTCGTGCGCCAAGACGAAGATCTGCCTGACGCATGTTATCTTTCATCTGGTCGGAGTGTCGTCCCCAGGAAGCCCCCGCCAGCAAACTCTCATGAGCCTGTTATGCCTGGAGATTGTTGGGCCGAGTGAAATATCGTGGAAGATGCGATTGGAGGACTAGTAATGGTGATTGGAGACTGCGGCGATGAGGAACTTGCTTGTTGTTTCGGAATTCGTAGCAACGGTATGTAAGTGGGGACGGGAGCACAAGTCAAATTCAAAGTCTTTTGTTTGAGAATGAAAATCCAAGATCTGGCCTTAATTGGTTGTGCTTGAAAATGACCTTGTTGAAGATATTGTTTTGAGAGCGGGTACTATCTCTAGGGTGAAAACGTGCAGATCGGGCGACGAAGGCGCTTGTGCACTATGTCCTTTGTGGAGGCGTCGCTTTTGGAAAATTTGGACATCAGGTATTGTCTTGGTTGTGGTTGTGCTGCTGCTGAAAGGACTGGAAACACTGTAGCGGGATTTTTATTTTTCTTCTAAGCCTTTTTTTATGTGTGCATCCGTCGTACCATTAGGACATTGAGTTGTTGTAGAGGCTAGGTGTCATTCATATCTTCACGATATTAATATATTCTATTTATTTATTTTAAATGCCTTCTAGGGATGGTCGCACAACCCTCTCTGTTAGTTGTGTAAATGTCATGGAGAAACAACTAGACACATTCTTTTCGACGATTAGTTCTCTCGCCAGGTTTGGAGTGCGCTGACTTGTGGCTTTCCTACCCCTTAATGCGGCAAGACCTTGGCGCTGGTCGTTCCGCTGTCCTAGATTATTGGCAGTCCATCGTTAAAATCCCGATTGGTCACCCAAAGGGGCTTAGATATGCTGCCATCTTGGTGACATGGGAGATTTGAAAAGGAAGAAACACGCTCATTTTTTAAAAATTATCAACCATGCCTTCAATGCTTATACGGAAGATTAAGGACGAACGAAAATCCTGGATTCTTGCAAGAGATAAAAATTTGGCCGAGATTGTTTTCCAATTCTAGCATGATGTGATGTTTTTATTTTAGCCTCGGCCTTCCATGTTTGCTTCTCCTACATTAATTTGAAAGACAAAACTTTTGTCTAGTTAAAAAAAGAAAACTCTAAGCTGCTATCTCAGCAACATATGTACTTTGTGTGATCTCAGGCCTTAAAGCAAAACACTTGATACATTCCATCTAAAAAGGATAAATAAACCAGGAATTTTCTAGCGAGGGAACTGGCTAACAAAACAATCACTTTACTCCTAGAGCCAAAAACAACCATGCAAGAACAAAATTTTGGGATATGCTAGAAAATTTTGGCATAACCTTACACCATATTTTTTTTAGTTTTGGGTATCAATGTATTCCCTCCGTTTTTTTTACTCTGTGTATTAGGATTGTCTTATGTCAAATGTTTTGAAGGTCAATCAAGTTTGTAGAACAAAATATCAACATTTTAAATATCAAATGGGTATAATATGAAAATATATTCCATGCTCAATCGTATGATATTAACTTAATGTTGATATTTTTCTATAAAATTGGTCAAATTTTAGCAAGTTTGGCTTTAGAAAAATCTAATACGTGGATTAAAAAGAAATGGAGGAGTATTATAGCAAACCATAATTGCTAAAACTCACCTTACAATCCGATTATCTCCAACGCAGCTATTTAATCAAGCACAAATGAAGGTTGTTACAAAGAGAAAAATTATTACAACTTGTTCAACCACGGCTACAACTCAACAATGCCACTCAGTATTATTATTATTATTATTATTATTATTACAAACCGTCTTATCTTTCACATAAACTTGCCGCACCAGACAAGCTGGAGTTCCTTGCACCTCACGGCTGGAACCTGTAGACAATAGCAATATATAAGGGGTATTATTTTGACTTCCAACACACACACAAACATCTTCTCCAAAGACACCACCTATGTCCAACTACTCATGTAAACACCATCACAGGTTTCTCTCTATTACCATATCACTCATCTGTTCTTTGATCCAGGTAAACCCTCCAATCATGTAAACATACATGGATATTTTTTTAAAGGGGGACAAAAGCACTGCCCCATTAAATTAATTAATAAGAAGGTTTACATGAAGATTCACGAGGAAATAAATTACAAAAGCCTACTTTACTGACATGATTGAACTTTATTTATTTTTGCCCCGGATCCAAACTCTATCCTATTTCTTGATGTTTGCTAGAAGGATGAAAGGCGGACCATGATTTTTACGGAAGATGTGCATGCTTCTCTCCTTTCACACCTTGCAAGAGACGCGAAGGGTGAGGGATGCCAATGCTTTGCAATTACGAGATGGTTTGGTCGTCATCTTTAACCACCACTCACTAAGAGAAATAATCGAACAATGAAGTGGGTCGATGGCATGGATGCCTACCCAATCTCTTATGACCCCCATAGAGTGTAGTGGCACCTGGAGAAGAGTGTGATGCCGATTACGAAGTTGGCACACCCCGACAATTAGGAAAAGTTCGTTTTGCCAATCAATCAGCCATCCAAAGACGGATTTGAATCGCGAGCCACACGAAGAATTTAATCTTTGGAGGGCCCCAAATATTCCACACCATTGTGTTCATCGTGGTAAGGACGGCCTCTAAGAATTGTGACTTATAAGCCGAATCCACCGAGTATTTCTCATTTGCCTTAAGCTTCCAAACGATGTCGTCTTCCACATTTGCATCAAGTTGCAACTCTGTCAAACCCAAAGATCAACGAATTGTGTGCCATGGTCCATGGTGAAATTCTTTTCTAAACCCACTGATAATCCACAAGTGTAGGGAATTAGTTGTAGTATTTTTTTTATTAAGTAAGAGTGTCGAACCCAACGAGGAGTTAAAGGAAGGATAAGTTTTTATGAATTCTATCAAGCACTAATAAAACTCTACGCACATGAAATTTCCTCTATCTAGGAAATAAAAATATAGGAACTTTGCGTGTATGAAAGTATAGCTTTGCAAGATAATAAAGAACAAGTAAATAAATGTTAGTTTTTTTTGCGAAAAATGTTACTTTTCCAAACTTTTTAGTGTTCTTTAGTTGCTGCAACAATAAAAAACACTAAAGTAAAAGAAATATGAGTTTGTAAACGTGGTCGAAGGTGTGATGGTATTGTCCATAATTAATTAGCCAAGTTACTAGGTTAATATTCTTCTTTTATGTGGGAGAGGCTAACCTAACAAGTTCTTACGTACTGGAGATTGCAAGTACTTATGATTGGAGCTCCAGTAAACATTCGTAACTACTGAAGATACATTAAGGTAAAAACACCCAACCATAGCCATACGATTATAAAAGTCCCCTTTATATCATATGCTTCAGTTACTAGAACGAGGTTCATGTTTCTGTCACTCAATCAACTCTACCCTCTAACTTTCTCCACATACTATAAACACTAGGATGTGATCCATGCCCACATAACCATATGATGCGTACACTAGAACTGTAACAAATTAAATAATGTCTCAAAATAACCATATAAATTAAATAGTTAACCATACGACAACAAGTAACTACACAAACATGACATACACGCAACACATCATCTACAACTAATTTGTAACATCTAACACCAAGTTTACATAGAGTATTGCATAGCTTTGTGGGAGGGTGGACCTATTTTTCTATGGAGGAGATGATGATGGAGGTTTTGGTGAAGGATGCATCATGGCGGAAAAGACGTAGAAGAAGCAGTGTGTGGCGTAGGGAGGTGTCGGGAGCAAGCGGTGGCGCAAGGATCCTCCTGTGTCGGTCGGCCATCAAGAGGGAGCGCTTCCCCTTAGGCCCCTTCCTCCATGACTTATTGGATTTGTAGATGAGTCCTCCCCTATGTAGATGAGAGCCATGGGGTAAGGAAAATCCATGTCTCAAAATTAGGTTTTTCCTGTCCTTATATGTGACGAGACAATGCTCTACGACCCTCCGATGGATGACCATTTGATCCCATGGATCTTGCCAACTCTATAACCTTCCTATTCCTAGGATACCTCTCAGCCCCCATGAGGCTCTAAAGTTGTGGCTTGGCTGAATCCATCAAGTTTGGTAAGAGTTGGAGTCAATCACGTCACCAATTCTTTTAATCCGCAATCAGATTTTTTTTCTCCAGTAAAATGGGTCCATATAGCATACGAACTCCGATTGAACTGACATTTGGCTTAAATGAAAGGTATGTGAATTGTCAACAACTTTTGAGGCAACGAGATTTTTAGTTGTTGTCGTATCTGGGGGTCAAACTGAAGATATCTAAAATCTTTAGGGGTGGACATATAAGTCAGAGTCCACCTCCAACAAGGCTCCTTTTGTGTTTTTGCCAACTTCAAGTTAATTCCTACATACCAAAGTGTAAAACAAGAACTTGTGCACAGGTAAATGATAACAGAATAATTTTAGGTATTGAATGCTATGATTAAGTCTTTAACGATTGCATGAGAAATTCTATATATAACGGATCTTTAGCAATTATGTTAACTCAATAAAAGATCTCAACGAACTAGGAGTTAATAATATGGAATTTATAAACATCAACAAGACTGTAATGAACATGATACAATGGTATATCATTTATTCTTTCTAAAACCGCAAAACATAAATGCGGATCACTTCCAAAGTTTAAGTGGAGAATATAAATAAAGATTTTAGAACAAGAAATATCTCAATCATGCAACACTCAATAATATTTTGGGACAAAGCATGTTATACTCATAATGACAACTAAGCTATCTAAGATGGTACTCAAAAAAGGATGATGACTCAACATACAAATAAAATGATAGGCCTTTCGTAGAGGGAAGCAGGGATTAACATGCACCAAGGCTTTATAGTTTTCAAAATCTGGAATGGACTAGTTTCGATGGATGTTCGTTCATGTCATCGAATGGAATAAAGTAGCTAATTATTTCCCATGCTACTTTAGTTCTGAGCTTTTTGAGAGCGGTTTCCATTAGGTCCGGACATTCTTTTAAGGATTGACACTCCTCCCCACCTTGTCTTACACAAACCATGGCTAACTGAATTTACGGGTGCTTGCCAATCTACATCGATCCATGCAGGAGTGTATTTTTTTTATTAATTTAGTTCATAGTATTCAGCACCATATCTCTTGCAAATTTAAATGAGCACATACTCCATACTCATTGAATGAATAAGACAGAAGAACTTGTTTAACCTTGAAGATAATTAACACCTCACTACTTCCTCATGAGCTATAAACATCAACACAAATAAGGATAACTTTAAGTAATTTTAAACTTCGGCACATGATAATTTAGTTGGAACGGCAGTGAATACCATGCATATAAATATATAGTGGACTCAAATGGAATACTTTGACTAAGGGAATTTGGATGTACGAGCAGCATTCCCACTCATAAGCGAACATTAGAAATAGACCCAAAGCGACCAACTAAGATATCAATAACTGTCATAATCATGCTTTGCGACAAAGCAACATTTAATAGAAACATGGAAGTGATATTAGTATTCTGAAACAAAAATATAATTGAGGTTTTATATACTCTGGATTTATTCTCAAACATGTGTAAGTATGCGCCAAATCGATCCAAATAAACTTTTCAGAGGAGGATATCACAATACCATACCACATTATAAACAAGGCAACACATGTTAACATCTAAATAACACATTATACCCTCTTACATAGTTGAGACTAACCATAATAAAACATGAAATACTAAGCATATGCACACAGTATTTTTTAGTTTCAACAAATAACAAAGCAACCAAAATAAATTTTCAATCAACTGTCCAAAAAGGGTATGAATAACACTAACATTCAGTTCATTATTTTGATGGTGATTGAAGCTAAAGTAGAGCTACAATAAAAACTATAAAAGTAAGATACATACACTCCAAGTTTATGCAAGATTCTATGTTGCTCGAAAAAACAAATTTTGAAGGTTTGCAAACCGAGGGGTTGTTGGTGTAGAGGGGTGAAGAGGCATCCCGAAGCTTATGACTTTGACTATTTTTGGATATTTCTCAGTTTAGTGCTCCTTCTTTCCCTATGAAAAAATTCAACACAAAAATTCTATCATTATTTTTCTGTTGTTAGACATTAGTGACATAGATGATATTTTTAAATTGTTGCCATTAAACCATTCAATTTTTGTTTTAAAGTTATAGATATATTTCTTAAGTGGCCAACTCCAAAATAAAATGTAAGATTCAAAAATAATCAAATGAACACGAAAAGAGGTCACTCTTGCAATAAAAGGTCGAATCTCTACAGAAAAACAGCAGCTGAAAAACATAATTTTTAAAGGAACTTAAACATATCAGCATTTTTTTCCAAAAAATTTCCACCTGCGGTATGTAATGCACAACGGGTGTAAGGTTGTCACAGATGTAACTGTTTTGTTTATATGACCAATCCATGTAGACATTAGTACCAAGTTTGTATATTTGAACCGTAGAGAAACGATGTAACTGTCTCTTGCAAAATTGCGGAGCTTGGATGGTGCTTCCTGGAGAGAGGTGGCTTTTATGTCTTTCACTTGTATTGCTTTTGTAGCTTGTGTTAGGCGTTGCAGGGGTTTGTCCGGTTTGGAGTTCTGTCCTTGTAAGTTGTAGGTTTTCAGCTAGGAAGCTCTTTGTTCAAAAAAAAAAAAAAGGAAGCTCTTTGTTTGACTAGAAGATGTTGCGCTTTGTTAAACTAGTAGAGGGGCACGTGCAAGCACGTATCATAATTTGTAATTAAAATATTTGTTTTAAAATTATGTTTATGGTTGTTGTGTGTTAATGTTTTCATCTTTCAATCTTTGTTTTTATATGATCATCATTTATAATTTCTAGTCGGCCAAAATGACATCTATTTCTCCCTAATTGTGTCATATATATCTTCCATAATGTTTTCATATATACCAATGAGTCAAAATCGATTTTGGGCAAAATTTAACGTAATCCTATGCCCCCGCTGCTTTACTCAACGAAAGTGCCCTCCCCGGCCCTTGACTCGACCATTTCCCACTCCTTGTCGATGTTTGCATTTACCTCGTGCCGCCGACATGCCCCTACTTATTCTCCATCGCTTGTTGCGATTCCGGTCACACAAAAATACGTAGAAAATAATAATCGGTTGAAGTCAATAATATAATAATTGACGATGAAATTAATGAAAATATTGTTTGAATATATTTCTCTTTTAACGATTTTTTTACCTAGTCATTTAAATGTTTATCGTGCCCATTTTTTCATACGACCTACAACCAAATTGAAACTATCGCGGTATATTTGCAACTTGTATTTTATCTTTTCTTATATAAGCATGTATATTTATTGCCGGAACTGCTTGAAGCTTGGTTGGATTAGTACTCCTAGTCGAGTAGGATTAGGAATCATAGTACTCCCGATCTGAGTAGGATTAGCCAAACCATCTCGGGAGACATGAAAAAAAAAGGCAAAACCACTGAAATTTTAGTAAAGTATGAATTATGTACTTGGTTCCTTGTTATTTCAAGGGAACCGATCTAAACAAAAGTGCAGTGCAGATGAAAGAAAAATCAACAATCCATCCGGCGTGTGTTGGATTGTGCTTTCGTGTTCAGATGAGCGGGCTCAAAACTCTTGCTTGCCCATTGAAATAAATCCTTTTAATCCTTGTCTCTAACCTCTAACGACACTAACAATAAATTTAGGAGAGAAGACATCTTCAGAGGTGCAGCGTGCGCACATGGCCGGCGAACGCCCAGTATATTGAGTGCATGGTCGGAACTGCAAGTGCAGATCAATGGATACAACCCCCAAATTTGGTCGGCTAGATCGTGGTGTCGATACACTTGCTGACCTGCAAGTACGGCTGATGCTGCTTGTACATCGCTAGAGCCCAAAGGTTCAGAGCGGTACATGTCAGGTTTAGAGCAGCAGTTGTGCGTTCTTGCCCGGAGGTTCAGAGGAGCACCTGCGTGCCGCGGCGTTGCTGGTTGCTGTAGCGTGAAGAAAGCGACGGTGACTCACCAGGCGTCGGGGAGCCCATGTCCTGATCCGGCGCCCTCGCGAGCCACCCAGCGTCGCTGCCATCCCTGTTCTGGCTCGCCCACGCGGTCTGCCCTGCCCTGTCCGTTGCGCCATAGTTGGGTCCCTGCAATGGTGCAGCTGGAAGTCCAGAGCGGAAGGGATGGAGGCCCTGGGCGGCGGCCAAGGTATTCTGGAGCGCAGACGTGCCGAGCTCGCATCGGAGGGCAGTCCGAGCAGCAAGGACGGGGTTCAAGCAATGTTAGCGATGGGCGGAACGACAGGTTGAACGGCGAGACAGAGTTGAGGCAATGTCGGCAGGTATACGTGTACGTGTAAACTTGTCTACCAGAGCTGGTGTCCGGCAGATATACGTGTACGATCCGATCATGCAAACTGAAAAAGAAAAAGTAACAGAAGGGATTCGTGATTGCATGTAATTTTTTTTTCCATACCAGAGTTGGTGTCCGGCCCGTAAACGCAATGTTAAAACGAAAAGTTTTTCTGCTCAACATTGGGAGGATCCGGACCATTGATTCGAGGCTATTGAACGCGTGTGATTTAATATATCCCGACATGTTTGCTCTTTTATAAGTAGTTTTAGATTGGTGATCCCCAGTTTGTAATCGATGTAAGAACTTTGCTTTCTATGATAAAGTAGGGCCATTGGCCTGTTCTTCTAAAAAAAGTGTAGACCCTCGATCAAGTTGTAAATAAACGATATAGCAACTGTTTGATGCAGAATTGAATTGCAGAGCAACTGTCTTCTGATGTGACTGTTCTGTTTAATTGGGAGAAATTAATCCATCCATTAGATCACCTTTTTGGTCTCTCCAGGACATTGGATTTGTGGAGGTCATGTGTCACGTTCTTGTCCTCTCTCTCCATGGAGCACAACTCCTTCATTCTTCCATGCCCACGGCTCCTTGGATGAATAGCAACTCACTCCAACAATGTCAACCTGGGAGGTAGTTTGTGTTGGTTTGGATGAAAAATAGGGACAGTATATATATAGAAAATATATAGAAGAGAACCCAAAACACTTTAACAAGATGGGAGGAAGTTCAACTGTTGAAGCAAGATGCTTATGTCTGCCCACATAGCAGACAAGTAAAACTCTGTCCTAGGGAATCCTTAAATGAAGCTGAAAAGTGCTTTAAACCACATTTGGATCAGGCCTCCTCCGTGTAAGAAGTCCAGTGCCGTGATTTTACATCAAGTCAATCAGCTGACAATATTAACTGCGACGGCACGACTGCATCTTGGGTTAACTATATGAAAGAACTATAGTCATCTTAAACATGTTGTGCAGATTCAACCGGCTCCCCTTAGTCAAACCTATCTGCTTTGCTTCTTCCATGACAATGGCGCGATACTCTGGGAGGAGGTGGCATATGGCTGACCATTCATTTGATTTTAGCTACTTCCGACATACATCTAAATCTGCTAATACTGGACTGAAATTGCTGAAATTCGAATGGGCTAGCAGGCCCATTAGGCAATTTCTATTTAATCCCTAAGGCCCATGCTGCCATAGCAAATGGTGGGGGTTTAGTCCCACATTGCTAGTTGGGAGAGTTTTGCACCAGTTTATAAGGTGAGCTCTCTCCCCACTAGTGTGAGTTGGTATAAAGAGAGAGGAGTAGTGGAGGTGTTCCACACGCGCGCTCCTCCTCCGCTGCCCGCCTCGTCCCGACGCGACGCGCCGCGGCAGTTGGAAACGGAGTCAACAGACACGCCAATAATATGAGACGTCATATTGATTTCTGTCTATTGCGTCACATTTATTTTGGTAACAGCCGCGCGCAGTAAAACGCCGCATTGATCACGTGTTAACCGCGCGCAGTAAAACGGCGCATTGATTACGTGGTAACGGCTGTAGTAAACGCCAAATTGATTTGTGAGCTGACAGTTCTCCTACCGTGCCTATATATTGAGGTCTCATATTATTGCGGCGCATTGATTTGTGAGCCAGTAGCCCACAAGTCCTTGTTGTGTGCAAACTAAGCCGGTTTGTTTCCAATCCGGGTGATGTGCATTGGCATGCTGTAGAAAGAATTATGCGCTATATGAAAGGTACCCGTGAACCATGGACTTCACTATACTGGATATCCTTCGGTACTTGAAGGGTATTGTGATGCGAATTGGATCTCTGATGTTGATGAGATGAAAGCCACAACGGGGTATGTGTTTACCCTTGGAGGTGGTGTTGTTTCCTGGAAGTCTTGCAAGCAAACGATCTTAACGAGATCGACAATGGAAGCAGAATTAACAGCATTAGACACATCTAGTGTCGAAGCAGGATGGCTTTGAGATCTTTTGATGGACTTGCCTGTGGTTGAAAAGCCAGTACCGGCTATCCTTATGAACTGTGACAATCAAACAGTGATTGTCAAAGTGAAGAGTTCAAAGGACAATGCACAGTCCACAAAGCACATAAATATGAGATTAAAAGCTGTCAGACATTTAAGAAACTCCGGAGTGATAGCGGTGGATTATATCCAGTCGGCTAAAAATCTGGCAGATCCTTTTACTAAAGGGCTATCACGTGTTGTGATAGAAAGTGCATCGAAGGAGATGGGTATGAGACCCACATGAGTTGCCATGGCAGTAACCCAACCTATGTGAACGGAGATCCCGTGAAGTGGGACCTAGGAAAACAAGCTAGTGGTTAACTGAGGAGAGTAATTTTTACTAACCCACTCCACTGGAGATGCAGTACTCTCAAAAACTGTATGGCAGGTTGACTTTTGTCTTAATGTGTTCCAAGGCTTGTATAAGCAAGATGCTATCCTACAGAGCGATCTTTGAAGGAACACACCTATATGATCCTGACTGCTGGTCACAGTCTATGAGATTGGGTGATCTCTAATAAGTTCATGAATAGGCCAGGAGTATGACTAATATGCTCCCCCGAGGGGTCAGCCTTCGGCAGCCTAGTACTGGCAAGACATTTAGTGAAACTATTTTACGCCAAACTGACAATTCAAGGCATAGTCCATTGTTCAGTTGTGATGTAGTGTAGCTACTTGTTCTATGTGGATGTTCAACCTTAACAGGTCTCCACTGAAAATGCCGGTATATAAAAACAGTGAATGGAACAGAGGACAACACCATGGGTCTTCGGGATCTGGTGGGGGATTGCTGAAATTCGAATGAGCTAGCAGGCCCATTAGGCAATTTCCATTTAATCCCTAAGGCCCATGCTGCCATAGCAAATGGTGGGAGTTTAGTCCCACATTGCTAGTTGGGAGAGTTTTGCACCAGTTTATAAGGTGAGCTCTCTCCCCACTAGTGTGAGTTGGTATGAAGAGAGAGGAGTAGTGGAGGTGTTCCACACGCGCGCTCCTCCTCCTCCGCCGCCCGCCTCGTCACGAGACGTCACGACGCGCCGCGGGTTGCGGGAATGAGCCGAGCCGATGCCTTTATTTTGGCAGTTGGAAACGGAGTCAACAGACACGCCAATAATATGAGACGTCATATTGATTGCTGTCTATTGCGTCACATTTATTTTGGTAACAGCCGCGCGCAGTAAAACGCCGCATTGATCACGTGTTAACCGCGCGCAGTAAAACGGCGCATTGATTACGTGGTAACGGCTGTAGTAAACGCCAAATTGATTTGTGAGCTCACCGTTCTCCTACCGTGCCTATATATTGAGGTCGCAGGGGCGGACACAAATACACAACTCATACGCTCTGCATCCACTGTCGTTCCTCTCTCTGTTGCTGCCTCCGGTGATCCCATCCCGTCTACCGCGTACACGGCCGACGGGAGAGCAGGCCTCCGAAACCCCGCCTCTCCAGATCCTGTACGGGAGAGGGGCGATTAGGTTTTTGGGGAGCGTCTCCTACGCGACTGCTCGCCGTCTACTTCGACTACTACCTCATCATCAACATGGCCTCCGAAGCCGAACGAGCTGCTGCTGCCGCCGCTGCTGCTGCTGAGGCCGCCAACGCTGCTGCAGCCGCCGCCTCTGCTACGGCTAGTGCCAATTGGCCAACTGCAGGGTATAACACGTTTATCCCTGCCCTTGTTATTTTCATGTGTGTGATACTAGTAGTTTGCGTAGATGTGTCTACTGTCAATCTAGTATGCATGAATATGGTTAATTATCAGTATGTTTACGTCATGCTCGTGATTTATACTTGGATTAATTTAATCTGTAAATTGCCTAAATTCCTAACAATCCAAAAACCTAATATGTGTAGGCAATTTTCGATTCATGGTTTTGCTACTGCACTGAAACCGGACCCGTTTACGGGGACGTACTTTAAGCGTTAGCAGACCAAAACATTCTTATGGCTCACGGCTATGAACGTGTTCTGGGTCGTCGGTGTCACTCCCACGGAAACGATTACTCCTGATCAGGAGAAGGCGTTTAGGGATGCCACCGTCGTCTTTGTTGGATGCGTTCTAAGCATGATCGGAGAGAAGTTTGTTGACGCATATTTACATGTGCGGGTTGCCAAGGACTTGTGGGAGGCGCTCGAATCCAAATTCGGCGCAACCGATGCTGGCAGCGAGATGTACAGTATAGAGCAGTTCCATGACTACAGAATGGTCGAAAACCGTTCTGTTTTGGAGCAGGCTCATGAGATACAGTGCATCGCTAAGGAGTTTGAAATTCTCAAGTGCGTGTTACCGGGCAAGTATGTCGCGGGATGCATAATCGCCAAGCTGCCTAATTCCTGGAGGAGCTTTGCCACTACTCTGAAACATCAGAGGCGTGAATTCTCAGTAGAGGATGTCATCGGCCATCTGAGTGTTGAGCAGAATTCGAGGGCAAAGCACTCGCATGGAAAAGGGAATGAAGGGACTTCTGCGGCCAATATGGTACAGAAGAACTACACCTCCCACAAGAACAAGGCGAGGACTGGTGTCCAGCAGAATACCGACTTCAAGAAGAAGTCTAAGAAGACCTTCAAGAAGGATAAGAAGAAAGATGGCTGCTTCACTTGTGGTTCACTGGAACACTGGGCTGGGAAGTGCCCAAAGAAGTATGTGAAACCAGGACAGGATGCCAAGGCTGTCAACATGAGCGTGAGCAACAATGAGAATGGGGCATCTGGGTATGGTAATTTGTTTACTGTATTTTCAGTTTGTCAGTCTACTGATTGGTGGATTGACACAGGTGCAAACATTCATGTGTGTGCTGACATCTCGTTGTTTTCTTCTTATCAGGTCACAAGGAACGGGTCCGTATTGATGGGGAACGGCGCAAGTGCTTCTGTACTTGGTGTTGGCACGGTCGATCTGAAGTTTACTTCGGGAAGGATCGTGCAGCTCAAGAACGTGCAGCATGTCCCCGCCATCAAGAAGAATCTCGTTAGTGGCTCCCTTCTATGTAGAGAAAGATTTAAGTTGGTTTTCGAGTCCAATAAAGTAGTTGTAACGAAATATGGACTGTTTGTTGGAAAAGGGTATGAGTGCGGAGGTCTGTTCCGCTTTTCCCTCGCTGATTTTTGTAATAAAGTCGTGAACAATATTCATTCGAGTGTTAATGAAACATAAGTTTGGCATTCACGTCTTTGTCACGTTGGTTTCAGTTGCATGACGCGGTTAGCAAAACTAAATTTAATTCCAAGTTTCACTTTAGCCAAAGGTTCTAAGTGCCATTCGTGTGTACAAGCAAAGCAACCTCGCAAGCCCCACAAGGCTGCGGAGGAGAGACACTTGGCGCCATTAGAACTCATACATTCTGATCTCTGTGAGATGAATGGTGTGTTGACTAAAGGTGGAAAGAGATACTTCATGACGTTAATAGATGATTCCACTAGGTTTTGCTATGTATATCTGTTAAACACTAAAGACGAGGCTCTACACTACTTTAAAATCTATAAGGCAGAAGTTGAGAATCAACTTGAAAAGAAAATTAAACGAATCCGGTCAGATCGTGGTGGAGAGTATTTCTCTAATGAGTTTGACTCTTTTTGTGCGGAACATGGCATTATTCACGAGAGGACGCCTCCCTATTCACCTCAGTCAAATGGGGTTGCCGAAAGGAAAAACCGTACTCTAACAGATTTGGTAAACGCCATGTTAGATACATCGGGTTTATCCAAGGCATGGTGGGGGGAGGCTATATTGACATCATGTCATGTCCTGAATAAAGTTCCGACGAAAGACAATGAGGTCACTCCCTATGAGCAATGGGAGAAGAGAAAAACAACACTCTCGTACTTACGTACTTGGGGCTGTTTGGCAAAAGTCAATGTGCCGATCCCCAAAAAGCGTAAACTTGGACCAAAGACCGTGGATTGCGTTAATTTGGGATACGCTAAGAATAACGTTGGCTATAGATTTCTAGTAGTGAAATCTGAGGTATCTGACGTGAAGGTCGGTACGATTTTGGAGTCTAAAGATGCTACATTCTTTGAGGATATTTTTCCTATGAGAGATATGCAAATCACTTCTAGACAGGAATCAGAGAAGACTCCTGAACCTGCCATTCCTATGGAATATTATGAACAAACACATGATGAGAATCCTGAGAAGGATGACGAGGAAACCCTTGGTAGGGGCAAGAGACAGAGGACTGCAAAGTCCTTTGGTGATGATTTCCTTGTGTACCTTGTGGATGATACTCCCACTTCTATTTCAGAAGCTTATGCATCTCCAGATGCTGACTACTGGAGAGAAGCGGTCCGTAGCGAGATGGAGTCCATCATGGCTAATGGAACGTGGGAGATCACTGAACGTCCTTATGGCTGTAAACCATTAGGATGTAAGTGGGTGTTCAAAAAGAAGCTTAGGCCTGATGGTACTATTGAAAAGTACAAGGCTAGACTTGTGGCCAAGGGTTATTCCCAGAAAGAAGATGAAGATTTCTTTGACACTTATTCACCTGTGGCCAGACTGACCACCATTCGAGTATTACTCTCGTTGGCGGCCTCGCATGGTCTTCTCGTCCATCAGATGGATGTTAAGACGGCTTTCCTAAATGGAGAGTTAGACGAGGAAATCTATATGCAACAGCCAGATGGCTTTGTGTTAGATGGTCAAGAAGGAAAGGTGTGTAAATTACTGAAATCTTTATATGGGCTGAAACAAGCACCTAAGCAATGACATGAGAAGTTCAATACAACTTTAACATCTGTTGGCTTTGTTGTTAATGAAGCTGACAAATGTGTATACTATCGCCATGGTGGGGGCGAAGGAGTTATTTTGTGTTTGTATGTTGATGACATACTGATATTTGGGACCAACCTCAAAGTAATCAATGAGGTTAAGTCATTTCTATCCCAGAACTTTGAGATGAAAGATCTTGGTGTGGCTGATGTTATCTTGAACATCAAGCTATTGAGAAACAATGAGGGTGGGATTACACTTCTGCAATCCCATTATGTTGAGAAGGTTTTGAGTCGTTTTGGATATTCGGACTGCAAAACTTCTCCAACGCCATATGATCCTAGTGTGCGGATTCGAAAGTTTGAAGGCACAGCTAAGGATCAGCTGAGGTATTCTCAAGTAATTGGTTCACTCATGTATCTAGCGAGCGCTACGAGGCCTGACATCATGTTTGTTGTGTGCAAACTAAGCCGGTTTGTTTCCAATCCGGGTGATGTGCATTGGCATGCTGTAGAAAGAATTATGCGCTATCTGAAAGGTACCGTGAACTATGGACTTCACTACAGTGGATATCCTTCGGTACTTGAAGGGTATTGTGATGCGAATTGGATCTCTGATGCTGATGAGATGAAAGCCACAACGGGGTATGTGTTTACCCTTGGAGGTGGTGCTGTTTCCTGAAAGTCTTGCAAGCAAACGATGTTAACGAGATCGACAATGGAAGCAGAATTAACAGCATTAGACACGTCTAGTGTCGAAGCAGGATGGCTTCGAGATCTTTTGATGGACTTGCCTGTGGTTGAAAAGCCAGTACCGGCTATCCTTATGAACTGTGACAATCAAACAGTGATTGTCAAGGTGAAGAGTTCAAAGGACAATGCACAGTCCACAAAGCACATAAAAATGAGATTAAAAGCTGTCAGACATTTAAGAAACTCCGGAGTGATAGCGGTGGATTATATCCAGTCGGCTAAAAATCTGGCAGATCCTTTTACTAAAGGGCTATCACGTGTTGTGATAGAAAGTGCATCGAAGGAGATGGGTATGAGACCCACATGAGTTGCCATGGCAGTAACCCAACCTATGTGATCGGAGATCCCGTGAAGTGGGACCTGGGAAAACAAGCTAGTGGTTAACTGAGGAGAGTAATTTTTACTAACCCACTCCACTGGAGATGCAGTACTCTCAAAAACTGTATGGCAGGTTGACTTTTGTCTTAATGTGTTCCAAGGCTTGTATAAGCAAGATGCTATACTACAGAGCGATCTTTGGAGGAACACACCTATATGATCCTGACTGCTGGTCACAGTCTATGAGATTGGGTGATCTCTAATAAGTTCATGAATAGGCCAGGAGTATGACTAATATGCTCCACCCGAGGGGTCAGCCTTCGGCAGCCTAGTACTGGCAAGACATTTAGTGAAACTATTTTACGCCAAACTGACAATTCAAGGCATAGTCCATTGTTCAGTTGTGATGTAGTGTAGCTACTTGTTCTAGGTGGATGTTCAACCTTAACGGGTCTCCACTGAAAATGCTGGTATATAAAAACAGTGAATGGAACAGAGGACAACACCATGGGTCTTCGGGATCTGGTGGGGGATTGCTGAAATTCGAATGAGCTAGCAGGCCCATTAGGCAATTTTCATTTAATCCCTAAGGCCCATGCTGCCATAGCAAATGGTGGGAGTTTAGTCCCACATTGCTAGTTAGGAGAGTTTTGCACCAGTTTATAAGGTGAGCTCTCTCCCCACTAGTGTGAGTTGGTATGAAGAGAGAGGAGTAGTGGAGGTGTTTCACACGCGCGCTCCTCCTCCTCCGCCGCCCGCCTCGTCACGACACGTCACGACGCGCCGCGGGTTGCGGGAATGAGCCGAGCCGATGCCTTTATTTTGGCAGTTGGAAACGGAGTCAACAGACACGCCAATAATATGAGACGTCATATTGATTGCTGTCTATTGCGTCACATTTATTTTGGTAACAGCCGCGCGCAGTAAAACGCCGCATTGATCACGTGTTAACCGCGCGCAGTAAAACGGCGCATTGATTACGTGGTAACGGCTGTAGTAAACGCCAAATTGATTTGTGAGCTGACCGTTCTCCTACCGTGCCTATATATTGAGGTCGCAGGGGCGGACACAAATACACAACTCATACGCTCTGCACCCACTGTCGTTCCTCTCTCTGTTGCTGCCTCCGGTGATCCCATCCCGTCTACCGCGTACACGGCCGACGGGAGAGCAGGCCTCCGAAACCCCGCCTCTCCAGATCCTGTACGGGAGAGGGGCGATTAGGTTTTTGGGGAGCGTCTCCTACACTACTGCTCGCCGTCTACTTCGACTACTACCTCATCATCAACATGGCCTCCGAAGCCGAACGAGCTGCTGCTGCCGCCGCTGCTGCCACCGAGGCCGCTGCTGCTGCTGCGGCCGCTGCCTCTGCTACGGCTACTGCCAATTGGCCAACTGCAGGGTATAACACGTTTATCCCTGCCCTTGTTATTTTCATGTGTGCGATACTAGTAGTTTGCGTAAATGTGTCTACTGTCAATCTAGTATGCATGAATATGGTTAATTATCAGTATGTTTACGTCATGCTCGTGATTTATACTTGGATTAATTTAATCTGTAAATTGCCTAAATTCCTAACAGAAATGACATTTCGTTGAAAATATAAATTTGAGTTGGAATATTTTGAAAGCGGCAACAGAGTTCCACACATGCAATTCCCCATCAAATCACCTTGACAACATCTCCCATACATAAGGTTGCAGGCGGTGTCCCGCATAAGCAGGAGGTAGTTAAAAAAAGACTAAACGAACCTATTTTGACTATGGATCGGGCGCCACCCTGCATCCCTAGTACGGGTTAAAGCCCGTAAGCAAGTCAAATATATATTTTGATTTCTAAAGCTCTGTTGGTACGAGACAATAAACATCTCATATTTTGACGTCCATGAAATGCTACATACCAATTCCACCATTGTCTCTGTCTCTCATCTTCTCAGTCCCTGTGCAGAAACGAGATGAATGCTGGAAAAGCTGAGTGATAGTGCCACGCGGTCCTGAACAGTAGACCAAATACACAACTCGAAACACACCATGCCATGGACAATACGAAGCATTCAGGCAGCATCCCATTGTCATAGCATACATCGGTAGAACATGCTAAGTTCTCGGTCCTACATATAACTATATAATAACTAACTACCCTCTTACAACAACATGAAAAAACATGACAAGACTGAGACCTTATGGGTAAATGTGGGAGTATTGTGCAAGCTTACCTTTTCTTCCATGTAGTTGGAGTTGCCTCGCTGCTGTCGGGAGGTGATGTGTCCGAAGCTGGTGCATCTTGAGCAACATCCTCCCCTCCCCCATCTCCGTCTGACACCAACTCTGCAGTTCCCCAATCATCATGGCACCATGGCTGTGCAGACGGTGATGCGTTACTCCCGCTGCTCCTTGACTCCATCAGAAAGCCCCCATCATCTCTGCAATCCGGAGATCCTCCGCCTCCAATATTGATTCGGGAAGCATCCCCATCAATCTCCTGCGCGCTACAATCGCCTCCTGACAACAAGTCCTCGGCGCTTGATTCCGAATCATCCTGGCTTCCTGAATAGCCAGTCGGGGATCCACCGCTCCCGCAACCGGAGCCATTGCCATAAATGGTCGAATCGCTCACCAAGTACTGCGATTCATCAACATAGCACCCAGGGAAAGGAGGATTCATGCTGCAATCCGCAAGAAAAACGAATAAGTTGCGGAAATTGGGAAGGCGATTGACGGATAATCATCCACCAGTGATCAAGAGATCTCACCTCATGAGCAGATCTATGAAGCTCGTGTTGCATTGCGCCTCCGGTTGATCCATCCCGCCCGGGAAATGTGGATCTCTGCTCTGCGCAGGAAGGGGAACAGAGAGAGGAGAGAACTCGATGCTGTCGAGGATTCAAATTCGAATGGCTCCGAGCGGTAGTTAATGCCTACCTGGATACTTGGCCCCACTCGCGTATGCGTACTGTATATAACTTGGACTTGTATTCGGTGTACCTCGTACACTTGTCCGTGCGGGTATACGCGGTCAACGTAGCTACCGGTGGGGCCCGAGGCGTGGATCCCCTCGCTCCAATGGACGGTAACAGATTCGCGCTGTGCGCGCAATTGCCTCGTCAACGGCATATCCCGGTAAATGTGAGCACTTCCACCTGAGAGAAGCTACAGATGGTGCGTCTAAAATTAAAATCCATGGATGCAATTGCAGGATTGACGAGCTAAAAGGCAAAATCTACTGCCGCTATGTACCCCAAGCATGAGACTATCAGGTCCAATCTGCAAAACAGAACGAGGGAACGAAAGTAAATGGTCCATAATTCAAAGGTGCGAAGGGTAAGAAAACACCGACGTATTTTTTGTAGAACAAAACAGCGACTCACGTATATTCTCTTACTCCTTTTTATGTTTGTATAAATTGCATGGAAAGGATTGTGTTCGGCCTGGTGCAAAAAGAAAAGGGTATTACCTGTTAGAATTTTGGCGGCACCATTGGTCCACCCATTGATCCATTTGGTAAGGCGCCGGTTGACATCATCTTCTGCATGGCATTCACTGCATTCGTCATCCTTGCCAAGTCCTCCTGCAGCTTTTTCTGGCTTTCCTCCATCACTACCACCTTCTTCCTTAGAGTGGCTGCCTCATCTTCAGCCCTTCTTTTATCCCTCGCCTGTTTCAAGGATGGAAGTACATGGTGATCTTTGGAGTGATTTTCCTCTCTTTCTACCACCTTCTCCCTCAGTGTGGAGGCTTCATCTCCAGCCTTTCTTTTGTCCCTTGCAGCTTGCGAGGCCGACTTACCCTGAAGGTCTTGGGGGGGGGGGGGGGGGGGGCAGGCTTATACCTGCGTTCAGACTCACTGTTACAAATAGAATGTAGTAATGGACTTGCTGGTATAATTCATAGTTTCTTCGTTCTTTTCATTCTACATATGAATAAATCATCCAGATTGAAAACAAGGAAATAAGAGCTACCTCTTCCTGACGTATCCGTGCAAAGCTTTTTGATCCGGTAACATTGATATAGGTTGACCTGGCTCGAGTAGCTTTACCCGCAGCACTTACAGCCTGTGTTTCAAAGCATATATCAATCGTCCAAAATTATTCAAAACATCTACTCCCTCCGTTCCAAAAATAGATGTCTTTTTAGAGTTGGGCACATGAATTAAGAGTGTTGGTAACATGTCTATATTGCACATCTCTTTTTCCTAGGAAGGTCATTACACTACCTCTTGTTCTTCCCCAAACCAAGGCATCAAGCACAAGAGGGGTTAATTAGGACTTTTCTGAGTACACTGATTAAGGGAAAAGTAGAAACACAATGACTTAAATTGCATTAGAAATGTAGAACAACAAGTATTTTGAGAAGAATTGGAGAAGCTAAAAGAACATTTATTTTGAGATGGAGGGATACATGTTACAGAAAATAAAAAGAAAATGCAGCACAGCACTACCTTGCACTTTTCAGTATTCCAATACGCAACAAGACCTCGCCACTGGTCTTTTGGAACACGAGGGTCTCGATCAGCAAGGCGTTCCTCATCACTTACATGGGAATCGTAATGTTGCCGTTTTAATTGAGATTTCCAAACCCTCCGCTTGTTTCTTATGAACCTCAAGATCGACGACTCACATGGTGGATCCACATCAAATTTAAGCTACATCAAAGAATAATGTTCTTTTGGGGTTTGTAAAAAGACTTTGTTCTGTTCTCCGTTTCGGTTAATGGAACCCGGCTGTCGTCATTTGTAAAAAAAAAAAAGAATAATGTGTGTGAAAAAAGTTACAGGCAGGGAAAAGAACAATATTAGTAATGCATACCTTAACAATGTGCCACATTACACTCTTGTTCTCCTTTGAAACTTTTGTCCAGCTTATATTCGTGAGAGGTGCCAATGTTGCATCTCGTGCTAGTGCGCCCAGAAAGTTAATAAACGTGAGTGCATTTTCTCCAATTGGCAGGCCCAAAGTGTTTAAAGAGACTGGTATCCTTACACCCTTGGGCAAGGTCCATACTTTGACACAAAGATTACCAAAACGTGCTGTTTTTTTTCCCTTTGTGACCCTTCTGACCTCTGGAGGTAATAACAGACAATAATTACGTGCAAACTGCTCAGGGTCAGACATATCAGTATCTGAAAAAGTTGCAGTTGAATCAGGGTCATCTGGTTCATAATTAGGGTCATCTGGTTCATAATCAGGGTCATCTGGTTCATCAGAGATATCATGTGGCATCTTATGCGAAGGTGTGCTAGGGAAAATGTCAGTGATGATTCTATCAATGTCTAGAGGTTCAGCTTCCGACATGCTTTGGTCTGGAGATACAGCATCGTGCTCACTTTCTATAGATTCAGAGTCTGCCGTGGCAACTGACACTTCATCGTGCTCACTTTCTACAGATTCAGTGTCTGTCGTGGCAACTGACACTTCACAATCTGGAGAGGCGGAACGCCGCTGAAAAGGCCCCCATTCCACTGGTGCGTCCTCCGTAGCAACTGAGGGAACTTGGATATTAGGAGCAAAATCCTGCAGATCATCAGGGTCACTTTCTACAGGTTCAATTTCAACAGCGGGCACTGAATCTTTGGTCAAACTCCCCGCATTTGAGGGACCGATTGAACCCTTTCTAATTTTCTTCTTCCGAGTCCAACCACTAGTCTGCTTGGAAACATCGACCTCAATTTGCTCCTTCTGAATTTCATTAGTGCGAACATTTATTTGTTGTAGTTCAGATATCTTATTCAGCATAACTTGTTCCCGCTCCTTAAGAGTCGACATTTGCCATGCCTCTCATTGCCCTTACTTGGACACTCAAAATCAGCCCGGATTTCATGACTATCATTATCAGAGGTCTGTTCTTCTGCCTGTGGTATAGTGTGGTTCACTGGTTCTATATGTCTCTTCTTGGCAGCAGTCTTATAATTAACGAACTGTGATTTTGTCTGCTTGCTAGACCTTGCAGTAGTCTCCTTTATAGGAAGAGAGCTCATGTCTTCTTTCTGAGTTCTGTAATTGATAGGCTCCTGAACTGCTTGATCCGGATGCTCCTGATGCGCGTCTTCTGCATGAGTTGTCAAAGATTGTAGATTGGTTAGGGTGAAGCGATGCCTTTGTCTCGGCTCGTGGTACGTGTTAATATAGCCGGCATACGGCAAAGGATATACATGATCGGTTACAATATTGATTGGCGTGCAAGCCAAGGAAGATTGATTCGGTTTACATCATACCTGAACCAACAACTAATACATATCTACAACTAAGTTATCTAACATCCTCCCTCAATCACAATGTGTCCATATTGAGATTGAACCTAAATGATTGAAGCTGTCGTAGTGGTAGTGGTTTTGTGAATCCATCTGCCACTTGATCTCCTGTTGGTATAAATCTAATCTCCAACAATTTCTGAGCCACACGTTCTCTCACAAAATGAAAGTCAATTTCAATGTGCTTTGTCCTAGCATGAAACACAGGATTATCACACCACAAGCAAGCTGCTTGAGGATTTTCAACACCCAACTCATCAAGTAATGTTTCTATCCACATAACTTCTGCAGTGGCATTAGCCAATGCCTTATATTCTGCCTCTGTACTTGAACGAGACACTGTAGCATGTTTCCTTGCATTCCATGATACAAGGTTAGACCCAAAGAATACTGCAAAACCTCCTGTTGACCTTCTGTCATCTGAGCAACCTGCCCAATCAGCATCAGAAAATGCACTAACAAGTGATGATGATGATTTGCATAACTTAATTCCTGTACCAACACTGCCTTTGAGATATCTCAAAATCCTCTTTACAGCAGTCCAATGATCAGTAGTAGGAGAGTGTAAGTACTGACATACTTTATTAACAGCAAACGATAGATCAGGTCTAGTCAGAGTAATATACTGCAATGCTCCAACCACACTTCTATACCGAGTTGACTCCTCAGAGTTTAACATCTCACCTTTATGCAACGATAATTTTTCTGAGGTGGACAATGGTGTACTTGAGGGTTTGCACCCAGTCATTCCCACACGTTTGAGAATATCTAATGCATATTTCTCTTGAGTCAACAGAATACCATTATGAACTTGTTTTACCTCAATGCCAAGGAAATAATGAAGATCCCCTAGATCCTTGAGTGCAAAATCACCCCTCAAATCATTCAGCAATGCTGATGTGGCTTCCTGAGACGTACTCACAACAATTATGTCATCAACATAAATAAGCATAAAAATAGTGACTCTTCCCTTCTTATAGAAGAATAGTGATGTATCTCCTTTTGAAGGTTGAAAACCAAGTTGATGCAATTTAGCACTTAGCCTCGAATACCAAGCCCGAGGAGCTTGCTTTAGCCCATATAGAGCCTTGTCCAATCTACACACATGCTGCGGTTTGCTCTCATCCTCATATCCAGGAGGCTGCCGCATATATACTTCTTCCTCTAGAACGCCATGAAGAAACGCATTCTGAACATCCAGTTGACGTAAGCTCCATCCCCTGGAAACAGCAATAGACAACACCAATCTGATAGTAGCTGATTTTACAACAGGACTAAAAGTATCCTCGTAGTCTATGCCATAACGTTGTTTAAACCCCTTTGCAACTAATCTAGCCTTATATCTGTCTATACTACCATCAGCCTTTCTTTTAATTTTATATACCCACTTACAATCTATAATATTCCTCCCTTGTTCTAATGGTACTAAATGCCACGTTTTGTTCTTTGTGAGAGCCTCAAATTCTACATTTATAGCATCTTTCCAATTTTTATTCCCTAATGCTTCCTGTAGATTTTCTGGTTCTCCAGTTGAGGTAAAATTTGCATATCTAATAGTACCATCTATGGGAATAAACGGCTTAAAAACACCATGTTGAGATCCGGTTCGTGCACGAACAGGAGAAGCAACAACCTGAGTTTCGGTGTGGTGTGGCGCAGAAGATCCAGGAGACAGCGATCTGCTGTGTGTCGATGAAGACAGCGATCCGCTGCGGGGGCGCTGAATGCGAAGGAGATCCTGTCTCCTGCTCGGGATCGGCACCCAGCCAATGAATCGGCGACACGTTGCCTGTGTCGCTGTCGGGAGACAGCGGCGAATCTGCCGGGCTGGAATCACGTGCCGATGCGACCCCGCCTGGGTCCACACGCGCAGGGGAACGCGTTGGGGTGGCCGCGCCTGGATTTCCGCGCGCGGGCGACGCGGTTTCTCCCTCGTCTACAGTGGGACTGCGCCAGTTGGCGCGCGCTGGTTGGACCGCGCTGGATCCGGAGCCGATACGCGCAGATCCTGTTGCTTGGCCTGACGCAGAGGATCTCTCGGGATCGGTGCGACCGGGAAAATCGGCATCGGATCTTGTTCTTGTCTCCTGCATAAAATAACGACTGTTTGGGGCCTTTTTGCCACCGTTAGGGTCAGGATTTTTTGCAGATAAATCATCCACATGATCAGAACTAATGTTTTCTCCCCCGTGATGAGAAGGATGTGACGAAGGAAGTAAAAGAATTTCCGAACGGAGTTTTGCACCCGCATTGGGATTTAACTTGGAGAACGGAAAAATGGACTCGTCAAAGGTAACATCGCGAGAAATATATATGCGTCCAGTAGAGATATCTAGACACTTAAAACCTTTGTGGAGATTACTATAACCAAGAAAAGCACATTGCTTGGACCGAAATTCAAGCTTGTGTTTGTTGTATGGGCGAAGGTTTGGTCAGCACGCACATCCAAAAACCCTAAGGGATTTATAATCTGGCATCTCATGATACAATTTTTCGAGTCGACACTCAAAATTCAGGATTTTAATGGGAGTACGATTTATGAGGTAGGTTGCGGAGAGGAATGCCTCATCCCAATATTTAAGGGGCATTGATGCGTGTGCAAGAAGAGAGAGTCCTACCTCTACAATGTGCCTATGTTTTCTTTCAGCAGATCCGTTCTGTTGATGGGCATAGGGACATGATACATGATGGGAGATGCCAACCTTGGTAAAAAAGGAACTAAGTTTCTCGTACTCACCACTCCAATCGGTTTGCATAGCTAGAATTTTTATATTGAATTGCCTTTCAACAAGGCTTTGGAAGTCATGAAATTTTTGGAATACTTCAGACTTATACTTGAGCAAATAGACCCATGTGAATTTACTGAAATCATCAATGAAACTGACATAATAATTCTTTCGTCCAACAGACTCTTGGGTAGGGCCCCACACATCGGAAAAAATAAGCTCTAAAGGAGCCTTTGACTCACTAAAAGACTTTGAATAAGGAAATTGGTGACTCTTGCCTAATTGACAGGCATCACAAACCGAATCACTAACAGATGAACTAGAGCAAGGGAGATTATTTTTGCTAATGATTTTATTGGCTATTACTGTCGAGGGGTGTCCTAAGCGCGAATGCCATCTCTCCACGGATGGTTTGATGACACCAAAGGCTCCCTTGCTCGAACTCGATGATGTGGACGAAAGTGGATATAGGCGTCTCTTAGACCTGCCTTCCAGAAGGACCCTCCTCGTGGCTTGATCCTTGATACAAAAAGAAGAAGGATGAATTTCTAAGAAAGCTTTGTTATCAAAAGCAAGTCGATGGGCAGAAAGTAAGCTTTTAGTGGCTTGAGGGACATGAAGAATGTTTCTAAGCTGAAGATCACGCTCGGGTGTACTAACAGAAGCATGACCGATGTGTTTGATTATCATACCTGACCCATTCGCGGCATGAACTTGTTCGTTGCCGTTGTAGTGGTCACGAATCGTCAACTTGTGGAGATCCCCGGTGATGTGATCCGTCGCCTCGGTATCAATGTACCAGCTCGGATCATTGCCGTGCGAGGTGGTCGAGGCCGATGCTGCGGTCTTTTCTTCAGCTACACCGTTGAAGGAGGTGTTAAACCTATGATAGCATTTGTGCACGGTGTGCCCGACCTTGCCGCACAGTTGGCAGCGCGGCTTATGGCCATTGCCGCCGTTGCCTCCACCTTGGCGCCCAGGGTTGCCGCCGCCTTGCATCTGACCGCCGTGGCCGTAGCCACCATTGCCATAGCCACCGTTGGCGTAGCCACGGCCTGCTTGATTTCCTCGTCCGCCTTGGTTCTGTGGAGGTTGGTAGCCACCGCCACCGTTTCCACCTCCGCGTCCGCCTCCAAAGCCACGGCCTCCACCGCGGCCGCCACGGAACGCGCCGTTTGCCGAGTGCTGTCCTCCGCCTCCCTGGAGCAGATCAAGACGCATCTCGAAACTAAGCAATTGAGAGTAGAGCTCACCGGCGGATACTGGTTCAGATCGGGAGCACAGGGCTGATACAATCGAGTTATACTCGGAATCAAACCCAGCGAGGATGTATGAGACGACGTCCTCGTCGTCCAGCTTCTTCCCTACGGACGCCAGCTCGTCCGTGAGCGCCCGGATGCGGGCGACATACTCAGCGATCGACAAGTTCCCCTTCTGGGTGTTTGCCAGCGCAATGCGCGTATTGACCGTGCGAGCACGAGTCTGAGATGTGAACATTGCTTCGATCGCATCCCACATGGTGGCAGCACTGGTGTTGGTGACGACTTGCGCACCGATCTGAGGCGACAGGGTGGTCAGCAAGAAGCTGAGGACCTGCTGGTCCTGTGCCACCCACGCGCCATAGTCAGGGTTCGCCTCTTTGACGATGACGCCGGACCGAGTCGCTTCGATCTCTTTGGCCGGCGATGGCGACTTGATGTCGATGTAGTGCTCCATCTGAGCACCCCTGATCGCAGAGAGCACCTGCGCCTTCCAGAGCACATAGTTGCTTTTGGTCAGCTTCTCTATCGAGGTTTGGTTGAACGGATTGTTGGGCAGGGGGTTGGAGGAGCTTGACGCCATGGTTGAGAGGACTAGCTCTGATACCATGTCAAAGATTGTAGATTGGTTAGGGTGAAGCGATGCCTTTGTCTCGGCTCGCGGTACGTGTTAATATAGCCGGCATACGGCAAAGGATATACATGATCGGTTACAATATTGATTGGCGTGCAAGCCAAGGAAGATTGATTCGGTTTACATCATACCTGAACCAACAACTAATACATATCTACAACTAAGTTATCTAACATGAGTCACATCAGACTGTTGTTTTTGCATCTTTTGCTTGACCTGATTTCTTTTCTCTACACTAACAGAGTTGGGTCTAACTGAACAGCCTGTTGGCTGAAAGCTCCTCTCCCTTGCAAGTGTTTCATTGATCATCTCAGTGGATGCCTCTTGTCCATGATTTTCTTGGTTGAACGGTGGATGAAGCACCCCATCCAGGTCCAGACACCCTACGTGCTTACCCTTTGCATGACTCTCATGATAAGGGTGTTTGTGCACCTGTTGTATGTTCTGACTGGGAGTTTCCGTATGCTTCTCCTCTACACTTAAAGATTGGGGGCTAACGGAACATCCAACTCTCTGGTTTCTATGAGTTGCAGCAGTCTCGTATATCAGTTCAGTATGTCTCGCTTCTCTATACACTTCATGGCTGAGAGGCCCTTCCTGCATTTCATGTGAATTTTTTTACAAACGACAGTAGCCGGGTTCCATTAACCGAAACGGAGAACAGAACAGAGTCATTACAAACCAGAAAGAAAAAGTAGAGCAAAAAACAGCAAAGGGGGGAAGAGCAAAAAAGGAAACAGGTCGGACCCCTCCCTTCCAAGGAGGGAAGTGGAGCGACCCCCTTTTTTACAGAGCTCCTAAAACCCCAGCCGCGCAAGTACGAAATAGTCAGGTAACCTAGCAGGAGGCACAAACGGCCGAACGAAGTTTTACGAGACAAAGTAGCAAAACTGCACGCAGGCAGCAGACGAAAGCAGAACCGAAACCTATCAAAGTGCTTCTACAACCAGAGTGGTTATCAACCAACAACATCAACTTCTTCGTCCGAGGCGGCATCAGCTTCAATCAACCTATCCCTCCGAGCTTGGCTGCGGGCATGTTGTGCCAGAGCGGCGTCCTGGATCATCCTGGCTCCTGCTTCCAGCTGGTTCCTGTCCTCCTCGGCACGTTGAAGACCTGCCCAGTAGCGAAGAAAAGCGCAAAAGTAACAGATCAGCTCAACAGGGGCTGAAATGAATTTCTTATTAAAACATGCATTGTTCCTAGTTTTCCAGATTGCCCAGCACAAGGCAGCAATCCCCACAACATGTAAATTCAAACGAGCTGGGAAAAAGGACGAGATCCACCAAAAGTACTGCGTGAAATTAGCAGGTCTATTGATGGCTCCCAAAACCGAGGCAATAACACTCCACATGTAGGCAGCAACAGGACAAGCAAAGAAAATGTGATGAATAGTTTCAAGATCATGGCAAAAGCTGCAAGAAAAATCTCCTTTCCAGTTCCTTTTTTTCATATTATCTTTGGTAGCAATAGAATTATGCCAAATCAGCCAAAGCCAAACTTTGATCTTCAAAGGGATCTTGGCTTTCCAAAGATGAGAGAAAGATCTGTCCACATTAGAGGAAGACATTTTTTTGTACATTGATTTGACTGTAAACTTCCCAGATTTGGTGAGCTTCCATTTTGGCTTATCAGGGCCTGACCCCAGGGCCACAGTCATGAGTAGGCTACGCAAAACAGACGCTTGCTGCTGCATCTGTATATCCAACCACCTTCTGAAATTCAGCTGCCAGTTTCTGTCAGCCATCTCGCGGACTGTGCAGATCTGCATAGTACAAACCTGAAACAACTCTGGAAACCTGTCGCAGAATGGTGTTGGTCCGCACCATTGATCGTGCCAGAAATTTGTCTCATTCCCCCCAACCACCATCATGGATCTACATTGCATATACCACTGTTTAACCTTTAACAGGTCCTTCCACACAGGGGAGTCCTGCTGCCTCAAATTCACTCTCCAGATACCATGTGTAATCCCATATTTATTCTTAACCAGAGTTTGCCACAATCCTTCCTCATTTTCCAGTCTCCACCACCATTTACATAGTAGACTAATGTTGAACAGCCTCAAATCTTTGATGCCTAGACCCCCTTTTTCCTTGGGTTTATTGATCAAGTTCCATCGAACAAGATAGTATTTTTTCTTGGTGCTAGCACCCTGCCAAAAGAACCTCCTGATTATCTTAGTCATCTGCTCCAAACAAGTGGCAGGGAGTAGATACATGGACATGTGGTAGATGGGAATGCTACTAAGTGATGACTGGATCAGAATCAATCTTCCACCAAAAGATGAGTTGTTACCAATCCACCCTTCCAGCCTTCTACTCAACTTTTCAACAAGAGGTTTTAGGTCAGCCACCAATAATCTAGAGCCACTAACAGGGACTCCAAGATATTTCATAGGCCAGTGTCCAATTTGGCAATTCAGCATATCAGAGTACTGGATGCTTTTGTTTGAATCTTCCAAGACCATGAACAGTTCACTTTTCATGAAATTTATCTTGAGACCAGACATAGCCTCAAACAAGTAAAGAATCATCTTGAGCTGCCTGACTTGCTCAACCTCATCCTGTACCATTAGTAGTGTATCATCAGCATACTGGAATATAGCAACCCCATTCTCAACCAAGTGGGGAACCAGACCACAAATCAAACCATTGCCCTGAGCTTGTTGAATAAGTTTGGCCAGCCCCTCAGCAGCAAGGTTGAACAAGAAAGGTGAAAAGGGATCACCCTGTCTAACCCCCCTGCGACTACCAAAATCTTTCCCTCTAGTATTATTAATCTTAACACACAAAGTTCCATCCTTAATGATTTCTTCAATCAGCCTCCTCCAGAGTGCACTAAAGCCTTTTAATGAGACACAATGTAACAGATAAGCCCAATCAACTTTATCATATGCTTTTTCAAAGTCAATCTTAAAGACCACACCCTGCTGTTTTTTCCTCTTGGCCTCATGCAGGATTTCATGGAGAGACATGATGCCATCCATGATGTTCCTCCCTTTGATAAATGCAGTCTGGCATTTTGAGATCAATTTATCCATATAAGGTTCCATTCTGATGGTGGCAACCTTAGTAATGATTTTATACAGAACCTGCAACAAACAGATGGGTCTGTATTTCTGAAGGCAGTCTGCATCAGGTGATTTCTGCAACAGGATGATCATGCCAAAGTTCAATCTGTAGAGCCCAAGCTTGCCCACATACCAATCATTGAATAACTGCATAACATCAGTCTTAACAATGTCCCATGAAACCTGAAAGAACTCAATAGGAATCCCATCAGGCCCAGGAGCTTTATTCCTAACCATAGAATCAATGGCTGCTTTTATTTCTTTCTCTGTAAATGCAACATCAAGATCAGCATTATCTAAGTCAGATAGCCTCTCTTCTGTTCCCCAAATATTTGCAGAGAACCTCATGAGATTACCTTCCCCAGGTCCAAACAGATTCTTGTAATATGATGTGGCATGGACAAGCAGTTCCTCAGTCCCCTGAATACATTGATCCCCATTAACCAATGAATACATAGTTGTTTTTCTCTTCCTTCCATTAGCCACTCTGTGGAAGAAGGCAGTATTTGAGTCTCCCTGTAACAACCACTGTTCACTAGATCTTTCCTGCCAGAATTTCTCTTCCTCTTCACAAAGCCTGAACAGCTCACTCTGGATGTAACCTTTTCTCGCAAACTGATCTGTTGTTAGATCAACTTGCTCCTCCAACAATTCAAGCTTATTTAACTCCTCAGACAAATCTTTCCTTAACCTGATAGCATCACCTCTAATATTAGCACCCCAGCCTTTTAAGCTTTTTTTGACATTTTTCAACTTGGCCTGGATTACTGATACACTATCCACACAGGGAACAGTTACCATCCAGGCTTTCTGAATCCTTTCCAAGAAATCAGGATGTGAGGTCCAGGCCTTCATAAACCTGAACTCTTTGTTCTTAGGAATCACTACCTCTCCCGTGTCCACAATCAGAGGATTGTGATCAGAGATAACCCTTGGATTTCTCCTAACACTTGTCAAACGGAAGATATTTTCCCAATCAGTAGACATTAGAACCCTATCTAGCTTTTCCATTGTTGGATTCTTCTGATTGTTGGTCCAGGTATAGAGACCACCAGACATGTCCACCTCCCTTAGAGAATAATTCTTGATGATAGAATTGAAAACATCTGAAAATCTAGTAACCCCTCCAGGTTTGTTTTTCTCAAACGCAAAACGCAAAATATTGAAATCACCACCAATCAAAGATGGGAAAACCAAAAGGGAACAAGCATTAGCAAAGGCAGCAAGAAAATCAGTCTTATCCCTGTCCTGAGCTGCACCATAGACAACCATGAGAGTGATTTTTTTATTAAGTTTCTTATCTAACACATCAGCTTTAACATAGAATCTATCCACTGAGGCCTTGATAACATCAAATCTAGAGGATTTGATGCCACAAAGAATGCCTCCAGATCTACCAATAGATGGAGACCAGAACCAAAGATATTGGTTATTAGGATCAAACCTTCTCCACACTTCAGGACCTACAGTACTTTTCATCGTTTCCTGTAGACCAATGAAGTCAAAATCAAATTCCCTGATTAAATCAATCGGGTTGGTGGCAAACCCTCTCTTTCCCACACCTCTGCAATTCAAAAAAACACCTATCATAATAACTTTTTTGATTTTGTTCGAACCCTGGGTCCACTAACTATACCACTCTGAGGGTGGTTGGCCTGGACCCTGTTAAGGGATCTTGTGCCACCAAGGGGCACTCCCTGAGAAGATTTGTCTTTCATCTTCGATTTCTGCTTCAACTTTTTTGCTGTTCTTTTAGAAATAACAGGAGTGAAAAGGTTCTCATCACTATCAGAGGATAGTTCTCTAGGTTCTTCCTCAATCATTGGCAAATATACAGGATTACTCCCATCAGGTGTTGGTGCAGCATCATTCACAGGATTAGACGCAGAAAGGGTATCTTTTTTGTTGAGAAGGTTGGCCCTAGCCACCTCCCAACTAATCAATAAATCAACAGTCTCCATAGAAATAGAGGAGGGATCAATTCCTAGCTCTAGTGCTTTATCTAAAACATCATTATCAGCAAGAACAGAGAAAGAATTCGAACATTTTGTTTTACCTTCATCTCGGGCGGCAATAGACTGGGTAGCCCTTTGTAGAATGGATTCATTAGCCCTTCCAGAAGCACTGATCCTGGCACTACTTCTCAGGGGAGCAGGTGCTGGTTGAGCAGGAGTGTATGATGAAGGAGCACTCTCACGAGGAATAGAGGCCTGGCTGATATGGGTCCTGGGTACATTAGTCAAATCAGTATCTTTGTCAACTTCCATGATATGCACTGCAGAGGAATGCATTTGTTGATTGCTCTCTGTAGTATTAGACGACACAGCAGAGAAGGATCTTGATTGGCTCTCAGATTCATATGTGGTTTCAGGTGATTCCACCACAGGAGGGAGCTCAGCCCCAGGGATCTTTTGAAGCATCCCTTTCCACATGCCAGCTTTATCACTCTTAGATTTCAGAAGCTCCTTAAGGAATTCTTCGTAAGTCATTTCATTCTGCATGGGCTCCTCAGGATTCTCAACAACCCCTGCAGTAATTAGCTTAGGAGCTGCCAGATATTCAAGATACCTGTCATAGTGGTCAACTGCAGGAACTGTATCAGTCCTAGAGGAAGATCCCACAGTGACAGGGATTAACTGTCTATGCTCATTAGTGTTATACCCAAGTCTATGCACTTGATTAGGAAAAGAATCATCATCATCACTGTCCTCATCCAGGCTTTGAGATGGTTCAGGAGCCTTCCTCTTTCCTTTATCATCACCAGCAACATCTCTTGCATTAACAGTTGCCACAGGTGTCCCTTGTTGCCTGGCATAAGCAGCCCTGGCATCCCTCATGAAACCTCCCGCAACAGGATTATCAGAGCGCCCTGCACTGGGAGGGTCCTGCCTTGGTCTTTTTGGAGTATGTTGCGAGTCATTCCCACCTGGATTCGTCTTCTCATTGCCTCTGGATGCAGCTTCAGAGGTAGTGTTCTTGGATTGCTTGGAAACAGGGATCTCACGAGTAAACTCAATATCATAGAACTTGTTGGCTATGTTGACGTTGGAGACAACCGGTGGGACCAAAGAAACATCAATCGCACCAATTCTGACTCGAACATAATCAACATTGTGTAGACTATGCCTGTCTACAAAGATTGTTCTGCCCACCATACTGCCAACAAAAGCTGCTGTAGGACAGTTCCTGTTGTCAAGGGGGATGCCCTTAACCTGAAACCATGCAATGTCAAGTTCACCAGTAGCTCCATATTCCGGGCTCCAATGCGCAACTCTGATCACCACTCCAGGAATGGTTCGCAGACGAGCATCACTGAAGTGGACCCAAGCATCGATATCCCTGGAACTGGGGAAACGCATGAGAAATTTCTTGGCAGCGAGAGGTTTCGCGTACCATCTCCAGGTGCAATTTCTACCAGCCCACTGGAGGAACTCTTCCTCAATTTCACGGCCCGATGGATTTCCTTCAAGAACTTCGACTACTGCTTGATGCATTTCTTTCGGTGGGGCAGCGTTTCTAATGTCAGGAATGACAAAGAAACCACCTCCAGGGGTTGCTGCACCCACAAAGGGAGTGGCAATTTCCCAAGGCTTAGCTTCATCATACAGAAATCTATCACCATGATCATCTCCACAAAGAATACACAAAGAATCAGTATCAATTGGCGCATTATCTGCCTCTTGGAAACTCACGGATCTTGTATGACCATCACGATCAGTTTCTTCCTCAGATGGATCATCGAAGGTGACAAAGGCACCCTCCCTCCCAACCTGGATTGTGCCAGTACACTGAACAGGCACTATGCCTTGATCCCTCCCAACCTCACCGGAACCAGCAACTGCTGAGGAGTTGTCTAGCGGTGGTTGGTTACGATTAGAGAAAGCAGATTCTCTTCTATCCTCAATCGAATTCTCAGAGTCCTCTTCGCGCATTTCATGTGAATGAATGACTCTATGCAGTGTGCCAGCCGTGGTCGCTTTGGCTGACCTGTGTAACTAGGGTTCTGAACATTTACATGACCTCTGACCTCATTTAGAGGCGAAAAGTGCCTCTCCTCATTACCCAAAACACGACTGCCGAATGAAAGTCGATTTCTCTGAAGGCTATCCTTTGCAACAGTCTCATGAGACACATGTATCTCTTCTCCATCAATCATATGATCAGGATACTCTTGTTCATTCTGACGCACGTGAATGGGACGGTTGGGACGCTGCATCGGTGTCCTTTCCACAGGAATTAGCCTGGCATTAGGTTCCACTCGGGGTAATCCTGCATGTGTTGCGTAACTAGGACGCGCCTGCCATGCCTGCATCACAGGAAAAGAAATTTGTGCACTATTAGGATAAAATCTCGATGGATTATGGATACATAGGTGACAGTGGGAGTGTGCATCCAAATCTCCAACCAACTGAGCTAGACACACTACAAAGTTACATAGTATATGAAAGAGTAAACGGTTCGTGAAGTCTATCAAGTTGTCTTGTATGAGCGGATTGGTCACCAATTCCAAAATTGCTTACTATCGGTCAGCAAGTTGGGCCAATGTTGCATATATTAGTCATTCCGTGATGACGGCCGTTAGGTTGCTGACGTGGCTAGTCGTTTTTCTTACAAAATATACCCTATATTTTTCTTATTCTTATTGGTTCGTCCTGATTCTATCAGTCATTTCATCAAACGGGTGACATCCCGAACCTGCTCTCCAACTCCGCCCGGCCAGGTGGCTCAGCTCGCGAACCTCCCTGCTCTCCTTGCGAGAGTCCACCTCCAGGTTGTATCGGCTGCCATGGACGGCATGTACCAGCCGCTGGGAGTCGCTCAGAATGATGTCTACCGCGCGCGTCGTGCGCACCGCGAGGAGCACCTTCACCGCGCCTCCGCTGCCAGCCGCACGAGCCTGGGACGAGCACGGCACGCACAAGGCTGCGGCGACGAGCCTGGGCGCGAGACGCGTGGTCGTTCCAAATGGCTCTGCTAGAGGGCGCCGACGGCACTGTCGGTTGCGTCGACGCCGACCTGGAGCCATAACCCGAAGCCAGTGGCAGAGCTCACGAGTCACAATGGCGTGTTGAAAGGTCGATGCACTCAACATCACGATGCTGCGCACAGCGGACAGGACGAGGCTATTGTAGCCGTGACGCTGGCGTGGGCGACCTCCCGCTAGAGCGGCACGTGCGCGCACGAGCATGGCCACGCCCTCGACCATGACGATGAACTGCCGCGACGAACACATGGAGGCGTGACGCTGCTAGACTCGGACGACACGGGTATGATGGGGGACGGGCACAACTACCTCGAGCACATCAACCTCCACATCTTCGGCAGAAGGAGCGTTGCATGGTGACGGTCCCATGCTAGGCGAACCTACGACTCCGCCGGCGCGCACCACGGCTGGTACTACAACTACATCGAGGTGACCGCCAACGGGCCAAGGGCCCCCATCCGAGTTGTACCTGCACGCAGCAGCGGTTCCCAGTCAAGCAGTGGCAGCACCGTAAGCTTCTATGCCATCCAGGTCGAGCAGTGGCTCCAGCTAGCGAGAGCTTCGTTAAAAAATTAAACAGTGTTCAAAACTAAGGAGGTTTGAATCCAAAAAATATAATCCTAGGGGTGATTTACAAAAGTTAACGGCAACTATGACAGAATGACTAACGTGCAACATTGGCACGACTTATTGACCAATAGTTAGCAATTTTTGAGTTAGTGACCGATCCGCTCATACGTAACAACTTAATAGACTTCACGGGCCTTTTACTCTATATGAAATCACCAAATGAGGGAGAGAAAGGCTCTTTCTTGTACACATCAAAGCAGCCTCGGTTGAAGCAAAGTATTATGCGGCGAAAAATGATACTCCCTCCGTTCCATATTAGATGACTCTCAAACAGATTTATCTAATACTAAAATATGTCTAGACACATCTACGTGGGATTCATCTAATTTGGAACGGAGGGAGTACTAGTTTTCAAACTGAACTGTGAATTCATAGACTGTGTTATACCAAAATCACAATCCTACATACTCGAGAAATATGTATGTGCCTCACGAGCAGCAACGGGCGGTGAGACATACGTGGCGACGAGCGGCACGGCGGCCGCGGTGGCGGAGGACAGGATGTAGATCCGGAGGCGCGCGGAGTCGACTGCCAGCTCGGAGCCGCAGAACGGGCAGGCGCAGGGCGATAGCCTGACCGGCACGTTCAGGATCTCGCCGCAGGCGCCGCACGACAGCCGAGCACCACGCGCGTCATCAGAAGTGCCCTGCGCCGGGGCGGTGGCATGAGCTCCGACAGGAGCGACCGTGGCATGCCGCAGTCCGGGCACACGAACTCCGTCAGTCCCCTTTCAACCTCCAGCGTCTCCCTGCACCTCACGCAGCGCACCTCGAGGATATCCTCGGGGTACTTGGCCGCCGCCTCCCTGGCTAGCGGCGGTGGCGCCATCCCTTTCGAGCAAGGTAGGGCGCCGGTTTCTGTTTGGGCGCTCGGCGGCGGTGGGGTGGGGAACGGACAAACATCCAAGGCAAAGTCACGCAGTAGCTTAGCTCGCCATATCCACTCTCAGTTCATCCAACGGCTGAGATGAATCAAAATTGAAATGGCGAAGATTTGAAGACGTGTTCCGTTCGCGCTTTTCCATCCGCAACCTGATACTGTCAATTATTTCATGCTCTCTTCTGATTTCGCATGATCTTCAAAATGCAGGATAGCAAAATCACAGTAATATAATAATGATTATATCCATAAAACATAGGATTGAAAAAACATAGAAATTATGTGAAAGTGGATGTTTGATTAGCATTGTGCCAGGAAAGTGAGACAAGCAGGGGTCTCCTCTTGAATTTCAACCCTGGTTTCGCCACGAAAGGGAGCAACAAACATAAATGGTTAACCAGCTCAAAAGGCTAAACAAATGCAAAGATCGGTTCAAAGAAAATTGCAAAAATGAAATTGATACATTATTATGCAACTTCGCTCAGTGGTGGAAACAAATATTGAGGGTTCTTTGCAAAAATGGAAACGAAGATTGAGGGTAAGAGAGTGGAGAAATTGGCAAACTTGTTAGGCTTTGCAGGGAGGTTTGTGGTGAGTAGTGACATGCTCAGTGGTGGTGTTGGACTGTTTTGGAGGAAGGGGACTGATGTGGATATCAAGAGCTTCAATTTGAACCACATAGATGCAATTATTAAGTCGGTTGATGAAGATGTGAAGCCATGGCAGTTTACATGTTTCTAGGTGAAACCAAGCAAGGAAAAGAGGCATATGAGTTGGACTTTGCTACGGAGGCTGGCCAGGGCATTATCTTACCAAATGCGCTTGTTTCGGGAATGTGTTGAGGATTGCAAGTTAAATGATATGGGATGGTCGGGTTTGCCATACACATGGGATAGTAGGCAAACATGTGTATCAAATGTCAAAGCTCGCCTAGATCGGGCTTTTGGCAATGAGCTGCTATAAGAAGATCTCCCTGTGATGAGATTAAGCCGTGTAAGCATGGTGGAGTCAGACCATTGCGCAGTTTTAGTGCACATGCAACTGAAATTTCTTGAGTCGAATAATTTCCGCAAAAACTGTTTTAGGTATGAGGATGTGCGGAGGTCTCATGATGCTTACGAGGAAACAATTCAGCGGTTGTGGCAGGAGAACAATGTACAAGGAGGCTGGGTGGTGTTTTCATTACTCTCTGTAATATGCAAAGGGACTAGATTTGTGGGGAATCCAAATTTTCAGAATTTTTAAACATAAACTAGTTTTGATGCAGAATCAATTGGAACAACTAAGTAGGAGATCGATTGGTTGTGATCCATCAAATAAAGAGAGAAGCCTGATGGCCAAAATCAACAAGACATTGGCTCAGCAGGAGATATGGATTAACAGAGATCAAGGATTCAGTGGTTGAAATCTGGTGACATCATACTTTCGTGTCTAGGCATCTCAACATAAAAGGATTAACAAAATTACCATGCTGCAGAGGGAGGATGGCTCTTGGTGCGAAGAAATACAAGCAGTTCATGAGGAGGTGCGGAATTTTTACCAAACTTTGCATGCGTTGCAATATGGACGCCTAGTTACATCTCGTGCAGGAGTGGGTCACTGAGAAGATGAGGACAGTGATGGAAAAAAAACTTTTACATAAGAGGATTTGAAAAGGACGCGGTTTTGAATGCACCTGTCAAAATCGCCCGGTGTGGATGGTTTTACGACAGGTTTTTTCCGGCGTTATTGGGAGATGGTGAACCTAGTACTTGTCCTGGAGTTTCTAAATGGGGCAGCTACCTGTTGAGCCTAATGGCACATCGATTGTGTCAATTCCAAAAGTGCGACACCATCATTCGATTAAACATTATCGGTCAATTTCCTTGTGCACAGTGGTGTACAAGATATGCGCTAAAACTATAGCCTTGAGACTTAGGCCAATTATGCTGGAGACAATTAGTTAGGAACAAAGCGCGTTTGTTACGGAAGATTAATTACGGACAATGTATTGGCTGTGTTTGAATGCGTTCATACCATGAAAACGAGAATGAAAGCAATAAAAAAGGTGTTTGTGTAGTAAAGTTGGACACGGTGAAAACGTATTACCGAGTAGAATGACTTTTCCTGGAAGCTATTATGAAGAAGTTAGGTTTCTCGGACAATATGGTTCAGCGCATTATGAAATGTGTTTCTTCCGTCAGTTAAAGTTAATGGAGAATTACTATCATACTTTACTCCAACTGTGGGATTCAGGGAGATCCAGTATAATCATATATGTTCTTCACGTGTGCAAAAGGATTGACTACTCTTCGAAACAACTATTCGGGTAGTTTTGTTTATCGTGGTATTCGGTGTGCAATCGGGCACCATGGATAACTCACTTGCTATTTGCAGATGTTGGTCTCATCTTCATTGATGCCTAAGTTTGTAGTGTTGGACGCCTTAATGTTATTTTACATATTTACAACGAGGCCTCGGGGCAGAAGGTTAATAGAGAAAAGAGCTCGGTCTTTGTCAGCTCGGGGATTGAAGAAGAGACATGTCTTGTGGTGAAACAGGATATGCTTACCAACTGTGGTTGGCAGGTTGGCAAGTTGGCCAGTGGGGAATTTTATTATATCGCCAAACGAATAAGATCCAAAGTTACAGGGTGGGACAAACTTATGTCTTATGCGGGCAAGGAGATTATGACGAAGTTGGTCCTTCAGACAATGTCAACTTATATCATGAGTTGTTTTTAGTTATCCAAGGGTTGTTGTGTTGTCAGAAGATCGCTTCTATTTTATCAAGATTCTGGTGGAGTGGGTCATTGGAAGACATCGATGCATTGGCTAGCATGGGATAAAATTTCTAGACCAAAGAGCAGTGGAGGGATGGGTTTCAAAGATCTGGAGATATTTAATCTAGCTTTGTTGAGGAAGTAAGGCCACAAATCCCCAATCTTTATGCGCGCAGGTCTTGTAGAGTAGATACTATCTGGATGATAATTTTATGAATGTTAACCCACCAAGAACGGCCTCAAAAACTTGGCGAGCTATCCTAGCTGGAAGACAGGCGCTGCAAGCCGGCCTCATTAAGATCATTGGTGGTTTATATATGGCATGATAAATGGATTCCTAGCTCGGCATTGTTGAGACCTATGGGAAGATTGGCTAATACATGTGTGGATCGAGTGGATGAGCTGGTGGACTTTGTCCAACACCAATGGCGCAACTAGTTAGTGTGTGCAACCTTTCTTACCCCAGATGCAGATCGTATTTTGCAGGTCCCACCTAGGAGGAGTTTAGGTGAGAATTGGATTGCATGGAAACACGAGAAATTGGGTATTTACTCAGTGCACTTAGCATATCGTGCTCTCCTTAATAATTTGGAGGTGTGAGAGGGTGTAGCAAATAATCAAGAAGAACATTCGAATATGAGAAACTACTGGCGTACGCTGCATAATTTAAAAAAAAAATCCCAATGTAACCTCCACAATCACTATGCAGAGAAAGATGAATGTCCATACATGCATTGATCAAGATCACGACTCACCGGTCAGCGGATTCGATGTAGTCGTAGAAGAGTTCTGAACAATCGTAGATCCTCACAACTAGGCATAGTTGCAATGATGTCGCTAAGCTTCCCTCATCAAGTATCACATGTGTAAGTCCTCTTATGGTGTGCACATGTACGCTTGTGTCAACCCTCCACCGTTCCGCCGTCTAGGACTAGGCACCGATGAAGAGAGACAGTCTTTCGACGCCGCTAACTGGTAGCACTAATCAACTGTGATAAGAGCTATATGATTTTGAAATTTTCTCAAAACATGAGAAATAATAGTAATTAGAGATATTTTTAATCGGGAGAGGACACCTCAAAACCCCAATTAGAAGAAACTCTAATCCAATTAGAGGGACTCTAATTGGAAGCTCTAATTAAACCCTCTAATTTTACTAAAGATAGAGGGGCTTGTAGCCAATTGATATCTTTTCCAATAAGGCTTGGGATCCTTTATATAGTGGGACGAAGGAGAGACTTTCCTTGGGGAAAAGGACTCCTACTCCAAGTAGGAGGAGGGGCTTGGCCACAACAAAGGGTGTCCACACTCTCTCCTACCCCAACTCAGATTGGGCTCCTATTGGATCCCAACTGTCGAATCTGTCGTTCAGCAATTCCCTCAGGTGAACCCATAGGGTTTCGAATAGGAGAACCCATGAGCGCTGGTGGCGATCGTCGGCTAAACAGGGGGCAAGATTTACCCAGGTTCGGGGCCCTCGTAGAGGTAAAACCCTTACTCCTGCCTCTATCGATCTGTATTAATCGAGTAGATCGGTTACAATGATGGTGGCTCAAGTCGAGAGTATGATCTTGAGCTCAAGGCTTTGGTGTTGCGGTGTTGCTTGGTCCTCTACCGGTGGCTCTCCTGGCCTTATATAGGTGGCCAGGTCTCAAACCCTACCCGGAGAGGACTCGAACTCTCACCCTATGTCGGTTACAGGTTTCCTAACTTAGCCCGCAAGGTATTGCGGGTGGGCTTCACATGGGCCTTTCGGCACTCCAAGGGCTCCTCCTCTTGGTCCTTAACCTTGGGACGGTGATGGGGGTGTCCTTTCCCGCAGGGTCTAGTATCCATTCCTTCGTCAGTAGCCCCCGAGCGTTTGCTCGATTGGGATTCTCCAGTCGAGTAGACGGTCAAACTTTTTTGCTTCTATTGCCCTTGGATAACCAGTATTGGTTGCTTCTTGTTTGGAGGGCGTGTACCCTGTGTGATGAGTTTTGTACCCGAGTATCGAGTAATGAAAAAGTGCCTGTTTGTATGGTTGTTTATCGCAGAAGGATATGGCGCAGTAGCTTGGCTCTCCCGAAAGTTCAGGGCCAATTAATTGCGACTAGGGCAAAAACAGTTCTGGCCTACACAGATTCGAGACCTCCGACTCGAACCCGACGAGGTGATCGTTGCGACTGGGCCGTAGTGATCTTACCGAGTCGAACTTAACCTATGGGGGTACCCGGCGCGTCCGCTAGGATTTTTCTTCGTGTTGTTGACACGGTATCATACCGGAGGACGCAGCTTGAGTGCGATTCCAGGCCTTCAAGAGAGATCTATCAGGTCTTACCTTCATATTCGAAAGAATATGGCATCCGGATGTACCTAGTCGGCTGAACAATCCGGGTTTATGATGTGCAAACATCGTGTGTATGAGTGGCAGGATCTACCTACTTGCGTAGTTTTGGGTTTGTAGTTCCTTGTCCATACGAAAGAGTTTTCGTGTTAGGAGTTTTATGCCCATATGAAAGAGTTTTCATGTTTGGGATATTGTGCCCCTACGAAAGAATTTTCGTGTGTAGGGTATTTTTTTCCTGTGAAAGAGATTTCACGTCATGATTTGTCCATAAAAAGTTACTTCCGTGTCTAGACTTTTCTATTCGAAGGAGTTTATTCATACGAAGTTATTTTCGTGTTTGAACTTTCCTTTCGAAAGATTCTTCAGCTTGATGATGCACGCTATGACGTCATAGCACACTTTTATCCTCCCGATGGGACGTGACAGAGTGAGGGCAGAAGGGCTGGCCCACTTTGTCAACTTTTTGACCGGAAACGAGACGTCGTTCCCGTTTTTTACGCGAACTGCGCAGTAAATGCCCACGATCCTCCGTTAGGATCGTGGCACGAAACAGCATCCGCCGCCCTCTCGTTTCGCCTTCGCACGTGGCTGCTGTGATGGATGCCACGTGGCGCATCGAGTGGCCAAGATTGAGCGGCCCCGTGCATAAATACGGGACTTGGTGGAACGGTGAAAAACTTCCTAGCCTTCTTCTTCTCTGTTCATCTTCCTCCTCGCGCTCCACCTTCCCTCGCTCTCAAGCTCGTGCAAGCAGCAATGGCAGGCGGCAAGAAACGCGTTGTTGCCTCGTCGTCGAGGGCCTCGGGAGACGCTCCTCCGCCACCCGTGCCGCGCTCAGGTGATTGGCGCTCGCCCAACACCACGGCCAAGAGCATCAAGGCGATGCAGCGAGATGGACTGCTGCCTCCAGACGCGGAGAAACGGGTTCGCCTCGGCAAGAAGGAGGAGGTCCCCAATCCCCGCGCGAATGAACGCGTGATCTTTGCGGATCACGTGTCGCGCGGTCTTTCTCTTCCTCTCCATCCTTTTCTCATGGCTCTGATGTATGTCTACGGCATACAGCTCCATGATCTTCCCCCAAACGCAATGCAGCGCATTGCGTGCTTCATTGTTCTTTGCGAATGCTTTCTGGGCATTCGCCCCCACTGGGGTCTCTGGAAGACCCTTTTCAAGGTGCGCATCTTCCGCGAGAGATCGCGATTGGAGACGGAGCTCGGAGAACCGTTGCGCACAGGCGGCTTCGGGATCCAGGCGAAGTCCGAGAACGGCTACTTCACCATGCACTTCATCGACTCCGCCCAGGGATGGAGGAAGAAATGGTTCTATGTAACCGACAACAGCGCGGGTGGAGTCAATGAATTCCATCCGTTCGCTGTTTTGAAGAGGTGGAAGTCTTGGGGGCACAAGCTTTCGGCTGAAGCAAACCGAGTCGTCGCTCCCCTACTTGCCAAGGTGGCTGATCTTCGTGACCAGGCCGCAGGAACTGCGCTGAACGGTTTGCACCTGGCAAGTGTTTTCCTTAGGCGCAGGGTTCAGCCCCTGCAAGATAGGCCATCCGCGATGTGGGAGTACCAGGGCGCTGGGGATCCTAGTCGCGTTAGCCGTGAAGAACTCTCGAGTGCAGAATTCGAGAAGAAGATCGCGGCTATCACCATTTTGAAGGAAGGTGATACCTTCACCGACTGCCCGATAGGCGCTTTTGAGGCATCGAAGCCGCCGCCAGCTGAAGTAAGTTTTGAATCTCCCAGTCTTGATTTCTTTTCCTTATTCTGAGATTTTGTCGACTGAACTTTTTTCTCGTTTTCCTTCTGTCTTTTCCAATAGAGATTAGCCGTGACCACCTGCTACCCGCCGATATCTGGGGAGGATGCCTCGGACTTGCTAGCAAGCAACTTGGAAGGCCCAGCTGACACCAGTGTTGCTGACGCCTCCTAGAGTTCCGAGAGTGATTCTTAGGATAGTGTAGAGGACTCGGTCGACGGTCTTCTCCAACGAAAATGCCGTCGGGTAGAGGGCGACGAGGCCACTTCCAAGGATAATTCCTTGGAGGAATCACCCGGGAAGGAGCCCCTCATTGTAACCCCGCTGCAATCACTCGCCCCTCCCTCAGTCCCGACAATCCAAACCGCCTGGAATGCGGATATGCTGGACGAGGAGGAGGATGATGACGAGTAAGTTTTTCTTCTCACTTGTAGTCGAACATTTCCTTTCGCGTCGTTTCTGACACATTTGAAAGTGCACTATGGTCAACTAGAGGGGGGGGTGAATAGGTTGACTACCAATTTTTCTTTTCTTTTCTTTTTAAGGGGCTTAGTAAGATAAGATACGATTCTCTAGATGTGCAACTAAGTGAACAACCTATGTGAAGAGAGTAGTATGCGCAACGGAAGTAAAGCGTAAGGTAGTAAAGCAAACGACAAGTGTAAACAAGGAGACAAGGATATGTTTCACCGTAGTTCCTTCTCAAAGAGAAGTACGTCTACGTTGGAGAGGTGGGGAGCCACCTAGGCGCTCCTCAATAGCACGGTTGTGCACACCTTGTTCTCCTTGAGCTTCTCCGGTGAGGGAGATGCTCGTTTCCACTATGAGGTCGACTTGAAGGTGTTGACCAAACCTTTACAAGGGCTTGAGGTCACTCCACAAGGATGGAGGCTCTCAAGCAATCCGTAGCTTCTTGCAACAAGGTGGAAACTACAAGCACGAGATCTACTAAGGTTTCTAGGCCTCAAGTAGGATTCTAGATCTACTAGGTTGTGGTGGATGGATTTGAAATTCCTTTGGTGGAAGTGTGGATCTAGGTCTCCTCTAGCTCTCCACCAAGTTTGGGAGTGATTGGGTGGACGGAGAGGGAGATCTAAGAGGTTGAAGCTTTCATTAATGGCTAGGAGAGAGAGTGGGAAAAGCTTAGCATTTATGAGGTAGGTGAAGGGGTATTTATACTCTTGGCCACGAAGTAGCCGTTTGCAGTCCAGAGCACCGGAGGCTCCGGTGGTTTCACCGGAGGCTCCGGTGGGTCTTCTTTGCACTGCGCAGTTGCGCAGTGCCTTATCCTTTGCGCGCTGCTGAGGAGGCCGGAGGCTCCGGTGGATCGAGCGGAGGTTCCGCCCACCGGACCCGCACCGGAGGCTCCGGTGGAACCTCCGCCACTTTCCAACAGAAGGGGTGCCAGGCGGAGCTAGCACCGGACCCTTCACCGGAGTCCATTTGCCCTAGGGCCAGGGGGCCACCGGATGTCCACCGGAGCCTCCGGTGGAACCTCCGCCACTTTCCAACAGAAGGGCATTTTAGCGGAGGGACCACCGGATGCGCACCGGATCCTATTTGCTCACAGGCTGAGTGGCAGCAGCGGGCTGAGCCTCCGGTGGATTCACCGGAGCCTCCGGTGGATTTACCGGAGCCTCCGGTGGGTTCACCGGAGCTTCCGCCCCTGCATATTTTGGCTCCCTGGCATCCTTTCTCTTAGCACTTTTCGAATATATCAAGCATTAGCCCCATAGATATAGTGAACCTAATAACCTGGGCATTTTCATCATTTGAACAAACATTAGATCCAACAATTATGTTGTCATATAATTACCAAAACGGACGATGATCTTTCAATCTCCCCCTTTTTGGTAATTGATGACAACATAATTATTTGCATGATTACGGACTCAATATGAACGGAGCTCCCCCTAAAGATATGCTCCTTTCATATTGAGATCACTAAGACATGATATAAACTAATAATATGACAATGATAACACATAGCACACATATCACATAGATAATATGAAACGAGGTTCACACATGATAACAATATAGCGAGGTTCACGATAGATACGAATAAGATAAACAACCGAAGTTCCAAATAGTTCAAATCAAATTCCCTCAAGCAAAAGAGAGATGCAAATCAAAGAAAGCTTGAGGGACCATGCAAATGCCCGTTGCCTAATATATCTTTCTCCCCCTTTGGCATCAAGATACCAAAAGAGGGAGAGCCAAGTGCTAACGCCCCAAATCATTCGGAGGATGTGGGAGATGCTTCCGGAGCCGGGGAGGGAACACGGTGAGAACTAGTGGCTTCGTCTCCTTCTTCCTCGGACCATTCAATGAGCTTGCCCTTGGAGTCCTTAGCTTGCCAAGCATCCCAATCTGTGATGCTATCAAGAACCGGGGATTCAATGGAGAGACCCTCTTCACGGAGACGTTCACGAGATGCTTGAGCCTTTTTACGTGCCTTGAGTTCCGCATCATAATGTGCCTCCCATTGATGTTGCTCAATCTTTTTGTTCAAGCAAAATACTTTCTTGAGAGCCCGAGCCATCCATTTGAAGGCATTGCTAGAAGGAGGGGGTTGAGATGGACCCTCGGCTTCCTCTTCCTCATCCACAATGATGTGAGGCCTAGCCTTGTGCTTGCGAACAGCTGGAGTGGGATGCACAACGGGCTCGGTGTGATTCTTCATGAGAAGCCTCTTTTCCGTATGAGAAATCCAAAGAGAATCATCCAAAGGATCATCCGGAAACCTAGCATTCCACACCTTCAATATGATCTTCATGATGAAAGGCCCAAAACAAGCATTCCTTCGGTTGGCAATGACATGCCACAACTCGTTCCAAATGTAGTCAAGGACATCAAGCTTGCGAGGAGTGGCATCCATACGGTATTGATGAGTAAGAAGCAACAAGTTCTTCATGAAACCTTGAATCTCATCCACATTGCCCGCCTTTGGATTGATAGTCTCTCTATAGACCCGTAACATGATGTCATAAGTGGGAAAGAGACCCTTGACGAAACCCACGGCATATTTCTTCCAATGATAGAGGGGAGTGAGGTCATCCTTTGAATTAGCTTGAGCGGAGTGAACTCGAAACCATCCATTAGCAAATTCTTCTCCGTTGGCAAAAGGACCAAAATCTGGGTAGCCACCAAGAAGAGTGCCAACATCCTTCCACGTGATGTCAAGTTGTTTGTCCTTGGTCATCCAAATGAGGTGGCGGTTGGTCTCATTGCCAAGATGAACTGTGGCAAGGAACTGACAGACGAGCTCTTCATCAAAGTCTTGTTGAAGGGTGATAATGGGACGGAGACCAAACTTCTCAATGATATCAAGGGCCTCCCCAAAGTACTTGTGATTGCGTTCCATGTGACCAATACTTATAGCATGTTGGGGAACAACATTTTCCTTGGGCTTCCTCATCAAGATCTCCTTGAATATCTGTCCTTGGAAGGCGGTGTGAAAACGCGGATCCTTGCCCCGGAATTGGGGCATTTGGCGGTCACGGGCAATGACATAGGGATTTTCCCTTCTTTCCTTTATAAATGTCGCATCGGACATCTTGGATGCGGTTGGTGCGGTGTTCTTCCTTGGCAAGGTCTTCTCGGGAGCCGGAAATCTCTTGCGCTTGCCTTGAGTACGGTCAAGTTCCTCTTGAATTTCATCCACGGGTGGTGGGTTGCGGCGGCCCGTGGACTTGTACCTTAGTCCTTTCCCTTTGGAGCCGGAAGCATCTAACATAAAAATCGAGAAGAGCATGAAGAACGAGTAAAGCTCGAGTCAAATAAGGCACGCACAAACCAAAGAACCAAGATATTCATGGTGTTAGGGTTGAATAATCTAGGGTTAGGGCAAACTTCCCATGGAACCGCAACGATTCAAGCCTAACATGCATTATCTAGGTTGCTAGGGTGAGTACTTGAGAAAATCCACTCCTAAAACTCCAAAACCACAAATCTAGAAGGCTAGAACATGAACTCCTATGCATCTCATCCATCAACTAGATGAGAGAGAGAGAGAGCACATACCGGCTTCATCCATGGTGGAGAAAGGAGGAGGGAAGGTTCCCGGGGCGTCCCTAGGCAAGGAGGAGGTCTCCCCGCGGTGGAGCACCCGAATCCGGCGGCGGTGAGCTTGGGGGCGGCGGCGGTTCGAGGGGAAGAAGATGGGGGCGTGGGGGGAAAATGAGATTGGATCTCACTTACCCCCGTGCGCCCCAATCTTATCCGCAGTGATTTTTCCGCCGGCGGAGCCTCCGGTGGTTTCACCGGAGCCTCCGCTCCCGCCAGCGGAGCCTCCGGTGGAATCACCGGAGCCTCCGCTCCTGTCCCAAAACTTTTGGTTTTGGCCCGCTGAGCCACAGGGACCCAGCGGAGCCTCCGGTGAGGTTCCGGTGGACAGACCCGGCGGAGCCTCCGGTGGATTCACCGGAGGTTCCGCCCAGATGAATTTCAGCGCGCCGAGATTGGAAAAACTCGAGCAATACTATAAGAGCAACGGTTTGGGCAAGTGGGGCTTGGGTTGGGAAAACGTTACTGTCATACGAGAGACATTGCTCGACGGGGTTCGCAAGAACCATAAAACAATTGAAAAACCGAACCCGTACGAGTTGTCAAGATGAGGATATAAAGTGAGAAAATGATCAAAAACACCTCACGGGTTGGTGGCCGAGGCCACCATGTTTGAGTGTGTAACTTGGCACCGCGAAGATATATCTTGGGTCCAAAATTACTACTCACAATTAAGCACAATGAGTCACAAATTGACTATATATGCAATGATTGATTGATTTTCGCATAATAAACGGAGTGCATACTCATGAGTTGAGTAGCGCTCCCCCTATATCCATGCCTACACCTAGACTAGATAGCAAGTATAATGAGGGTAGATATGCAAGGTTTCAAGTGAAGTTGGAGGAATCGATGACATTTAGTTCATTCCTCAAAGCTCGAAATCTTGGTTCATCAAGGGCCTTCGTGAAAATATCGGCAAGTTGATCCGTGGTGGAGACATAAGAGAGATCAATATCACCTTTCTCAACATGATCCCGAATAAAGTGATGACGAATCTCAATATGCTTCGTCTTGGAGTGAAGAACCGGGTTGTAGGCGATCTTGATAGCACTCTCATTGTCACAAAGAAGAGGCACCTTGTCAAAATGAATACCATAATCCTTCAAGGTTTGCCTCATCCATAGCAATTGGGCACAACAACTTGCCGCGGAGATATACTCGGCCTCGGTGGTGGAGAGAGCAATACAATTTTGCTTCTTGGAAGACCAACAAACCAAGGAGCGGCCAAGAAATTGGCAACCCCCGGATGTGGACTTCCTATCCGTCTTCTCTCCCGCATAATCCGCATCCGAGTAACCAATGAGCTGAAAGCTTGAACCCTTGGGGTACCAAAGACCGAAGTTTGGGGTATGAACTAGATATCGAAAGATTCGTTTCACAGCTTCCAAATGACTTTGCCTCGGAGAGGCTTGAAACCTTGCACATTTACCTACGCTATACATGATATCGGGTCTAGATGCACAAAGGTAAAGCAAAGAGCCAATCATGGAGCGGTATACCTTTTGATCTACCTCTTTCCCATTAGGGTCGGGTTTCAAGTCGGTGGTTGTGGACATAGGGGTCTTCATAGGTTTGGCATCATTCATATTAAATCTCTTGAGCATGTCTTGAGTATATTTGGCTTGTTTGATGAAGGTTCCTTCATAATATTGATTCACTTCGAAGCCAAGAAAGAACTCCAACTCTCCCATCATAGACATCTCAAACCTATCGGTCATAAGCTTGCAAAATTCCTCATTGAACAAGGTGTTAGTAGACCCAAAAATGATGTCATCCACATAGAGTTGGCATATGAACAAGTCACCTCCAACCGTCTTGGTAAAGAGGGTGGGATCGATTAAACCAACATTAAACCCGCGATCTACTAGAAACTCTTTAAGGTGCTCATACCACGCACGTGGAGCTTGTTTAAGTCCATAGAGCGCCTTATCAAGTTTATAGACATGATCGGGGTGGTTGGGATCCTCGAAACCCGGAGGTTGCTTGACATATACTAACTCATTAATGGGACCATTAAGAAAAGCACTTTTGACATCCATTTGTTGTAATTTGAAGTTATGATGAGATGCATAGGCAAGTAAGATACGAATGGATTCAAGGCGAGCTACGGGGGCAAAAGTTTCACCGAAATCGATACCTTCGACTTGAGAAAAACCTTGGGCCACCAATCTTGCCTTGTTGCGAATAACAATACCATCTTTGTCTTGCTTGTTCTTGAACACCCATTTGGTACCAATAACATTTTTGCAATCCTTGGGTCTTGGCACTAATTTCCACACCTTGTTGCGCTCGAAGTTATTGAGTTCATCATGCATGGCTTCAAGCCAATCTTGATCTTCGAGAGCTTCATATACCTTCTTGGGTTCAATGAAGGAGACAAATGCATGAGCCTTGCTAAAATCCGCCAATTGCCTTCTAGTGACCACTCTTCCACGAACTTGACCAAGAATCATGTCCTCCGTATGACCCGCTCGTTCAAGATTCTCTTGCCTTCTCTTTGCTCTTCGAGCCAATATCTCCTCCAAAGATTCCTTGGATATGGATTGAGAATCACCTTCTTCATCGGAGACATGTCCATCTTCATTTTGTCCTTGATCAATAATGGGTGATGAATCACCACTAGGTTGAGCATTCTCAACAATAATAGAATCTTGATCATGATTTAGGTGTGTTGCTTGGCCTTGTTCATTAGCTTGGCCTTGATCGTTAGCTTGAGGGCTTGGTGCATCTTGTTGGATTGCTTGATCATCAATGGGTGTAGTCAATGGCTCCACTTGAGTGGGGCATAGTCCTTCTCCCTCCGTCATCCGGTGTCCCTCAATGGGGATTATTTCACCAATCCCCATTCTTCTTATGACGATGGGAGGAATTGCATCTCCTACAACACCATGATCTATACGCCCCCCTTGGGAGCCATTATCCTCATCAAACACCACGTCTATAGCTTCTTCAACTTGTCCGGTGGACTTGTTGTAGACTCTATAGGCGTGAGCGTTTGTGGCATAACCAACAAAAATGCCCTCATAAGATCTAGTCTCGAATTTTGACAACCGTTTACCTTTCTTGCGAATGAAGCACTTGCAACCGAAGACCTTGAAGTAAGATACATCCGGTTTCTTACCCGTGAGAATCTCATAGGGGGTCTTGTTCAAGATCTTGCGAAGATATAACCGGTTGGTGGCGTGACATGCGGTGGAGACGGCTTCGGCCCAAAAGTTATAGGGAGAAGAGAACTCCGCAATCATAGTTCTAGCCGCATCCATCAAAGTCCGGTTCTTTCTCTCCGCAACACCATTTTTTTGAGGGTATAAGGAGTGGAGTATTGATGAGCAATGCCCTCTTCACTAAGAAAACCCTCAACGGTGTAGTTCTTGAACTCCGAGCCATTATCACTCCGGATAGCCAATATGGTAGCATTGTGTTGGCGCTCAACTAGAGTGATGAACTCGATGACTCTACTTTGAGTTTCACTTTTCCTCTTGAAGAAATACACCCAACAATATCTTGAATAGTCATCCACAATTACCAAGCAATACTTCTTTCCTCCGAGACTATCATAGGATAGTGGACCAAAGAGATCTAAGTGAATGAGCTCGAGAATTCTTGTAGTGGAGATAGATGTCTTGGTTGGGTGTTGTTCTCCATGTTGCTTCCCAAAGGTGCAAGAGCTACACACACGATCTTTAGCAAATTTAGCTTTGGTTAGTCCTAGAACGTGATTGCCACTTTGGAGATCATGCAACATTCTCATATTGGTGTGGGCTAGTCGGCGATGCCAAAGCCATCCCACATCAACTTTAGCCATTAGGCATGTCGCGGCACACGTGTCTTCTTTAGAGAAGTCCACTACATACATGCCGTTCTCGACAAACCCAACAAAGGCTACTTTAAGAGATGTCTCCCAAGTGACAATCACACTCTCTTTATTAAAGAACGAGGTGAAACCACAATTTGCAAGTTGAAGAACGGACATCAAATTATAGCCAAGGGACTCAACAAGGAGAACATTCTCAATTGATAAATCATTTGAGATTGCTACCTTGCCTCGTCCCAATACCTTAAGCTCGGACTTATCACCAATAGTGACGCAATTGAGATGAGGTAGAGGAGGTTCAAGATTGCTTATTGCGTCAAGGCTTCCGGTCATATGTTGGGATGCACCACTATCCACTGTCCATTTGTTAGACCCGGAAGCATTTCCCTACAAGAGATCAATTTCTTGATTTAGGTACCCATCCTTCAATGGGTCCTCTTTTGTTAGTAACAAGGGTCTTAGGAACCCAAATAGTCCAATGATAATCATCACCATAAGAATTACCAACGTATTTAGCATAAACATGTCCATCCCTAGATTTCATAAGAACATAAGATGGATTATATTTTCCGGCGAAATCATTATGAGTGATGCTCCCCCTAGAGGTATCACCACCCATAATGGCGTTGGTCTCCTTTTCTTTGGTCACCTCACCCTCTTTTACAAAAACAACATTTTGAGGGGGAGAGGTGACATTCTTGAATGTCTTCTTTGACTTGGAAATAAACCCAAGTCCCTCTTTACCTTTCTTGGCACCTTGAGAGCTTATTGCATCGTTGAGAATTCTTTCCTTCCCTACATTGTTAGTCGTAGAGGAAGAGGTAGGTGCAATAACAACGCTATTTGATGAAGATGCAACATGCTTATTTGATTGTTGAGCTAGAAGCTTAATTCGAGACTTGGCAAGTTTGTCATGAATTTCCTTAAGAGATTTAAACTCTTCTTTTAGTTTGTCATGTTCCTTGTCAAGTTTTTCATGAGCTATTCCTAGCTTCAACTCTTCCTCTTCAAATTCTTTAAGCAAAACAAGAGATTTAGCATGTTCTTTCTTAAGTTTGGCAAGAGATTTTTCATTGTCTTTCCTAAGCTTAGAAACACTAATAGCATAAGAGTCTTGTAAACTAGATAGTCTTTCTTCAAGAGAGGCTCTCATGGATCTCTCCTTTTCGAGAGCCTTAATTAGTTCACCATCATGATTCTCATTGGTACCACCATGATTCTCCAAGGTCATGATGATTTCCTCTTTCTCATCAATGAGAGAGTTGGCATCATCAAGTTGCCTTAGGAGAGTTTTTACTTTTTCTTTAGTTTCACCTTCAAGACTATTCAACCAAGACCCTAGGTTCTTGGCCTCCTCATCTTCACCAATGTTTTCAACACAATCCAATAAAGAGGGAGAGGTAGTGTTAATAGACTTGGAGGTGGAAGTTATTACCGCGGTGGCTTTTGCCATGAGACATGTAGGTCGGATCGATGTCTTCTCATTGGGAGATTCAAATAGAGAGACCGATGAAGAGGAAGTGGTAGCTATGGCGACGTGGGCAACACCTACGACTTCATCTTCTCCTTCATCTCCGGAGTAGTATGTCTCCAATGTGGGGCCTTCTTGAACATATAGAGCCCTTGGAACCCTTCTAGCGAGGTTCTTGTTTTGTGGAGCTTTGTTCTTGTCCTTGCGAACAAGCTTCCCTTCATTCTCTTCTCTTGGCTCAAAGGGACACTCTTTGACGAAGTGGTTTGCACTTCCACAATTATAGCATGTCCTTGGCCGTTCCCCTTTCTTCCTAAAGATCTTGTTCCTTGAAGGTCTTGGGGCACCGGCTTTGTGAGCCTCCCATCTCTTCCAATACCCTTGCATGGCAAGAGCAATACATTTATGGGCACCCTTGTATGTATCCTCATAGTCCTCATCATCATCATCATCATCATCATCAACTTCTTCAATCTTGGCCATTGCTCTAGACTTCAAGGCAAAGTTGGGAGACTTTCCAAGTCCTCTAGAGCGAGCAAGAGCATCATCCGCACTTTTGTGAGATAAGGATATAGCAATGAACTCACTAAGCACTCCAATGGAGTTAAGGGAGTTGTAGTCGGATCTTGTTCGAATGCTAGTGGAGAGGTTCTTCTCAAATGGAGTTATGGCCTTGACAAACTTCCTCTTGATCCATTCATCCGAGATTTCCTCTTTCCCAAAATCTCTTAGTTGATTGCCAAGAGTGACAACTCTTCTATATAGCTCCTCGGGACTCTCGTCTTCAAGCATGACGAAGTTCTCGGACTTGTCGAGAGCAACATCATATTTTGATGATTGAATGCTAGCATTTCCTTGGAACAAGGAGTCAAGTTTATCCCATGCTTCCTTGGCGGTCTTCAAGCCGCGAATGTGCTCAAGATGTTCTCTTGGGAGAGCCTTTTGGATAGTCACAATAGCGGTCTTGTTGAGTTGGAACTCCACGTCCTCTCTTGGGGTCAAGTTGTTTGGATCACGAGGGTGGAATCCATGAACAACGCTTCTCCATAGAGCGGTGCAACAACCTGAAATATGAGACTCCATATCGAACTTCCATGATGAGAATTCGTTAGTGTTAAGCATGGGAGGATTTCCAACATTAACCATGTGTGGTATTGTAGCAATAGGGTGGATAGAATCGTAATTGGGAGGCGGTGGAACTTTAGAGTTAGACCCCGAACCGTTAGCCGATTGAGACTTGGAGCCCTCGGAGTTCCCACTACTCTTAGCCTTTTTATCGGCTTTTGCTTTGGCTTTCGCCTTAGCTAAAGCGATGTTAGCTTCCATTTCATCAATGTCCGGAATGGATTCTTTATCCGAGCTAACATCGTTGGTAGTGAGAGGTGCTTCCTCGGACTCCTTGGTTCTCCCCATCAATACCTCCATCATTTTCTTGATGCTAGAAACCTCCGTACTGACAGTAGAGCTAACCTTAGACATTTCGGCTTGGAGGATTTCAACCGAGTCTTGTAGGTTAGATATACTGTCGGACATCTTGGAGATTTCCGCACTAGAACTACCGGGGGTATTTTCATCGACCATTGTACTCTTAGGCGGTTAAGCCCTTAGTAAGAGCCGAGGCTCTGATACCAATTGAAAGTGCACTATGGTCAACTAGAGGGGGGGTGAATAGGTTGACTACCAATTTTTCTTTTCTTTTCTTTTTAAGGGGCTTAGTAAGATAAGATACGATTCTCTAGATGTGCAACTAAGTGAACAACCTATGTGAAGAGAGTAGTATGCGCAACGGAAGTAAAGCGTAAGGTAGTAAAGCAAACAACAAGTGTAAACAAGGAGACAAGGATATGTTTCACCGTAGTTCCTTCTCAAAGAGAAGTACGTCTACGTTGGAGAGGTGGGGAGCCACCTAGGCGCTCCTCAATAGCACGGTTGTGCACACCTTGTTCTCCTTGAGCTTCTCCGGTGAGGGAGATGCTCGTTTCCACTATGAGGTCGACTTGAAGGTGTTGACCAAACCTTTACAAGGGCTTGAGGTCACTCCACAAGGATGGAGGCTCTCAAGCAATCCGTAGCTTCTTGCAACAAGGTGGAAACTACAAGCACGAGATCTACTAAGGTTTCTAGGCCTCAAGTAGGATTCTAGATCTACTAGGTTGTGGTGGATGGATTTGAAATTCCTTTGGTGGAAGTGTGGATCTAGGTCTCCTCTAGCTCTCCACCAAGTTTGGGAGTGATTGGGTGGACGGAGAGGGAGATCTAAGAGGTTGAAGCTTTCATTAATGGCTAGGAGAGAGAGTGGGAAAAGCTTAGCATTTATGAGGTAGGTGAAGGGGTATTTATACTCTTGGCCACGAAGTAGCCGTTTGCAGTCCAGAGCACCGGAGGCTCCGGTGGTTTCACCGGAGGCTCCGGTGGGTCTTCTTTGCACTGCGCAGTTGCGCAGTGCCTTATCCTTTGCGCGCTGCTGAGGAGGCCAGAGGCTCCGGTGGATCGAGCGGAGGTTCCGCCCACCGGACCCGCACCGGAGGCTCCGGTGGAACCTCCGCCACTTTCCAACAGAAGGGGTGCCAGGCGGAGCTAGCACCGGACCCTTCACCGGAGTCCATTTGCCCTAGGGCCAGGGGGCCACCGGATGTCCACCGGAGCCTCCGGTGGAACCTCCGCCACTTTCCAACAGAAGGGCATTTTAGCGGAGGGACCACCGGATGCGCACCGGATCCTATTTGCTCACAGGCTGAGTGGCAGCAGCGGGCTGAGCCTCCGGTGGATTCACCGGAGCCTCCGGTGGATTTACCGGAGCCTCCGGTGGGTTCACCGGAGCTTCCGCCCCTGCATATTTTGGCTCCCTGGCATCCTTTCTCTTAGCACTTTTCGAATATATCAAGCATTAGCCCCATAGATATAGTGAACCTAATAACCTGGGAATTTTCATCATTTGAACAAACATTAGATCCAACAATTATGTTGTCATATAATTACCAAAACGGACGATGATCTTTCAACATTGCCTTCATTGTAGCTTGCAAGCCATCAGCCCTCGTAGATACGCTTCTTCCCTTCCTCCCGAAAAGAGGAACAAAGTGGGAGCTGTGGGTGAGACTCCTACCGCCGACACCGTCCAAAATTCACCGAGTGCAACCCCCAATGCGGCGACTACGGAATATAGGATTCCTAGTTTTGCTGCTGAGGCGTCGGCTCCGAAGGAGGTGTCGGGCAGCTCAGCGGATCCTCTCTCCCTCGCTCAAGGCCAGGTAAACTTCACTATCTTCTTCTTCTTCTTTTTTTAATGCTTTTTTCATCCTTGGATTTATTATCGGGTGCACGTCAGTGCTCCCGATGGGAGTAGCCCCCGAGGCTGTAGTCGATCGCATGCGATCGGCTACAGGCTCAAATATAATCTCTTTCTTCTGCCTCCTTTTATTGGGTGCACGGCAGTGCTCCCGATGGGAGTAGCCCCCGAGGCTATACTCGAATGTTTACAATCGAGTATAGCCTCCAATCTCACTTTTCTGATTCTTCTATCTTCTTTTTCCTTGCAGTCACTTATTGACTCCCTTGCGGCGATTGGGCGCCGCGTTGTTCTTGCTGAATCGGAATGCGGGATCCTTCGGGCGGACCGTAGTCGACTCACCACAGAGAATGAGCTTCTTTGAGGTAAGCTTAGCCATCTTTTTCTGTTTGCGTTTTTCCATCAGTTCTTCAATTCTGATAAGTGTTGTTGTGCAGCTCAACTTGAGTTTTTGAAGACCGAGAAGGACAATGCTTCTACTCGGATAATAGCTAAAGAGGCTGAGTTGGCGGCCGTTCTCCAGGATCTGGAGTCCTCCTGTATGTCTTCGGCTGACCTTGAAGGGAAGCTTGCTTCTGCCCAAGAGGCTCTGAAGAAGTTGGAGGAAGCCGGCACCAAGGCGGATGCCGATCTTGTCGACTTCCTTCGTCCCCTTGCCAAGCGCTTTGCGGGTAAGTTACCTTTGGCTTATAACTTGTCTTCTGCTGTTTTGAGTTTTCTGTATCTTAACATTTTTCTTTGCAGGTCTTCTGGGTGTTCCACTGGAGCTCCCTGGGGTCCGTCGGGTGGATGCCCTTACGGATTCTTGCGCCCAGCTCAGGAGGCACGCCGAAGGGGTCTGCACTTTGATTGGCGATGCCATTCGAGTGTTGACGCAACTGCACGGCCGCCTTCTCGTCAACGCCGTGTCTCCACCCGCGTTGGGCGATCTGCTGAAGATTTTCTCGGAGAGCAATCTCCTTGAAACTTACGCGGTTGCCCAGTCAGAATCTGGAGCGAAGACCGCGATCCAATTCGCGCTAGCACACGAGGTCACTGGTTTGGAGGAGGCCTACTCGGAGCTTCCCGTCGATCCTGTTACGGGCAAAAAGGTAGGGCTTCGTCGTTTTGGCGATGCCGCCGGAGTCCTTGCTCGGAAATTATCCGAGTTGGTTCCCCGTGCTAGGGGAGGGACCACTGCCGCGAGTGGTAGCACAACTGTAGCTTCTTAGTTTATTTCATTTGTACTTCGCAGCTTCGATTGTAATGAACCCTGGGATGTGCTCCCGTATTTTCAATATTTGAATCGAGATGTTTTGCTGAAATGCTTCCCGCGATTGTGTGTGCTCCCGATGGGAGTAGCCCCCGAGCACCTGTCGAATAGGTGTTTAATATATCTCGAATAGGGCATCTTATTCCTTAATCTTCCTTGTATTTTTCAGGTGACCGGGATGGCTGCGGAGCCTTCGGGTGGACCTGCTGCTCCAGCCAATCCTCTTGTTGGCGCTGTTGGGACCTTGGCAGGTCCCCGTGATCGTGTAGCTGATGGTGAACGTAAACTAAAGGCGTTTCGTGGGGTAGCCGATGTGGCTAAATCCAAACAAAAACTGGCGACTGAACGGGAGCAGTTTGTGATGGATGAATTGGCGTATGTTGCCAATGATTTGCTCTGTAAGTAGTTCAGCCCCCAAGTCTTTCTTATCTCGTGCTCTCTTTTGATCATGTATCCTTTCTTTCCAGTTGTTCGACCGGATGACAGGAATGAGAAACAATGGCTGAAGAACCATATCTTTCAAGAAGCTGGTAGCTCAAGGCCTCATGCGAATAATTTTTGGTCTGATCGTAGTCGAGGTTTTGTGCTTGCCACCTTGAAGTTCCGAATCAACCAGGCAAAAATACTCGTGGGTTCCTTTCACGAGGTTTTGATTGCAATGAACGCTGCTTTTTATCCGCTGCAAAGGGGTCCAGAAGATTGGAGCCATCTTCTCAGGGTGTTCGGTCGAGAAGGAGAGATTCGCGAGTGTGTTCACAATCAGATGACTTGCGGCTCGGTGGTGGCTCTCTCTTTCGTCCGGTTATGGCATCCTGAGGTGAACTTCAACTCCATAGCTAGACTTCCTGATGGTCCAATCGACGATATGTCTCCTCATTATAGGGTTGTTCGACCTGCGGCAGAGGAGATCATTCGATTGACCTCAGATGAGGTAGATCGTGTTTTGGCGGCTGAGAATACTCATCGTCGTGTATAAGTGTAGGATGTATATATCCTGTTTCGTTGTGTAGTTTGTAAAAACTGTTGTAAGGTGTGTAACCTTGTATATATAAATTGTCATGTGATGCTTAATTTAGGCGTAGCCCCCGTGTGTTTCTCGGGTGTATACCTGTAACTTTTAGCATGTAAGGATGAATAATCTTCGGGTATCTATGGTTGAGAAACCATGTATTTTATTGTGATGACTGAGAAGTCACGTATTCGAGCTACAGGAGCGGCTAATATAGCCTTATTGCTGCGAGAAAAATAGGTCTAGGGATAAAATTTGCGGAGGTGTGCGATATTCCAAGGATTGGAATAGATGCCTCCAGTCGCCGGGTTCTTCAGTCTATAAGCTCCGCCTGGGATAACTTCGTGTATTATGAAGGGTCCTTCCCATGGTGGCTCGAGGTTGTGTCCTTCCTTCTGCTTGAGCCGTAACACCAGATCTCCTACTGTGAAAGCTCTATGGCGTATGCGGCGACTGTGATAGTTTCGCAGTGATTGTTGATATACTGCGGATCTTGCGAGTGCAATATCGCGCATTTCATCTAGTGCGTCCATATCTTCCGCGAGTGCCCTGTTGGAGGTTTCTTCGCTGTAAGCTACAACTCGTGGGGCGCTGAACCTGACGTCCTCGGGAAGGACTGCTTCTGCCCCGTATACCATGAAAAATGGCGTGTAGTTTGTAGATCGGTTTGGAGTTGTGCGGAGACTCCATAGCACGGAGGGTAGCTCTTCGGCCCAATGTCCCGCTGCTGGGTGTAGACGATCGAGTAGACGCTTCTTGATGCTAGCTGAAACTAAGCCGTTGGATCTTTCGACTTGTCCGTTCGTTTACGGATGGGCAACTGAGGCGAATTTGAAATTGATGCCCTTTTCTTCGCAGAACTGCTGTGTTTCCTTGGCCGTGAAATTAGAACCATTGTCTGTAATGATGTCGTGTGGTACTCCAAATCTGCATACAATGGAGTCGAGGAATTTGACGGCACATTGAGCACTAGCCGAGGTTACTGGCATGGCTTCAATCCATTTGGTAAATTTGTCGACTGCGACCAGCAAGTGTGTGTATCCACCTGGCGTGGACTTGCGTAGCGGTCCTACCATGTCTAGCCCCCATTGTGCAAAGGGCCAGGCGATGGGTATCATATGAAGTTCCGTAGCGGGTGCGTGTGGTTTTGGCGCAAATCGCTGGCAAGCGTTGCACCGGTCGACTAGCTCCTTTGTGTCTCTGGCTGCTGTAAGCCAGTAGAATCCCGCTCGAAAAGCTTTTCCCATAATTGTTTTCCAGCTCGCGTGATGTCCACAGTCTCCTTGGTGGATGTCTTGGAGTAACTCCTTGCCGTCTTCGGGTGCTATACATCGCTGGACTATACCCGAGATGCTTTGCTTGTATAACTCTCCATTGATCACCCGAAAAGATTTACTGCGCCTGATTATCTGTCGAGCCTCGCGAAGATTTGCTGGGAGCTCTGTTTCCAGTGTTGCAGGTGCGCCGGGAGTTTTCTTGACTTTGACTGATCGCTTAGTTATTCGCTCGAAATATATCCCTGGCGGTATGGGTGTATTTGTGGAACCCATGTTGGCCAGTTTGTCTGCTTCTTCATTACTGGATCTCGCAATGTGCTTTAGCTTGCATCCTTTGAAACTACCCTCGAGTAGGTTGTACATGTCACAGTAGGCGACCATGTTTTCGGCGATAGCGTCGCACTCCTTCATTGTCTGTTGCACGATGAGGTTGGAGTCGCCGTAGATCATCAGTCTGGTGGCTCCACACGCGACCGCCATCTTCATCCCATGTAACAAGGCCTCATATTCTGCGTCGTTGTTCGATGCCGGATCGTCGGGTGGAAAATCCAATCGCAGGACATATTGCAGCTTGTCTCCTCTAGGTGATATTAGGACGATGCCGGCTCCTGCTCCTTCGTTTCTTTTGGACCCGTCGAAGTACATTATCCAGTTGCTCGTGTATTCAGGCGGTCCGGGTGTTTGTAGCTCTGTCCACTCGCTTAAGAATTCCACGAGTACCTGGGATTTTACTGCATTATGTCCTGCATAAGTGATGTCCCAAGCGCCCAACTCGATGCTCCATTTTGCTATTCTTCCGGATGCCATAGGGTTGTTCATGATTGTACCGAGTGAGGCATCATTAACCACTGTGATGGCGTGTTCCTGAAAGTAGTGCTTGAGTTTTCGATCCGTAAGAACAACTCCATATGCGAGCTTCTGGTAGTGAGGATATCGTTGCTTGCATGGCGAGAGCACTTCACTTATGTAATAAATCGGTCGTTGGACTCCATATGCCTTGCCCTCCTCAGGTCGTTCGACTACGATTGCAGTGCTGATGACCTGGTTTGTTGCGGCTAGGTATAGGTAAAGTGGCTCCCTCTCTTGTGGTGTTGCGAGGACGCGTCTGCTTTGCAACGATCGTTTCAAGTCTGCGAACGCTTGTTTAGCTTCTGGGGTCCACTCGAATTTATCCGTCTTTTTCAACAGCTTGTAGAAAGGCAATGCTTGCTCTCCCAATCGCGCGATAAACCTGCTCAAGGCAGCTAGTCGCCCTGCGAGCTGCTGGACTCCGCGTAGATTGGTTGGCTCCTTCATTGTCAAGATTGCTTGTATTTTCTCTGGGTTGGCTTCAATGCCTCTGGCGGATACCAGGTACCCGAGAAGTTTTCCTGCTGGGACGCCGAAAACACATTTTGTTGGATTGAGCTTGATCCTGTATGTGTTGAGAGCATCGAATGTTTCTCTGATGTCTTCGAGAAGTGTGTCCTCTACTCGAGTCTTGATGACGATGTCGTCAACGTATACTTGTACGTTCTTGCCAATGAGCTTGGCGAGGCATTTTTGCATGCAGCGCTGATATGTTGCGCCTTCGTTCTTGAGCCCGAAGGGCATTATCGTGTAGCAGTATACACCGTGTGGTGTGATGAATGATGTCTTTTCTTCGTCTTCCTGCTTCATCCGAATCTGATTGTATCCCGAATAGGCCTCTAGGAAGGAGAGGCGCTGACAACCTGCCGTAGAGTCCACGATCTGGTCGATTCGCGGGAGGGGAAAGTTATCCTTGGGGCAGTGCTTATTCAATGACGTGTAGTCAATGCACACTCGAAGGATGTCAGTGTTCTTTTTGGGGACCAGCACCGGGTTTGCTAACCAGGTGGATATCTTGATCTCCCTGATGAATTTTCCGGCTAGCAATCTGTTTACTTCTTCTCCAAGCGCCTTCTGCTTGGGTTCTGAGCACCGTCGAGTGGTCTGCTTGATGGGTTTTGCATCCTTGAAGACTTCGAGTGAGTGCTCGGCGAACTCCCTGGGTATTCCCGGCATATCTGAGGGCTGCCAGGCAAAAATTTCCCAGTACTCACGGAGGAGTTCGACGAGCGCGCTTTCCTATGCTTGCGAGAGGGTAGTTGAGACCATCGCTGTCTTCGCAGAATCTGTCGGGTGCACCTGATGTTTTTGGGTGTCGCTGTTGGCGCTGAACTCCAATTCAGGCGCGTTTTTCTTTGTGAGGGGCATCACAGAGTGATCCGTGGTTTTTGCCAGCTCTTGCAATTCTTCTTGCATCCCGAAAGATTTTGCGATCTCGTTGAATTCAATGTCGCATTTGTTGGATTTCTAAAAATCTCCGTCGATGGTGATAACGCCGTATTCTCCAGGTAACTTGAGCTTTAGGTACGCGTAGTGTGGTACTGCCATGAATCTGGCGAACGCTGTTCGACCAAGGATGGCGTGGTACTGTGAAGGCCAGTCGACGACTTCGAAATCAAGGAATTCTCTTCTGTAGTTGCTTTGATTTCCCAACACAACTTCTAGGTTAATTGTTCCGAGTGGTCGGATTGCCTTTCCCGGAACTATCCCGGGGAAGGATGTTTCTGATTCCGCAAGGCCATCCAGGTTCTTGTTCATCCGACGGAGTGTGTCCGCGTAGATAATGTTGATGCCACTGCCCCCGTCCATGAATACGTGGGCCAAATCATAGTTGCCAATATGTGTTTGGATTACGAGGGCGGCGTGTTCTGGTCGATAGACTCGTGGTGGGTGGTCTTTCATTGAGAATGTGATCGGTTGATCCGCCATCTTCAGGTATTCGGGCTTTGTTGGCGGAGTCTGCACAGCCATGCATAACGGCCTCGTGTTAGTCTTTTGAGCTCTGCGGGATGGACATACCTTCTGGATCATTGCTAGTTGTCCTGTCGGATTCGGGTACGCATTGGCTCCGGAGTTTTGTGCAGGTGGCGCTGGCAGTGCAGCTAACGCCATGTTTGGATTTGCTGGTGGAGGTAGGGGTTGTGGCGGCTGGAACCCTTGGTGGCCTCCTCCTGGAAGTGACGGGTAATTTGGAGTAGCTGCTAATCTGTTTTTCTTCGAGAAAGCCTCATGAATGTCATGGAACTTCCGACAATCCTTGAGGAGGTGCGTTGCCTTGGTTTTGCCCGTATGCTTATCTGTAAACAGATGTAGCGAGCAGTAAGCATCAAGGTCCTCCTCGGGACTTTTTTCTTCAACCTTTGGTTTCCATTCGCGATTTCCACGTCGTCCGGTGTCGCGACTTCGCGTGAATTCCGCTGCTACCATTTCCTCTCGATCTTCGTGATCGTAGTATTTCCTTCTCTTTCTTCGGCCATGGCGATCTTCCTCGGGTGTGGGTGATGATGCTCTCTCATTGCGTACTGCGTCTTCTCCGTTAGCCCATTTGTCGGCTATGTTCATCAGCTCCCCAATAGTTTTGGGTGCGGCTCTGCCTAGCTCCTCTCTGAAAGCAGTTCTTCGGGCGCCTTTTGCGAAGGATTCAATCGCTACTTCTTCTGAGATGGTTCCCGCGGTGTTCCTAAGCGTGGTCCATCGCTGGATGTACTCGCGGGTGGATTCGCCGCTTTTCTGCTTGCAGGCTCGTAGTTCTTCGATGGTGGCCGGCCTCTTGTAAGTCGACTGGAAGTTTTTGCAGAAGTCACGGTGCAGGTCGTCCCACGATGCGTAACAAGATCTTGGACTCCTTTCTAGCCAGCTACGGGCTGCGCCGATGAGATGTAGATTGAGATATTGCATAGCCGTGTTCTTGTTCCCACGCTGGCATTTTACTGCCGTGAGGTAATCGTTTAGCCACTAAGAAGGCTCGAGTGAGCCGTCGTACTTTGTCACTTCTGTGCTGAGTTTGAATCTTTTGGATAGAGGTGCTTCGCGGATGCTGCAGGCAAAACAGAGCGCTCCGCAAGTTTTGTCATCCGAAGAACCGGACGAAGAGCATTCGCGATATCTCGATGCCCTTGCCTTGTCCACCTTATTTTTTGCGATGTCCGATCGCGCGTCGTATCCTGGTTGGTCGCGGTCGGTGTCCTTCCTCGGTTCCTTGCTTCGTTTTCGCGAGCGGCTGCTGTGGTGTCTCGAGCTTTTGTCTCTCGGGCTGCCCTCGCTGCTGCTTCGACTGTCGTCGCGACGTCGAGCTTCTTTTCCTCGACCACGACGTGGCGATTTGTCCCTTCTTGGCGAAGAGCTCCTACGCCTGCGGGACGTCTCTCTTTCTTTCTCCTGTTTTTCCTTCTCCAGCTGCTCTACGGCTTTCTTGCGGTCGCAGGAAGCGAGCCTTGCGGCTGCCAGTCCTAGCCACTTGCACACTTGTTTATACTGCTCCGCCCGAGGGTCGCTTTCTGTCGGCTGGTTCATCTGCATGTAAGTTGCTGCGGCCAGGACCGCGGCGGCAGGAGTTTGCGGGTAGACGTTCCCGTCATCATCAACTCGCATGAGGGAGGGCGTGACCGACCTGCTAGTCCCGCCCAAGGACTCGATATCCCTGGATGTTGACGCGTATCCCTTCCTCGCGGGTCGAGTACCGACCGAGGGTGCTAGGGACAGCTCAGCTCGTCGCTGACTTGATTCATCCGCCGCTCTTCTTCGACGGGCCAGATCTATCCGAGCATCCTTGATAGTTGCGGCTGCTCTCACCAGATGATAGTGGTAAGCGACCATATCTTCGTGTGGCGCTTCCGCTGCGGGTGGCTTGCTCGTTCGCATAGCCTCCTTGGCTCGATCCCAAGCTTCCCGCGAGACGCCGATTATGGCGCGTTCTGCTGCGCCATGTTCTGTCTCCGGGGGTTGCTCCGATCCTGCCATGCAGACTTGAGCCAGTCGTGGCCCGTGCATCCTAGGCGTAGATCGGAAGGCTCTTTGGAGTCGAGAAGGTTCCTCTGTCGAGAGGGTATGGTAGTCGTTTGTATCGAAGCGGACGGACTCGCCGCTTTTCTCCAGATGAAGGCGCGAGTCGACGGCTCCTGATTCAGATCCTGATTCTTCCGGGAAGTGGAGGATTCCATCCCTATTGGTCACGAACTTCAGGCTCCCGAACGTCAAGGTGACGCTCCTCTCCAGATCGTCGAATACCGGGCGCGATTCCGGCGAGTGAGGGGTGACCACGACAGATCCGATCCGTATAGGATTGTTCGGAGCCGTAGTTGAGGGTTTCCAACGAGAGTTGGTTGTCGATGAAGCCGAAGATGCCGGTGATCCAGCGCCCGCCGTTCCCACAGACGGCGCCAATTGTCGAATCTGTCGTTCAGCAATTCCCTCAGGTGAACCCATAGGGTTTCGAATAGAAGAACCCATGAGCGCTGGTGGCGATCGTCGGCTAAACAGGGGGCAAGATTTACCCAGGTTCGGGGCCCTCATAGAGGTAAAACCCTTACTCCTGCCTCTGTCGATCTGTATTAATCGAGTAGATCGGTTACAATGATGGTGGCTCAAGTCGAGAGTATGATCTTGAGCTCAAGGCTTTGGTGTTGCGGTGTTGCTTGGTCCTCTACCGGTGGCTCTCCTGGCCTTATATAGGTGGCCAGGTCTCAAACCCTACCCGGAGAAGACTCGAACTCTCACCCTATGTCGGTTACAGGTTTCCTAACTTAGCCCGCAAGGTATTGCGGGTGGGCTTCACATGGGCCTTTCGGCACTCCAAGGGCTCCTCCTCTTGGGCCTTAACCTTGGGCCGGAGATGGGGGTGTCCTTTCCCGCAGGGTCTAGTATCCATTCCTTCGTCACCAACTCCACCTATTCTCTCCCTTTTCCTTTTCCATTTGTTTTTTTTTTCTTTTTCTCTTCCACCAAACTTGGAAATCTTCTGGAAGGTTCTATGCGAGATGATTGGAGGCCCTAGGGCCCACTTTCCCGCGCGCGCACTTCTCGTTTTTTGCCCGAAACTCTTCCGAAACCTTATGACCCCAATAGATAAAATCATCGACCTTATGAATTGATGTTAGAAACTTATTTATAACATCTGGGACATCGCATGTCCTCTGTTTTATCTCATGTAATCTTTTTCCTAACACCTGAATTGTTTCTCTCTCTTATAGTAACTTCCCTGAAACATCTCTGAATGAGACCGGACTTGTTTCTGTGACATCGTATCGATATCTAACATTTAAGCAACAACTTTATTCTCTCAATTAAAAGTTTGGCACAGGTTAAGCGTGTGACCCGTAAAGACTCAATAACACATAGACATGTTAGGGAACTTACCTAATAATAACCAGCAGCGGAGCTGTCGACGCTCATGATGACGCCTTTATGTTCACGGAGATCGAGAGAACCTTACAAGTTACTCATTGCACTTATTCTCTTAACTTCATAATACCAATGATACCACGAGGTGAAACTATGTGACCCAACATGATCAAACTCTTTGATCATAACACATGTCCTCTTTTTTCATCCATATCCCCGATGTTCTTGTGATAAATAACATTGTTACTAGTCAGACGATTGGTCGACATCGGTGATACTAAGAGGTCCTGGAGCATGTATCTCTCTATCGTCTAGAGAAGTTAAGTACTAGTCTTGAACGATCTCGGTTCCTTTACACGCTCTAGGTTATATCCAGATGTCAACGTTATGATCCCCTATTATGGTGGATGGTTGAAGACATCCAAAATATAAATTTGATGTGCGGCACTAGATATTCTCATAGTATACGAATTATAGCCAATGACAACTTCATATGCATTTTGCTAAATACTTAAGTCTCTTTTAGCAAGATCATACACTTGAGCCGATTTAATACTATTTTTACCCTAACAATAAATTCTTATGTTTTGGTAGACTTTAACTAAGTCCTCACAAACCATAAGCTAAGAGACAAGATTAGGAACTCTTGGCTTTGAAAACTCACTTTTCAAGTACTATACCGGTTGTAGCATGATGACATAAACTTAATTCTGAATTTGAAGATAAAATAATAACTGAATATTATTGTCTCTATGGAAATATATCCAATAGAAACGATGAAAAATGGAAGAGGTTATGAAAGTTGGATGTTTTACCAAGTGTATAAATTTTTTGGTGGAGGGTTCTCATAGGCATTTTGCCTGATTACGCGACCCTTACCAGGCGGCATGTTAGAGTTGATAGTACCAGTTCGATTTGCAAATCAGCTTCAGAATCGATATTTCATGCATTGATCGAATGTGTCCATGCGAGACATTTTTGCCGTGAGGCACGGAAGATCTTGCATCTGAAATTGCCAAGATTGCACCATGTTATCTCGACTATGAATATCTTAGGTGAATCAACTTTTAAGCAGGTGGAGAGGGAGCAAATCATATAGATTATGTCGGCCATTTGGGACTCTAGAAACAGATGTACACGTGATGATAAAGGATACGATCCAGTCATGACAGTGGAGAGCATAGCAGAGACACTAACTGTGTTGGCGCACAAGCCAGTTTCAAGGGTGAAGGAGGCCCGACCACCCTGGCATGTTCCAGCGCCCGGCGTAATTAAGTTAAATGTCTGGTGGCTATATTAGAGAGGAAGTTGGTCTAGCTGGAAGCGGAGAGGTGGCTAGAGATGTAGCAGGTTTTAAAAATGTCTGGTGCAGATGCTATCGTTATATAACGGATACCCTGACGATCAAAGCTTTGGCTCATGTGTTTTCAAGCTCCGTCGCTGAACCAAAGTTGGACTTTTCAGAAAAATCGAGAAAGACTTAAGAAAATCTAAATCGGCTGAGAAAAATGCTAAGCTAAGCCATAGAGATCATGCTCCAACATAATAGGCACAATACATGATCTAGAGTCTTTGGTTGCAGCAACCTACAAACATATACTGAAGTACAAAAGTTGAACTCAAACTTTTGGGAGTCCTACACATGAAGCCCCAGCCATACGCTTATCCTCTTACTTCTTCATTTCATGGATCCACCACCATGACCAAGATGGCATTGCATGTTGAGTGAAGCTGTTGATGAGGCGGCGTGAATTGATCATAAGGTGCAGGGACATCAACATATGGAAGCGAAATTTCACGAGCGCTTGGCACGTTTTGAACCTGATTTGAGTCCACCTGCTGGCACCGTCTTGTTTATAGCACTAACTGTGCTCTTCATATTCGCCAAGTCCTCCTGCATTTTTCTCTGATTTTCTTCCATTGCCATCATTTTCTTCTTCAACGCGTCTGCCTCATCTTCAGCCCTCTGTTTAGCCTCCATAGCTTCCTTGATAGATGCTTGCAGGGCTGCTGCTGCCTTCCCTCGTGGGGCCTTCGAGGAGAACCCCAGTACAGATCTGTGTGCAGTAGAATCACTTCCTGAGCCTTCTGTCCGCTTCTGGGAATCTTCACGCAATCGAGCCTGCATATGCAATAAAACTTCAGCTGTTATGTGCATGACCCACAAAATAAATTCATTTAGTGTGTTCCTTTTCCTGTGTCTCACAATGATATCGGCTGTTGCCTTCTTTGTAGGTTTCCCATTCTTGGGAGTATGAGTCAATATGAAAAAATCCGTCACACTGGGCCCATCCTTGTTAGGTCGTTTTTGCTTCTGCACAAACGCAAAGCACAATCAATGCATCATTCTTAGCAAAAGCAACAGAAGCAACTTTAAATTACCTCCTCCTCAATTATCCTTGCAAAGCTCTTGGTTCCTGCCGTATGATGAGCGACTGCGTTTGCCTGACAAGCTCTATTGCGAACACTTGCAGCCTGATCAGAGAGAGATATAACAACAATCAAGCAAGCCTCACAAATTGCAAATAAAAAACAGCCATGCACGAAAAGATAATAGCCAGTAATACCGTCGCCTTTTCAGTACTCCAGTATGCAACTAGGAATCGCCACTGTTCTTTAAGAACACGAGGATTTCGATCAGCAAGACGTTCCTCTTCCGTCTCATGAGTATCATAATGTTTTATTTTTAAGATAGATTTCCAACTTCTCCACCTTTTTCCTAGAGACTTTATGACCCACAACTCACCAATTGTGGCGATGTCAAATTTGAGCTACACAGATAAACAAAGGCTATCAAAGAAGAACTACAGCCATAAAAGGCAGGAATTTTTTATTTATACCTTGACAATACGCCACATTATATCCTTGTTTTTCTCTGGAACACGCCTCCAATCCTGATATATTAGAGGTGCCAATATTCCATCTCGTGCTAGTGCGCACAAAAAGCTACTCAAGGTGGCTGCCTCCTTTCCAACAGGTTCACCTGAAGTGTTCAATGAAACCGGTATGCGCACACCCTTAGGCAAGGTCCATATCTTAAGACCGAGTGTCAGATTACGGGAACGTCTGTGGTTTGTTTTGGTACCTGCTTGAAAAAAAAAATCAGACATTCGAACAATCAAAATAATCATATCTGAATCATGCATGATATGATTCTATGTGGCTAGAAAATGGTAGCCTATAGTCCTGCAACATGGACTATAAGAGGCCAAATTCAAATGGCTCATCAAGGAATAAGAGGGAACTATTCTGGTTTAGATGTTCAGATAATCCTCTCATGGTACAGAGTTGAACTGGCCAAAACCTAGTCAAAATACTCAATTTTGAGCTCAGTTGGCTATGGCGACCAATCCGAGTCAACAAACTGTGTCCTGCTGTCAGTAGATGATTTTGGTAGTCCCGCCGGAGTTAAAGAGAACAGCACAGGCCCCTCCCTCCCTGTAAGCCATCCAATGGCATCACCCTATACTTTGAGGCAAGACATTCTCGTGTTTTGAGATACGTGGAATGCTTGTGTTCTAGGGTTTAGCGTTTACGACAAGCCCAGAAGTTAGCCAGTGAACCAACAACGCAGAGATTCATTTTTGCCTTGAAATCTGATCTTCCAACAACACAACTGATTGGCCACAGAAAATTCTCTGGACGCTATTATTTAATGTTCATGGTCACAAAATTGGAGAGTACATAAAACAAATATCATTTGGAAATGAATCTGGGGCGCTATCATTTGGAAATGAATCTGGCGTGCCTACAGAATCGTTTCAGACAAAACCACATTATTATTTTCTTTCCTCTTTACTCTACGACAAATGAAACACTAGTGTCCTGCCCTGGAGAAAGAACAATGTGCAAAGTGCTAAGCTCTGATCAGATAGCGAACCTATCAATGTGATTGATCACTCAACTTGGATAAGATCACCATTCGGACATGACTACAGCATGAACAAAATGTAAGTGAAAAGCTAACATTGTGTAATCCTCAGCTAATTAACTACTGATTTCATAACTCCATTTATCCAATATATTTCTTCTGTTTATGTTCACTAAAAAAGATCTCTCTATACGGAGGCTACTTCTGCGATGGCAACACATAATAACATGAGAAGGGCAATGGAGGTGCAAATTACCAACATCTTGGCGGGTCGAGATACCAAGGTCATCTCCTTCTGAATCAGATAAATCATGCAAGCATGCCTCGCCAGAGCTCGCCTGGGACATCGTATGCTCAAACAATGAATTAGATCCCAGATCTGCGATGGCCTTTTTAACCTCTGGGGGAATGTAATCACGTGCAAACTGCTCAGGATCGGACAAGTCTAACTCGTTAGAGCTTGGTTCAGGTTCCTCATGCCGAGGGGATGGACTATTGTTGACGATTCTATCAATATCTGGAGAGTCAGATAAACTCTGATCCGGAGAACCAGCATGCTGCCAATCAGGATCACTTTCTGTTGGTTCACTGTTTGTGATGGTGGCCGGAGAACCACCATCCTGCTCAAAATGGTCTTGGTCTATGGAAGCAGGCGAATCTTTCGCCAAACGTTTGCTGCGCCTAAGTTGAAGACCTGAATTTGAAGCAGCTGCCAAATCCTTCTTTTTTCGCTTGAGGATTCTGCAACTGGAAGATTTTGATTGCTCCTTTTCTACGCAGATCACTTGATTTTCTGATTCCATGTGAATCGCTGAATCATAATGTTGTAATGGCACCTGCTTTATAGCTTCATTTGTTTCATGCACCTTCCTCTTCTCTGCACCTGTAGCAACCGGGCGAGCTGCGCGCCTGGCTCCCTTTCTGTTGCTGTCCCCTGCAACAATCTCATTCACCACTTGAGTGCATAACTCTTCTGTATGATTATTTACATGCTGCTGTTGCTTTTCCCGGACAAGAATCACCCCATCTCCATCCTCTGCGCGAGCATTCTCTGTACATGTCACATGACCAGAAGGCTGTTTGTGTGCCTGTTGTATGACCTGATTGGGAGTCAGCATCTGCCTCTTCTCTATATTTATAGTTTGGAGGGGAGTCGATTGCCCAGTTGTGCAATTTATATGTGCTGTGGAACATTGAACTTGCGCCTGATGCCTGACATGTTTTGGAGGCTCTTCGTGCCTCTTTTCTGCACTCACAGTTCCAGGGCCAATTGAGTGTATGTTTGTTTGCATAGTATGCCTAGTAACAATTCCATCGACATCATCTGCATCCTCTACCCCACTCGTATAATGGGGATTATCTAGATCTGCCGGCTCTGGGATTAGCTGATTTGGAAGCTTCGCTTGTACTTGTTCCATGCAATTTGGCCGATTATCAGGCTCTGTTTGCAGAAGTCCTATTCCAAAATTAGGATGTTCTTGACGCACCTGCATTGCAATAAAACAAAAAAAAAAAAGTACACCATTAGACACAAAAGTGTAGCATACATCAAACAACGACATTTTTCCTTGATGCGGATTGCCTCATACTAAGAAAACTTGGCTCGAATCAAGCTAGTAATCATGAAAAAACAATTTAATTAGTTCAATCAGCTCCCATTATTGACTCGCATACAAGCTGGGTACTCAACATTGCGGATATCTCGTACTGTCCAAGAACACATTTTCTGCTCATACAACAACTTTATTGAACCAACTATATATACCCTGGTTGTAAGCCTATAACTCCTCAAATATCCTATCCAGCCTCACTCTTGAACCACCGTCCGGTCTTCTCTGGAAATCGTCCCGCCAACAATCATGGAGAAAGCAAGGGACATCAATGGGGATAAAAAAGGCGAGTTTGTTGCTTCATCCTTGTGCAAGGGTCATAAATGGGGATACGAAATTCAGCAGTCACTCTCTCAATTTCGATAACAGCAATTTCTTAGGTAATTTTTTTCTAACCCTAAATAAAGTTCCATTGTTCTCAAACATGAAGCGAACTAAGCCTAATAGCACCATGACAACAGGATACCTCCCGGGCTTGGAGGATGGGTGGCGCCGAGGAGTCGCCAGCTGAGACCACGGGTATGGCTCCCTCCGCCGTAGCGGACGACAAGAGGTAATGCCGGAGCCGCGCGGTGTCGATGGCGAGCTCGGCGCCGCATATTGGGCAGGTGCAGCGCGCCAGGCCGACCGGCACGCTCAGGAGCGCGCCGCAGGAGCCGCACGGCAGCCGCGCGCCCCGGACGTCGGCGGCGGCGCGGGGCAGGGGGAGCGCCTTCCGCCGCGGCGGCGGCGGCGGCATGAGCTCCGGCGGGAGCGACTGCGGGGTGGCGCAGTCCGGGCAGATGAACTCTGTCAGGCCCGGATCTACCTCCAGCGTCTCGCCGCACCCCGCGCACTGCACCTCCAGACCCTCCGGCGACTCCGCCGGCGCCATGGCTCTCATTCGGTGGCTCGTCTCGCCTATGGCGGCGCTTTTGGGGGGAAAAGCGTTGCCAGGCGATGCTTTCTCTAGCGACGCTCTACCCTAGGTTTTGAGTTTAGCTCCCGTGCCGCGGAAAATAATATCGTGTTTTTTCGAGTAGGGATTTTTAGCTCATGAGTTTCAGTGCTCTCTTTACTTTTAAAAAATAGAAAATCGCAATGTTTCAAAATAATCCAGAAAAACTTCTAAATGTACTCAATGATGTATCCTATGAATGTGTTAAATCTCACTTTAAATTGTATTCTAAGCTACATAGGAATGAAAAAGTACGAGTCCGCGTGAAAGGTGCATATTTTCGAAACTACCAAATTCATAAATTTGTCATTTTTTGTGTAGCCTACAATTTAAAATATTACCAATGCGATTTTGCATGCCTATAAGATACATCATTAACTACATTTACTCGCTCCGTCTCAAATTAATTAAGATAGACAAAAGTGAATGTATCTAATAGTACTACTAAATTATGTTTAGATACATCAATTTTTGTCCATCTTTGTGACACTTATGAATACGAAGGAATATGATTTCTGGGTTTTTTTCATATTTTCTTAAAACTTGTGAATACGATTTCTGGGTTTTTTTTTAATACAGGGTAGCTCGGGAGCCAAAAGGATTTTTCCTACTACAAAGACAGAGAAATCTGTGCGCGTGTTTACAAGAAAAAGAAAACCATGCGAAGTGATGGTAACATGTGATGCAATATTAAGCAGCAAAAATGGTACGGATTTGCTATTGCTCTGTCAATGGGGATTTTCTTCAGCATCAATCAACCAAACTTAACTAACGAACTTGCGTCGATGCCCCAATGACAACAGAGCAGAGAGATTGGCATGAGGCGAAGCAGAGGCACAATAAAAAATAGCCGTGGCGAGAGTGGTTATTGAGGCACTACGTACGAGAATGGTCGTGGGTGTGCTACGGAGCCGATTCATGTGAGAGAGCGACGTCGGCGATGATGGTTACCAAAAAAGTTTTAGCATAGTACTTCGATATAAGGGATCTGCTAGATGCTCTTACAACATAACACCTGATTATATAAATGTGAAAAGTACGGTTGCTAATTCGTTGTGGGAGAGGCAAGCATGCAGAAACGCTTGGTAGCAACGACCAGCAATAGGTCGGTGTTAATCACTAGTAGCATGAGGAAAGCGTTGCTAATTGCATCCACAAGTTAATTAGAGGTCCTGAACGAACTTATTTTTTTTTAGAAATGGGAGCCTCGGCCCCAGCCTCTGCATCAAAATGATGCACACGGCTGGACTTTATTAAAAGAACTGTCAAAAGTGAATATTCGTCGTACAAATCACGGGTCACTCAAAGTGGCCACAAACACTAGCCAAAGAAAGATTACAACGTTATGCATGTAAACGTCGCTCATTAAGCCACCCACCCTGGCTGTAGATAGCCCGAACGATCGTCATCATTCGAGCACAGCCGGAATCCATAAGTCCTCTCTGATCCGCAGGTAGAAGGAAGGACCACATGTGGATGTATGAAACCGCCATGTTGATAACCTGCAAAAAATGAATTCCCTTTTTCTTGTCAAACACCACACTATTTCTGCAATTCCAAACAGCCCAAAGAATAGCAGCAACGCCTATTCGTATACGTGCCTTTGTCTTTTTATCAATCCCATTTAACCAAGAACCGAACATATTCGCGATGGAGGTCGGAGGGGATATGCTAAAAGTAAAGGGTAAAAGTCTCCAAACATGCCTAACAAACACACAGGATATAAAAAGATGATGAACGGTTTCATCGTGATCGCAAAACACACACTTTTTGCATCCTGTCCAATTTCGTTTGATCAAATTATCGTAAGAATGACTTTACGGTTAAGGAACCACAGAAAAATCCTAATTTTTAGCGGTACCTTTAGTTTCCACAGATACCTACGCAAGTATAGTGTGGACCCATGCATCAAGTCAGCATACATAGTCTTAACCGAAAAAATACCATTCGTAGCTAGCTTCCAATGGAACTCATCCTTATCAGGTGACAGATTCACCAACATCAAACGTTCCACTAGATGTAACCATAGAGCCCGTCTTGGCCCCGTAATGGTTCTTCTGAAGTGGATATTTAAAGGGACATTAGATAGCACGCTTGCTACCGTGACGTCATGGTGTCTAACCACATTATATAAAGATGGATATTGGTGGGATAACGGTTCATCCCCTGTCGCACCCTGACTTCTAGGGGATACTCACAGTCCGTTAAACAGTAGATAAATGGCTTACGGGGCATACCGGCACCCGCATCTCAATATGAGCAGGCCAACACGTAAACGTGTGACAACCATTATCTTACTATTCATCGTCTGCGCAAACCATCCCATAGAAATCCAGATATTTCCATTGACGTACTTCAAAACATACACACATGGTACGTCAACGGCATTGGAACAAGTGATATCACAACAGATCTCTACGACACAAAAGATCGAAATAAGTTGTAAATAGCCCTCATTAGAGCAGAGATAGCAAATACAATCATCCAGAGGACACATGTCCCAACATAACATCATTACATTCACAACGGAAGCATCCAAAGTGTCTGAGTACACACAAGATCCAAATAGGCTTAAGAAGCCGGAAACAAAAAGACGGAGCCCATCCACGAAGTCTCGGATCCTGCCCGGGTCCGCTATCTACTCGTCAGCAGTCTCGTCATACTCCACGTAGTAGCCACCATGGTGATCCTCGGAAACGTAGTCTGCGGAAACCACAGCCCCAAAGGGGTCAGTACATAAACGTACTGGCAAGCAAGACTCACAATTCACCAAAGTGTAACCCGTCAACACCAAGCACAGATGCTTTGGGTTCAACGGAGGAAAAGGGGATATAAAAGATGCTGCAACTGGCTGCGCTAACCAACTACAGAACATACTACAACTTCCGGCTAACAGAAAGGAGATAAGATAGCGTATCGTAACCAACCTATAACTAACCACCAAAAAAACCCATCCTGGATCTCGCCCCTTATCCAAAGAAGCAATCCGAGGATAACTCACACGGTTGGATTAATGATGGATCAAGTTATTGTGTCAATCAGACTATTACTAGTCAAGTTATCAATTAGTTAGGTGTAAGTTGTTCTGAGTACTTGTTAGCCAGTACTTTCACCAAGTAGTCCAGAACCGCGGAAAATACGGCTTCTCGAGAAGATTTAACCCTGCAGGGATGCACCAATTTGGCCGTACACGTAAGAATGACCCGCCAGGCGGGGAGCTAACCCACCAAGCGAGGCACTCAACACAACCCAACTCTTCTTCGCATCAAGCCCAAAGAACCACATGCTGTGCGTGCGCGGCTAATCGAGCCCCACGAAGAAAAGGGGACCCTCATAGCACTCTAAGACCACGCCGCCCTAAATGCCGACTACAAAAGTTCCACCCTGGCGCCAAGGGTTCGCACCTGCACATGCATGCATCAAATGGAAAGCCCGAACTAAGTGTGGCGATTTGGACGAGATGCGAATCGAATCAAATTGAGGGGGGCGCCCATACTCGCTTCCCACATGCGGTTAGTGCGCTCATCATGGATCAGTAGACAAGACCCTTTTCCTAATTAGGGTCGACACTAGCAGGCTTCAAAACCACGCCGGGCCTCCTGTCGGTGCCTTATCAGCAAATTATTATTACCTCAAATTTAACAGGTTGTTGTTTAACATCGAGACCATAATGAAATAATAACAGAAAGTAACGGGTAACAGACTCGAGCAAAACAACCCTAAGCATGCTAGTAAGACACGGGCTCAAACAACAGGGTCAGGAGAGTGGAGGTGAGGCAATATCAGGGTTATAGGATACATGTGATAGGTTCGTAACAGAAGCAACGATTCATAGGGCTAGCAGAATAGACAACGGAAAGTATCGGTATCCAATGTTGAAAGGAACACAGTGGTTCATGTGAGTGAATACTTGCCTGCAAACCCAGCAGCCTCGTACTGAGCTAGATCCTTAGAAGGGGTGTCGTAAGTATCGTCGATCTCAACATCGTCGTGTATCCGAGAAGAAGCAAACAAACAATGCAGAAAGATAAACAATCAATAACATGGCATAGTGCACAAACATGGGATGATGCATGAAAATTTAATTGATGCATAGAAATAAACTAGTTGACAAGATAACAACATGATTAAATGGACCCACATGCAATTTGGATTGCACATGAAAAGCCCATGAATTATGGTTGAATTAATTGTTTTACAACTAACCAATAGATGAAGGTGGATTAGCAAGATGCATGGATGAGGAAAACATCAAAATAACAACAATAGAACCAATGGAAATAAGGTTTACCAAGTTTGGAAATTAATTTATTAAGTTTTGGAATTTTGGTTACTTAAAGGTGTCACACAAGCATTTGTTGTTCTCACCACTTTTAATTGTTCAAAATAGATAACAAAGTTTATATTTGAAAAGAACATCAAATTTTAGGTGGATTACATGTTTCACTTGTTGAAAAATGATTTCAAATAAATTATTTATGAATTAAACAAGTTTAAGCAAGAATTAAATGAATTTAATTCAAACATGAACTTATTTGAATTTTTATTTGTTCAAAACATTAAACCAAACTCATATTTGAAAATATTATACTTTTATGGTTTGAAAACATATTTTATATGTCCCAAAAGAAATTAGTTTGACCAAGTTATGAATTTAACAATATTAAATGATTTAAACAAGGTTTAAATCATTTAACCAATTTTAATTATTCAAAACATGAAAAAAAATTATATTTGGAAAGGTGGTTTAATTTTGGATGGAAAACATATTTCATTTGTTGAAATTGGATTTAAAATGAGCAAGTTATTATTTTGGCAATTTTAAATGCATTAAATAAGAAACAGTTGTTTTCAGTAATTTAAATTATTCAAAACAGAAAACAAAATTTATATTTGGAAAGTACATGAAAAATTGAATGGAAAACATATTTAGTTTGTTGAATTTGGAATTTTTATGCCCGAGTTATGAATTTTGCAAAATTAAGTGAATTAAACAAGTTTTCAAATATTTCAACAATTTAAAATATTCAAAACAGTAAACAAATTTTATATTTGGATAGAGCATTCAATTTGGTACAGAAAACATATTAAAAATGTTGAATTTGGAGTTGGGATGAATTACTTATGCATTTTACAAGTTAAGGTGCAAATCTGCCATTTTTATCACCTCTAGGGACTTAGGAAAATTATTACAGGGGCTAGAAAAGAAGATACAGGGACCTAGCTGTGATTTCTGGAAGTTTCTGTATGAAAACAAATGGAAATAAAAAAGAGGGGTTTTATGGAGGGAGGGGGGATTCGAACCCCCCACCTCCTGCTGTGCGTTGGGTGCTGCTAACCAGTGGGATGTGCTGCTGCTTGTGACAGGAAGGGGGAAGGGGTGAGGATAAGGTACAGGTGGGCGGTTTTTTCTGAACTGAAACTGCTCAGATCGCTGCTGTTTCCATCGACAGAGAACAGGCATAGAACTGCACGGTGATCGGTAGTGGCGCTCGCCGGAGGCGCTGGTGCGGGTGGGCATGTGCGTGTGGTGCTTAGAGGAGGAGGGAAGCGAGAGGGAAGGAGGGGAAGGGAGGAGCTCACCGTGGTGATTCGGAGGCGAGGAGGAGTCGGGGCAGGAGCAGGGAGGCGGGTCGGCGATGACCTCGATGGCGGCGGCGGCTCGAGGCTCCTCGGGGGCAACCGAAGGCACGGCGAGGGAGAGGGAACCGTGGCGGTTCCATTCCCGCACCTAGCCATGGCGGGGGTGCCTCGGACGGGCGGCGATCGCCGGAGGGAGTGGAGGAAATTCGGTGGGGCTTCAGGTACAGAGAGTTTCAGATACAGGGAGCTGCAGGGAAGGAAAGAGAGAGGGGAAGAGAGAGAACGGCGGGGAGAGAAGAGGAGGAGGGAGAAGAGGGTTAGGGGAAACCCTAGGGCACCGGGTAGGACTTAAGGAGGGGGAGGAGTTGGTCGCAGCCGTTGCTGCACCTCCTCTGCTACGTGTGCACCCTGGATGGTGCACCGTACATAGGAGGAAGACAACCCTCGAAGGGGTATTGGGCCTCTAGGGGGAGTTGGGCTGGGCCATGCCCCTCTCCCTGCTAGCTGTTTTTATTTTTATTTTTTTTGCTCTAATGTTTTTTTTTGCTGATTAGAAATAGGAAGGAAAAGGTAAGTTTTGGGTTAGTGAAAATTGTAGAAAAATTTGTGACAACTCCTTAATGGAATGGTAACCAAATGCAAGTTTGGAATTTCAAAAATATTTGAATTATGGTGCTGTTTGGACTTGGAGTGAATTTGATTGAATTTTGTGGTTAATTGGTTATTGAAAACAATATTTAAATAGGGTGATCAAATGATTTTAATTGGAAACAAATGAGCACAAATGTTTTGGTTATTTCATAATTTCAAAAGTGGGTACTGTTTGGAGTTGAATTGAAATAACATTTGGATTAAGTTTGTATTAATTAAATTATTAAAAGCCATAATTTTAATGGTGTGAACCTTATGGTTTAATTGGAAACAAATGATTGATTTGTTTTGCAATTTTCATAACTTTCAACATGGTTGTTGTTTGGAAGAAAATCATAATTGAATTTGAAAAGGGTTTGATATTAAATGAATTTTTGATAGAAACAAAACAATAGTTTTGGAATCACACTTTAATGGAAACAATTGATGGTTTTGATTTGAATTATCATTTTGGAAATTGTAACATCACAAGTATGAAACAAAGGTTTTAAATTTGAGTTGAAATTCAAATAGAAAACAAGGGAAAACAATTGAAAACAGTTGGAAAACAAAGCAAAACAGAGGAAAACAAATGGAAAACAAGCAAAACAAATGCAATGAACATGATGCCATGATGCAAAACATAAAATAACAGAGAGCAAAACATTCTAAAGGCTATTTTTCATACTTGGGATGTTACATCCCCTAACCAAGTATCCTCCCAAAACCGTACCTGATGTCCATCCCCTAATCGAAAAGAACCACGGTCAAAGAAGTGTTTTTTGATTCTCATAAGACCTTTCCAGAAAGGAGAATCATTCGGCTTTGAAGTTAATTGGGATAACGGTTTATCATCAATATACTTATTTGATAAAAGCTCATGCCACACTCCTTCCTCATTAAGCAATTTATGAAACCACTTACTTAACAAACAAAAATTCCTTATTTCTAACACCTCAATACCCAGCCCCCCTTTATCTTTGGGCCTACATACTATATTCCATCTCGTCAATCTATACTTCCTTCTCTTATTATCATTTTGCCAAAAGAAGCGAGACCTATAAAAATCCAGCCTTTTGCGCACCCCGATAGGTATCTCGAAAAAGGACAGGAGAAACATAGGTAGGCTGGTCAAAACTGAATTAATCAACACGAGTCGATCACCATAAGACAACAACTTTCCAGCCCAACATCCCAATTTTTTCTCAAAACGATCCTCCACCGCTTTCCATTCCTTATTCAGCAATTTCCTATAGTGGATTGGAATACCTAAATATTTAAATGGCAAGTGACCGACATCACAACCAAAAATATGACGGTATTCCTCCTGAGAGTTTATGGCGTCTCGAAAACAATAAATCTCACTCTTATGAAAATTGATCTTTAATCCTGACAATTCTTCGAACATTGCTAGTATCAGTTTCATATTAATAGCTTTGTCAGTGTCATGTTCTAGAAATAGAATGGTATCATCTGCATATTGGAGAATTGAGACCCCTCCTTCTACTAAATGCGGAATAAGCCCACCAACTTGGCCATCCTCTTTGGCACGAGCAACTAGAATGGCCAACACATCAGCTACCAGATTAAATAATATAGGAGACAACGGATCTCCTTGTCTTAAACCTTTAAGCGTTTGAAAGTAGTGACCGATATCATCATTAACTTTAATTCCAACGCTACCCCCCTGAACAAAACGCCCTACCTATTCACACCACGAAGATGAGAATCCTTTCATTCTTAAGACTTGTTGTAAAAAAGACCAATTGACCTTGTCATATGCCTTCTCGAAATCGATTTTGAGAAGCACACCACTCATTTTCTTTCTTTTTAACTCATGTATGGTTTCATGCAAAATCACAACTCCTTCTAAAATGTTTCGGCCCGGTAAGAAAGCAGATTGGGTAGGTTTTATAATCCTGCTAGCAATAGAAGTCACTCTATTCGTACCAACTTTCGTGAACACTTTAAAACTTACATTAAGAAGACAAATAGGTCTATATTGCTCTGTTCGACTTGCATCATCTTTTTTGGGCAGCAATGTAATCACACCAAAATTAAGCCTATAAAGCGGTAAATCTCCCTTATGTAGCTGAGAAAACATATCCATCAGATCGCTTCTGATAATGTCCCAGCAATGTTGACCTGAACGAACTTATATGTGAAGGGCAGCTACTTTACACATTTCACACTCCCCTCCCCCTGCATCTGCTGTCGATTCCGCCTATTCGCTCCTTTCGCCGTGTGTCGCATCCTTTCAACCAATTTGGGAACTCAGGGTGGCCATTAACCTCCTTGCGCGTTTGGCCTCCGCCGCCTCCATGGATCCTTTGCGGTGCAGTCGGAGGCTACGGGTGTGATTTGAGACCGAATTTAAGTTCGCAACCGCCATGCATGTTGGCGCCGCGGATTTAGAGCCGCACGTCCGTGGGGAAGTTGGGGCGGCAGATTTCCATGAGAACAAAGCATCGGACAAAGGCAAAAATTTCTACAGATTCTGGCGTTTGTAGTTTTGGGAAACAAGCGATGTATAGATTCAACTGCATGTTTTTTAGATGGATTGGAGTTCGGAGGAGGAGTCGGGTGATTCGACATAGAGGAGTTTCGACGACGATAGAGCACCTCATCTCGTTGCATCTTGTCCAAGAGTTAGAGGACAGAAAGAAGAGAGAGCATCGAGGACCGACGGTTTGTCATCTTTGCATTCCGCGCAACCGAGCTCTCAGCAACTCCATCCTCATGAAAGATTACTTCGCCAAGGTACCGAACTATCCGTCTAAGGATGGCAATTTTATCCATGGATTCGGGTATCTATGGATATCCGACCCGGTGGGTAAGGGTTTGGAGGGCTATTTACGCCCACGGATTTCATGGGGCGGATATCCGCTTACTCATGGGGTGGACTCAGGTAAAGATTTTGCTCTATGGATATCCAATGATACCAAGTTGAGATGTGGGACCCACATGTCAGAAGGAGACGTGATTTTTTTCCTAGGCCCAACTCTTTCTATCCATGTACTTTGTGTTAGATTTTTTTTTGCTTTGATATTCCGATACTCTGTCTATATAATTATATCATATATTGTTGTCAAAATCCTAAAATATTGCCACTGAAATGTTGTTGTAGTTTTGGTGTTTACTAAAATGCTACTGCAATGTTGTTGTATTCTTAATATTCTTGTTGAATTGGCATTGGAATGTTGAAATATTGTTATGTTACTTTACATAGTGCCTAAAATCATGGGTATCCATGGATACCCGTGTATCCGACGGGTTTGGATATGAGGCAAAATCCATGCACATGGATACTTTCGTGGGCAGGCCATAGCGAGGATGATGGATTTGGATCTGGATATGGATTTGATATATCCGTCCAAACTCGCCCCATTGCCATCTTTAATCCGTCTCATCTCTTCCGTAGGCGTTTATCGGATGCGCGGATCTCTTTTTGTTCGCGTCATGGAAGCTTGTGAAGAAAACTGTCGTTTTTTCACTCAACGGGGTAATGCTTCCGGTTTGCTTGGGTTTAGTTCATAGCAAAAAATATATGCGGTAATGAGAGCGGTAGGATATGGCATTCCGGATGACTATGCCGATGAGTATAGTTGCATTGGAGAAGATACCACGCTCAAATGTGTTATGCGTGCGGATCTTTGTCAAAGTTATGATCCGGGTTTTTTGTTCCAAGTACCTCCGAGCTCCCAATGAGGAGAATACAAAGAAGCGATGGCGGCAAATGAAGCAAGAGGATAACCGGACATGCTTGGGAGTGTGGGTTGCATGCATTGGAGGTGTAAGAATTGCCCTGCAGCTTGGCACGAGCAGTTCAGTGGTAATCATTGTAATCCCACTAGTGTGCTTGAAGTCGTGACTTCGGAGGACTTGTGGATTTGGCGTTGCTTATTTGGTTTGTTGTGTTCTCTCGGTGATATCATTATGTTGCATATATCACTTTTTTTCTCGGCTTGCTAATGGAGATGCTCCAGCTTGCAATTACACCATCAATGGACATGACTATACCGTAGTATTATCTTTCCTACGGAATCTATCCTTCATGGTCAACATTTGCGAAGACAATCCAAAACTCACGAGCCAAGAAACAAACCATTTATGCTAGGGCTCAGGAAGCATGCCGAACGAATATTGGGAGGGCATTTGGTGTGTTGCAAGCTCAATTTGCCATTGTTCTTGCTCGTTTCTGGGATAAGAAATCCCTCTCAAACATCATGACGGTTTTTGTGATTCTACACAACATGACCATCGCGGAGGGATTTGAACATAGAGTTTCTCTATGACAACATTGGTAGTCGTCTGAAACCTATCCGGAACCTGGACATGATCCAAACATTTATTGAGGCCTACCGAAAGATTAAAGACAAGGCCACGCACACCCAACTTTGTGATGATCTCATTGAGAATCAGTATCGGTTGTATGGGAAGTAGATTCCCATTTTATTCATTTGTATTCATGTGTGATTTGACCATTCTTTTCAATTATGTATCATTTATTATTGTTTTAATTATTCATAATGAATATTTATTATAATTTGGATGATTATTGTATTTTATGATGTTGTATTTATTAAGGTTATATTGTTTAAAATCATTAGTTTGACTAAAACTTGCAAAACTGTTTTGCCCTACTGCTCGGGCTCGAGTAGAGCAGGTGAGCTAAACCCGTACCACAAAATGAAATCTCCATTCCAGCCGCGGAAGACCCATGAACATAGTACCGTCTCAAAATGGATGATCCATGAGAGCAGCCACATTGTGACCCAAGCCAAAACGGACATTTAGACATCTTTGATCCATGAGAGCAGCCACACGGTGTGGCCAAAGCCAAAATGGCCACGTAGACATCATTTGGAGTTCTCAATGTACCCATAGCCAAGTACTAATTCAAGAGGGCTCATATTTAAGCAAAAAAAAAAAATGCAACTCACGCTGAGCTCATAGTAGATGCGTGCATAAAGTTGGAGAGAGAGGAGTAAAGGTGGAGGGAGAGAAACAGGAGTTGGGCAACAATTTTATACTCTCTCCGTCTCAAATTAATTGTCTCAAAGTTGGACAAAAATTGAACGTACGTTCACTTTTGTCCAACTTTGAGACAATTAATACGAGAGAGAGAGTATTTCGTGTGGAGAGTTTGGCATCAGATCTTCTAGGTGCGATATTTCTTTTTTGTTTTGGTATTTTGATTTGGCACACACTATGGCCGCCCTGACAAGCTTCTATGGACAATGTGCGGAAGGTAGAGGATAAAAAGGTATGAAACCCTGGTTGCCCTTATATGTCTCGGCCAGGTCCGCTAGTTCGAGTCGGGTCTTCCTTATCCTCTCCCAGCTACATTACTTTTGAGGGTCGACCTCCGCTTTCGCCGTGCTCCGGCCATCCCCGCCGCTAGCGCTCGAGCTAGCTGGTGTGGTGATGTTGTAGGGTGCCGGCCCCTCTTGTACAGCAGTACATTAGATTTTCGAGTTAGTTGTTTGCTTCTGTGCTTGTGTGTCGGCGACATGCCGTGGAGGATTCCCTTGCAGGTGCGTCCGGGCCGTGCCTGTGTGGTGTTGCTGCTCCCGCTCTCCATTCTCTGGCTCTCGCGGTGGGGGTGGGATATGGAGGAGACGGTGGCGGGGTCCTCTTTCTCGCATAAGGTTGATGGAGGAGCTCTGGTTCTGGGGCGCCCTCGGTTCCCCTCTGCGAAAACTGAAGGTGTGGCTGCTGCTCTTCTGCTGGTCGGCCATGGCGGCGAGGGGCGGAAGGATGATGCTGCTGCTTCTTAAAATTTCGTCGACATGAGCTTGGTTCTGTGCTGCATCGACGAGCGTATCACGTGAAGCCTGAGTTGCTTCCGCATTTCAAGGCCAGGAGAGTGGCCTGCTTTCAACCTCCGGTTTGGAGGCCTGTCGAACCAGTCGTCAGGGCTCGACGTCGACATGGGTGCAAGTGGTTCGTCCCCGCGCTCTAGACGACTGCTGGCGGATGTGCTCCATCGCCGGATTGGGAGAGTTTCGAGCGTTCTGTGCTCCGTCCTCGGTGCTTTGCGCCTGGAGGTCGCCGGCGATGAGGTGGTGGAGAAGATCCTGGACTCGATTGCTTTTCATATTTTGTTTCAGGGTCTATTCTGTAAAGTTCCGGTCCTTTTTTCGAATTCGCAGGTCTATAGGGCAAGAGATGAAAAGGGCCTGGATGTAATATGTACCCACCACGTTTGATGAATACGCAGCTTCGGGGTCTTTGACCCCTCTCTTTGTTCAAAAAAAAAGGTATGAAACCAGCCAAAGCGGTGGCAGCGGTGAACGCAAACCGAACGGCATCCAAACTCCCTCCGCTGCGCAACAGCAAGGGCCTCCGCTGCATGGCGCTCCAGTACGTCTCCCATTGCTACACCTCCGCCTCCGACACCTCAGGTTTCAAGCGACGCGGGTTGTCCCGCAGCGCCGCGACGCCGCCCCGCTAAATAAGCCCGCAAAATGCCGCTGGGCCATCCGCATAGCTCGTAGCGGGCTGAAGCGGGCAGGCTGCATGGTCCGCCAGCGCGCCGCCGAACCGTCTAAATCCGCCTTGTCCTCAAAGCGTTGGCAAATAAAAAGAAAGAAAAACTCTCCACGTCGTCGTTCGCGAGCGTAGCCTGCTACTACCTGTACGCGTCCTCACCATATTGCTCATTAAGGGCACGTACAACCATGGTCGCTTGTTTAGACGCTTGAGGGAAGAATAGAAGGGAAACTAATCCTAGCGTTCGACATAGGAGTCCACGGCTCCAACGCAGGCCTCTTGTTTCAGCGCTTGTTTTGTCAAGGACTCGGTCCAATTTTCCTGCCGCAAGCCCAAGTTATACGGACTGACGCGCCGTTTTGCGTCGACGCCTGTAACTAAGCGCCTATAGACCAGGATCGGACGATACAACTGTCGATCGATCGGGAATAAATTCCTAGCGTCTCTGGATAAGCGTCTGCGTTGTACATGCTCTAAATGATACCGAACAAGCTGCTAGATTATTGCTGTCAGTTCTTCTATTGAGATTTCTTCAGCTAACCAGCACTTTTGAAAATTCGTGTGCCCTCGACATCAAGATGAAGTTCTGTGCTGATCTATGTATGTGGTCTGCATTAGCTTTTGTCAGTTCCCTGTGCGCGTCCTCACCATATTGCTGCTACTAGTATTTTTGGACAGTTAGATGGATGGTACGAAGCTTCAGTTTGCTGCTAGGAAAAATTTCTAGGTTTGCTGCAGTTAGAGGGATGGTATAAGAGCAACTCTAACGCGCCGACCCATTTGATGTCCGCGCATGGCCCGTTTTCATCCGTTTAGGCTGCCAAACGGTCATTCGGCCCCTGTCCGGGTGCAGGGAAGGACTTGTCATTTCCTTCTCGTTGGCTCATTACTTGTTACGAAACACGTAGCCTACGCCTGTACATTAGGAACATTGGCCGCCTATTGACAGCGCCGATGGCGGAGTTACGACACCTTAGCTTCCGCCGCTCGGACCGACACCGTTGGCGTCGCGTATGGGCTTGTGTCGTAGAGCACGCTCGTCGCGGATGGCCTCCTCCCCCCGGAAAGCCATGAACCGCGCCACCATTTGGGCGTTCAGGTAGACGTGGGCCGCCTTCATAGTGGCCTCGTCTGAGCCAGCTTTGTCCTCCGCGTAGCTGAAGCTGTCCTCGCCGCTGTTGTTTCAGATGAAGTCGTCCAACGACGCGGGCGCAGCGAGGGCACCGGCAACGACATGCACTGGAGGCGACGGTACAGCTGCAGGTGCGGGCGGTGGAGGTGCAGGCGCCGCTGGGGAACGCGCCCGACCCTAGCGGCGTAGGCTTCCTCCTGGGGGGTCATAATCGGCCGCGTACGCCGCATGCAAGGCCCGGCGTAGGCCCTCCTACATCATGGGGCGACCCGACTGAGAAATGATCCCGGCCCCTGTCGGGTTCGTCCCCATGCGCCGAGAGAAGCTGTCCGGTACCGCGCTCGATCTGGTCGACGAGGTCCTGTGGGAGATCCATTCCGGCGACTGGATCTGCGGTTTTGGGTGGCGGCCATGGCTGGAAGATGGATGTCGGGGCTAGAGTTTGGATGGAGCTAGGGTTTGGCCAGCCGACGACAATATAAAGAGATCCACCGCCCACAATAAATAAAGCAGTTGGTGTTAGGAGAGGATGACATGCGGGCCAAGGACGGGACACGAGGCCCCTCCGCGCCCGTCCGCGTCGCATCCGCGTCGTTGCATTTTCGTCCCAAATATGGGCCAGAAATATAATGAGTCGAAACGGACGGAAAACCGGACATTCGGGCATTGGAGTTGCTCTAAGCTACCTTAATTCTTGCCTTAAAAGCTGAATCGATCGGATGCTATGTCACTAAGTCAGCTTGCTATTTTAGTGTGTTTGTAAGATGCACGAGGTCGCAGTTTCAATACTGATGTACCTGTGCATGGCGTGGATGTAATACTGCTGCAAACTATTTGTGTATTGTCGTACTAGTGTAACCTGTGCATGGGACAGCCTTTTCTTTTTTCGTGAGATGCATGGCATCGTTGTTTTAATACTGCTGCCAGCTATCTTAATACTTGGTAGCGTGTGTCTTGCGGTGTATGTGGGCTCATGCGGGCTGCCCGCACTGTCCTGCACAAGTCGAGCGGCGTGTAGCAGCCAACCCGCTATGTCCCGCAAAAGTCACACCGTCCCGCTACATGATGTAGCGGACACCCACGGCCCGCCCCGCCTGCAACCTTACCGACACCTGGGACGCGGGGCTGCTGGCGGCGTCCTGCCACCCGCCCGAGACCGACATCACCGAGGTGTACGTCACCAACTGCGGCGTCGAGCCTCATCTCCGGCCGCCTCCTTGGCTGCAGCCACCACGACTCCACGGACACCCTCTTCTTGCTCGGAACCAACGCGACGGCGGTGGTCCGGGACAAGGAGCACGCCCAGGTGGGCACGGGGCTCCTCCGTCCGCGCCAGCACGGGCACCAGGCCCGACATCTGGTGCCTCCTCTTCATTGGTGGCGGCTCCTGGCCCACCTTCCGGCTCGAGGCCGCCGGCAGGGGCTTCAGCGATCTGGACCACGAGTTCACGACCTCCTCTGCAACATCTCCGGCGGCCGGCACGTCACCCCCTTGGCTTCACCTGCTGCTCTGCTCCTCTTTCTGTACCTCCTCTCCTAGCAGCACTCTAGCCAGCCTTGCGATGCTTTGCAACTCAGCCAGCACTGTAGCCTTGTCAGTCTCAATATTGAACTGACACTGCAGTTTCATCCATCACAAATGAGCACTCCATTTACACGCAGGATTTAGCAAGCTACTACTAGTATATCAGTAAATCCGTACTCTTTTTCCATCCATAGAACCGGGTACAGTACAACACCTTACAGCAACGCTTGATTGCTTGATAGCAACGACCAGAAATGGATCAATGTTAATCACTAGCGACTAAAACGTTGCTAGTGGCATCCGGGAGTTAAAGCTTATCCGGGTGAAGTTGAATATCAAGGGCATCTGCCCTGCCCATCTGAGTATTTCCCTAAAATGTGTCCGAACCTTTGAACTCGTCTGAATAATAGTTGAAATATATCTGCCTTACGCTTGGAAAATGCTTGTAGACACCACTTCCTCGCCGCTATTGTCGCCGTCCCAGTTGTCTAACAGATCGACGACGCCCTTCTTCTCGCTGCGAGCCTGACCCCACCTGCAAGACACCATGGAATCGTAATACTTCCTCCGTCCACTTTTATAAGGCACACTACATACCATTTCAATTTTAACCACATACATAGTAAAATGAGTGAATCTATATACAAAATGAGTCTAGATTCACTCATTTTAAAATGTATGTGGCCAAAATTGAAATGCCTTATAAAAGTGGACAGAGGAAGTATTTATCACTTCATAGCTGTAACAAGGGGCAAGATAGAGAGGGAGCCCAATCAGTCTGACCAAAACGTATGTAGTTGACTGGCTTGTGAAGTGCACTACATTGCTAGGAGATCTTCCATTTCTTTGATGCGTAGTCGGGATATTGATTTTTATTATCAAATGTGCAGGTACGAGCATTTTGCAATTGGTGGGTCAAAGTTAATAGTGTGTTGTTGATATTTTTTTTTCCTACAAAGATCCCAAACTATGCAATGTAAATATAACGATGGCATAATTCTTATTACCGCAAACATTGATTTCTGCATCTATTGTGACAAGATACGTTTCACAATGTACAGGTTTCAGGACTTCATCATTTACCTGATGTGGTGAACGATCCTCCTGAGCACCCCTTCCAGCCGCAGAAGACCCAGGAGCATGCTGCAGGATACACCAAATCAATCTTTGAGCCCTGATTTGGACAAGAAACCCGATAATCAGTTTTCTTGTACCTCAGGATCAACACCTATCAATGGCCCACTGCGCACATTTTCCTCCAGGGATTTGAACTTATTCTCCCAGGTTTCGTTTAACCCTTGCAAAGCCTGATTAATCATCTGTTGCACCCGGTCCTGAGAGAACTTCGGCCGCTGGGCCCATTTCCTGCGAAAACCGGAGTTGGACTTTGTCAATTCATCAATCTTGACCTTGTCAATGGTACCGGTGAGTCCACACTACCTCTCACGATCTCGGTCTCTGACTTCTTGTGCCCATGCAAGATGGGGATCTATCTGCTTATCACCAGCCTCCTCCATCCGCTTCTTGAAACCTTCCTGAAAACATGCATTGAACAAAAATATTATGCTGATAGAGGTACTTTGCATCAGTGGCCATTTGGTATACTGATAGAACTCAATTGCACATTGCACTGTTACTTAAATGAAGAATACAATTTGAGCACTGACCACTGTTTGCTTTGCTCTCTCGCTGACAAATTCCCCGGTGCCACCTTTAAGCTTATGGGTCTTGTTGAATACCTCGAGTTCCGACACCTGCTTCCCGCCATTTTCCATGACCTGCTCAATTCAACCAGAATCAGGAAGCACTGTTGAAATGAGTTAATCAAGGGAATGTGACTTTATGCCTTACCATAAGCTGACGATGCATAGCTATGCTCCGTGAACCTGCTGTGTGATGAGCACGACCTCCATTGAGCCGGTTCTTCCTGCTCTGCAGAGACGCCATTAAGACTTCTTCTTTGGCCCAGTGCTCGCACAACCTCTCCCACCAACTCGGATACATCCAAGCAGGCGGGAAAGGTTTCCACTGCAATGGGTTCTCGTCCTCGCTCCTCTCTGATGTCTGCTGATCCTCGGGCTCTTCTCTAGCATCTTCCTCACTTAACCCCATGTGCCTATTGGACTTCCGTGTGCCTACAGTTTCTTTTGCTTTCTGCACCGAAGCGAACCGTGCTCTAACCTTTCTCTTCTCTTCAGATAGGAGGCCAGCAAACTGTCTGAGTCCTCTGCGCTCAAATAGCTTCAGGCACTCTGCTTCCTGGCCAGGGGCCCACTTGTAGCGTTGCTACAGAAATTGAAATAAAATATGAGCAGGTTAAAGGGTCAATAATAAAGAACATACAATCAGGTACTTACAAGAAATTCATTCAAAACGGCAGCCCTTGTCTCTGGAGGATACTGGTGCCAGTGGTGAACCACTTCTCCATTAGGTGGAGGATCACTGTGCTGACAAGCTGGCAGGTAGGTTGACCCAGGGTACTTCTGCTTCATAAGAATAGTGATGGTAGATCCCACCTTAGGACAAGGTGGGCTGACATCCCAGTTGCTGTCAGGGCGAGTCTACCTGTCAAGTCTATGAAGATAGGAAAGAAACAACTTTGAAAAGTTCTAAACGCACATACTCAATATTGTTTGGTATCAGAATGGGCCTGTCAACTTCTCTACGTGGTTCGATCAGCCTTGTAAAGCTTCGTCCGTTGCGCTCACTTGATGATTTTCCATAAGAGCCTGAGAGGATATGGCCACCGTGTGCATTCTCCTGGATAAGTGAAAGCGCATGTTAAAACAGTTCAGATATATACTAACCTATTGGAGTATTTAAAGTTCTGAAGCATACAATCACCATTTCCATGCCCACAGGGTATGTGTGGAGGAGTCTGGGATGACAGCACCATAGACGAAGGTTTCTATTTAGTTGCATGCACCAAACAGTTAACCCAAAAGTCTAAGCTGATGAGCAGCAGTGGACAGTATACTCATACCTCGATATTTGGTACAGTTAGAAGTGTAAAAAATGAAGATGTATCAGTTCTACATGGAGTTGAGTGACATAGAGACCAGCTTGTCAGAAGATAAGAAAGGTGGGCACACGAGTGGCAATTAGCTAGAGCGAAGAGGTAGTAAAGCGATTGCAGACAGTGATGGTCATTTTGCAGTTAGTGAGAACCAGTTTTGAGGGGGGGAAATCTCCTTGTCACAGCCTTCAGTACTCACACTAGGAAAATCAACTTGTTTCGCAATCCTTCTCTTAGTAAGAAGAATCATACCTGATGTAGGTCGTCTGGTGACTGTGGCTTCACCTGTTCGCCACTTTTATCAAGCTGGTGTGTACCTCTGACCTCTGGGGGGTACAGCTGACTGTAGCAGTGCGGAAATTGTTCAGGTTGAGATATACCAGGATTTGAAAAGGCTGGTAAAATAGCTGCATCGACATTGTCTGACTCACTTGAGCTTGTTTGAGGCATTTCGTGCGGATGCAATGAGCTTGGACATAGATTGGCAATGATTCGGTCGATATCTGGCATATCATAATTACATGCATTTAGAGAAGCAGCTGTTCTCTGCACAGGCTCATCGTCGATTGGATGCTCTGTCTGCTTTGTCAAGCGCTTACTATGCCTGACAGGGAGCCCTTCATTTGGAGAACTCTTCAAGTTCTTCCTTTTCCTCTTCTGATACCCACTGGTACTCTTGTTTCTCCTTTTCCTCTCTGTACTCCGTCCAGATGTCTCACACTGATCCTTAGTTTGTGTTGGTTCTACATTAGTTGCTTGATCCAGACGATCTATTTTTTCCTGTTCCATGATACTAGAGACATCATTTGTCTGCTGTTTATGCCTAGCAATATCAGGATGCTGCCGTTGTGTCTGGTCTCCACGAACTAAACAGGCTTGTGCCTGTGGTCTCGAGCTTACCTGAATGGAAGACTCTGGTTGTACCTTTTGCAAACCTACAGATTGCGTACCAGCTTGCAATCTAGAATTCCTCATAGCTGACTTCACTGCTGTCTCATTGTGTGGGTCAGCATGTGACTCTTCTCTCTGAACTGACTGTCTAAGGGGCCCTTTTGGTGCTAACATGCTGTGGATTGACGTCTGGGTATAAGTTCTGGATGAACTATATGTATCCTCTCTGTGAGCTGATTGATTGGGATATTGCGCTGGTGTCTGATCAGAGCGAATTGGATGCTTATATCTTTCTACTTGTGCCTGCTCGACAAAAAGGGCGCAAAAACACAATACGATTAGAGTAGAGAAGGAAATCCTGATGGAGGTTTTGGAGAAGGATAACTACAAGACTGTAACTGAATTTGGCAAATCGTGACTTTTTACTCCACTTATTTCCTTGGTATCTTGCATTTTCTTCTTACAACGACACTATTAGATGAATTTTATACCAATGATGGTTGAAACTTAGTCGAGATATTCAACTGAAAATATGATTGATTTAATTTGGTATTGGTGGGGAATGACTATCCCGAACAAAGCTAATAAGTTGTGACTGATTTCTTACTAACACTGATTCCAGCATATATCTGATATCTTGTGTTTTTTCTACAGTAAATAATTTGATGCTTAGAAAGAGAGTGCTAATAAGATCCATTGTAATCCCATGGGCAACTCAAGAAAATGTACATCTTGCAGCCCACACAGAACAATCAAGAGAAGCCTCAGACGACCTTGCTCCACTCATTTTGTACAGTTCGGATGAGCAGCGTCGGGATTCTTGCCACTGGGTAGCGGGACTTTCCTGGACTAACATCACAATACATACTACTAGTAGCAGTCACAAAGAAATCACTCTGTAACACTAGTACAAACACTGTCTACACGCACGGACGCACCTCCGGCGGCTGGCGTGTGTACGTCACGCCGGTTGGGGGAAGCGCGACGACGGAGACTGTTGCAGCAGGCGGGGAGGCGAGGTAGTAAGGCCGGAGGCGCCCGCCGTCGACGACTAGCTCGACGCTGCAGACAGGGCACGGGAAGCGCCTGAGGCCAGCGGGCACGCTCAGCAGGGCGCTGCAGCCGGCGCACGGCATGCGCGCGGGCTGGGGCGGGGGTGCGGGAACGGGCACGGGCACGGCGGCGGCGGGTCCGCGGCCGGGGATGGGCAGCGCCCGGCGCGGGCGTGGCGGCGGCATGAGCTCGGGAGGGAGCGCCTGCTGGGTCCCGCAGTCGGGACAGGCGAACTCAGTGAGGCCCCGTTCCACCTCCAGCGTCTCGCCGCAGCCCGCGCACCGCACCTCCACGAAATCCGGCTGCTGCGGCGGCGGTGCCATCGTTGCCCACCGGAGCGGGGGGATGGGATTGGCTAGGGTTTTCTCTGGGGTCCGTGGGGAACGGAGGTGATGGGAGTGAGATGCGAGTGTGGTGCGGCGACAGCCGACGGATGAAGTGAGACGTCTGTGGCCTACCCCTAGCAACCCTGTCCACGCTGCCCCTCGGGAAAAGAAGAGCTCTGTCTTGTTCCTCGGAGGTGACTTGGCGCCAATTGTTTTCCCGACGAAAAAATTCAACACCGGTTGCGACCTTTTGCTTTTTTTTTTTTTTTGGACATACTAGTTTTAGAAACACGGTACAAACGCAAGCGCTCACATATACGCGCACACACTCATCCCTATGAACGCACACACGCACACCCTACCCCTATGAGCACCTCCGAGAGACTGAGCCGGCGGGTCTTGAGATTGACGAAGTCACCACAGTCGCCTCGCTGTCGACGGGAACGTCGCCTCCCACTGAAAGAAAATTCCGCCTAAATGCGACACACAGGTGTCAAACCTGTGGTTTGAACTCTGATGGGCTGGAGGTACAACCACCCTCCTAACCATCCAACCACAGGTTGGTTCGCTTTGGGGCATACTAGTTGTGATGTAGGTACGTGCAACCAGGCACGTCTCCATAACTAGGAGGACAATTTACGTGTAGAAAAATGGTACTCCCTCAGTCTTAAATTAATTGTCACAAAGTTTGACAAAAGTGGATGTAGCTAACACTAAATTATGTCTAGATACATCCACTTTTGTCAAACTTTGCGAGAATTAATTTGAGACGGCGGGAGTATCTTTTTTGTTTGTCTCCATCTAAAATAAATAAATAAAACTAAATTTGGTTTTCTAAAATGCATAAGTTTTCTCCGTAAAATCAAACCTCACCCATAGAGAATCGTGTGCATGTCCATTTTGTATTCCTTTTTCTTTTGGTAAGTTCCATGGGTTAAAAATAATATAGTAAGTATAGCATGCTTCTCATTAGTGCCTCATTATGTCTAAATTGGAAGCTTAAATTCTAACGAAAAATCAATAAAAAAGTGGAGCTTTTATATAATATTAGGAGGCTCCATGATTTTTTTGGTGTGATTTATTGGACATTTTAAGGTCCCTAAATAAATCCATGAAGTTTAAAATTTTCAAAATTCCAGAGACCCATAAGTACTTATTCAACTCCCTACCGAAATGTTTTATGCATAGATGTCAGATATCTTTAGGCCGAGTACTCGGTGGCACTATGTCTCTATTTCATATAAGCTGAGAAAAATATATCTAATTAGCATCAGGATGGTCACTAACTCACATATATTTTGCGGATATCTTTTAGACCATGCTCTTCTTGCATGACACATTAGGCCTGGTAGACGTTGAAAAGCTGAAAACTAATAAAAATAACTTGTTAACACAAAGAATCATTCTAGATTTACACGACGAAGTTCCCCTCCCTCCGAGCATGGCTGAGCTAATCACGGGTGATTGTAACCAAAACTCTATTTCTGATTAATGCAATTCAAAATTTAAAAAATTAATTTGTAGATTAATTTCTAAAGTAAAGAAGAATGAAATCAAAGAGAGCATACAAACGACGTTTGTTTGTTGGCTTGTTGCTAGCTTGCTGCTGTCTACTGCAGTACATGCTTTGGTCGTCCCGTAGTACATGGATTATTTGCAGTCTGATGATTCAGCAAGTAGTACGACTCGCGGACAACAACAGTCAATCAAAAGAGTGACAATGGTACTGAAGAAAAAGCCCTGGTCTGAACCAATAAGTGCAGTTAAGGATGTGCAGATGACCATCGATGGAGGAAGGCGCTCGTCCAGAATCCTCTGGCTGTTTGAGTAGAAGCGTGCACTGCATAGCTCGTCGATCGATCGGCCGGAGAACCGCACCTTGTAACCTGAGATAAGAATAAATGTTAGCTGGGCCGATGGTGATGTCGTATCTGGCGCACCGCCACATCAAACTCTTTGAGCTAGCAACCCATCTTACCACCTAGGTCTTCCACCTCGTGTCCAAGCGGACCAACCTCGCACCCTTCATGTTCGTGTGGCACGAGATGGACAGGAACAAGCTCGCGGAGCTCTAGTTCGTTCCGGTTTTTCTTGAATCGCGCTACACATCACAAAGCGTCCTAGCTCCATTCTCTCCTCTTTTCTTGGCCTCTCTCCTCTTGGCTTCTCCAGCTCCACCCTGGCATCCTACCTCGACCTCCAACCTCGGACGTTGATATAGGCTTGGCCTCTAGGGTGGCCCGGTCTTCATGGATTGACGCACGAGAGGTGCGGAGATTGGGAAGAACACGATGAACTCACGCACACAAAAGGGGAGATAACTCGTGAAGCCTATGTGGGATCGCAAACCCAAGTCAACAACACGTTAATTGGAACCGATTCCTCTCACCGTCCGGTCCGCTGATCCAACAAAAGCCGCAAGGAGAAGGTTGGCAAGAACTACCGAAATCACGAGGTGAAAGAGTGGCTACTCGGAGAGATTTTAATACAATCCAATAGATGAATCTATGGAGTAGCCATGGATCCCATGGGGAAGTTTCTGCACATGGGAGGGGGAGCACAAGGCCAAATTCTATCTCATATCAACTTTTCCCTAGATCTGGTCCAAGGGGTACATATTCATATCGAAGGGGATAGGTGGGGTGGAAAGGGGAGAGAAAGCCCTCAATTCCCGCAGACGTAGGGCAACCGACACGGGAGGTCGTCCTGGCCGTCCAGTGAGTCTGGGGTGGACGCAGGGCGCCCGTCCTGACGTCGCAGGGGAGCCGGCCTGGGGCTGGGGTGGAGGCCGGGTCGTTCAGGTGCCCACCCAGCCTGAGACGCAGGGAGCCCGGCCCGAGGCTGGCTGCCTCTGAGAAGGGTTCCGGCCTGGAGGCCGGCCTTGCCGGGGCTGCAGGCCGGGTTTCCTGCGCTTCTCTCCTCGGACTTTTTCTCGCTTCTTCCTTCTCTACCATGCGTACACCTTGGACGGCCTTGAGTCATGTGCTTCCTTGGCACCTCCCCTCGCATCCGTACTCGTCGACTCATACATAGCAATGCACGGGGTAGATGGTCAAGTAGTATACCATCCAAAGGGGTACGAAATGGGTTATCGAAGAGGAATGAGTTCACCTTCTGAATCATGGTCATTTGACATATGATGGAGTGTGAGACATACCCAGTGGGATGGGTCGCGATGCATCATCTCCCCCCACTTGAAAAAGACTCGTCCTCGACGCTAACTCGTCATCAACGTGTAGAGGAGGTAGATGGATTGTCGTAGAAGTCGAAGTCACCATGTGGTTGTTCTTGATGGAAAGGGAATGGTAGCTCTTCAATGTTCCTTTGGCCTTCTGAGAGTGCATTTCGTTTTCCCAGTGTTTTGTGTGTTAGTTAACATTACTAAGTACAGTATTTATCGAGGTGTTAAGTGTGCAGGTGTTATACTTAACATCAGCATCGATCACCAAAAAGATCGGTGAAGATTGGGCTAAGAGATTTGGGACAGTGAGGAGCCGGATTATTCTAACCGGATTATTCTAGGAAACCAGATATTCCGGTTAGGATAGTTTATGTCCAGTTTGGGACAGAGATGAGCCAGAATATTGGTACCGGATTATTCATATCGTACCGGATATTTCGGTTGAAGAAGTTTTGCTCAAAATCGGCTAAGGACTCGAGGTGGAACTCACAGAACCCTACCGATTATTTGAACCGGATTATTCCCTCGCAACCGGAATATCCGGTTCAGGTGCCTGCGCAGGACATAAGCAAACCATATTATTCATACCGGATTATTCAGCCTCAGTCGGAATATCTGGTTTAAGTCAACGAGTTCGAGCAGATTTGGAGGAATATCTCGACCGGATATTCCGATCCAAACTTGGACCGGATATTCCGGTACCTCATTTTCAGCTCAAACGGCTAGATTTGAGGAGGGGGTATAAATACCCCTCCTCTTCCTCCTTGAGCTCTAGTTCTTCCCCAAGCATTGAATAGCATTTATTGAGCTCACCAAATCCGCAATTACTCCCAATCCCTCCCACCAAACTCGTAGATCTTTGAGGATTGAAGGAGAAGGCCCCGATCTACATCTTCACCGAGCCGTTCTTCATTTCCCCTCATTCACTTGAGGGATTTGAGTCTAGGGTTTCCATTTGTGGAGAACCTAGACATCTTGTTATACTTGGTGATTCTTGGAGTTGGGAGCCCCCAATTCGGCTGTGGGTCTGTGCCCCAAGCTTGTTTGTAAAGGATTCGATTCCCGCCTCAAAGGGGGTCAATAGTGGAAGGTGGACTAGGCCTTTGTGGCGGGGTTCGTCGGAGAATAGGGTGAGGCCTTTGTGGCGTTGAGTAGGCCTTTGTGGCGGGGTTCATCGGAGAATAGGGTGAGGCCTTTGTGACGTTGAGTAGGCCTTCGTGGTGAGCTCACACCCCTCCAACGAGACGTACTCCCTTAACAAGGAGGAACTCGGGATTACATCGTGTCTCCGCGTGCTTCATATAGGTTACCTCGTTCCCTTCCTCCTTTACTTGTATTTGCATTGTGCTTGTTGTTATCCTTGTCATATAGGTAAATTATCCTTAGTTGCATTATCTAGATAACTTACCTTTGTGTCAAGCCTAATCTCGAAGAAAAATAAAAATTGGTCGTAGCACCTATTCACCCCCATCTAGGTGCCCATACTTACTTTCAATTGGTATGAGAGCCTCGGCTCTTCTATCGGGCTTAACCGCCTAAGAAGTATGGTCGATGATACGGTGACCGCCGGTTCCGCTGTGCATGTCTCTATGGATGATCTCAATGAGTTGAAAAATTCATTGTCCTCATCCATGGAGAACAAAATCAAAGAATTGCGTCAAAAGTCTTGATGCAATTCATGAAAGCCAAGGAACCGGAGGCTTCCGATTCATCTCCTTCGGACGAAGTTCCGGAGGGCACCAAGAAAGGGAAAGATGGTGAACTACCTAAAGATGCTTCCGCTGAAAATACCACCGATAATGGCACGGAAGGTGGTGGAGAGTTTCATTTCGTCAAAGGACATTATGATCCCGACCCTCATGTCCCACATCCTCATATAATCCCTAGAGGAGATCCACCTAAAATTGATGCATACTCTTTTAGTGAATGGCAATATTACATGGAAACTCAGTTGAACTCTTCTTGTATAGAACTTTGGAGGGTCACTCGAGATGGATACAAGCCACATGAACCCGAGAACTTGACAAGAAGAGAAGTCTTAGATTGTCAACTCAACTACACCGCCTTGTCTATTCTTCAACAAGCCATGGGTCCAAACCACATGCCTCATCTTCAACAATATTCCACCGCCAAGGAAACATGGGATGCTGGGCAATGAGAGCATGCAAAGGAATAGGTATGATGCCTTGAGCAATGAGGCCGAAGGGTTCTATATGAATGATGGTGAGAACCATGAAGACATGTACCGAAGACTCAAGACACTTGCCACCACATTCAACAATGTTGGTGCCAAGTACATTGATGATGGATCAAGAGGAAGTACATGATTTCTCTCATGCCTTTCGAGCCCATGTACTTGAAGAGCATTCAAGGAAGACATGACTTTGCTTATTTGACCTCAACCCAAGTGATGCAAGAGGTGTGCTCCTATCAAGTGCAAACACAAAATGCTCTTGACAACCATGCTAGGGCCCTAGGGATGCACAAAGGAGCATCGGTTGCTTTGAAGGCCAAGGTTGTGTCAAGAGAGGTTGAGTATGAATAAGAGTGCATTGAGGACTTGGCCCCGTTGAAGGATCAAGAGTATGACCTCGTGCTCAAGGATGTCGTTGCTCTTACCATGCAAAAGTTTTGGAAGAATCCTTCCAAGGCCAAGGCCTATGTTTAGGAGAAGACCAAGTCTCGCTATGGAAATGAAGGGACTCAACGAGTGAGGTCTTGATTCAATTGTCAAGACAAGCACCATTTCATTGCGGAGTGTCCCTATGAAAATAGAGAACATCAGAGTGGCAAGCTCATTCGCAAGGACAAGTCCAAGGTTGCTTACAAGAAACCTAACTTCAAGAAGAAACTCTTCAACAAGAAATCTCCCACCAAGTTTGTGCTTGTGACTCAAGATGAGTATGACTCCGGAAGTGATGAAGAAGAAGAAACCACTAGTGAAGTGGCCGCTCTGGCTATTGCTACTACTCCATCCTCTTCATCACTCTTTGAATCCCCCAATGAGAATCATCCTCAACTCAATGCCAAGTGCTTCATGGCTAAGGCCTCGGAGGTATCACCTGATCCCAACTCTAAGACTCAAAATGAATTGCTAAACCATGATAGTCTTAGAGTAGAAGATGAAATTATCTATTTGGAACGCTTTATGTCTAACGTGCAAGGTGAGACCGAGAAGTACTTTGATCACCTCATGAGCCAATTGGGAGAGGCCCATGAAGCTATTGAGAAGAAAGGTGAGATTGAGAGATGGGATGCAGATGATATAGCATCTCTTTCCATGACTCTTGAGGAAGAGCATAATGGTAGAATTTCTCTTGAAGAGGAACTTGAATCTATTGAAGAGTCCAATAATGAAATTGTTGCTAATATCACTAAAGAACGTGACCTTGCAATTGCTAAATATAAAAAGGCTAAAAAGGATAAGCTTGAGTTTGGGGCTGGTCATGAGAAACTAACCGAGGAGTCTGGAAAACTCACCGAGGCTCACAAGGCTTTGGAGAGTGATTGCTCTACCCTCAAAGAGTTACATGAACAACTTCAAACTCAACTTAATCAATTCAACTCACCTAGCACCTCTACTTCTTCTTGTGATCATGCAAATATTATTGAAGAAAATTCTAGGTTGAAGGATGAGCTAGCAAGGCTCAAGGGCAAGAGCCCTCAAGTTGAGAATGTTGTGACCTCTAGTCCTCAAGTGGTTGTTGCTAGACCACAATTGAGTGCTCCTAGGCCACAAGTGGGCAAGCAAGGTCTTGGTTATGTTGCCAAGAAGAAGAACAATAAGAATACCAATAATAGTGCTTCGAGTGGTATTGTCATTAGGGACAACACTACCCAAAGCATTCCCGCACAGGCTAACAATGTTGCCTCTAGTGGTGGTGTCATGAGGGACACCACTACTCGTAGCATTTCCGTAGGAACTAACAATCCCCACCATTTATTATATGTTGATTATTATGGTGTTGTGCAAGATAAATATGTTGGTCCTATTGAGGGTTACATTGACTATACCATTTGGATCCCAAAGACCCTTGTTGCTAACATGAAGGGACCCTCCTCGGGTCCTAACTCTAGTCAATGATCTCTTGCAGGACTATGCTTCCGGTGGGAGTAAATGGATAATTGATAGTGGATGCACTAGTCATATGACCGGAAGCAAAGAACTCGTGACGGAGTTGCGCCCAAACGATTTGAATACAACCGTCACTTTTGGAGACATGTCCAAGTCTAAGGTATCGGGGTTTGGCAAGGTTGTGATTGCTCCTGATATCACTATCGTGGACGTCATGCTTGTTGAATCCCTTGGTTACAATTTACTTTCAGTTCGTTCTTTAGGGAAGGTGGGTTACTCCGTCTTCTTTGATCCTGACATTGCGGTTCTTTTCGGGAGCAAGACTCTTGACGTCGCATACGTGGGACATGTTGAAAATGAGTTGTTTGTGGTGGAATTCTTGAAGTCTACCACCTCGTAAGCAATGTGTCTTTTCAGAAAGGCTGACGTGGGGTGGTTGTGGCATCATCGCTTATCCCATGTCAACATGAGAACTTTGCAAAGTCTTCACAAAGGTGGCCTTATCCTCGGACTAAAAGAAAATATTTCCTTTTCCAAAGATCGCTGTTTGTAGGTCGTGTGTTGAAGGAAAGATGCATGATGTCGCCCACAAGGCCAAGACTATTATCTCATCAAAGAGGATCTTGGAACTTCTCCAGGTTGATCTCTTTGGTGCCGTGCCCGAGGCAAGTCTTGGTGGCAAGAAGTATTACTTGGTGATTGTGGATGATTATTCAAGATACAATTGGGTTTATTTCTTCAAGTGCAAGAGTGAGACTCAACAAACCATCATCGACTTCGCCAACCAAGTGCAACGTCAACACAATATGCAAATCATGGATATTAGGAGTGACAATGGCTCGGAGTTCAAGAATTACACTTTGAATGAATTCCTTAGTGATGACGGTATTCGTCATCAATACTCGCCACTTACACTCCTCAACAAAATGGTGTTGCCTAAAGGAAGAATCGCACACTCTTGGATACGGCAAGGACCATGTTGGCGGAGTATTCTTCTCCCCAATATTTATGGGCCGAGGCCATATCCACCGCATGCCACTCCTCCAACCGCCTCTACATCCGCAAGGGCTTGGACAAGACTCTATATGAGTTACTCACCGGAAACAAACCCAACGTCTCCTACTTCTGTGTATTAGGTTGCAAGTGCTTTTATTTGATCAAGGGTGTTCGGTTGTCTAAATTTCAATCCAAAACTATTGAGGGTATATTTGTTGGTTACGGTGCCGAATCCCACACTTATAGAGTCTATGACAAAACATAACGGATTTTCATATAATCATGTAGTGTGGCTTTCAAGGAAAATGACGGCTCCCAAGTGGCGCAATTTCATGTTTCTAATGTAGATGTTGAAATGCCTCGAGAAGCCATAGGAAGGATGGGTCTGGGATTTTTCTGCCCCATTGAGGGACACCTTATGGCGACTCGAGAAGGACTATGCTCTACTCAAGTAGAGCCCTCCTCTACAATAGAAGAACCTGCCAAGGAGCCAAGTGATGCACCTAACCAACAACATGTTGAAGACCCTCCTCTCATTGACCAAGTTAATACGCAAGATGCAACCACTCCTATCATTCATGCTAGTCAAGGTCAAGGCCAAGATCAACCATCCTCATCCTCTTCTCCTCAGGTTGAAGCAAATGTTGAAGTTGTTGTTGATGATGATGATGATGATCAAGGCCAAGTTGGTCAAGACGGGGACCCAAGATAAATATGATCAAGTGATTCATCCTCGCAATAATGAGGAGATCGAAGCCCGTCGTGCTAGAAGGATAAGAAGATCTTTGAAGCATATTGATGCCCAAGACGACAAAGTGTTGGAAGATGTTCAAACTAGAAGATCCACAAGAAGGCAATTGGATCATTTTAGTGAGCATAAAGCTCACATATCTATGATGGAACCAAAGAAAGTGTTTGAAGCTCTTGAGGACTCCGATTGGGTTGAAGCTATACATGATGAGCTCAATAACTTTGAGCGCAACAAGGTTTGGAGATTATTTGAGAAGCCCAAAGATTGCCACAATGTTATTGGCACTAAGTGGATATTCAAGAACAAGCAAGATGAGCATGGCATTGTTATAAGGAATAAGGCAAGATTGGTGGCACAAGGTTACACTCAAGTTGAAGGCATTGACTTTGATGAAACATATGCTCCTGTGGCTCGCCTTGAGTCCATCTGTATCCTTCTTGCATATGCATCTTCGCATAATTTCAAATTGCAACAAATGAATGTCAAAAGTGCTTTCTTGAATGGTCCACTCAAAGAGGAGGTATATGTTAATCAGTCTCCGGGGTTCGAGAACCTAAACTTCCCTAACCATGTCTACAAGCTTGATAAGGTGTTATATGGACTTAAACAAGCACCACATGCGTGGTATGAGCACCTTAGAGAGTTATTGGATGACTGTGGTTTTGAAGTTGGGAAGATCGACCCCACTCTCTTCACAAAGAGGGTAAAGGGAGAGCTTTTCATATGCCAACTCTATGTGGACAATATTATCTTAGGATCAACTAACCAAGCTTTCAATAATGAGTTCTCAAAGCTTATGACTGACATGTTTGATATGTCCATGATGGGAGAGCTTACATTCTTCCTTGTCTTTGAGATCAAGCAATTGGCTCATGGGACTTTCATTTCTCAAGCCAAGTATACCCAAGACATGCTCAAGAGGTTTAATTTGCAAGGTGAAAAAATAAATCCATCTCCTATGCAAGTCAAGTGCCACCTCAAGCGCAACCCGGATGGTAAATATGTGGACCAAAAATTGTATCATTCTATGATTGGTTTGTTGCTTTATCTTTGTGCATCTAGGCCCGATATCGTTTTGAGTGTAGGTGTGTGTGCAAGGTATCAAGCGGATCCTAAGGAAAGCCACTTAGTGGCGGTCCATAGGATCTTTTGGTATTTGGTTCATACCTCAAGGTTTGGTTTGTGGTACCCAAAGGGGGCACAATTCTCTCTCAAGGGCTACACGGATTCCGATTGGGCCGGTGATCAAGATGATAGGAAGTCCACTTCTGGGGCTTGCCAATTCCTTGGTAGATCCTTGGTGAGTTGGTCTTCCAAGAAGCAAAATTACATATATCTCTCCACCGCTGAAGCCGAGTACGTGGCCGCCGCAAGTGCTTGCGCCCAACTGCTATGGATGAGGCAAACCCTCAAAGAGTATGACGTTTATTTGGATAAGGTGCCTCTCATGTGTGACAATGAAAGTGCCATCAAGATCGCTACAACCCCGTGCAATACACAAGGACGAAGCATATTGAGATTCGTCACCATTTCATCCGAGACCATGTGGCAAGAGGTGATATTGCACTAGCTTATGTGCCCACCAAGGACAATCTCGCGGATATCTTCACTAAGCCACTCGATGATGCAAGATTCATGTTCTTGAGGAATGAACTAAACATCATTGATTCTAGGAGTTTGACTTGAGGATCTTGCACACACCCCTATAGTTGAGACGTGTTTGGGTTTAGGTGTAGGCATGGACATAGGGGGAGTGTTACCCTAACACATTGGGTTATCCCTCCCCATTATGCCCATAGCAAAAATTCATTGTTATCTCTCTTTTTCTAATGTTGAATTGTGAGCTTCAATGTTGAGAATCGGCAATGCACCCAATATATATCTTCGCGGTTGCATACCATGATCTCTTACATGGTGTCTTAGGCCACCAACCTCTTCGTTGTGAAGAGTTGGATCTTAGTTGGGGTTTATTCGATATTTCATTGCATTTCTATGGTTTTCCCTCGCTAAGTGTTTTTTCGTAGGAAAATCTCACTCAATTGGTCTTTTTTGATTGTTTGATTCTTTCATTTGAGCGGGATAAGTACTACTTCCAATTTGGTATTTCTATCCTAAGCCTTTCTACCCCAAAACCAAACTCTATCTAGCACATTTGTCAATCCATTGAAACTAGGAAGTTCCGAATCAGAAGGAAGTCGGAATTTCCGGTTCAGTTTTGAACCGGAATATACGGGTGGTACCGGAATATCCGGTTTATACTTGAACCAGAATATCCGGTCCGGAGAATCTCCACATATTTGGAGAGGCACAGGGGGAGGCAGTTCGTACTCTTTTCTTCCCCAAGTCCTCTCCTCCTCCACCACGCCGCCACTTTGATTCTCGGCCTCCTGGGCCAATTCCTCCACGGGATCTGTGAGTTCTTGCCCGGATCTTGTTCTCCTCCTCCTTGGGAGCATTTCCATCCAAGCATCTTCATCCATGGACACCGGTAAAGTTCAGATCTTTTGAATCTTGGTGCCATAACCCTACCTCTCCATGGATTTGTGTTTTTCTTGTCAATGATTGGTAGTGATTGCTCCTTAAGGTATCTTATGCATGCTAGAGACAATAGGTTAGATTCCCATGTCACCGATCTAGTTTTTGAATCTAGGTAAGATCAATATAGTGCTGGAATCGTGCACCCGGAATATCCGGTTCAGTTGTGAACCGGAATATCCGGTTATGTTCTGTCATGAAATCGGAATATCCGGTACATAACTGAACCGGAATATCCGGTTGAGTTCTATCGCTAATTTCACCAGTGCTAGTTTGCTCCTAACTAGAATTACTTCTCGATCGTTGGGTGGACTCTTCCCTATTGTTTTGACGTATGATTCCTCCATTGTTAGACATATGTGCACTTACCCCTATTGCTTCCTCTATGTTTCTACTTCACAGGTAGCTCTCCCGCTGACAAGTTGGGCCCTCGCAAGCGTCCTTCGTACAAGGACACTAGTGATGATGATCCCGGTGACTCTCTCCCTCCAAGGAAAGCTATTGCCAAGAGCAAGACTCTCTCCTTGAAGCCATCAAGGAAGAAGAAAGGAAAGGAAGTTAGGAAGAATTACAAGCTGGAGATCACCACTCAGGAGTATGCTCAGATCCGTCAGAAGGATTGGTACACCACTCCCCGTGATGTTGAGTGTGAGGATGCTCGGTTCTGGTGCTTGGAGTAGTCCTATATCTATGCGAACATCTATTCTGACTACAAGTTCCATATCCGTCAGATGCATCCCACCAGGTTTCAGTTGATCAGGGACAAGGAAGAGTTTGCTAATGCTGCTAGTATCATTGAGAGGTTTGGTCTTGTGAAACTTCTGGAGACTCAATGCCCCTACAACACCGAGCTCATTGTTCAGTTAATGTCCACTCTGGTTTTCGACTCCGGTGTTCCGTGTTGTCTGAAGTGGATGACTCAGACCACTCCTTGTGAGGTTCCTTTTCACAGGTTGGGTCGTCTGCTTGGGTACCAGCACAACTCTCATCCTCCACTTGGTCACTTTATGCATGATGTGGAGAGACCACAGCGAGAGAGGTCCATGGCTGAGATGTATGCTCCTGGTTACGTTGTTGGGAAGTTGGAAGGGCTCCTCCCATTCTATGATCAGCTTGTGCGCCTCTTCCGGTCATTCTTGGTCCCCAGTGGAGGTAACAATGATGCTCTCACTAGTCCGCTTTGCAACCTTCTGATTCTGGCAAAGCAGTGTATGGAGGATGAGGATCCTACTGCGTCTTACACTGTGGATGTCATGGATATTATCTTCAATGATCTACGCAATGCTATGATTGGTGGGAACACCATCCCTTATGGACCATATATTATGATGTTGATCAAGGATACCATGAAGAGAGAGTTTCGTGAGCTGCCTATGCAAGACCATGCCTTCAAGAAGTTTTACATCAAGAGGAAGAAGGTGGTACGTTCTCATGTTCCTCCTCCTGAGGGTGGTTCCTCTATGGGAGGTGTGGCCCCTTCTAGTGCTCGCCAGTCTGATTCTTCCACCACTCTGCGCAATGTCAGAAAGCTTTCCTTGTTTCAGCGCAATGTGTTGTGCATGAAGGTGGATATTCACAAGGAGAAGTACCAGGCCTACCGCGGGGACATAGCCTTGTCTAGCTCTCAGCGTAAGATTCTTAACCATGTGAGTGGTGCTACTAGTGATCTTCCTGCTCCCCTTGTTCCAGAGACTTATTCTTAGTGGTCTGCTAGAGACCGCACTCCTTGGGAGCGGATTGAGGAGGCTCTCCATGCCACTACTGCTTCTTCTAGTACTCTTGTTGGCGATGGTTTCAATGAGGAAGATAAGGACGTGGACGAGGATCTTGAGAGGGCTGCTGAGGGAGCTTCCGATGCGTCAGCAGGAGAGTCGTATGAGCACTCGGATGCTTAGCTTGTCTTTGGGACGCTAGCATCACTACCCCTCTCCTTTTTGGTGTCTCGATGCAAAAGGGGGAGAAGTAGTCTTAGACCTACGGTATTTGCATGGGTTTCGGGCACAAGCATATGCTTTTACCATTTCTTGAGAGATTGTGTCCATTTAGTCTTATTCGTGAACTATTTGCTACTTATTGTCTCGTTTAAAACTATGTGCTATTATGATTATCTTTATATATGTTGAGGATATTATTGTGATTGGGTATTATTGTTATCATCTCTTCGCACAAGGTATATTTCTCTTCTTCTCAACATATTGTCTATATCGTTTTACTTTGGCATGTTTGCTACTTGTTGGAAATTACTCTCCTTGTATTATTGCATCTTTGCATTTGAGGCAAACAAAAGATGTGCATATAGATAGGGGGATACATTGATATCCCACAAGTATAGGGGATCGTGTGTAGCATTTTCGATAAGTAAAAGTGTCGAACCCAACGAGGAGCTAAAGGTAGGATAAATATTCTCTAAAGTTCAATCAACCACTGATACAACTCTACACACACTAAACGTTTGTATTATCTAGGAAATAAATTAGAGCAATAATACGGGTATGAGAGATAGCTTTGCAAGATAATAAATACAAGAAAGTAAATGTTAGTGTTGCAGCAATAAAATATACTAAATAACCATAAAAGAACAGTACCATGAGTGTGGAAAAGTAGTCATAATTGTGGTGGCTTTGTCCAAGATTAATTAGTGAAGATATCGGGTTCATTGTCTTCGATGCAGTTTTCTATGTGGGAGAGGCAAAGCTAACAAGCTTTCAGTATCCAATGATTTCAAGTACTTATGATTGGAACTCTAGCAAACATCCGTAACTACTAGAAGATACATTAATGTAAAAATACCCAACCATAGCCGTAAGTTAATGGTCCTCTTACTCCCATACGTGCAACTAACCGGTTTGAGTCCTTAGGTTTCTGTCACTCCAGTAGAACTACACCCCTTCCTTTGCACATACTACTAACCCTATGGTGTTGATCCAAGCGCGCACAAATATAATGAACACCAAAGGACAGTACCATATCAACATACAACTCTAATGAACCAAAGACATTCAACCAAGCAATCAAAAGACAAATAAACTACACAAACATGACATAGATCATAGGATAAATATAATAGCATCAAACACCATGTTTACATAGGACGGTACAGAGGTTTGTGGGAGGATGAACCATTGAATACAAGGAGGAGATGATGATGAAGGTGTTGGTGAAGGCGGCATCATGGCGGAGAGGATAGAGAAGGGGCAGCACGTGAGGTGCAGGGCGGCGCAGGGGGCTCCTCCTGCGCCTCCCGGCCATCATGGGGGAGCGCCGCCTCTTAGCCCTCTTCCTCCATGGCTTCTTGGTGTTGTAGATGAGCCCTCCCCCATGGAGATGAGACCATGGAGAGGCAAAATTCGTGGCTTTTGGTGGCTGCCCAAGAATTAGGGGTTTCCTCTCCTTATATGTGATGGGACAATGCTCCCCGGCCCTCCGATGGATGTCCCCTTGATCCAAAGGCTCTTGGGCACCTCTAGAACCTTCCTAGGGACCCCTCTCGGCCCCAAAGTCGTGGCTTGGCCGAATCCATCAAATATGGTAGGAGTTGGACTTAATCCCGTCACCGATTCCCGTAATCCCGTAATCATATATATCCTCCAGTAAAATAGGTCCACAGGTCGCATATGAAATCGGATTGGGATGTTCTTGGGCTTAAATGAAAGGTGTGGAAATTTCCAACAACTTTGTAGGCAATTTGATCTTCAGTTGAAGTTGTCTTTGGGGTAAAACGGATGATCTCTAAAAACTGTTGGTGGACAGATTTCAGGAAAGTCAGAGTCCTTTTCCAACAAGTCTCCTTTTATGTTTTCTTGTTAATTCCTAAACATCAAAGAGTAAAACAAGAACATTGTGCACTCTTGCAACTATTAATAGTTTATTCCAAATAAATCATAAACTTTATATAAAAACAAGTGTCAAAAGCATAATATTAGCATGAAACAATCAAAAATTATAGATACGTTATGGACATATCAGACATTTCCATTTTGTTTCAAACATGTTTTCGTCAAGGTTTTATTGCAAATCTTAGTATTGTCATCTAGCACCAAAAAATGGGAGATTGAAAGTGCATTTCGTTTTTCCGGTGTTTTGTGTGTTAGTTAACAATACTAAGTACAGTATTTATCGAGGGGTTAAGTGTGCAGGTGTTATACTTAACATCGGCATCGATCACCAAAAAGATAGGTGAAGATTGGGCTAAGAGATTTGGGAGAGTGAGGAGCCGGATTATTCTAGCCGTATTCTAGCCAAAAAGATCGGTGAAGATGAGCCGGAATATTGGTACCGGATTATTAATATCGTACCGGATATTCCGGTTGAAGAAATTATGCTCAAATCGACTAAGGACTGGAGGTGGAACTCACAGAACCCTACCAGATTATTTGAACCAGATTATTCCGTGTCAACCGGAATATCCGGTTCAGGTGCCTGCGAGGACAGAATCCAACCGGAATTATTCAGCCTCAGTCGGAATATCCGTTTTAAGTCAACGAGTTCAAAGCAGATCTGGAGGAATATCCCGGCCGGATATTCCGGTCCAAATTTGGACCGGATATTCCGGTACCTCATTTTTAGCTCAAACGGCTAGATTTGAGGAGGGGGTATAAATATCCCTCCTCTTTATCCTTGAGCTCTATTTCTTCCCCAAGTATTGAATAGCATTTATTGAGCTCACCAAATCCACAATTACTCCCTATCCCTCCCACCAAACGCGTAGATCTTTGGAGGATTGAAGGAGAAGGCCCCGGTCGACATCTTCACCGAGCCGTTCTTTATTTCCCCCTCATTCACTTGAGGGTTTTGAGTCTAGGGTTTCCATTTATGGAGAACCTAGACATCTTGTTATACTTGGTGATTCTTGGAGTTGGGAGCCCCCAATTTGGTTGTGGCTGTGTGCCCCAAGCTTGTTTGTAAAGGATTCGATTCCCGCCTCAAAGGGGATCAATAGTGGAAGGTGGACTAGGCCTTTGTGGCGGGGTTCATCGAAGAATAAGGTGAGGCCTTTGTGGCGTTGAGTAGGCCTTCATGGAGATGTCACACCCTCCAACGAGACGTACTCCCTTAACAAGGAGGAACTCAGGATTACATCGTGTCTCCGCATGCTTCATATCGGTTACTTTGTTCCCTTCCTCCTTTACTTGTGTTTGCATTGTGATTGTTGTTATCCTTGTCATATAGGTAAATTCACCTTAGTTTCATTATCTATAGAGCTTACCTTTGTGTCAAGCCTAATCTCGAGGAAAAATTAAAATTGGTCGTAGCACCTATTCACCCCCCCTCTAGGTGCCCATACTTTACTTTCATCTTCATGTAACCTACAAAGGTCACAAGAAAGACAAAACAACACTCAAAGAGTAGAGAATTCTTGAAGTTCATAGCATGGGTTTTTAAGTAGAGGGAAGGCACCTTAGAAAGATGTCGATGTAGTTGTCTTGTAAGATCCTCCGTCATAGAAAGGTGGTCTCTTCCATAGGTAGAACCTACACACCAAAGACCAAGCAAACCATGTGTATGCAATATAGAGTAGCACATCATTGATGACATGTACGTTCTTGTTCATAGCACTGTTAGCACAACATAAATATATGAAATCTAGTGCACATGCAAGGTCAAGGTGCAAGCAAGTCATTGAAACATCTCCAAAATGTGAGAATATAAAATCTCCATAAAACTTTGAGGGGTTGCACACAAAGCATTAGAAATGAAAGTTTGTCAAAATCCTTGGTGCAATAAGAAGAGACATTGGCAAAAAACACAAGATGAAGAATGTCCAAATTTTATCATCATGGGTGCAATCAAAGCATAGGAAAGAGCAATTTTTCGACATTTTTGTTGCAACACCAATGGAAGGGAAACCAAAACACTCATGTCAAGACATGCTCAAAATATCATTGTGGTTGCAAGCAAGCCATCAGAAATAACAATTGTCCATCATACTTGTTGCAACACACAAATCATCTATATGAAAGATCAACGAAGCATTTTTGTCACAAAGGAGAACAATATCACAAACATGTTTGTAAACAAACCAAAGGGAAGAGAAAGTATTCGATGTGTTTGATGCAAAACATGAGAAAGGTATTAGAGCCGGGTTCGATCCGCAACACCGTTTTATTATGCTCTCAAGAGCCCGTTTTGTCAACTCATGTTCAATTGAGGTTGACATTAGCATGCGGGTACTCAAATAAACAAAAGACCAAATTAAGAAATTTTGTTTGCGATAAATGCACACATCATCCATCATGACATGTCTCTTCATTTGCACATGGTCAAAAACATCAAAATCAAAAAGGAAGTATGAAATGTGTGGATGGTCACAATGCATGATGAAGGTTTGAGCAAGCTCAACAAGCGAAAGCGAAAAATCTCCATAAAGTGAGGATGCTAGGGGGCAAACTCATTTGAAATCAGAGTGATATTGTTGCAAACCAAGCATTTGAAAGAACAATTGTTCAACATTTTGGTTGCAACAATAGGAGAAAAATGCAAGCACTTGGGGCAAAGCATGTCAATGACAATATCATCAAAGACAGGTTCATCCATCACATGCAAGCAATCATCATTCATCATGTCCACTAGTGGGAACATGGTCACATCAACACACATACCTTTGTCATCCCGCTCATGTGAAGTAGGTGTTGTGGTAGTAGGGACTTTCAAGTGGCCGACTTGTCCATCTTGATGAAGACATGGGGTGGCATCACCTTCATCCACCATATACATCTTCTTCTCCATAGGAAGCACCGTCTTTAGGATTATCATCTCATCATGCATGGAACCTAGTACATCATGAGGAAACACACTAGAGGTAGAGTGTGAGTTGGTAGAATACGAAATGTGGATGCACTCAATCTCACATATGGTGGAGTCACTCATCTCACATGCTCTCTCACTCATGTGGGCTAAGTGGCTCTCATGCTCACATGGGATTGGTACCATCTCGTAACACATGCACATAGGGGTAGGCTCTATATCCTCAACTCCATACACCTCCTTGGTTGAAGGGAAAATCTCATGCTCAACCTCATCATCCTTATTGCCTCCAAGTGTGTGAGCCATAAGATTGGCATGATCAATCGCCTCCATTGCCTAAGGGAAACTCCCATGCTAGGCTTCTCCACTTGACGCACCATCTTGGTTTCCTCCTTGGCAATCCCACATAACATGGCCATTTCCATTGCATATGGGGCATAAGATGGCTTCATCTTGAATTAGGCTCATGGTGTTGTTGGGAGTGGTGCTCAAACCAACATCATCATCCACTACAAGAAAACTGGCCCGTAGAGTCACTATTTTGGTACTGTAGAGACACTTAGATTGTCTTTACAGAGTTGTAGAGGCATTACCAAAGTGTCTCAAAAGTGTCACTACGGGCAGTGTGTCTTAGACTATAGAGTCATATTACAAAATGCCTATACATGACATAAGGTCACTTTGTAGGGACACGAGATTGTGTATCTACATACATAGAGATGCTTCAAAGATACACTTGGAATGTGTACATATAAGTATAGAGACACTTTCATGCGGCATTCTAGCTTGTCTCTAACAAGAACAAAAGCATTTTGTTGTGGCACTGCTTCCATCTCTAGAAATGTAGACACATTTAAGTGAGCCATTTTATTTAGTCTCTAAAACTATAAAGGCCAAGTGTAGAGACATACGTACTGTCCCTTTTAAAAAATGTAGAGGCATTTTTATGACACTTTTTCTTATCTTGAGACATACATAAAGAGTATATAGAGGCGATTTGCGTACTGTCCCTTTTTAAAAATGTAGAGGCATTTGTATGACATTTTTTCTTATCTTGAGACATACATAAAGAGTATATAGAGGTGATTTGCATGTCTCGAGACACATAATATTGTGTCCTGCCAAAGATAAAGAATTTTTCACTTTAGAAAATAGACACCATTGAGATTCAATAAAAGCATAATACACCTACTCCCTCCGTTGAGGTTCAGAATTATAGATGACTTGTTTGTATAAATACGGATGTAACTATATATTAAAAGATGTCTAGGTACATCCATATGCATACAAACACGTCATCTAATTCCGAGCTGAGGGAGTACTAATTATAAATACGACATTGGAAAAAAAGATGATTAAATATTCATTTATACAAAAGGTCAATGTACCGAGGGTTCACTAATTGGTAATAAAAATATGAGTCATGATATCTAAAACACAGAAACCAAACGTTGAGAGCTAGACGACCATGAAAGGAAAACTAGAAACCAAACACGAAAGGAATAACCACTTGCTAGATAGCCTTAATAATACTACATAACACCAGACCAAACTAAGAACTTTAAGATTTCCCTCCTGAGCTCTTGTCATCAGCCACCATATGGAGCTAAAATATAGGAAACCTACAATCACCGAACCAATGTCATTTCAGTCTTACGAGCAAAAATATACATATGTTGTATTTCTCCAATCATAGGTTCAAATAAATTACCACTGCAATATCAGTGAGGCATGCTATCTCACTTTGAATCATCTTTTACTCTCTTAACCTGTAAAACAATATCAATTCCTCTGTGAATTAAGAAATTCATTTCAAAACTAGGAATACTAATTAAAATGCATTAAATCAAACTTACATGAGTACATGGCCAAGCAATGCAATGACCAATCGCATCTTCTACAGTTTGGAAATCCCCAAATGGTCGAGGCAGTTTTTCACCTCCAAATCTACTGACATCTAGAACAGTGATTGCCCAAAATGCATCACCAAGCATATCCCCTCCTACCACATATTTGCTGTCTCTGCTTTCAATTATCCCCTTACCAACCACCAAGCCTTTACTTCTAGGGTTCAATGCTACCAAGACAACATTTTTCTGTTTCTGTAAAATAAACAAACAATCAATACGAGGTTATGTGACTTATCTCTAAATTATAGGATTCCAAATACCTTTTGTGTAGTCTTATGTTTCAGAGATTCCTTTGTTGTGGATACCTATAATAAACCAAATACAGTAAGAATAATAAGAGGATATTATTTTCTAGATAACAACATAAAAACAAATAACTAGTCGCAAGAATTTCAAAAAGAACCTTCACAAATTTTCGTTCATGTGATGAAGAAGAATCCTGACAATGCTTGTTAGATTTAGCTGCATGTGCATGCTGCATTATCGACCAAACATATTCAGTATGAGGCATTCCAAAGCATTCAAGTCAGGAAAATAATTAGACATAACGGATTAGAAATTCAGTATCACAACAATCAGTTAGACATGCATTTAACGAGAATCCATATACCGAATAACAAACAACAATACTACCTTCATCTTTTTAATTGAAGTACGGATATTTTCACTTGATTCAGCAGTATTGACTCTTTTCGAAACATTCACCTATGATAGAATCAAGAATAACTTAATAATAGTTAAAGATCAGAACATTGTGTCTTTATTTCCATGAAAGAAGCATAGTTATTTACTACAATACATATAGAAGTATCTAGAAATTTTATAATGCAAATACCTGCTGTGAAGTTTGTTGTTCCGGTGATTCCTTCCTAGGTGATTCCTACAAAGTAAACCGCAACATAAATGATTTATGCACGCATTTGGTGAGGTGTACACACTAAGTTACAACAAGAATGCTAGAAGATGAAAATAGAGGAATTCGATGTAGATTTTAGAAATGGACCTTCCCAGTTCTGTTTCCGATATCCTGAGATGTGCAATCGTTTGCAAACTTCGCTACCTGTAGTTAGTCAAAGTGTAAAACATGTTAAAATGTCTAAAATGAACCAAAATTAATATCAAATATACCGAAGGACCATGGCTAATTTGTATTGTAAGAAAATGCCTAATAGCAACCACATGAAGCAATTCTACTCGAGAGGTAGATGACCAGTAATAAGCTAAGACACCCATTTAATTAAAAAAGTAGTGACACATCCACAATGCAACCTTTGGATCTCTTTTTGTAGTATGAACATTGTCCATGGGTTCTTCAACAACAACCTCATGACGACCACCGGCATTATCCAAGTTGTTCACCTGTCAAGAATTAAGAATAAATAAAATTTATTGAAGTGATAGAATAAATGAAAGTGAACAGACTTTGCATAGGAACAATATGCTAACTATTTTACCCAAAAGATATGTTAGCTGTAACCTAAGCAGCGACATTGACGTGGCTGGCTCATATGTATTAATCCACTGTTTTAGGTCGCTTTGAATTAGTAAGACTTGACCTTTGTAACTTTGAAGCTAGGCCCACAATAATATATCTTATCAGCAACCAGATTTAAAGCAATGAGCAATTATTTTTTACAACAACAACTTGATCAGTTTTGAAGCACCATGTGCAAAGAAGTCCAGATTTCTTTTTCATCCTACAAGACTATATTAAAACGCCTCTAAGTATCGACCTCTCAGTGATTTCAGCATATGTTGCTTACTGCAAGCGTGACACGTATTACGTATTGTCCAAGATTAGTATGCTCTTCATCTGCAGGTTAAGACAACAAACACAAAAATGTATTCCACATGTACAGAGAATGGCATTGTGCTAACGCAAACCATATTCCACATGCTCTTCATCTGCAGGTTAAGCTAGAAACACGATGAAGTCAGAATTGGTTATTATATACAAGGTTAACTTTCACAACGCTAAAATTTGGGTTGTGACTTTGCATTGTTTTTCAAGATATTAGACAGAAGAACCAATTTAGGAGAACTTTTTCCTCACATGGTGTTGGTCTCATGTATAAATAGACTATGCATGTCTATTCAAGTCTATTTTTCCTACGAGAATGCGTACAGTAGATTATCTTCCATTTCCTAGTTTTCAAAGGAACAACCAGATGGCTTTTTTCCAAGAAGATCTGCTAGTTGTAAGCCAGATGCGTTGGTGTCACTAATAGCTTGGCTCATATGTACTAGTCCTTTTTTCAGGTCGTTTTTAATTAGTACGAAGATTTGACCTTTGCAGCTTTGAAGCTCCATTCTCTTAAGGAGTTTGGTTTCTTACCAAGATGTGACCTTGGTACAGAAACTTTATACTAGTACAAGAAAAGGAGTAAAAACTAGGGTTTTTACCAATATGTTGTTGGATTGGAGCACAGGGTCTGATTCCTCCTCTGGTTGGCCACTCTTCTTTATATGTCAAAGAATAATAAGAAAAGTTACTGAAATGACGAAACAAGTGAAGTAAATAGACATGTATGGAAGCCTATTATTTTTACCGAGATGTTGGTGGACTGGGGCATACAGTATGGCTCCTCCTCCGGTTGGCCACTTGTCTTTATATATCAAATAATAAGAAAAGTTACTGAAGAAACAAGTGAAGTAGACATGTATGTCGGCATATTGTTTTTACCGAGATGTTGTTGGACTGGAGCATGGGGTCTAGGTCCTCCTCTGATTGGCCACTCGTCTTGATGCATCAAAGAATAATAAGAAAAGTTAATGGAATGACAAAACAAGAAAAGATAATAGACATGAATGTAAGAATATTATTTTCACCAAGATGTTGGTGGACTTGAGAATGGGGTCAGGGTCCTTCTCTGGTTGGCCACTTGTCTTGATATATCAAATAATAAGAAAAGTTACTCACAAAACTAGTGAAGAAAATAGACATGTATTGTCAGCATATTATTTTTACCGGGATGTTGTTGGACTGGAGCATGGCGTCCGGGTCCTCCTCTGATTGGCCACTCGCCTTGATGCATCAAAGAATAATAAGAAAAGTTAATGAAATGATGAAACAAGCGAAGAAATTAGACATATATGTCAGCATAACAGGGTACTAACTTTATTTCTAGTTGACATCATTTCATTCATCCAATCTTCATTAGGATGGTTTCGTGACATAAAATCACACATTCTTTTCATGAATCCAGTAACATTTCGCAGATCAACTTTCACTTCTTCAAGTTCTTTCTTAAGCTTGACTTCACTTGATGTCTCTTGAACAGAGGTTGAACCTTGACACAACCTTGCATCGCCCCAGTACTTCTCGTTATAGTATCCACCAATTGTTGACTCTTTTGCTATAACATCATCAAACACTTTGTCATAATCTTCTGGTGAAAGCTCGTCATTTTTCTTCTTCTGAAGATTTGCTAACTTCTTACGAGCTTTATGCTTCAAGATAAAAGGGAAGACCAAAAAGTGAGATAAATTAGAGGACTAAGATGAACTGATTTGCTAACTTCTTACGAGCTTTATGCTTCAAATAATAGGGGAGACCCGAAAGTGAGAATTTGAGGACTACAATGAACTATGGGGGAAAGAACATTACCATCAGTTGTTGTACATTCTCATTGGTATATTGGCCATCCTTCTTCTTATGAGCTTGATCCCATAAATCAATTTTGCTCACAGGACCTTTATTATTGACTTCCTATACATCAAAGTAATGATTACCACTAACTCAAGATGGAAATAATAATATGTTCAAATAAAAAGACAGTACCATCTCTTTTTGTAGTCTTGCATGGCTTTTCTTTCCGGTGGTGTGTGGATGACGTTGTTGCTTTCCAGCTTTAGAGTTCCTCTCACATGTTTTCTGGACAAAACAATGTCAGTTAGCAAAAATAGAACTAAAGCATTCATTTGATTCACACATACAAAAGGCAAACATATACATAACTGCGTGTTGCTCCTGACACCAAATCCCAAGCAATGATATCCATTGATGTTTATTAACACCACTAGGAACTCGTTTCTTGATTCTATGCAGTGACCACTTGTCTGGCTTGTAGTATTTGTTCTTCAAGAAAGACTTGTAATCTCTCCACCCTTTGTTGACAATCTTCAACATCCATACCTCTGTAGTGTGCTTTGTCTCCTCAGGGTACACAAACTTTGTCTAACAAACGAAATAGTTATTACAAAAGCAGTGCTAAATTTCAGGGAAATATTTCTGATAAACTATACCTTAACATAAGTAATGAGATCCTGCTTTGTTTTTCGCAAAAACTTGTTGTCCCATCTTGGGATATGCAGTGGCACATGGGAAGAATTCCTGGCCAGGTCACGGAGAAATGAACCAAGAAGTCCAGCTGACCTTTGGTTTGGAATGCCATTTCTATCCGTTTCCACGGTTACCTTTCCACCAGATTTAATACTCATCACATTGGATACTGTGAAACGTCCCCTATACTCTTGCACAAATCCATTGGGCCCTACATGATAATGTGTACAAAATAAGGACCAGCTTGCAAAAAGAAAATAAAATGTATGTGGAAAAATGGAACGCACAAATTATTTTGATGGGTCTGGATTCTGGAGAAAGCCCAGAAACTGAAGTGTCAAGTTCTGCAAGATCTTGATCCTCATCTTCTGAATATGCTGGGGAATCCTGTAAAATCTCCTCGTCTTCCTCCCCATTTTCTATGGGTTCCAAATGATCATCTAAATCCCCACCATGTCCCTCATCGTGGTATTGGTCATCCGACTGAAATCTTGAGTTCCTTTGACATTTTTGCTTCTTCTGCATTTCACGTCAAAACAGAACTCAAAATTTAACGTACATAATCATGGTATTGTTTAGTCATTATAAAATATATAATTTTACTAGAACTCATATTCACTTGTAATAAAGTCAACTTTGTACAATTTTTAACAAGTAATATGGACAGAGAAGAAGACATCAGAACCAGTCTTACAGATTGTGCAAAGTGGTACAATTAAGTTTCTTAATATTATAAAAAATGGTGGTACTAGAACATGTAATTATGAGGTGGAACATAAGATCAGAAAGAGTTTGTTTTTATCTTTTGTATGAAAAACAAATGTATTATTGGAAAATAAGACCGTTGTTACCCATGTATAGAATTGGTTTATATTATGCATTTTGACATGTGGCCAAATCTAACATACGTTCTAGGATGTATGTATAAGGAAAGTCACTAGCGTGTATTTGTAGCATCAAATTATTTTTCATTTATAAGAAAAATAAACGATACATATCCAGAAGAGGAAATCATACCGAATGCAGACTAGGGTCAGCCCTACGCCTCTTCATAGCTTCCGACTCATCCTCCAGTTCATCTCTGTATGTGTCATGATCTGTTCCATTTGATGACTCTGTATCATACCCCTCCAATGCATCATCACTTTCTCCAATGTGGACTGGTGCAGCAAAGTGAACATCGGTGCTCAAACTAGCATCATGCTTCTCGACAAAAAAGTTCAGCTTTTGGTCTTCTTCATGTTCAAACAACATCTCATCCACATCTTTGTCATTAGTAATTTTTACCAAACGTGTCTTACGACAGCCTTGGCGATCTCTGCAGCAGTACAGTTGATCCCTTGTTGTGTACCCATACTTCTCAACAAGACCAAAAATGTTGAAATAGCAAATCAGATCTCTCTCCATTCTTTTAGAAATAAAATTCCTGCTGGGTGGAGCACCCTTCATGAACAAGTTCAAAGTCCACCTGACATCTCCCATCCTGTAAAAGACCATAGGCGCTTGTTAATTTTTCGAATGGACTAGAATACTTATCATCTAATTTAAGTGTTAATGGCGAACACAAAAAAATATCGAGCATTCTCCAGCAACGAGTGTACAACATAAAAGTAGCTATATAGAGATATAGAGAAAAGGCTTGATTATTATACCTCACCTACAAGACTAAGTACAACGGTGCCCACATGTTCAGATAGTTGATATTTTGATAACTTGGGAGTAAGAATAATGGAACCGTCAAAGTATAGAGTATCTAACAATTGGATTAGGCAGAAAATAAGCTAAACTATAGGAAAAGAAGCATCAATTTAACAGATGATCATCTAATAACAACTGTAAGGAACCATCTTACAAGTGAAAATTTGACATGTGTGGGCAAGATTGCAATATTACACAAGGTAACTTAAAATCTGAGAGGAGAACACAATTTGGGGACTCAAGGTTACCTGTCCGTAGATGCAATTCCAAGAGAAAACACCAAAGCACGTGACCCTGGATATGATAGCACCAGAAAAGAAGGAAGTTCGCAGTACTAAGTAGAACAGATGTCAAATGCTACCAGAAGAACCCTCGTGGAAGGATTCTTCAATGGAAGACGAAATTGTTCGCCAGAGGCATCCCTACGGCACTAGGTTGCGTAACTCTAGTTCTCTCAGAGGAGTCCTTTTCTGTAGAGAATAGTGCGTGGAGCTTATGACAGTTACGAGAGATAGGCGCTAATTATGCCCATAGTGGGGTGTGGAGCCGACGAGGGAAAGGGGAAAAAATGTTGGATTTTAGCGCCATATGTTGGCGCCAATTTTTCAGGATTTTTGTGGCTGACCGATTCGTGCCGAACCACATAGGAAAAAAAACCAACAAAATGTACCGAACCTTTAGGTGACGCATTTGTTTTCATTACACGAAAATAATCATCAAAAGCCTAATTAACGTAACTTGCAAAAATAAAATCAATCCAAATCAAGCAAGACAACCGAGGATTATTCAGCTGAGAATATGTGATTGAGTCGTACACAGTTCACCGCAGGTTGGAGCTGTCGTCGTGCTCGACTTGAGCTGGGATTGAACTGCCCAGTGCCCACGCTCGAGGTTGACGGCTGGGATTGCCCCGCCGGCCACAGCTGGATCAAAGACCATCACTTGGGGATTTTACCACGGCGAGAAAGAATCACCGGAACCCTTGACTGGGCAATTGGGAAGTGGATAATGGGGACTCCAGAACAGATGAAGGCGAGAGCGGAGATGCGCGGGCATTGGCACCGGCCATGGCAAATCAAGAGATGCACTTAGTGGGAGATCCATTGGAGCTCGGCAGGAGGGAGGGAGCAATGGCGGCGTATGTGTGGCGTGACCGTGCGGGGACTAGAAACCTAGCTGACAGATCTAAAGCGGTGACTGACTAATCAACCATGGTCGTTTTTCTCTAGTCTATTTAAAAAAAGGAAAATAAATAAAGAATACTCGCCGCTCTAGCACATAGTTTTTTTTTACTTGCTCAAGCACATAGTTGTTATTGCGGTGGCGGAATGTATGCATGCTTGTGACGTAATAAAAGACTAGTTTGTAGTGACAAAAAGATTAGTTGGTGTGCACAACCAGCAATGGACAAATACTGCCACGTGCTATGCTACACTGCACGGATACGTGACGGATCCGTGTTCAGGACCTCCAATACCGTATCCAGTACAAATTCCTTCCCGATAGGCCGATACACACTCGATACGTACCGTAGTGTGTCGATAAATAAACTATTAGCGGACCAGCCCGATTTGATCAGCCCGGCCGAAAACCAGACCCCTACGGTGCTGCCTAAACGGACCGTGGTCCCTTTTTTTTATTCGGCGGCGCTCATTTCCGGCCCAAATTTGATCCAGATTTGAGCACCGTCCGAACACGCCGGGATATCGCTCATGTCCTCTATTTCTCGGCCCTGGCCCGCCGAACAAAGGCACAATCCTCATTTCCTTTGTCAGCCATTCCTCTCACCCCGAGTCGTCCCCCGTCAATGCCCTAGCCATGGCCGACGCGAATGATACCACCCAAGTTGTGCCCACAGCTGGACCTGCTCCGCCGGTTCCGGCGCCGTCACAGGCGACGTCGAAGGCCCCACCTGATGCAGCGCGACCCATCCCACTGGGCATGTCTCACACTCTATCATATGTCAAGTCACCACGGATTCAAAAGGTGAACTCATTCCTCTTCTACAACTCATTCCGTACCCTTTTGGACAGTATACTACTTGACCATTTACCCCCGTACATTGCTAGGTATGAGTCAACGAGTACGGATGCGAGGGGAGATGCCGAGGAAGCCCAGGACTCAAGGCCGTCCAAGGTGTACGCGTGGAAGAGGAGGAAGAAGCGAGAAGACGAAGAGGAAGCTAGCTAGGAAGGCCGGCCTGAAGACCCGACCTGGCCAGCTCCCAAGGCCGGCGCTCTCGGGTACCTGTCCGGCCAGGCAGCCCGGCCTAGGCCGGTTTCCCTACGCCCCTCAGGTCGGCGCCCCTACAGACCAGCCCGGCCTATTAGCCCGGCCAGGCCGGCTCCCCTGCGACTTACCTGCCTGCGCGCAGAGACAGGGAATATTCCCTTGTATCTCTCTACCTACGCTCTACTAGTATATAGGACCCCTCCCCCTCCTTCATAGGATAGAGTTGACTTGAGATATATTTGGGCTTTGTGCTCCCCCTCCCATGTGGAGAACCTCCCCCATGGGATCCATGGCTACTCCATAGATTCATCTATTGGATTGTATCAAGATCTCTCCAAGTAGCTACTCCTTCACCTTGTGATTCTAGTAGTTCTTGTTAACCTTCCCCTTGTGGCTTCTGTTGGATCGGTGGACCGGCCGGTGAGAGGAATCGGTTCCAATTAGCGTGTTGTTAACTTGGGGTTGCGATCCCTCGTAGGCTTCACGAGTTATCTCCCCTTTTGTGTGCGTGAGTTCATCGTGTTCTTAGCGTTCTTCCCAATATCTCCACCTCTCGTGCCTCAATCCGTGAAGATCGGGCCACCCAAGAGGCCAAGCCTACATCACCACCCCTCCCAGAGGGCAAAGAGTCCCAAGGTCGTTGTCGAGACCTCGTAGTAGAGATCATAGACGGGGTGCCATGAGAGTACTGGTAGAATCGTGGGGGGAACATGGAAGTACTGTAACGAGAACACCAAGTTTTACCCAGGTTCGATACGTCACAGCTAAGGCGGAGTTCCTACTCCTGCAACGTCGGTGGAGCCCTAGGGACCCCACACCACCCCCCAGCGCGGCCAAGGGGGGGCGCGCCGCCCTATGGTGTGGGCCCCCTGAGCCTCCCCCCCCTCCGGGTCTCTTTGGGACTCCGTGGAACCTTCGGGAATTCTAAGACTTCTGGGTTTCGAATTTTCCAATTCTGAGAATATTTCCACAACAACTTTTCTGAAACTAAAAACAGCATGGAACTGGCTCTGTGGCATCTTGTCAATAGGTTAGTCCGAAAAATCGATAAAGATGACATAAAAAAGGGAGAAAACATGTAGCAATTGGCATAATATAATCATGGAACATCATAAATTATAGATACGTTGGAGATGTATCAGTTATCTAGGGATAGAACCCCTCCTGGACTTCTTCTAGTATTGCTTTAACGTTAAACGCAATACCTCTGAAGGAATACTTCCAACTTGCGGAACCATTTCGTTCAATCTCCGTAGGAATAGGGAGGATTGGTTCCCCAAGATAAAAACTTCCGAGTCCGTCAAATTTTGGACGGGCTCATTCTTTTATCACGCGGATGTTCCGTTTCCTGGAAAGGAAACGGGCATTCCGCCTTTCATCAATTCCGCGGCCACGTCTCAAGATAATTGGCCGTTGGACGCGGTCCAGGTTCTGCCTTCTGACCTGATGAGGATCAAGAGGCGAATCTCAAAACTCGTCTCGTCCACCCTTCCGCGGCATGGATACAATCCTTTGCTTGTTCGGAAGGCGGATCCAACCCCTTGCCTATCGCGGAAAGCGGCTCATGTGTGAATACACGGGCCCCGACGATGCGATGAGGTCGACGAAAGGCGCTTTGACGAAGAAATAGTTCAAGAAACGTGTGAACCAGCTGGTCTCTACTCGTGACCAGTACGAGGAGAGCCGGCAAATGTATCACGCTGCAAACCCTGCTCCAAAGGTATACTTTTTTCCGTTGGGAAATTTCTTGAATCTTTGTCTTCTTTTTCTTTGATGTTTTTTTTATTATAATCCGGACTTTGCTTCCTTTTACAGCTTCTTGATCTTCCTGAGGCAGAGCTCACTACGGATGACTAGTTGGCTGCACTTCGTTCCAACTTCCATTGTGGAGGGCGGAAGCGCAAGAAGCCTTCTGCCACTCAGGAGGTTATCGATCTTGACGGCGTGGCCATCGCCACTTCTAGGTAAAGACCCGGGCTTTTTCATTCGTATGCTTTTTGTCGCATGTTTTTCGTTCTCGGAATCTTAAATCTCGAATTTCCTTTCTTTCTTTTCCAGCCTTGCTCCTACTACACTAAAGGGAAAAGGCCCGAAGAAACACAAGACTGCTGCCTAGAGAAGAGTAAAGCTGCCCCCCTGCCGCTGCTCCAGATACTCCAAAAGTGGCTAGGGAGGAGAACTTGGCTGCACGGGAAGACGGATATCCCCTGCAGTCCGGCCAGCCCATAGCACCCGACACGGATGCGAGGAAAAGGGCGGTGGCGGAAGAGTCCCGACGAGGAAGCCAACCATAAGGGCGCCCGGAGGGGGGCCACCTTGGGCCCACACCACCAGGCGGCGCCCCCCTTGGCACTGCAAGGGCTCTGGTTTCGGTTTCGACGTTCTTAGCCCATATGGCACGAAACATCGGCACCTTCTCCCCAAGGATCCACATCGTCGATGTGCTGAAGCACTACTAAGTTGGCCCTGTCAAAGTCGGATGTCCGCCCCAAACTCTCGCACACGTTCTTAGGATCCACGAAGTACCGCTGCAGACGAGGCGTGAGCTGAAAGTATCACACCACTTTCCGAGGAGCGACTTTCTTCCCTTTCTTGTACCGATCAGCGCCACACACTAGGCATTGGGTCTTGTCCGCGTGTTCGTTCCAATAAATGACACAGTCATGGATGCATGCATGATACTTTGTGTGCGGTAAATCGAGAGGGCACATGACTATCTTCGCCTCGTCTAGACTAGTAGGACACGTGTTGTCTATATGAATAACTTTTGAATTACTAATCCAAATAATAAAAATAAAATATGTTTGTTGAACCAAATTTAATTCTCTACCTAGTTAAACCATTTGTATTCTGTTTTGAATAATTCAAATGCATTCAAATTTCAAATTCAAACAATTCATTTGAAATTTGATTAATTGCATAACTAATTCATACTTAATTCAAATAACACAAATAAAATATGTTTTCCATGCTATTTTAAACCATCTTTTCAAATATAAATTTTGTTTCATGATTTGAATAATTAAAATTTCTTAAATAATTTAAACCTTGTTTAAATCATTTAAATTTGCTAAATTCATAACTTGCTCAAATTAAATTATTTTTGGACATATAAAATATATCTTCAAACCAGAAAAACATAACGTTTTCAAATATGAATTTGAATTTATGTTTTGAACAAATAAAATTCAAATAATATTCATACTTGTTTTAAATTCATTTAAATCTTGTTTAAACTTGTTTAATTCATAAGTAAATCATTGTAATTCCTTTTTCAATAATTGAAACATGTAATCCACTTAAAATTTTGTGTTATTTTCAAATATGAATTTTGCTATCTGTTTTGAACAATTTGAATTGGTGAAAACAACAAATACTTGTGTAACACCTTTAAGTAACCAAAATTCCCTAACTTAATAAATAAATTTCTAAACTTGGTAAACCTTATTTTAAATTGATTCTATTGTTGTTATTTTTCTGTTTTCCTCATCCATGCATCATACTAAACCACTTTCACCAGTTGGTTAGTTGTAAAACAATTGTTTCAACCATAATTCATGGGCTTTTCATATGCAACTCAACTTGCATGTGGGTCCATTTAATCATGTTGTTACCATGTCAACTAGGTTATTTCTATGCATCAATTAAATGGTCATGCATTATCCCATGATTGTGCATTATGCCATGTTATTGATTGTTTATCTCTCTGCGTTGTTTGTTTGCTTCTTCTCGGATAGACGATGACGTTGAGACAGACGATACTTACGACACCCCTTCTGAGGATCTAGCTCAGTACCAGGCTACTGAGTTTGCAGGCAAGTATTCACTCACATGAACCATTGTGTTCCTTTCAACATTGGATACCGATACTTTCCGTTGTCTATTCTGCTAGCCCTATGAATCGTTGCTTCCGTTACGAACCTATCACATGTTATCCTTAAACCTGATATAGCCTCACCTCCACACCTATAACCCCATTGCTTGTTGCCCGTGTCTTACTAGCATGCTTAGGGTTGTTTTGCTCGAGTCTGTTACCCGTTACTTTCTGTTATTATATTTCTATTATGTTCTGGGGCTCGATGTTAAACAACAACCTGTTAATTCTGAGGTAATAATAATTTGCTGATAAGGCACCGGCAGGAGGCCCGGCTTGGTTTTGAGGCCTGCTAGTGTCGACCCTAATTAGGAAAAGGGTCTTGTCAACTGATCCATGATGAGCGCACTAACCGCATGTGGGAAGCGTGTATGGGCGCCCCCCTCAATTTGATTCGATTCACATCTCGTCCAAATCGCCACACATAGTTCGGGGTTTCCATTTGATGCACTCATATGCAGGTACGAACCCGAGGCCAGGGTGGAACTTTTGTAGTCGGCATTTAGGGCGGCGTGGTCTTAGAGTGCTATGAGGGTCCCCTTTTCTTCGTGGGGCTCGATTAGCCGCGCACGCACAACACGTGGTTCTTTGGGCTTGATGCGAAGAAGAGTTGAGTTGTGTTGAGTGCCTCGCTTGGTGGATTTGATTCCCATCTGGCGGGATATTCTTACGTGTACGGCCAAATTGGTGCACCCTGCAGGGATAAATCTTCTCGAGAAGCCGTGTTTTCCGCGGTTATGGTTAACTTGGTGAAAGTACTGGCTAACAAGTACTCAGACCAACTTACACCTAACTAATGATAACTTGACTAGTAATAGTCTTATTGACACAATAACTTGAACCATCATTAATCCAACTGTGTGAGTTTATCCTCGGATTGCTTCTTTGGATAAGGGGCGAGATCCAGGATGGGTTTGTTTGGTGGTTAGTTATAGTTGGTTACGATACGCTATCTTATCCCCTTTCTGTTAGCCGGAAGTTGTAGTATGTTCTGTAGTTGGTTAGTGCAGCCAGCTGCCGCATCTTTTGTATCACCTTTTCTTCCGTTGAACCCAAAGCATCTGTGCTTGATGTTGTTGGGGTACACTTTGGTGAACTGTGAGTCTTGCTTGCTAGTACGTTTATGTACTGACCCCTTTGGTGATGTGGTTTCCGCAGACTACGCTTACGAGGATCCCCGTGACGGCTACTACGTGGAGTTTGACGAGGCTGCTGACGAGTAGATAGCGGACCTGGGCAGGATCCGAGACTGTGTGGATGGGCTCCGTTTTCCTTTCATTCCCGGCTTCTTAAGCCTATTTGGATTTTGTCTGTACTCAGACCCTTTGAATGCTTCCGCTGAGATGTAATGATGATATGTTGGGACATGTGTCCTCTGGATGATTGTATTTGCTATCTCTGCTCTAGTGAGAGCTATTTGCAACTTATTTCTATTTATTTGTGTCTTAGAGATCTGTTGTGCTATCATCTTGTTAAAATCCGTTGACGTACCATGTGTGTATGGTATGAAGTACGTCAATGGTAGTATCCTGATTTCTAAGGGATGGTTTACGTAGACGATGAACAGTAGGGGTTGGTTGTCACACATACGTGTGTTGGCCTACTCGTAAGAGATGCGGGTGCCGGTAAGCCCCGTAATCCAATCAACTACTGTTTAACGGAACTGCGAGTATCCTCTAGAAGTCCGGGTGCGACACCTGGCCACCTTATATACTGGTGGCCAGTCTAGTAAACAATGATTAAAGTACACGATGTGACATCTCTACTGTGACGGCAGCGGCACGCTTCCGTGTTCCCGCTGACGCCGTTGCGAGAAGTCGCCGCGCCGTCCGGCTGACATGCCTTGTCCACCCTGTCAGTCTCACAGAGTAGGCCCCCGACACGTCTTGTCCTCCCTGTCCGTGACAAGACACGACAAGCGCCCACCCTCACTATACCCACGCTATAGTGCAGATAATCATGTTCCTAGTAAGTTGAACCGCACGCCTGTACGGCTGCGGGATACGCGGGATCTCGTCAGAACGGCTCCATTGACTTTGTGTCCGAGTAGGATTGCTGCCCATCTACTCGGACCACCCGATCTCTACTCGGATGATTCTGATCTTCCTCATTATCTTTTCTTGGCCTTCGTCACTTATCACCGAGTAGCGTCTACCAGATACAGATACCCGAGTAGCCGCCTACCCGGCAAACAGTACTTTGATCTCTGTTTTATCACATGTCTTACCCCTACTCGGGGGTAGCCCCTCGACAGGTTGAGCTGAAGGACTTCATGGTGTTTCTTCAGCGCTTTTCAGGGTGTTTCATGCAAAGGATGAGGACTTGTGTGTGATTTTTCATTTAGTCAACTTTAAGACGGAGGGGTAGTACCGGCGGTGAGACAGAAGGGTTTACCCAGGTCCAGGTTAGCTGGCGGCGGCTCCCTACTTCCTGCAATGTCGACTATAAGGCGTCCCATGTCTGCTACTCCCATAGGAGTCACGACGCTTTCTCTCCAATAGTGGTGTGAGGTTGTTTGCTATTGACGGAGTAGTGTGTTGTGTTCGACCTGGTTCTCGGGTTTGAAGTGGGTTTGACCCTATGTTGTTGTGTTGTTGTATAGTTTTCGCTCCGTTTTCTGCGCATTAATTGGGCACCTTATTTTTAATTAATGGATAAGGCAAAACTTTTTCCTTCGTCTAAAAAACTTTACCCACAGGATAATCCTTTACAACAATATGCCATGCTAGTATTTAACTCACGTATGGAAAACGCTCCGCTTCCCGATCGGTAGAGATGTCAGCACCGACAAGGTCAGCCGTGGCCGAGGACGGGACAAGCTACATGACATGGAAGAGGAAGGCCACGGATGAATAAAACGAGCGGTCGGGAAAAGAGATAAGATGGGACGGGTCATATGCGGGACCATACAAACGCGTGTCGCACATACAAACCGGAGGATGCGAATCAAAGTGTTTCCCTTTCTTTTCACCGGAAAATTTGATGCATAGAGAACAGGGATATGCATCCAGAAGAAACATTTGAATTTTCTGACACTTAAATTTATAATTTCAATTTTTTTCAATAAACGGTCACGTGTGTGCTCAGGTGCACTTAGTCTACGTCTATAACTAAAAGAAAAAGGTAAGAACATTGGACACGCGTACACGACGTGGAGCCCGGCATACACGTGCACGACCACGACCAATGGTCTCCAACTCTCCGTGACCTCGCAGGCGGTTCCAGTATCGCACGCCTCGTCTGTTTTCATACTCTGATTTTCTTCTGTCGGAGCAGAGGATGGAAGGCGGAGGAGATGAAGCAGCAATTTCCTCGGCCGAGCCACCGTGCCTCAAGGTACCTTCACATCACACAGACCGCAGCTCCTCCCGCCGCTGGCCGTTCAGGCTGGACCTGGAGAAGGTGTGCTCCGGGTGAGCGCGGCCGATTCGACCGCCTCGAGCGCGGCAGGCTGGACCTGGAGGGGGCGCTTCCCGGGCGGCGGCGTGGCGCAGCTGTTTCTGCCGTCTCGAGCTCCGCAGCTCGTACCTGGGGATGGCGGATGCTGGATGGTGTACCTTCTTCAGCCGTCTCAATCGCGGCAGCTCGTAGATGTAGACGGCAGACGAGGCGTCGCCGGGTATCTTCGTCCATCCGCAAGGAGCCGCTCGGAGACGAACTGCAGTCCGTTAGCTCAGCGACCACCTCCGAGACACATGTAGGTAAATTTATGTTCTTCCTTTACGTCAGATCTGTGAAAAATTAAGTACATCTCGTTCTGGTGGTAGCCGACGTCGATTTTTTTTTTTTTGAAGCAATACTGAGATTTTTCAAAGAATTTTTTACTATGGGATTGAGCAGTGTCAATACTTGAATAAGGTGGGCAAAAGATCCCCAAATTCACCCTGTTTTTCTTTCTTCACGAAATACAAAATAGAAACTGCCAACTGCACTATTGTATCATGTAATTAAATTGGTCTAAAACGGAAGGCTCAGCCTCTCAGTTACTACATGTGTTCTTTGTATGAATTTATTGCTGAACTTTGAAGTACAATTTCAGTGATTGTACATAAAATGGTTAATACTTACAAATGTACTTTGGTACAACACTAAAAAAGATAAATGTGACCAAATCTGTCTTCAACCACCTTCACCTTCTGTAATAAATATTTAGGTGTAAGTATTTCATTTCCTCATGTTTTACTGAGTCTCCACGTAGTTACAGCCGGGTTTGTCACTCTCATTCGCTTGTGAATTTGTTAACATTTTTAATTGAAAGATCCTCTAAATTGACATAGATTTTTCAGTTACAAGAAATTTAGTATATCTTTTAACCAGGCTTTCCCCGGTCTGGCAAGAAAACAGAACTTTCTTCCCTTTTGAACTATTATGTAGTGCGATATCTCTCCTCTGTAGCATTTGACTCTTTTCCGGATATATGATATCTTGGACCATAATGGCTAGGACGCTGCACAGATCTATATCAAATTGTGATCAAAATCATATGACCACCTGATGACTTGAGTGGCTAGCAAAACTGGTCTTTATTAGCCTGATATGAATATGAATGTGCAACAATTGTGAAGTAAATTTGATAGATAGTTTTTCACGGTGGTAAATAAAACATAAGGTGCAAACTAAATGTCAATATAGTGCAGGATCAGTACTAAACTGCATCATTAGAAGGTTCTTCAATACCCATGTCAAATAGATCTCTTGGTTTCTTTTTTGAAACGACATGCCATCCTTTAAATTTTGGATCTTCCACATAAAATACTTGCTCAACTTGAGAAGAAAAAACGAATGGGTCATGCTCTATTTCTTCTCCTGTGTGTATCAACCGAGAGAAGTTCACAAGAGTGAATCCAAAGTCATCTCTTTTAATACCTGCATTGTGGTGTACGTCATACCAGTCGCACTTGAATAGCACCACTTTGTAACCATCTCCATATGACAACTCTATTATATCAGACAATCTGCCATAGTAGTTAATGCCCTCATTTGACTTGTTTACTACCCCACTATTTTGTGTCTTGCGTTTTTTCTCACGACTAATAGTATGGAATCGAAAACCATTGATAACAAAACCTTTATAACGCATCCCCCACTTATTTGGCATTTTAGCCAATGCACTTATCTTCTTGCTGAAATTTGATCCATCATCCAGTAGAACCTGTAAAGAACAACAACAATATGTTACTCATATGACAGTAAAATTCGGGATGTGGTGTGCAACAATCTTTGTGTATATTCATATCAGTCTGCACATGTGTTTTTTCATTATTATGTTACTAAGAAAGTGAAGGTACTGTATTCATGATGATAGAAAGAATGAGTGATGTGATGCTTATAATGTTTCCATTAAGTTATGTTTATTCGTTCAGTACTGCTAAGTGTGAACTGCCATAATCTTGTTATGATATTCCATAACTAATGACTCTTTGTATGATGGTCCCAAACTTCACTCTTAACTCTTATCTACTCATAGGACAATAATATTTTACTTGCGTACAATAACAGAAGTGATATCCGATTCTACCTTTTGTTGTAACCAATCAGCAAAGTCTTCATCAATCATTTTTCTAATATCTTCAGACGGTATATCTTCTGGGTGGCCTCTATGAATCTTCTCTGTCTCCACAAATTCTCTGCAGGAGTAATATCACTGTTAGCATTTGGTTTGAAAAAAAATAGTACTTCACATTAGTCAAGTTGTGTAAAGTGAAGAAAAAAAGTGTAGCTAATTGTTACCCACTCACCTTCGAAGATCCTCAAGTTCATCACAATGTCGCAAAACATAGCGATGTGCTTGGATGAGCATTACATCATCAAATTGCTCCGCACTGGAATTTTTTCCTATAGGTTCACCAGCACTTTCGAACATGTATAAATCTTTTAACTCGTTTGATGGATCACGGTTCCTAGGTGGTCTGGTAAATCGTGTGGTTCCATCTATAAATCTTGAACAAAATGTCATACATTCGTCTTGGATGTACCCTTCTGCAATAGATCCTTCCGGATGAGCTCTGTTGCGCACATATGATTTAAGTCGAACAAAATACCTGCACATAAAATTTGTGTAAGACAAATATTTTGAACAGAGAAAACATAAAAGTAAATAAAAACTAAAACACTTGCCTTTCTAAAGGATACATCCACCTATAATGTACCGGACCGCCAAGCTTAACTTCATCCACCAAGTGCACCATCAAATGCACCATTATTGTGAAAAAGGATGGAAGGAAGATTTTTTCCATGTTGCACATTGTTAGCACGATTTTCTTTTGAAGCTCATCAAGCTCAGGGATACTTATTACTTTAGAGCACAACTTCTTGAAGAAATCTGCCAAGTCAATAACAATAGTCATAACTTCTTTGCTTGGGTAACATGAACGAAGCGCTATTGGAAGGATATCCTCAATAAGAACATGGCAATCATGACTTTTTAGACCGCTTAATGTACAATCCTTCATGTTGACACATCTGGATAGGTTGGACGCATAGCCATCAGGTGTTTTCATTTTCTTAATAATTGAGCAGAGAATCTCCTTTTGTTCCCTGGTCATGTTAAAAGGTGCCCATGGCAAAAATGGTTTACCTTGCTCATCTTTGTCGGGCTGGAGTTCAGACCTCATCCCAAGTTCTACCAAATCAAGTCGTGCATTCCAATCATCTTTTGATTTAGACCGAATATCCAATAGTGTCCCTATTAAGTTATCACAAATAATTTTCTCTATATGCATCACGTCTAGATTATGCCGCAATAAGTTGTGCTCCCAGTATGGTAGATCAAAAAATATCGATTTCTTTTTTAGCCAATCCTCTGGCCTTTTTTCTTTCTTAGTCGAGCTCCCAATTGATTTGTTTGCTCGTTTTCTTTTCTTTTTGGGTTGCTCGACTTCCTCTTTGTTTTTAGATTTCCCCTTCTTTTTGTTTTTTCCTTTCTTTGGTGCAACACCCTTCTTTCCCAATATGAACACTCTTCCTTCCAACATTTTCAACACTGAACTTCCACTCAATGGTTTTGGTGCGGCTTCTTTCTTTCCATCAAACTTCTTCTTCTGACGTCGATAGGAGTGGCCTTGTGGCAACCATCTGCGATGGCCCATGTAACACATCTTCATCCCTTTAGTTAGGTGAAATGATTTTGTAGAACCAGCACAAGATGGACATGCATATGTTCCTTTTGTACTCCAACCATATAAATATGCTAATGCAGGAAAATCATTCAGTGTCCATAGCAATGCAGCCTTCAGCTTGAACTTTTTCTTTGTGGTAGAATCAACTATCCACACACCTTTCCATAGTTGTGACAGTTCCTCAATCAGTGGCTGCAAATAGACATCAATATCATTCCCTGGGCTATCAGGTCCAGGTATAATCATTGACAGAATTAAATTTGTTTCTTTCATGCAAATCCAGGGAGGAAGGTTGTAAGGAATAAGCATTACTGGCCACGTACTATGTTTGAGATTCATGTTTCTGAAAGGATTAAATCCATCACTAGCAAGACCAAGACGTACATTTCGAGAATCACTGGCAAATAAAGGTTCACGCTCATCCAAATCTTTCCAAGCCTGTCCATCAGCTGGATGGCGCAGAAACTCATCCTTTGTTCGTCCCTCATCATGCCACCTCATATCATTTGATGTTTTATCGGTGGCATACAACATACGGAGCCTAGGTATCAACGGGAAGTAGCGCAAAACCTTAGCAGGCTTTTTCTTTGTTCTTGATTCTGTTGATGTCTCGTCTCCCTCGTCAAGCCAACGGGAGCTCTTGCAGATATGGCAAAGCTCTTGGTTAGCCCTCTCACCCCAAAATAGCATGCAATCTTTAGGGCATGCATGTATTTTCTGGTAGTGAAGACCCAAACTGCGAATTATTTTCTTGGCTTCATGGAAGGTCTTTGGTAGACTTGTATCTGGGAATTGATTAGATAATACTTCAAGTAGTGATGTAAATGATTGTTGGGTCCACCCATTTAAGCACTTCAAGTGAAATAGCCTCACTAAGAAGGAAAGTTTTGAATATGATTCACACCCATCATATAAATTGGAGTCTGCATTGCTGATTTCATCTTGATCTTCAGGTGCAACATTTTTCTCTCCCGGTGATCTGGCTATTACATCAGGGAATGCAAGATCTTCATCATCGAAATCTGCAAAACTGTCCTCTTCAGCTGAGCCATCACTCATATCTGTGTACTCAAGATGTTCATCAAATGGACTTTCTGGTATGTTGGAAACATAATTCATATTTAGAACTGCATTAAGGAGCCCTGGCATGTCGTCCGATCTTCTATTATCACCTTGTATTGAGCTAGGCGTAAGGTTATTAGAAATAGTCACGTTCTCTGTAAATTGGTTACATGCAATTGCTGTTGCCGAGGAATTAAACTGCTCTCCATGGTAAATCCATGTTGTATATCCTTGTAGAATACCATCACATCTCAAATGGGTTTTTACTTCATCGTAAGTCCGTGTCCTCTTGTTTGCACAGTTCACACATGGGCAGAAAATCTTACTGCCATCTACTACATCACGGAACGCAAAAGAAAGGAATTGTTCGACGCCTTGTTTGTACTCTGCACTAGTTCTTACTTTATCCATCCATATCTTATCCATACTTTATGCAAGTGCTGAAATAGGACAGTCAAAGTATTACTTTATGAATTTCTGAATAACGTACAAACTTTAATGCTAAATTCAGAATGGAGTTAACAAACTTCATGTACTAGAAACTATTACTCCCTAGATTTTGAAGCTATTTTTTCATTCATATGTTGTACCATGCTGTGTGAGTGTGACTGCCCCTAGGCCCATAGTGTGCGGGGTTGTGGTGTTCAACTGCTGCTATGCTGGCAGATTGGTATGGAGTCAGGCAATAGCCATTGGACACTTGATTCCATACGAAGTGCCACCTCATCTACAACGGCTAACTTACCAAACCACAAGGTATAATCTTTGTCCCTCACCTTCACCACCCACTCCAGTCTCTGCCCCTCTAGTCCTCTACCCATGTAATCACACCTAAGCTTTCGTATTTATCTGGGGCTGTCCTGGTGGTAACTAGAGCTTAGATGATATTTCGGGAAGAACAGGAAATTTGTGATGAAGGGTCGATGACATTGACCATAGCCTGTACTAGAAGATCCTGGCAATGCTAAAAGTTGTCGTTAACACACCTTCCATTAAATTTGCTGCAGCAATGCTAATATATAATTTTCTACCTTAAGATAGTTATCTTGTTGAAACAATATATGGATCGAAGAACCAAACCTTTGTAGCTGTTAAGAGTTCTCAGGGGCTTGAATCAATCAAAAAAAGTTTGAATCATTATTCTTGGATTCACTACTCATAAGCTTTCTGTCAAATTTAAAGAGACTAGCTGAATGCCCGTGCGTTGCTACGGGCGTTATTTTCCGTCACACATGTAAACCTAAATGGTCTCCCAATTTGTGATCACTTTTTTTTCAACAGCCATTCGATGAGAAAAGTTTCTTTCACCTTCTGTGAATTTTACAACCATGATTTTGAGAGGTTGTGGTGATAATTCGAATCACCATTTATAAGAGATTGTGTTTACGGTTGGAACTCGACTCAAGTGTCGAATGGAGCCGGCTTGGTTCAACTAATTATACATTGATGGATCATCTCGTTAATTTAACAACATCAAAATAAAATGAGCTAGAGCCATGTAACACGCTAGTTAGCTCGTTTAGCTCATATAAGTTTAAACTACGAAGGCATATCTATGGAATGAACTATTAACCAAGCCGTTATAATTTGATTCCATAATTAATCAACAAAAAATCTTTCTCCAAAACATAGGCGAACTCTTGATTATTTTTCAGAGTTGTTTCTTAGTGAAATTTTATTTTAAGTTGAAACCAAAATGGAATATTGTATGTTCATTAGACCAAAAAAGTAGTAGTCACGCATCTGTCAAACCGTTTGCAATCAACCACGTCTCTTTTCAACTATTCACTCGCATGTCAATTGTGCCACATCTTATAGTTACAAATTCAGTGACAGAACAAATTAAAGAGTAGAAATGAACAATATGTTCCATCCAGGGCCTATATCAGTTTATTCAAACATAGGCTCCCTATACAGATGTTCTTGAAAAGTACTTAACTGGTAATTTGGCGAAGGATTGGCCAAATAACCCTTATGTAGTCATGTGTTCCTTTGCCAACCTGAGATAGGCCAGTTTTAACATCTTGACCTCAACAAGCAGAACATGTTATGGGTATCTCGAAGTCTTGAATTAAGTATTGAACACCCACATTAGCTCACCGCCCTACATCGCCTTGCATAGCTCATGTCATCCAACCCTTGACAAAGCGAACAACACCATGACCAGTTCTGTATATTCCTCTTAATGTGTCAAACAAAAATAACACAAAGCCGCTAGGCTGGTCGTCAAGAATAACCAACCCTGATGTTCCAGTCAGTACAACCTCACACAATGAAATCAGTTTGTCATCCAACAAGTCGAAGTTGTAAAAACTGCACTTCTCAGCTGAGACATCCTCAAATAAACAAGCAAATCAAAAGTTGCTCTTTTTATTTATGAATCGACAAACAAAAATTTCATCGAACGTATGCATGATGTCACGACAGATACTAACCCCCAATATGAACTAACCTTTGTTACCACTGCATCGAATGTTCAACGTATGCATTTCCACGAAGATGTTATACAACATACAATTTTTTCATAAACATGGCAGCTTGTGTTCTATAAACTTGTGCTTTCCCATCAGTAATTAGACTACAAAAAGAAATCAAATCAACAAAAGGAAATTTGCTCTAATTTACTTCACCTTTAGTCAGCAGTTGACATTTTGACGTTTCTGAATATACTGGCTGCAGATCATTAAAAAAAGAAATAGTGATCAGTGCAGGAAAATATATACCATTCACCTAGAACTTATACAAATGTCATAAGGCTAATTATTTGATCTTTCAGGTAACAATGTTACCAAATGATAAAAATAGCTATGCCAATTGTCAAACTAATAATATTGCAACTTTGTTGTCTATACAATTGCAAAGGCCAAGTCTTGTACTAACATGCAATTTTTAAGCCAAGACCATAGTAGGCAAAGAAATAGATCGTGTATTTGCAAAATCAGCCCTCTGTCAGAACCTACTCTGAAGTATCATAACCTGAAACTGTCTCCTACATTTTCAGCCTGAACGGTTATAATATACTGAGGTTTTACCTGGTCTGTATAAATCAAACTAAGCAAACAAAATATTCATTGGCGTTGTAGTTTCCATATAATGCATAGTGAGGACTGGATCTAAAGGGGAGGCAACAAATACAAAAACCTAAAATTATCTTGTATCGTATCTTCCTACCTTACCATAGCCACCTACTATTCCTTTATTTGGTCTGCAAGTTTGCCCTCTTCTAGGCTTCTAGCACAAATCGAGGATATGGGAAAGCACATCAAGCAAGGGAGGGACATGCGGGTAGTGATGGGTACAGTATGGATTTTCAAATATCAACGACACCTCCTTGTACATGCCAACTTACAACTTCAGGTTGCCTCGACACTGCATCATGACCTTTTTGTTCAGATCAAAGAGAAGTACCTCCAATCCCCTGGGGGGTTTGAGTTGAGGTACTTCTCCATCTAAGTAGGTTAGAGTGACACAACGTTGTGCTCCTTTGTAACTCAGTTTTAGAAAGAAAAAATAGAACAGGTCGGAGTGATTTTTCACAAGACTACAACATCGTTGTAATCTTTTGAGTGCATACGCAAAACCTGAGAGAAACCATATTATCTAGGATCTGTAGCAGAAACATGGCCTAAGAAAAAACTAAACTGTACGAGATAGTAGAATTAAACACACAAAAACCTGCACATTTTCTAGCATCAAAGGAAATAATAAAATTATCCATGTATCAGTAAGCTAGTGTGTTACCAGAAACAGTTTGCAATACTCATTTGCCTTGGACCATTTTACTTGATCTGTAATAATAATGATCAGGAGGAAATATTAAACAGTATGAGTATCTTCATGCTCTAATTGCTGTATAGTCTCACAACATCTTGAAGAGGTAAAAATTTAAATATATATTTGGTGTTCATCGAAATCCACCAACAAAGTATTCAACACGATGCCCATTCCAGTCGTAGTTTTGGCCAAGCTACCCGTTTTCTTCTAGGAAACATATCATAGCAGGTCATATTGATGAGTTATTGTGTGGATCCGAGAAAGAGAATTGGCTGAATGCATCACCTAACAAGCACAAAGCTGCAAATCAGGTCATAACACTCATTTTCCTTGGACCATTTTACTTGATCTGCAATACCAATGACCAGGAGGAAATATTAAACACTATGAGTATTTGCATGCTCTAATTGCTGTATAGTGTCACAACATGTTGAAGATCTGAAAATTTTAAAATATATTTGGTGTTCATTGAAATCCACCAACAGAGTATCCAACATGATGCCCATTCCAGTCGCAGTTTTGGCCAAGCTACCGTTTTATTCTAGGAAACATATTGTAGCAGGTCATATTGATGAGTTATTGTGTGGCGCCGAGAAAGAGAATTGGCTGAATGGATCACCTAACAAGCACAAAGCTGCAAATCTGGTCGGCAATAAACCGTGGAACTATGCTCCCGGCGGTAATCACAGACAGCGCCATGATGTTTCTCTTTATAGTATTGACAAAATTTCATAAGCGTGCCCAGAACATTGTGCAATAATTCACTTCTTAGCATCAGGATGTTTCAGATAAAAGCACATACTGAAGTATTAAACACTTCTTACATAAGTGCATTGCAGATAAAATGTTAAAGCGGCCAAGCTTTTTCATCTACAAGGACAGTGAAAGTATCCCCTGTTACATATCTTAAGAATAAAAGTGGAACGGGTAATTTGCAGTATGATGCAGAGATTTAGACCAATAAAAAAAGGAAAGAAGTCCAAATAACCCCCCTATGTATTACGTTTCGGACGGAGACCCCCCCTATGTTTAAAATGAGGCAATTCACCCCCCTATGTTTGCAAAACCAGGCAATTAGCCCCCTCACGGTGGATTTGGCTTGTATGGAAACCGCTTCCTCGCCTTTGATGGTGGTTTTGAAACCTGGTCACGTACTCACGTGGCGCACCGCATCGCCCCCGGGAGGCTCGCCTTGCGCCGCCAGGCAGGCACCCCCGTCCACCTCCCTGCATTGCTCCCTCGCCTTGTGCCGCCACGAAGATGCCCATGCGGTACAACAGTCACCGGAGCGGCAGCGGGCCGTCGTCGTGGCGCGCTCCGGCGTCTCGGCAAGGCAGATGCGCGGGAGGTCCAAGAATGGCGTCGCCGCGGAGGTGGACGACGGCGCCAAGAGCAGGAACTCTTCAGTCGTCGTCGTCGTGGCGCGCTCTGGCGTCTCGTCAATGCAGATGAGTATGAGCGGCCGGAGGCACGTGAGCTCCAAGAATGGCGTCGCCTCCGTGCACCTGAGCATTAGCTCCGAGCTGCTGCAGAGCAGGAACCGAATTCAGACCATATTGCTCTATCAATTCAGCCTCCCAGGAACCTTCACGCACAAGCAGGCTGTCAATTCAACTGCTTTGTCCCATAATCCAGAGCATATTGTTATCTGGAATCAAGAACAATCGCTCCGAGCTGCTGCATTGTGCTATCCAGTTCACACTTGTGCCTCTTGATGCAGTTAAACTGGAGAGAAACTTGTGTCTCTTGATGCACCGATGAGCCAGCCTTTCATCATGTCGGACCAAATTCATCAGCCCTTCATTGATGTTTGCAAAACCACCGTAAGGCAAGGAAGTGGTTTCCATAAAGCCAAATCCACCGTCAAGGGGGCTAACTGCCTGGTTTTGTAAACTTAGGGGGGTGAATTGCCCCATTTTAAACATAGAGGGGTTCTCTGTCCCAAACATAATACATAGGGGGGTTATGTGGACTTCTTTCTAAAAAAAGGGGAAAACCGGAGATTCAGAATATAGTGCTTTGCTCACCAACGTTGAGAAATTTTCAGATCCGTGTTCCCTCTGTGGCTGTAGCATGCAGTAACAAGGACAGGAGACAACACTGGTACAGGTACCGGAGGTCATGCCGTCCTGGACGGGGGGATGGAGGTGGCAACGAGGACGGGAGACAGCACGGCTCTGGAACTCCTCGGGCTTGATGGCAGCCTCGGGGCGAGCGGCTTCGACTGTGAGCAGGGGCGGGGTAGGACTCCTGGCGGCGGCGACGAACAGGTACTCGATTTGCGTGGCAGCGACTGCCTAGGGATTATTCCTCCGTGGGGAGAGTCGATTCGGTCGACGGAGGCCTCAATTCGCCGGCTCCCGGCGTGAATCAGGCGGCGGCGTGGGTGGAGCCAGAATCGCTAGGGTTTGTGGGGAGATTTGTTGGGAGATACGACGGCCAGGAGGTAGGAGAGATAGGCCCTGCATCCATCATCGGGCCACTTGGCGGTGGCATCTGGCGTAATATTCTGATCCAAAAAAATCAAACGGTGGAGCGAAGGCAGACGAAGCCACGCGAAGATCCAACGTTGGAGCGAAGGCAGACCATAGCAGACGACGTACCAACGTACGTTGAACTGCCATTTAATAGTAAAGAAATGCATGTGCGGCGGCGCTCAGATGTAAATTAAATATGCATACTCAATTTTTATCTATATGTGATATACAGATTTTTAGAATGATCATTTAAAGTGAAATTAGTGAAATTTTGCATCGCAATCCTCTTCAAAATATCTAAACTGTAAATATCATCTGCTTGTCATTTAGAATGAGGAGGACGGGAGGCTTGCCGTGCCTGCTCTCCGGTGTCAAATGATGAATTGACTTCTTTAGTATTTTGTCAGACCTACATATTGGGTTCTCAGAGTATTGACAGATGTGACAGTATTAGATGTGTCAATTTGAAGTTAAGTGCTTTGAATCCTTTATTTAGTATAACTTCTAAACAATGGAAAATAAGATTTGCATCAAGTCAATTATATTACCTCTTGAACCATACAGGTTTGGAGATGGCAGAGTAATGGTGACGTTAGGGACTAACCAGGATTTGGAAGCAAGGTGGAGATCAGCAGATAGCGGACCTGGAGTGCACAGAGACCGGCAACTTCGTGAGAGGAAATGGCATTGAAGTGATGTAGCTGGAGTTGTAAATCGTAATGATCTACTGGGCGAGAATGGTTAGGCCCGTAATACACTAGTTATAAGATCCTAGGAATCAGGAGTGATAATATTTTTTTTTACAGCACGGGAGTGATAAGATCCTAGGAATCAGGGTTGTTAGGTACGGAGTGCTCCTTTAAATGAGTTCGTACATGTTTTTATTTTTATGAGCGAATGTATTCTTTCTGTTGTGACGGAGAGCATTGTAACTTCAATCTCAAATATTTTTTTATCAAGACATAAATCACAGAAAGGTTCACGGTGGCGCCTTTTAGGCCCTGTCAGAGTAATATGCCTATAATGTGGAAGCAGTTTGGTTAGAGTTCAAACTTTAAAATGGCGATTCCAAAAAAAATCAAAAACCCGATAGTATGTAACCTTTTTCATTTATTCGAAAATTCTGTTTGTGTCCAGCTTTGGCCGGATGAGCAAAAATCAAATCCAAAGAGGCTACCAAATATGTTTGGCTGTCCGAGACCAAAACTCCTAAATTTGAGTTAGCATTGGGTTGAGCCGGACTGTTCAGCATCCAAGATATTTTTTTTCCCATTTTTAGACAGAACCAAGTACATAATATTTCACATTTATTATTTTCCCATGGGTAGAAACCATGGTTTTCTACATTTATCATTTTTTAGAACTTTAGTAACTAAAAAATTTAGCTTTTGAATTTTCATAATACCGGGCTACATGTAGCTCGGGCCACAAACACCCGGTCCCTATGGAGTTCTCTTCTATATCAGACTTAAAACTACGAATCTTATATTTCTTCTTCCACGTGGGACTAACCTGTTAGTATGTGACCTTTTTAATTTATTTATTATTTTCTCCCCTACACCATTTGCTGCATATCCGACCATAAACGTGTGTCATTTGTAAGGCCATCAGCGTTGCTGTGCAGTTCTATGAACTTCTTTGAAATAGGATTCGCAACCGGCGCACACTCACGGGATAGAGAGGGATGAGGTTCGAGCGGCAGAGATGAAGCACCATGGCAATTGCGCCATTACTATCGCATGGAGAAGGTAACGTCATAAGTGCCCTCCATAGCTGGCAATGGGAGGTAGAGTTGTACATTTAATTTTTAAGACATGGTTCAATGTCTCTCTTAGTGGAGAGGCATATGTAGTGTCTCTAGAGAATGACTCTACTGTTGAGACGTTCTAAAAAATGTCTCCGTTAATGCCTTTATATAGTTGTTAAGAGACATTATGAAGAGTGCCTTAAAGGAGATGTCTCTATTATTATGGCATTCTAAAAAATGTCTCTTAAAATGCCTTTAGATGAAAACTAAGAGACATTTTGGAGAATGTCTCTTGGTAAATGTCTCTACTGCTAAGGCATTCTCCAAAATGTCTCTCTTAGTGCCTCTACAACAAATTTAGTTCAGTTGTAAGAGACACAGGGAAGATTGTCTCTACGAAAATGTCTCTACGGGCCAGTTTTCTTGTAGTGATCATATATGGTAGGGCCTTCTCTTCCTCCATCTTGGTCTAGGTCTTCCTCTTGCCATGTGGGATCCCTTGTGGTGGTGGCACTTAATGTAGATACCACATGATGTATAATTGTTGAGGGCGCCATGGTGGTCTTGGCCTTGCATGTGTGATCTTGTTTCTTGTGTCTCCGTCTTGAACTTGCTAGACGCTTGGAGATATTGTCGATGGAGGTCTTGAGATCTTGTATCCGTTGAGAAGTAGCATGCTCGGACTTGTCGAAGTTCGTATCCATGGCATGGAATAGATCATCCATGGCTTGCATATGTGTTGGAAATGATGTGGTAGCACTTGAAGGAGAAACCTTGTGATGTGCGCTCGCCGCCATGATGTGTGTGGGGAAGTCATCGCACACTTGGAGTGTTGGTGTAGATGTTCTCTCCGTGTTCCGTCATCTTGTAGCTTGTGTGGGCGCCAACTTGGAGGTTGAAGTTTGTTGACGATGAAGCTTGCGGCGTTCCCGCTCTTCATGTGTGGGATGATGATGAAAGTCATTTGGATTCCTTTTCTTCTTGGCCTTCTTGCTTGATGGAGCCTCGATGATGTCATTCTTGTGGAACCGTCTTGATGTTGAAGGATCCAGTCTTGAATTTGCCAACTTGTCGGATTTCTTGTCGTGGCACCAACTTGAGGTTGAAGGGAGTTGTCTTGTGTTGGACTTGGCATTCTTCTTGAAGTTCCTTGGTCTTGAGCATGAACCATAGGACATATGATATCATGGCCATCAAAGCTTGGAGAGGAAGTTCTTGTAGGTGAGCTCAGAGTCACTGTCGGTGTAGTACTCCTCCATGTTTGTGGATGCGTAGTCGGTGTAGCATGGCTCCATCTCTTCATCCAAGCTCGCGGTGTCGTAGTTGTAGTAGTGGTTCATGTCGTTGGAGCTCATGGAGTCGAATTTGTTGTGCTTGGTGTGGTGCTCCGCCATGTCGATGATGCTTGGGAAGGAATAGTCGGTGAAGAGCTCGACGTCATGGTCGTAGTAGTGGTGGTGATCCACCATGTCATGCTCATAGTAGTGGTCATCCACCATGTCGATGATGCTTGAGGAGGAATAGTGGGTGTAAATCTCGACGTCATGGTTGTAGTAGTGGTGGTGATCCACCGTGTCATGTTCGTAGTAGTGGTCATCCACCATGTCGTGCTCGTTGTAGTCGTTGTAGTCGTAGTGGTCCATCATGTACTCTTCATGGTCATCATGGCCTCCATATGCTCCGCTCTCGCTACACATGGTTACTCACAAGCACAAGTGTACATATAGAGTGTGAAGACCTAAGAGCTCAAATCTCACCTTTTAGCAAGTATTGGAACTAGTGGACCATGCCAAGAGAAGCCAATAACAAAAAGAATGAAGTGCCTTGAGTTCGAAAGATAAAAAAACACACTCCAAAACACACACGGCTTATGGGTGGATAGTTATGGAAAGTGGAAAGCAAATGGAACAACCGGAAACCAAGATATTGTAATGGCAAGTAGAGAACCATACAGATCACAAAGCAATAACAAGTCAATCTCCAAAAGATATATGGAAACGCACGCACAGAGATAAATGGGACCAATGCAACCAAAACGTGAGCTAAGGAACCAAATGATCCTAGCGAAGACTATAAAGCTTGTGTTGCATAAATACAAGGAGATCCGCTAGTTCGATTGCAATTTATTGGTGTGCTACAAGATTTGCACACAATGCACCACCTACGAGATGTTCATCAAGCTTGCTGATACGTCAGAAACGTATCATTAATTTCTGATGTTCCATGTTGTTTTCATGTTATTTTCTACATGTTTTCCTTACATTGTATGCCATTTTTATCGATTTCTCGGGACTAACCTATTGACAAATTCCACAGAGCCAGCTCATGTTGTCTGTTGTTTTAAGTTTGAGAAAAGTTGTTCTGGAAATATTATCGGAATCGGACGATTCAAAAGCCAGAAGTTTTAGAAGTCCCAAAGAGACCCGTAGGGGGGCCACATGGTGGCCACACCATAGGGTGGCGCGGGTCCCCCCCGGCCGCGCCACAAGGTGGTGTGGGCCCTCTTGCCACCCCTCGACATCGCCCTTTTGCCTATATATGCTCCTTTTCCACCAAAAACTTCCGTAGCTCCGCCGTCGTCGCCAACAAGTTTCGGGGGACAAAAATCTCTGTTCCGGCACCCTGCCGGACGGAGAAGTGCCCCCGGAGCCATCTCCATCGACTCCACCGCCATCTCCATCACCGTTGCTATCTCCTATGATGAGGAGGGAGTAGTTCTCCCCCGGGGCTGAGGGCTCTACCGGTAGCTATGTGTTTCATCTCTCTCTCCCATGGTGTGATCTTTATGTGATCATGAGTTCTGTAATCTAGTTGAATATGTAGATGTTGCCCGATCTTTCACCGCAAGAACCACCAATGATAACTATCCTCCCAATCACGTGAGCGATACACGCAACCTGGAGAACTTGATAGATTTAGGCGAGCAACAAGGTGATGAACACCACGCCTCACGCCAAGCTCGACAACTCTAGGCAGATCCAAGAGCCCACTAGCCACGCACGAACCCCCTTGGCATATCCAAGAACACTCGTAGCTTTATTTTCAAAGATAACTGACGAACGTCCGAGACGCCGTCTACTCGCTGATCCCCTAGGGACGGTGGTAACCTGAACACAATGTTCTACATAATTTTCAACCTGTCTAAAACTCTAAGCCTTGGCTCTCTTTATATAAGAGGCCAACCCCTAGTCGGCTGGACAGACCCAAACCGAGACCTAACCTAATTGGACTCAAATTGGATACAAACCGGCGCATTTAGAAGGCTCGGCCATAACATGCAGCTCGCATGCCTTAGACATTATACATCATGGTCTATTGTCCTAGCGTGCTAACCATTAGATGTCCGTATCATTCTCCCTTTCTTCAAAAGGCGTTATCCTCAACACCAGAAGGTCTTCTCCGACGCTTGTGGCGTCAAATTATCATATCGCCACGCTTCTACATCCTCAAGTCATGCTGGCCTGCCCCACCACGTCCTTCCTCTCGCTAGCTAGACTTGTTTTTGGTGCCCTCCATGTTTAGCACCACCAACTTGATCGAGATATACAATTTTCACACTGCAAATGAAAACACATCATACAAACCACCCCAAACGCAGCAAGACAAACTCATGTACCCCAAGGGTCCAAATAAGCTGAATACGCACACATATACAATCTGAAATAGTGGAGTTCAACCGAGTGCATCACCCAAGACGAGCATGACAAATTCCTGCACCCCATGAATCCAAATGAACCAAGTTCACCGCCTGTGAAAATATAAACTAGTGTCTCTTTCTATTTTGTCCATTCTCCTTGTCTGCCGCAAAATTTTGCACAATTAAATTGTCCAAACGATAATAGCTAGTGCAGAACTCCTCTTGTTTTTCTTTCTTCTACTTTTTCCAAAAGTTGTTTCCAAAGAAACAAAATTGCCACATGTCAAAACAGCCAATCTTCCCTTGGATTGTACGGATCCGAATCTCCTTTTTTTATGTGTGCATGCGCTCCACCAAAACAACCGTACCATCTTTTTTTTGCCACGCCACACTAGGAAGCGAGTACTTGTCTGATACGTGAATGCGCTGATCTCCTTCCTTAACTATCTGTGAGAGCTGGTTCAATCTCCATGAACTTAACCAACCAGGACGTTTTTTTATCGGATTTGCTATGTCACAGCGACTGTTTTTTGTTTATGTCTCAGCTGATTTTTCCACCGTACGATTGAATTCCTGCGCGCTGTCGGATGTGGCTTGTGTTGTTGCGTCCCGACAGCGACGCGTAACGTATGCTTGTTCGTTTTCCCTTTCTTCGCCAGTCCATTCCTGAAGAGCAGAGGTAAGGCGGAGAGACAGGGGAAAGGCTGGGCGGAGAGCTCATCGGCGCAATCGACTCTGCGCGGCGGCGGGCGAGGGGTTGGGCGAAAATTTGCAGAGCTAATCCCGACGTCCCTCTACACCTCCAACTCCCCTTGAAGCGGATGAGCTCGCGTTTGTCAGAGTAGCGCCCAAATCTGAGGAGACCAGCGCACGGCGAGCTCGTCGCTGCACCGCCGGGCGTCGGAAGGTCAGCAGGTAATCCATTGACATCTCCTACTTCCAAGGTTACTGAATCGCAGCAAGGGGATGGGATCCTGCTCACACTACCTTCTGAATCTAAGGGAGCAGTTGATGACCGATCTAGTTTTTGTGTGATTTAGGGATTGTGCTCGTTGTGTGTTTTGATGTTTGTGGATTGGTGTGTAATTTTGTGCTCGTTGTTGACAACATATCAAAGGGGGGTGGGGCGAGACTGTGTAATTTGAGTTTGAGCTCGTTTTGTGTGCTGTTGTTATGACTGGAAATGGTTTTGCTCGTGTAACTGGAGCATATAGCAGGGGAGAGGGTGGGATTGGGATGTTGAGGGAGGTCGTATAAGTTGATCTTGAGCTTGTTTTTTGTGTGATGCTTGTATATGGATGTGGTTTAGCTTCTGTATCCGGAAGCATGTTTTTGTCATGTACAGGGAGCATAGGATGGAGCTATAACCAGCGTGTTTTACTGTGTAAACTAGAGCACATTTTTTGTGTTTGTTGTCTTATGTGACACCACTGAATTCAATCAAAACCACTGAGATAAACCAAAACAAAAGTGTAGGTGGGTTTTTTTTGGTTTAGGCCCCACCCGGCAGTTGAAAATGGGGGTTTGCCAATTTGTTGGCGGAAGAACCGGTTTGCATCAGTTTCTGTTTTAGCAACGTGTCTGAGAAATCAGGCTTTGGTGACCATTTTGGTGGCGTGGCTCGGGATGTTGGGCTTTTGCTATTGAGCATATATCAGGTGTGCCGAGCTCATACGAATTGAGCTTTGTGTGCTCATATTTTTTTGTGCTGCTTGTTTTTGTAGGGAGGTGCTGCCTGTCTTTTTTGTGTTTTGCACTTTTTATGTTGGATATACAAGGTGAGCTCCATCCAGTGAGTTAATTGTGCCGGGGGAGGGGGATGCTGCCTGTTTTTGTTTGTGTTTTTGTTCTTAAGCTGGATTCATAAGTTGAGCTCCAATTAGTTTGTTTTGGTCGTGTAAACCTCATACAAGAAAATGCAGTTGGCTGAGTTTTTATCTGTATCCTATGTTTTGGTACAAGTGGGAAAGAGTATCATAAAAATATTACAATGGTTAATAGTAACGATAAATCTGGCAGTGGCGAAGAGGTAAAGATGAACTACACGGCTACTTTGTATGTACACAAATTCCATTTATATATGCTACACGAATAGTATCACACCCACTGATTTGTCTTTTTCCGTATTTTCCCTTTTTTTCTTCTGATTGTTTTTGCAGGTCGGTACTGAAACTGACGATGATGTGGTACTCCTATAGGCAGTGAATACAATTGTTCAAAGAATTCTGAAAAGAACTCGGAGGCAAAGCAAATTTCCATTAACAAAAAGAATGGTAAGATCACAATACACTTTCTGGTATCAATTTTTTGTGTGCTCTTAGATTGTTTCTATTGTATGTTATCTCTTCGACAATCACATTTTGTTACAATGATTTTTTTTGCAGAAAGTGACACGTGACCGAATACAGGGGAGACAAGTGGTTGATAAGGATGTGTGTGTTGCAAAAAGCAGATACAATGTGAACTATCTGATTCAAATCATCAAAAGTTTAGATGATGATCAAAAAATGGATAAGGGGGATAGCTTTTGGAGCAATCCTTCACCTTGATGGCGGTGTTGTTCCCTGGTCATTTGTGCAGTGGCTTGCTGACCATGTAGATTCAGGGTGGGCACAAAACCCGAGACCCGAACCCCGAACCCGAATAACCCGAACCCGAACCCGAATAACCCGAACTCGAGAAACCCGAACACTACATCGGGTAGCAGTTTTAGAAACCCGAATTTTATTCAGAAAAATCGGGTTAGAACTCTCTGTACCCGAACTTCCCGAATAGCCCGAAATATTGAAAAAAAACATGCGAGGAAAATCCCCTAGACAGCCCAAAGCCCAGCCCAACTAGTAAACTCCGTGTACCTAACGCTAATTTCCTAGTTCTCATGTCCAGATGCGTGCATGCATCCTCGATTCCCCATCTCCCAGCAAGCAACACCACGTTGCCAGCAGCCGAACCCCAACCGCTCCCAACCTCCACCCTCCACCACGACGCCGTAGGCTATCCCATGGTAGGGAACCGCGGCAACGCCCTAGATGGCAGCTGATGCACCTTGCACAACAGATCGGCGCCTGCCTTTAGCATGACCATGGCGACCAGCACGCTGATGCACCGTTCAACGAAGACACGGAGCCTTCCAGGATCCTAGCGCGTCTCAGGCTTGCTATCACGATGGCGGCGACCCCATTTTCCACGTGATTCTCAAAAAAAGTTTGCTATAAATTTTTCTGTGTATTGTATTTCGGGAAATTCGGGATTACCCGAACCCGAACCCGAATTTCCGGGTACCCAAATTGTCGGGTACTAAATATTTTGGACAAATATCGGGTGTCACTTTTGGAAACCCGATTTTGTAATAACCCGAACTACCCGACCCGAAATTTCGGGTAAACCCGAACGTCCGGCCTGAATGTAGATGTGCAGAATGAAGACATAATGTTTGATAACAAGTTCATTCAGATCAACACAGAGTCGTTTGGACAAGTTCTTGGAGTACCAACCAAAGGCAATCATGTCCCTCCTAAATCAAAGGCTTCAACAACACAGTTCTTGTCTCACTTTGGTTTGTCAGAGATGCCTACGATAAAATTCTTTGGTGATAAAATATTGAACAAAGGTCAACAGAAAGACGAGTTCCTAAGATGCTTCATGTGTGTTGCCATGGCAACTTTTTACTGCCCAACATCAAGTACAAAGCCTAGTACATCATACCTAGGTGGATTGATTGATACCGACAAAATCAAAGAATACAACTAGGGTCAATTTCTTCAGCAGTCAACTATGTTCTATATCAAGAAATACCAAGGCTCATCTTCGACATTGGCAGTATGCAACTATTACCTAGCGGTTCGTTAGCAAAACCACCCATGTACATTGTTTTTTACTATTCTTCGTATTGTACTTACCTCAATTCCATTTTTATCTGTATTTGATGTCCTTTTTGTTTTTAATTTTTGAATGCTCAGGTCCAATACTTGGATTTCTTAGATTTTGGGAGAATGCAAATCAATACTACTATGCCAAGAATTCAAGTTTGGAAGGGAGACATGATAAAAGAGCACATAAAGCATGATATGGACAATGACAATTTTTACGGCAAACTACATGTTAGTCTTTTTTTCTTTTCTCGTTTATGTTTCTACTTTTATTTTCATAAAAATTGTGTACTTTCATGTACTCTCTATAAATTTTTGTGTTCTTTTTTATGTTCAACCTTTATCAAATAATTTTGCAAATTTGCTCTCATGCATGTTTTTTCCACTTTTATTTCTTGGGTTGAAGATCAAGGATATACAGGACACTTGCTATGCAAAATCAGATTCAAACAAAAGCTCGGGTACCACTTTCCCACTCGACCATTTAAGGCAGTCCATCGACTCATTTGAGCACTGTGCACTTCATGACAAGGTTCTAATATTTCTGTTTCCCACACTTTTCAAATCTTAATATGTTTTTGCCATTTTCTTTTGCTTGATTTTTTTATTTTGTTGCGTGAAAGCAGGTTAAAGATTGTCGCACCCTGATTTCTAGGGGATACTCACCGTACGAACTGGATAGCAGATGCTTGGATTATGGGGCATAACTGCTCCCACGTCCCAGCTTCCTGGTAGGCCTGCGCTTATGCGCGACAACACAAGCCCTGCTATTCCATCGTCGATGTAAACTATCCACTAGAGATCAAAGGCACTTCCGTCGACGTACTTCAAACCATACACACATGGTACGTCAATGGCGTTTAACAATTGATATCACAACAGATCTCTACGACACAAAAGATTGAAATAAGTTGCAAATGGCTCTCATTAGAGCAGAGATAGCAAATACAATCATTCAGAGGGCACATGCCCCAACAATACATCATTACATCACAGCGGAAGCATTCAACATGTCTGAGTACAGACAAGAACCAAATAGGCCTAAGAGGCCGGAAACAAACAGACGGAGCCCATCCACGAAGTCTCGGATCCTGCCCGGGTCCGCTATCTACTCGTCAGCAGTCTCGTCATACTCCACGTAGTAGCCACCATGTAGATCCTCGAACGTCGGTCTGCGGAAACCACAGCCCCAAAGGGGTCAGTACATAAACGTACTGGCAATCAAGACTCACAGTTCACCAAAGTGTAACCCGTCAACACCAAGCACAGATGCCTTGGGTTCAACGGAAGAGAGGGGATATAAAGGATGCTGCAACTGGCTGCACTAACCAACTACAGAGATTCTACCACTTCCGGCTAACAGAAAGGAGATAAGATCGAGGATTGTAACCAACTGAAAGATAACTTCAAACAAACCCATCCTGGATCTCGCCCCTTATCCAAAGAAGCAATCCGAGGATAACTCACACAGTTGTATTAAAGGTGAATAAAGTTATTGTGTCATCAACCTATTACTAGTCAAGTTATTAATCATGGGGTGTAACATGTTTGATCATTATGTTTAAGTTGTCCTGAGTACTTGTTAGCCAGTACTTTCACCAAGTAATCCATAACCGCGGAAAACACGGCTTCTCGAGAAGATTATCCCTGCAGGGTTGCACCAATTTGGCCGTACACGCAAGAATAACCCGCCAGATGGGAAGCTAACCCACCAAGCGGGGTACTCTACACAACCAACCATTCTTCGCATCAAGCCCAAAGCACCTTGGGCGCACGGCTAATCGAGCCCAGAAGAAAATGGACCCTCATAGCACTCTAAGAACGTGTCCCCCTATATGCCGACTACGAAAGTTCCACCCTGGCCTGGGCTCGCAAAAACATGCATGCGGCAAATGGAAAACACGAACTAAATGAGGCGATTTGGACGAGATGCGAGTCAGGTCAAGTTGAGGGGGGCGCCCATACTCGCTTCCCACATGCGGTTAGTGCGCTCATCATGGATCAGTAGACAAGACCCTTTTCCTATTAGGGTCGACACTAGCAGGCTTCAAAACCTCTCATGGGCCTCCTGCCGGTGCCTTATCATCAAATTTATTATTAATAGCAACATTAGCATGATTGATTGATTAAACATCGAGCCCCCACAACGTAATAGATATAGTAGCAGAAAGTAACGGATAACAGACTCGAGCAAAACAACCTAAGCATGCTAGTAAGGCACTGGCTCAAACAATGGGTTGTAGGAAGGGAGATGAGGCAATATTAGGTTTAAGGGATTCATGTGATAGGTTCGTAACAGAAACAACTACTACTAAGGCTAGCAGGAAAGAACAACGGAAAGTATCGGTAATCAATGTTGAAAGGAACACAGTGGTTCATGTGAGTGATAACTTGCCTGCAAAACCCAGTAGCCTGGTACTGAGCTAAATCCTTAGAAGGGATGTCGTAAGTATCGTCGGTCTCAACGTCGTCGTTTATCCAGGAAGAAGCAAACAAACATTGCAGAAAGATAAACAATCAATATCATGGCATAGGTGCACAAACATGGGATGATGCATGTCATGTTAATAGATGCATCAGAATAAACTACTTGACAAGGTAACACAATTTAATTGGACCCATATGCAATTGGATTGCATATGGAAAAGATCCATTGAAATAAGTGGAAACAAATGAATTACAATTAATTATTATGTGAGAGTTGTTAGCATGATGCATGCATGATGATGATACCAAAATAACAACAAATAACAATAATAGATGCAAGTGATAAAAAGGATTTAACAAGTTGTGGAAATCATTTATTAAGTTTTGGAAAATTTGGTTACTTAAAGATGTCACACAAACAATTGTTGTTTTCATCAATTTAAAGTGTGCAAAACAATTAACAAAATTTATATTTGAAAAGAACATCAAATTTTAGTTGGATTACATGTTTCAAATATTGAAATTGGAATTAGGATGAATTTATTATGAATTAAACAATATTAAACAAGTTTTAATTGAATTTAAAACAAGTTGGAAAATTATTTGAATTTTATTTGTTCAAATCATAAATTCAAATGCACATTTGAAAAGTTCACACTTTGAGGGTTTGAAAACATATTTTGCATGTTCAAAAATATTTTATTTTGAGTAAGTTATGATTTTAGCAATTTTAATTGAATTAAACAAGATTTAAATTATTTAGGCAATTTAAATTATTCAAACCAGGAAACAAAATTTATATTTGAAAAGGTGAGATAAAATGGTATGGAAAACATATTTTATTTGCATTATTTGGAATTGGGATGAATTATTTATGGATTATTACAAATTGCATTTGAATTATTTAAATTTGAATTTTAAATGCATTTGAAGTTTTCAAAATAGTACACAAATTGGATATTTGGAAAGATTAGGAAATTTGGATCAGAATTCATATAAAGTTTGTATTTGTTGGAATTATAAAACAAAAGATATTGAATTTTAAAGTTTTGTGTTAATTCTGCCAATTAAAATGAATTTGGGAATTTTTTAGGAAATGCGCAGAAACATTTTGTACCTAGCTGCAACTACACGCAGTCGCTGTCCAGTGGGGTCTAGCCAGCGTGGCATGCGCGTGGCAGCACAGCTGGCAACCCCAGTGGCTTACAGGTGGGCCTAGCGCGGAGCAGCAGGGCAAAAAGTTGGGGTTAATTCCCCCGGGGGGAATCGAACCCGCGACCAAACGTTTGATCGCTGACGCCGTAACCAGTGTGCTATTCGCGTTTCGTTGTCAGGTAACCGATGCGCAGCGAGGAAGAGGTGTTGGGTGTGGTTCTGAAACTTTAACTGAACCTGACCGACGGTGACTGACAGCGGCGGAAGGAAAACGAGGGCTACCGGCGACGAGGTCACGGATTGGCGGCGCTGGGCAACTGGATGTACGCGCAACAGCCAGGAGAACAGGTTCGTTTGCTCGACGGGCCCGTGCTCGCACAGAAACGATACCCACTGCGACTATGGCGCCACGGTGGTGGACACCGCCGGCGGTTCAGAAAGGGAAACGCGCGAACAGGAAGCAAAAGGAGGTTACAGGGGGTGGAATCGGTGCGGTGGCTCACCGGAAGCTTGTCGGAGGCGAGAGGAGGACGGGAGGACGACGGTGGCGACGGCGCGGCGAGGGTTTTCAGTACGGCAGCGGCGGTGATGACCTCGCCGTCGTCGATCACGGTCTCCTGGGCTCTGATGCGGTTGTCGGAGAGGAAGTAGGGGTTCACGCGGTGTCGATGGTGGCCTCAGAGGGGTCGATGGAGGTCCACGACGTACTGTCACCGGCGATCGCCTCCGCAGTTCTTCCAACCCCGAACTCCGGCAAGAAATTGGATAGGAAGAAGAGAGGAGATGGTGGCTGGCGGCGGCAGGAGGGGAATAGGGACCTAGGCTAGGGTTTGGTGGGGATGTAGGGGTAGATATAGGCATGGAGGAGTAGGTGGAGCTCGGTGGTTGAGAGCTGGCGTGTGCTGACGTCATCGTACGGAGCTTGAAGAAATAGGCCACCAGGCCGCGCGCGTTTGGGAAGGCTGGGGTTGTGGGCTGGGCTTGGCCCAGCCTGCCTCTCCCCTCAGCCGAATTTTTTTTTAATAAATTGTTCTGTTCTATTTTTTTTTGTAGTTTTGATTTTGGAAGAAAAAGTTAATGTTTTGTTTGACAAAATTTCCAGAAAATTTAGGTTAGGCTAATTAGTTAATTAGGAACCATTTTCCAAGAGTAGATTCCAAAATTTTGAGATTTAAACATGAGGTTTGTATTTTGAAACCAAAATTGGGAAATTTTAATATTAAGGAACCATTAAGAAAAGAAGCCTTTTTATAGGGTAGCCCCTATGAAATAAAAGATTAAAATTAGTTGATTGAATTGACAATGTGTATAAATTTGTTGTAACTCAATTTGGGTGCTGTTTGAAGATGATTGAATTTGGAACAATTTAAAATTAATTGATTAACATGGAAAACAAGGATTTTAATGGGGTAACCCTATGACTAATTTGATTAAACATTAGTGATTGGCTTGTTAAAGTTTATAAGTTCAAAAGGGTTCTGTTTGATGCATTTGATTTGAAATTGAAGATGATTTAATTAATTGATTGAATTAATGGTTTGATTAAAACCAACAATTTAATAAGTGATCAACATGAAATAAAATGGAATAATTTGGTTGTTTTTATTTGTTATTTTTATTCCAAAAGTTGTAACAGAACAAGTATGAAAACAAAGCAGTTGAAATTGTTTGATTTTCATTATGAAAACAAAGAATAACAGATGCAAAACAACAATAGCAAATGCAACAATATGATGACATGATGCAATACTTTAATAACAAGAAATCAAACATTCTATAGGGTAGTTTTCATACTTGGGCTGTTACAAAGATGATGTTTGCTCAATTTTTGAAGCATATACACATAACGAGACCATTAGGAACTGTTACAAGACAGAAGAACTTCTCATCAATGTGCTCACCTGTTTGATACAAAACAATTGCTTAGCTAGCAGCTCGCAAAGCACTGTGAAACTAGAAAGTTCAAATGAGGAAAACATCAAGTAGAATGAAGCCGAAGATGGGTCTGGAAGTACTTTAAAGCTGGTTTGCAGCGATTCAGGTACAAACAAGATAAATAATTTAGGTATCTGCTTTTTTTGGGATATCTTTTTAAACATTTTTGTGTTTGGGCATATTAGGTTGGTTCTGTAACTGGTTTTTAAAACTGCCCTTTTTGTGTTTCCCCTTCGCTGTTGAACATTTTTTATAGAGTGCTCTGAAATAATCAAGGATGATGCTGACAAAAGTTGTGGCAGCCAACACTCCAACAACTCTAAGCAACAAGATAATATGATCATCGGGGAACATGCACCGATTTCATAAACAAACCTACCACAGCAAGGGGGAAAGTTGCTTCAACAGATTAGGTTTCTTTCATTTATTTTTACTCGATATATATTGTCTCAAACTTTCTGTTCATGCAACAAGAACAATGACAAATCCTGGTTCTCAAGCAGATTATTTCCCGGTTAGTTCAGCCAATACATTTCGACAACAAGATTGTGGGGGAAAACAACTCTTGAACTAATAGAGGATGTCAATAAAGCACTTTGCAATCTGAAAATAAAGGACAACATACCCGAGCAACCAGAGCGTCCAAATCTACAGAACCCTAAAGTAAGCAACCGAGAACTCATTTTCTTTATTCTCTTTAAGTGCTAGACCTTTTATCATTTCAATTTGTCTTAGTCATTTTTATTTATGTATAGTACACTAATTGTTTTGCACATTTTTTGCCTGTATTCGTGACAGTCTCAAAAAAGCCAAGGATCATATGCAAACAGTGCTAGTTTGGAGCATTTGCTGAACGATGAAACAGATGTTAACACTGGGAATTATGAAGGGCAATCAACCAGAGGTAATTTTTCATACTTTATTTTATTTATTTTTCTATTTTGTCAACAACCATCTTTTTGCTTTGAAAAACACATCTACAATATGCTCAACTATGTTATTGGCACAGCCGCACCAAATGACCCGGATAGGGAAACCAGACAGCAACAAGAAGACGATATGAACAAAGAAATAAGCACTCCTCCACCTGCTCATGCTATGTTCGCAACAATAACTAATATAGGTAAGCTTTTATCAATGTTTTTCGTCAACTTGTAGTTGGACAAATTTTTCATTTCCAATATAATACAACGATAAATAGTCTATGATTGCTTCTTACTACTGCAAATTGACTCAACTATCAACTAATTTATGTTTTTTTTGTATATGAATTTCTTTACAGAGCATTCAGAAAACAGTAGCTCAATTCGTTGTGGGCAGAGAACAAATTTCTGGGACAAGCAAATAGTACCAGCATCTAACTTCAACAATATTTTCTCGCCCCAGAGCAACACTCCAGAATTGAGTTCACAGTCAAGAATTGAAAGTTACTGAAGCCCCACAACAGTTATAGTCCTTGATAACATAAATTTAGATGATTTTGAGGTAACTAGAAAATAGTTTATATTTCTTTCGAATCTTATTTTCTTTTTTTTAGATAATTTGAACCCTATGTCTTCTTTTGTCAATATTTCTGTTATTGTCGGGGAGACGTACGATATAGAGTTCATTAACAAGCTTGAGTAATATGTATACCCTTTCATCATTTGTTATCATAAATTTTTCTGTCTGTCTACGTACTAGATTCACTAATTTAATGGGACAAAAATGGCTAGCCAGCTTCATTTGGAACTTGCAGATTTCCAAGTAGTAAAGCGCAACCCATAAGCTTTTTTTTGTTTTTTCTTTCTGTTTTGCACTTGACAAAATGGAAACCACATTGCACTTTTTTCAACTAGAAAAGCGCAACTGATCGGGCTACAAGACTTGCACTATCCTAGCTTATATATGTGCAGCTGACATTCAAACGAGTTGCACTTTTTCCAACTAGAAAAGTGCCAGTACGCCAAATCCTAGGAAAGTTGCACCTTTTCTAGTCGCGGAAGTCTTTTTGCACTATCTACCTGCTAAATGTGCAACTGGGGGTAGTCAAGTGGTGTTGCTCTTACTCAAATAGGAAAGTGCGGTCCATTTTTTCCTTTTCCTCAATTTGTGTACTAATAGAATGCTCATCGAGCCACCTTGCATTATTTTTGTTTGAACTTTTGGGAGTTGCACTTTTCCAACTAGAAAAGCGCAACTACGTCCAATCTGAGGCAAGTTGAACTTTTCTACTCTCAAAAACGTTTTTGCACTATCGACCTGCTAAATGTGCAACTGGACAGTCAAGTGGTGTTTGCTCTTATTCAAATAGGGAAAGTGCAATCCATTTATTTTCTTTTCCATCAATTTGTGTACTAATAGAATGCTCATCGAGTCACCTTGCATTCTTGTTTGAACTTTGGGGAGTTGCACTTTTCCAACTAGAAAAGCGCAACTACGTCAAATCTGAGGCAAGTTACACTTTTCTAGCTGTTAAAAACATTTTTGCACTATGTACCTGCTAAATGTGCAACTGGCAGTCAAGTGGTGTTGCTCTTATTCAAATAGGGAGAGTGCAATTAATTTATTCTTTTTTCCTCAATTTGTGTACTAATAGAATGCTCATCGAGCCAGCTTTGCATTTCTTGTTTGAACTTTGGGGAGTTGCAGTTTTCCAACTAGAAAAGCGCAACTACGTCCAATCTGAGGCAAGTTGCACTTTTCTAGCTGTGAAAATGTTTTTGCACTATCCTAGGCGATACATGTGCAATTGACAGTCAACTGGAGTTGCACTATCCCAAAATACGAAAGAGCTAGTCATTTTTATCTCCCCCTGATTTTGTGTGTACTCGTAGAATTCTCATCGAGCCAAGTTTTTGCATTTTTTGATCAACTATGTGTAGTTCCATTTTTACAAATAGAAAAGCGCAACCGTGACCAATATGAGGCAAGTTGCACATTTTCTAGATGCAGAATTTATTTTGCACCATCTAAGCGATATATGTGCAAATCACAATCAAGTGGAGTTGCACTTTACACAACTAGAAAAGTGCAACTACGTCCAATCCGAGGCAAGTTGCACTTTTTCTAGTTGTGAAAATCTTTTTGCACTATCCTAGGTGATATACGTGCAACTGAACAGTCAAGTAGAATTGCACTAACTCAAAAATAGCAAAGTGCTAGTCATTTTTATTTTTTTCAAAACCTGATTTGTGTGTACTCCTAGAATGCTCATCTACCAACTTGTGCATTTTTTTGGTTCAACTATGTGCAGTTCCAAATTTCCAAATAGAAAAGAGCAACTATGCCCCAATATGAGAAACTGCCACTTTTCTAGATGTGGAAGTATTTCCACTATCTAAGCGCTATCTGCAATTCACAATCAAGTGGAGTTGCACTTTACTCAAATACAAAAGTGCAAGTCATTTTATCTTTCTTGATTTTGTGTACTCATAGAGTGCTCATCGAGCCACCTTTTCCCTTTTGCTCAAACTATGTGGAGTTGCACTTTTTCAACTAGAAAAAGCGCAACTACATCCAATCTGAAGGCAAGTTTGCACTTTACTGGTTGCGAAAGTCTCTATGGCACTATCCTACGTGTTATATATGCAACTAACAGTAAAGTGGAATTGCACTTTTTATTGAAAATAGAAAAGTGTAAGTGTATGTGAAGTAGCACTTTTCCAAATAGGAAAGCGCAACTATGCCCAATCCGAGGCTACTTGCACCTTTCTAGTCGCTAAAGTTTTTTCACAATATCTAATTTGCTTTTATGTGCAACTCACAATGAAGTGGATTTTGCAATTACTCAAATTCAAAAGTGCAAGTCATTTTACCCTTAATCTGATTTTGTCTTCTCATAGATTGGTCATCAAGACACCGAGCATTTCTGTTTCAAGTATGTGTAGTTGCACTTTTCCAATGAGAAAATCACAACTAAGAAAGGTCCTCAAACTATATGGAGTTGCACTTTTTCAACTAGAAAAGCGCAACTACGTCTAATCTGAGGCAAGTTTGCACTTTTCTGGTTGCGAAAGTCTCTATTGCACTATCCTACATGATATATGTGCAACTAACAGTAAAGTGGAATTCCACTTTTTATTGAAATAGAAAAGTGCAAGTTATTTTTTCCAACTATGTGAAGTAGCACTTTTCCAAATAGGAAAGCGCAACTATGCCCAATCCGAGGCTAGTTGCACCTTTCTAGTCGCGAAAGTTTTTTCACACTATCTAATTTGCTATATGTGCAACTCACAATGAAGTGGATTTGCACTTACTCAGATTCAAAAGTGCAAGTCATTTTACCCTTTTTCTGATTTTGTCTTCTCGTAGATTGGTCATCAAGCCACCTAGGATTTCTGTTTCAACTATGTGTAGTTGCACTTTTCCAATTAGAAAATCACAACTAAGACCAATCTGAGGGAAGTTGCACTTTTTCTAGGTGTGAAAACCGCAACCACAATAGCGCACAGATTGGTCCTCAATTAAAAACGAAGCAGACTATGAAATTTTCCTTTTCTCTAACTTTTAAAAGTCCAACTAGAAAACTGTAACTAAAACACCCCCAAACCAAAATCAAGTTGGACATTTTTCTGGAATGTCAAATTGTACTTTTCTCCCAAACCGACACACCAATTTTGATAGATCTTCATTTTTCTGAATATGCTGTAGGTGGATGATGGGCAGCCATCAATACCATTCATGCAAAGTTTCCTTGCAAGCCCAAGAAACCAGGTGAATGTTTTTTTCTTTCTTTTGTATCAATAATTTTTAACATGCAAGAGATTCAGGTATGTTTTTATCTTTTTATTTTTCAGTTTTCTGTTTATGACATACAGGTACTAAGGAACATTAGGATCAAGGAACTAACAGAACAAGAAGGTAGAGATTTTGAGAAGAGTCACAACCAACAATCCCCTGTTTATCAAGAACGAACAATTGAAAGGGCCAGTTCATGTGAACCAGACAAACAAAACTACTATGGAAATTTTGGTCAGGACCAATCAGTACCCGATGACATACAACCTTTTCAAAGGGCAAGCTCATGTGAACCATGGAGACAAAGCAATCATTGTGATTCTTAACCATCACAAACACGCTATTCTGTTGCAAGTCCATCTGTGCCAGAACCAAAATCAGGAAATGGTGCAATAATAATAGTGCGTGCACATAAATTTTTTACCTTGTGGTTGTTCCTTTTATTTTTCTATAAGCAAGTATAATTTTCTGCAAAAATAACCAATAATTTATTGTACAAACAGAGCTCCCAAGAATCACCAGAAGTTGTTTTTGTGAGAGAGAAGCAAGCCAGTACATCCGCAGGCACAAAAGATGAAGAAGAAGAAGTGTACATTGGCAACCATCGCCTGAGTCCAATTAGGAGAAGAACAACCACAGACATAGAACAATTGTATGACCAATCACATGCCTCTAAATAGCAAAATCAATATACCAGTTCATCATCGTCTCAGTTCACAACACCACTACCACCAAGAAGAATTGTACCACCCAGTAGATATGTGTCATCACCTTATGATGTCAAGTACTGCAGTTTGGATCCCACTCCTGAAGAAACTAAGTATTTTGATGCAATTGTCTGGCTCGCAAACACAAACAAGTACAAGTTGTAAGTACATGTTCTTTCTCTGTTTATAACAACAATATATCCATGCATATACTTACAAGGTTTTGTTAATAACTTTATTTTTTTTGGTTTTTCTTCCAATTAGCAAAATCGCTATAAAGTTCGACAACATGAAGGTCAGCTTTGATACATTTGGAAACTCAGTGAAATGAAAAGGCGTTGTCGAAGCATGGGTAATTAACATGTGGTGTAGGAAGCTTTTCCGAGATGTTCACCCTAAAGATTCAAACAGACACAACTTCTTCCACACTTCAAGTGTATGATTTTATTCAAGCACTCCCATACAGTACATAATTATAATCCATTTTGCTTGCCTTATGACTTGTGTTTTTGGAGTTCAAATTACCCAAATATAGCACATACACAATTTATTTTTATTGTACAGGAGTACTTTCTGGAAAATGAAGAACGGAGCATTTTCATGAGAGAACAAGTCATAAAAGCTTTTGATGGGGCATGCAAAGCAAAGAAACTTCATTTAACTGAATCAGTAAGTACAAACTGTCATTTCAAATAAAATTTTCCTGTTTTTTCACTTGTGCTACAATAATTATTTGTCCTACACTACTTTCTATAATGTTTGTTAACTATGTTAAACAGCTACACTTCCCGTTTCTGTACAGTCGCCATTGGTTCTTATTCACTGTCGATATAAGAGATTAAAAGTTCCTTTTTATGGACTCGTACTTTGGAAAAGATTCAAAACTACACCAGGAAGTAGATGACAAAATGGTACAACTAAATCTATATTCCTTTTAAGATCATTGTCATCAAAATACCTTTTAATTAACAATTTCCCCTCTAACATACCTTTTTGTGTTTTCATCATATGATTGACCACCTTTGTTCATTTTACTAATATTGTGTAGATCAAGAATTTCAAAGAGATATGGAATGAATGTGCTGGCAAGAGAATTGATTTCAGTCAGTTCGAAACTGTTTATCCCAGAGTAACCCAACAAGACAACGGGTAAATTTTATATTCCAAAGTTTCTATAAATTTTTCCTCTCTATACAAGAATTCGCAAGTCTGCCTGCACTGCACACATACAAAATGAAGAGATGTGCATCATTCAGAGTTTAGTTTTCTTTCTTTTTGTCAGCAATAAACCATTTTTTTTTCGACCTACACATGTCGGATTCTGGCATTTTTGTAATGAAGAACATTCAACTTTTTTCTCCAAGGAATCCTCTGATGGGAATGTATTCAATTAAAGATATCCCGAAATCGCGCATCCAAATTGCAAATGAGTTGATGTTCTGCAATTAGAACGCACTTCAAGATATGCAACAATTGGTTAGAGATTTCAGACCTAGTGTAATAAAAATTACTTCATATGAACAAGACAATTTTAGTGCAACACTCCATGCCTGCCCTAATATAAGTACTTCTAATACTCTCTTTTTTCTATCTTCTTTTTTGCTATACTATAAGTGCATGGAAGGTATGCAGGGAAGATGTAAACGACTCTTCATCAATGATCTGTTCATATGAAGACAACCAGCGAACCGGATGTTTTTGTTAATTTTCTTTTCTTTGTACAGTCATGTTGGAATACATGTTAAGCTGGTGTGCTCGAACTTCTAAACAAAGTACTACATAGAAAACTAGTTATTCTAGATTCTGCATTTTCTCATCAATGCGAGGATTGCACAACTTGTGTATTATATGTGTTACTCACTCGACAAGTCAGTTATTATATATACTGGTTCGTTATTTCGCAACACACCTCAAACAGTCAGTCTGCACAACTTTCTTTAACAGTTACTTGTCACAATAGAGAACATTGAATGTCATTATTTGGGTGCTATATAGATTTTTATTTTCAGTCCATGAAGCATCACAATGCATAGTTTTTTTCGGTTGAAATGAGGGTGTTGCTTGCGATCCATACAAGGATTATTCCATTGTTTTATTGCCCCGAAAAGAGGAATTTGAGAAGATGAGCTTTTTGTTGCTAATGTAAGTTCATATGAATATGTTAACACCAATAAATATGTCCAAATATAATTGTTGAAAAAACAATTTTTTGATCATTACACGTAATGTTTTCTCTGTTTGCGAAACAGGATCTTCTAGCTGGTTACAAGGGGACCAAGAAGCACTTTGCTACAGTCTAATTAAAACCTCAAAAGGGGAACTAAAAGCTAGTTGAATACAAGTAAGTTATTTTCAGCTCCCCCATCTTTCTTTCCATTGTCCAATTCTTCCATAGAGATGACAAGCTGTAATTTTGGGGGTTTTATGTCCACGCGTGCTTCATTTCCTAGATTCTTCAAGCAACTGCAAGAAAATTACAATCAAAATGGGAAAACAAGAGATATTACAACTGTAAAAAAATTGTGCACAACCATAACAATTTCTTCCATGCATTTTCTCATATGAGAAATCAACCAACAAAATATACCTTTTGATTTCTTTTTCTGCTCCTTTTTCTTTGGGAATAAAGACGCATCCAGATGAAGATTTGTACATGTTTTGATATTGTGCTCATTTGAACCACAATGGCTGCAAGTAATCTCATTCCTAAAGAACACTTGCTCCGCTATGGTCTTGTATCTCTTATCACCTTTGCTACCAGGTCTACCCTTTGATTTTACAACTGCAGGATCCTTTAGCTGACCATAGTTAGTTTCATCAACAATAGGTTCTTCTGTAGCACAATTATTTGGGTCTGTTCTACTTTCCTCAGCCAATGTCATCTCATCAAGCCTTTCAGCTATTTTCTTAACCTCTTGAGTAACAAACATTTACTTCTAATTAGTCTTAGAGCCATCTGATGCAACATTTAGACAGACCTTAGATAGCACATTGTATCACAGCTGGCTGCAGTCAGATGTGAGTTGCAATGGGATATTGTAGATGATATCCCTGATTTCTTTCTTATCTCAAGGCATCCACCTTGGTATAAAGTATTTCTCTGGAATTTTAGCTATATTCAGATGGATAAGAACCTTAAGTACATGCCCGCATAGAATTCCATCTTTGTTGAACTTAGAGCATATGCATCCAAAGTCTTGAGTTTGTATGTCAACAAGGACTAGATATCTCCTTCTCCTAAAATCCCTCGCTGCAGCCAAGTTGGATTTGTAAACTTCATACCTGACATCCTTGACAACCTGATGAACATGTAGCTTGGAAGTAAACTTGAGTTGCTTCTGAAAACGATAGAATATTTTTCTGTTATATTTCTTCCCAGCCTGTACTTCCATATCATTGCCACACCAGTATGTCGGAGTTGTAGTCCTTGTGATAGAATCTTCATGTTTCTCATTCTCCTCAATATTTTCCCCTATCTTATCATACTCACCTAGGAAACTGCTGACACTGAATGTTGAACCGACATTGTCTTTGAAAATGGCATTAGTTTCTTCACTCCTAGATGTTGAATGGATGAAAGGGAAAAAGTCGTTCTTGAAGAAAACAAGAACAATCTTATGCCTAAAGTCCCACATAGCCTTCAAGTATTTCAGATTCTCTACTTTGTACTTCTGAACCATAGCTATCCACGACTCCTCAAATTCTGCAACAAGTAGTGAAAAATGGATTGTGTCTTTGAATTCATTGTGTAGATTAGCTATTTTCCCAAAACTCCTTGCATGCTTCTCTTCTGCTTTCTTTATAACATGGAAAAGGCAGTTCCTGTGCACAGCATTAGGAAAAATAGCCGGGATGGCTGTTCTCATAGCATTGTCTTGGTCTGTTATAATAGTCCTTGGCGCCTTTCCGCACATACAATGCAAGAATGTTTTGAACAGCCATTTGAACGTATCGATGGTTTCATTCTGAATTATAGCACAACCAAAAAGACAATTATCGCCATGACCAGTGATGCCAACAAATGGTGCAAAGCTCATATTGTATCGGTTGGTCTTGAATGTTGTATCAAAGCTAACACAGTCTCCATATACCTCGTACATCCTTCTCAAAGTAGCATCACACCAAAATATGTTCTCTACTCTGTTGTTTTGTCAACTTTGAAATTATAATAGAACCTTAGATCCTCAGCTTGCTTCTTCTTAAAATAATCCAAACCTTGCATCATATCATTAAGTTGGCTTTCTTTCCTCATGGCAGTTCTTATATTGCTAACTAACTTCTTTGTGTACGGTACTGCCTTCAAAGAACCACCTCTTAAATACGAGAGAACTGCCATTATTTTGCAAGTTGGTAACTTCACAGAATTAAATGTGTGGATGAACAACTTCTCCTCATTGGTCATGTGTTTGTGCGATCTCAAGAACCTTGATTCCTCAGCTGGACTCAACTGATGGTTGTGTTCCATATTTAAACTAGTAACAACCCACTTGTCATCTTTCAAAGTGATGATCATTTCTGCCAAACACCCAGTAATTTCTATCTTGTTCCTTTTCCTTGATTTAGGTGGCTAAGATGGGGGTTGCAAGGGCTCCACCTCTCCTCTATCATGCATTTTCTTCAGCTTTGTTTCGTGCCTCTTCATATCTCGTTTCCGTTTTCTTTCTTCAAGCACTTCTTCATCTAGGACCTTCCCTGCACGGTTGCATTTGAAAGTGTGTCTTGTAACCAAATTATTTTTACGAGCCTTCTGACACCTGTAATTAGCTGCCCTCTTCACGGAGAAACCACAAAATTCTGAATATGTGTTATAGAAATTGAAAGCCTCAACATCTGTGTCAAACACCTGATTGATATGAGGAACATGATGGTTGCGCACCTCTTGGCTGCAAGTTTGCGCAGCAGCAACACTTTCATTTTCAATGAAAATTTCTATATCTTCTTGTGAAAGTTCCTGGACAACAGTCTCCTCTCGCACTGAGTTTTGTTCCACATCAGTATCATTTCCAATTGGTTGATCAACAACCTCATCTAGGCTTTCTTGTTCAACAGAAACATTTTTATCCAAATCTTCTTCAGCAAAAGAACTTTTGTCAGCACTCTGACCTAACGTTGCAGGATTGACCCAAGTGTCATTGTATTTGTAGCCACCGTCCTCGTGAACATCCGAATTCTCTTCAGACTGCACCCGGGAAGCCCTTGAATCATTCAATATGTTTTGACCATCACCCTGAATGTCATAATCCATATCTTGACTTGTTGGTAAAAACTCACTCCCGCCAGTTATCATGTACATGCTGTTCTGCAAAACCAAAACAAACAAATTTTAAGTAAGACAGGATATAGTTTGAGCACAACCAAAAACACATTACACAATACTCCAGTTATTTTCATACATTTTTTTCTAAAAAGCTTACCTCATCAACCATTGCACCATTAAGTAAATCCATGAAACTGACATTTTCAACCTGATTTCTATCCATGTCCTGTATCAACTGGGTAAAAGACATAGCACTGCCCTGAAAAACAGAGCAAGTTTTCCGTCAGAGCTATGTAAATACTACAACAGAATGTAAGACCTTTATTTTGGGTTTTTGCATCATGTAAACAAAAAGAGTGTAAAATAGTCCTCTGCTACCGTTTCATTTAATGGAAATGCACCCCTCACTTGGTTCACTTGACTGCCCACTGATTGATTTGCAACATGTGTGTACAATGAGCTGTCAGGGACTAATGAAATCTGCAATATATTCATATGCAACATTACTTCAATTTCCCAGTTAGATGTTCATTTTATTTTTATTTTTACACAAACAAAGTGCGACATTTTCAATACATGTGTTCCAATGATATTGTGAAAATCCATGTTCTCTCCAACCTGTCAAAAAGAGGACAGTTTTGGTCAACAGTACTTCATTTCATTCTCTTCAAAACAAATTTTCTAAAATTGGTTATCTATACAAGTTGCCATAGTACAGTAGCTGAATTTTTACCTCACTTTGTAAGAATTGATTATCTGTCTGATTAGTAGCAGTAGAAGGATAGGAATGCCTTGCCTGGAATTTTGTTTTTGAAAGTTACAATATGCAATTGAGGTTACAAACCGATAATTCCTCTCTCGAAAGCTTTTGAAGTTGATCAACAGAAATCTCACCTCTGAATTTGTACTGTCCAACAGAAAGGATCCATATGATCCAAATATGCTAGCAACTGGATCTCCTGTTTCTTTACCTGCTAGTTACATGAAACAAACCAGTTGTATGATCTGTTTAACTTTCATTTTTTTTTCAGATGTAAGACATTTTTTAACAACACAAGCACTGAAAGATTATCTTGATCAAGAATGTGAATACCTGGGTAACCTCCTGAACCAATCTTCATATCATCCACTGTTAATTTTTCTACTATGAAGTAGGGGTCAGCATGGAGGGGGACAAGAAATATAGAACAACAATGACTTCAATCAACAACCTTGAACTAAATCCAATAGATCCACTATGTGTTTTTGCAGAGATGCCAACTACATTAGTTGAGGAAATCAAGAAGCAGAAGGAAATCAAGAAAGCAGGAGGTGCACAGCATGCTTCTCCCCAATTTCTTTCTCCAGGAGGTGCAGCACTAGCCAGGACAGGAGACCAATCCAGTAGAAAGAAAGGCAAGAGAAAAGCCAACACCTGATCTATTCGAGGAGAAGCCAACACATGATCGCCCCAATTTTCTTCTCCAGGTGAGCCCTCTTTTGTGTCTGCCAGTAAGGGGATGCGGATCTAGGAAGAAGAAGGGGAAAGCTGCCTGGGTGGGGGGTAAAACACGTGACCTGTGCCTTTACTTGACGAAGGGGAAGAAGGACGTTGGTCATGGGCTTGGTCTGTCTGAACAGAAGCCCAATTTTTTTCTTCTGTATGAACACAAGCCCAGCTTTTACTCTGTCCGAACACAAGTCACAAGTTCAAAGCCCAACGACACAAGAAAAGGGCCAGCGAAGCCACATATCCTACGTCAACCCTTCTCGCTCATAAGCTGACGTAACTGCATGCCACCTGCCGACTGAGACATAAGAAGTTCTCAGTCGACTGTGACATAGGCACTCCCTTTTTTTTATTGCGGCAACCAATCCTTTCCTTATCTCCAGGCTTCAATTAAGGAACCTGAACCGACTAATTCCTTTTTTTTCTTTGTCTGCCCGCGTAACAATTCTTTCCTTCCTCTGTTCTCTTTTTTCTTCGGAACGGATCTTCCAACTCTTCGGGATACCACGTACCAAGCCAACCGATCTAAAGAGAAATCCATCCCTGATAAATAACTCGAAGCTAGAGCTCGCTGACAACACAACAGAGGCCACCAAAAACACAAATACTACCCAACAAAAATTAATCTGACAATATTTACAAACCTTCAGATCGATCTTGAACTAGACAAACCTCGCGGTGATCAACATGCGCTTTGATACCACATGATGTAGATGTTGCCCAATCTTTCACCACAAGAACCACAATGATAACTATCGTCCCAATCACGTGAGCGATACACGCAACCTGGAGGACTTGATATATTTAGGCGAGCAACAAGGTGATGAACATCACGCCCCACGCCAAACTCGACAACTCTAGGCAGATCCAAGAGCCCCCTAGCCACGCATGAACCCTCTTGGCGGATACAAGAACACTCGTACCTTTATTTTCAAAGATAACAGATGAACGTCCGAGATGCCGTCTACACGCCGATCCCCTAGGAACGGTGGTAACCTGAACACAATATTCTATATAATTTTCAACCTGTCTAAAACCCTAGGCCTTGGCTCTCTTTATATAAGAGGCCAACCCCTAGTCGGTTGGACAGACCCAAACCGAGTCCTAACCTAATTGGACTCAAACTGGATACAAACCGACCCATTTAGAAGGCTCGGCCATAACATGCGGCTCGTAGGCCTTATATACATTATACATCGTGGTTTATTGTCCTAGCGTGCTAACCAGTAGATGCCCGTATCAGTAGATGTACTCTTCATATGTTATGCTACTCAAGTGGTTTTGTTATGAGATCTCCGTAGACACTTTGATCACGGTGTAAAGGTGACAGTGTGTGCACCGTGTGGTTTAGCATGATATTTATATCGTGTGTTGGATGACCCTATGAAATTGTGGTGTTTGTCTAGTACCTTCTAGGGCGCTCATAGTGACATCGTGGGGTTAACTAGATACGGGAATGTGACTTTAAGGTGTGCTTTGTACCCCTACGCAATGAATTGGTGTTTATTATTCAACCGGAGAGTGATTCAGAGTAGCATAGTGAAGAGAGATATTTATACATTCAGTTATGATTATTATTGTTGAGAGTGTCCACTAGTGAAAGTACGATAGCTAGGCCTTGTTCCAACCATTGAAACACCGTTTTCAACTTGTTCTGCTACATGTTTGCTTGCTTCCATTTTTATTTCAGATTGCTATTATCACTTATCATCATCTATATTACTTGCATTTTACTCTTTCTTTGCCGAACTAGTGCACCTATAAAACTGAAAAATTGTATTAGGTGTGTTGGTGACACAAGAGACTTCTTGTATCGTAATTGCAAGGTTGCTTGAGAGGGATACCTTTGACCTCTTCCTCCCCGAGTTCGATAAACCTTGGGTAATCCACTTAAGATGCTGTTGTTCTACAAACCTCTGCACTTGGAGGCCCAACACTGTCTACAAGAATAGAAGCGTGCGTAGACATCAAGCTCTTTTCTGGCGCCGTTGCCGGGGAGGTAAGGTAAAAGGTTCTCACATCTAGATTCTGCAATTATATCTTTTTGTTTCTTGTTTTTACTAGTTAGGCTTATTTTTACTTGTTGCTTGTTTTTATTTTTACTAGTTAGTCTTAATGGAAAACAAAAAAAATATGAGAGAGCTTTATTTGCATGCTAGTAGCAATGTTATTAGCATTAATTCTTTGGATACCATTATTTCTAATACTATGGAAAAGTCTAAGCTTGGGGAAGCTAGTTTTTATAAACTTTTTATTTCCCCAGCTTTAGAGGAGAAAATTTGCTCTGATGATACTTTATCTCCCATATGTGATAAATCTAATGATGCTTGTGATATTTTAAATCCTCCTGCTGAAAGTATTCCTTTTAAAATACCTATGAAAATTGTTGAACGTGTCATGAATAACTGCTATTTTGGAGATGGAATTGTCCATCCTCGTGATCATTTACTCTTTATACGTGAATTATGCAGGTTGTTCAAGTGTGCAGGTATTTCAATGGACAAAGTTAAGAGGAGGCTATTGTCTTTGTCACTTAAGGACAAATCAAGGGAGTGGTCTGAGCTACTAGATGATCCTCATCATTTGGAGTGTAAGGAGCTTGCATCTATACTTTATGCTAAATTTTATTCTACTCATGAAAAATATTTAGATATGAATTACATTTATAATTTTTGGCCTCGTGATGGATAAATCATTTCTCAGTCTTGGGGAAGACTGAAAACATTAATACTTAAATGTCCTAACCATGAGCTTCCTAAGGAAACAATTGTTACTAATTTTTATGCAAGGCTTTCAGGACCTTACATGGACTATCTAGATGCATATTCATAGGGTTCTTTATCAAGAAATAAGGTTGAAGCTAAATGGGATCTTCTTGAAACAATTCAAACCAACAATGAAGGTTGGAATAACGACAAAGGTAAAGAATCAGGTATAAACTATGAGTATGACCGCATTAAGTCTTTCGCTGAAACTGCTGAGTTTCAAGAGCTTAGTGCTAAATATGGTCTTGATCCTCAAATGATTGTTGGTTGGTATAGATCCTATGCTTATTATATTAATGTTCCTAAAGCAAATGGGGACATATATCACGAACCTTTTAAAGACACTTGCATGGAAAATGAAGTTTTTATTAATGATTGCAATGAACATGCTCAAACTTCTGAAAGTACTATTTCATATAAGCATGTTAATTTTTTTGGAGCACTTAGACCTTGTGAAAAGAATCAAATTGAAGAAGAATATTGCATCCATCATAGGGATCGAAAAACTAGAAAGATGGACAGGGATTTAGATGATCTTGGTAAAAAAGTTTGTGCCCTCTATCCTTTTATTTGTGAACTTTGCGGTAAAGTGGGTCATTTCAATTTTCAATGATCAGGCTGTAATAGCTATTCGAATACTGCAAGTTTGTATTGTGATGACATGATCACTACTAATCAGCATGATGAACTTACATTATTTTTGCGGTGTGAAGAGTTATCAAGAAAAACTTCTTTGGTAGATATGAGTGCTCTTGATATGAATAGTGTCCTGCATGGTTGTCATATTTATTGTGTCAATAATTGCCACGCAAATACTTACATACAAAATATTGTAAAAGAGGACACTTCACCAAAATATGACAGGGCTAATATTTGTTTTCATCTTTATAACGAAGAGGGGGAATCCTCCAATGTTTATTGTTTCTGACAATAAACCAGTGTATGTGGAGAAGCTTCCTTTCAAGCCTCTCCCTCCTATAGAGAAGAAGAAGAAGAAGGGGAGGAGGAGGAGGAGGAGGAAAAAGGGAGAGGATATGGTACCTTCCCCTAAGAATGTTGCTCCTCTCAAGGTTATTCCTAGTGAGTATGATTCAAAAATTAATATTGAAGATGATATACATGATTTTTATATTGGTTATTATTGTGATGTTAAGTCTGTAGGAACTATTGAAGATGATTATTTTATGCCTACTACTGAATTTGATGATCATGAGTGGGACAATGATGATACTACTTATAATCTTGAAACTATCTTTGGTACTAATTATGAAAATGATGAATTGTACTATTAGTACCATCCATGTTCCTTCCAATGATGATATAGAAAGCTTTGAGCTTGTGGATGATGTGTTTGAAAATCCTTTTTCTACTGATGATACTATGCCTCCATTCTTTGATAACTATTATAAAATATGCTATAACATACGCTATGATTACAATTATCCTTATGAAACTTGGCATAGTTATGGAGGGATTACCCAAAACCATATCTCTAATATACAAGTTGTTTATCATGTTGGAGTTCTTTATGGTGATTACAATGATAAATATGACATTTTCAATCCACCTACTACTTAGGAGAAAGTTAATTAGGATTATAATATGCCTCCTATATTTTATGATTATGGTGATGAGAATTATAATGATAGCTATTTTGTTGAATTTTCTCCCACTGCTATTACTAAGAATGACTACGCCTGTGTGGAGAGTAATTATTCTTTTATGCATGTGGCTCATGATAAGAATGTTTCATGTGATAGTTATATTGTTAATTTTATTCATGATTCTACTGAAAGTTATTATGAGAGAGGGAAACATAGTTCTATGTATCTCAATAATATTAAGTTTCCCCTCTTTATGTAGATTTTTTTAAGCTGCACTTGTTTTGCTTTCCTATGCTTGTTACTTTGTGCTTTATTGACTTGTTTTTCTAAAAGATTCTTTTTCATATGAAGTGGGTTAGAGTTAAATTTGTTTCACATTTTCTTGTTGATGCTATCTTTTGCTTCAATTCATATTTCTTATGTGAGCATCTTCTCAAATTATCATGCCTAGCTAAAAGGCGTTAAAGAAAAACACTTCTTGGGAGATAACCAATGATTTTATTTTTCCTTTGTTTTTCTATATTTTCTTTGAGTCAAGGGGTTGTATACTTCTGTAGAAACTTCGTTATATCTTTATTTTCATGTATTAGTTGTGCCAAGTAAAGTTTCTAGCGAAAGTTGGAATTGGTTTTGGATTTCTGCGCAGGAAACAGGTTTCTGTTGTCCACCGTAAAAAATCGTATAATTCACAGAAAGATCAAAATGACCTGAAACTTTTTGTTCTTATTTCTTAGCTAATTACGAAACTTTTTAGTTCTTTACTTTTTTATTTGAGAAACTTAAGTGCCCCGAAAAAATTCGTCATTGGAGACTGTTATGGTTTTGGCAGATTCTGCCATTTTTCTTGCATTTGCTCTTTTACGATGTCAAGTGGATTTCTTTGCTTCACGAAACATCAGTGGTTGTAGTTAATGTTTAAAAGTATTAGTAGCACTTGTTACCATACAGAACCCATGGATTTTTTATTGTTGCACTAACCCTCTAATGCAAATTACTCTTTGAGTGTGGTGTGAAGGAAGTTTTCAAGGGTCAAGAGAAGAGGGTGATATATGTGATCAAGAAGAGTGCAAGGTCAAAGCTTGGGGATGACCAGGTGATTCATCTTAGAAAATTCTAAGAAGACTCAAGCATATAATCTTGGGTATTCCCAAGGCATCCCCTTCTTCATCAACAATTTATTAGGTCACTTCTAATGAAACTATATTTTTATTCGGTCACATCATATGAAATTTACTTGGAGCGTCTGTTTGTTTTTCTTTTGTTTTCCTTGTTGAAATAATATAGTTTGACCCTAGAATTCCTTTTTTGGGAGAGATACACGCCCCGCTTTTTCGTTTGAATACCTGCTACGCTAGTATTCTTAGCTTTTCTTCTAGTTGCCGTAAAAATTCTTGTTTAGCTCTTATTTTCATTGAACCTCATGTTCAGAGCTATTAGTTTTGGTATTTTTATGTGAGTACTCTCATGTTTTCTTGCTGTTGCATTTAGAGAGTTTTTGTTAAAGCATATTTTGTATGATGCTTGTTGGGAAAAGAAACTACTTGAAGTAGATTTTTTAACGATGCAAGTAGAAGCTTGTATAGACTGTGGCTGGAGTTTTTCATATCATGCTAGATGTTATTTTAGTCTCAAATAGCTGAGCGTGTTTAATGTGCCATTGAAAGAATCATGAGTTGTTCTTATCATATTGAAGCATAAATTTGTGGTGTTTTCCTTTGAATGTTTTATTTGGTTGACTTGGCGCATGCTCACACCATGTTTATGACTATGAACCAGACACTTATAGCCTCCATGATCATTTAGTTTTTTAACTTGTGGTACTACTTATGCTTTGATTAATGATGTTTATGTCGCTATGCATGATTATGGCTCTTATGCTCTCTTGGTTTGTCGCTCCCAGTCTTTTGCTAGCCTCCACCTGTAGTGAGTATGAGCTCTACTCGTGCAATCCAACTCCAAAAAACCAAAGTGTGCCAAATGTGTCGACCATACCTACCTACATGTGGTATTTAACTGCCACTCCAAATAAATTTCTCATGTGTTACCTTTAAAACCTTCAAAATTACTCCTGTTTTGTGTTCCTGTTTTTGCTCATGAGGACGTAAATAGAGAATCTTTATCTCACTTGTTGATTGGAATACACACCCTGGACTAGTGGCTTCACCCGCTTATCCAATTGATAGAAGAGCTGGCAGCGGGGTGCCCAGCCCCAAATTAATAACACAAATTCTCTTCACGGATTTATCAGTCAAAGCATAATTCTGTAAACAAAAGAGAAAGAGGGATGACCTTCTACACCAGTTGTGTCCTTCATATGGGGGCCGCTCTTGTGAAGTCTAGTTGGCTTGTGACGTACTATATTTTATGTTTACCATTCATTGACATTAGCATACACCTCCCTAAAAATAGACACTCCTCCACGGTATGTTGCTCTCTCAACCGTGCATAAAGTTAGAAGATGGAGACTCAACATAAAAGTAAAAGAAAGGCCCTTCGCAGAGGGAAGCATGGATCACTCATGTTCTAGAGCTTTTATTTTAGTAAACAGAGGTATAAAATGTTAGACACTCCTCCCATCAATCTTACACAAACCATGGCTAACCGAATCCTCGTGTGCCTGCCAATAATCAATAGTTGCCATTCTGAGTTTTATGTGCATTTGTCCCAAAAACATTATTAATTGATTCATGATGTGTTATTTCTTGTTCTCTAATTATTTGTTCTACTCTTCCTCATGACCTTTGAAGGTGTCCTGGCATTTATGTTTTTCCCCATTCTTAAGGACTAGCGGAATATCACTTTGCCATACTTTCTATACTTGAAACAAATGTATAACTTTTGATGCATTGTTATTCATGATCTTTTATTTGTGTTACTTCTCATGATGCAAGGTGATTGCTATGCTTTGCTACTAAAGTTTTATTTATCATGCTTGTGTTAATTCTATATGATCTCAGCTTACATATGCTTTTACATTATTGATGATCATGTTTATATTGGTAGCATGTAACCTCAGAAATTATGTGTTTTAATCGTTTACCTACTCGAGGAAGAGTAGGAACTAAGCTTGGGGATGTTGATACGTCAGAAACTATACGTCAGAAACGTATCCTTAATTTCTGATGTTCCATGTTGTTTTCATGTTATTTCCTACATGTTTTCCTTACACTGTATGTCATTTTTATCGATTTCCCGGGACTAACCTATTGACAAGATGCCACAGAGCCAGTTCTTGTTTTCTGCTGTTTTTAGTTTCAGAAAAGTTGTTACAGAAATATTCGTGGAATTGGACGATTCAAAAGCCAGAAGTCTTAGAAGTCCTGGAGGGTCCAGGGACCCGCGCCACCCTATGGTGTGGCCCCCTGGCCACCCCCCGGCATCGCCCTTTCGGCTATATATGCTCCCTAATGCATCAACCTTAAATCAATCGGCCTTTTCCACCAAAAACATTCGTAGATCCGCCGTTCTCGCCGACAAGTTTCGGGGGACAGAAATATATGTTCCGGCACCTTGCCGGACGGAGAAGTGCCCCAGAGCCATCTAAAAGTGCATTTGCATTTTGATCTCTCTTAGGTTTTGGAGTTGATAACAACACTAGTAAGTTTCTAACAGTGCGTCAAAGTATTTCAGGAAATATCATCTAGACGCAAAAAGGTGAACAGTGTTCAAAGACAAAGCCACCAAAATAAACTTGATCCAGCGGTAGTACCGGGCGCCCCAGCGGTAGTACTGCTCTGCATAGCAAGCGGTAGTACCGCGACCACTACCGCCAGAAGTCCCGCCAGAGTAAATTTGGCTACTGCATCCAGCGGTACTTCAGCGGTAGTATAGCTGTGTTCAACTTGGTTGAGGAGCAAAACCTTGCACGACGGCAGTACTGCTACCGCCAGCGGTAGTACCGCTGGCCGTACCGGTCAAAGTACCGCCAGCAAGATTTTTCTCACGATAACGTTTACGGTACTAGAGTGGTAGTGCCCTAGTACTACCGCCAGCCACTTCGATTTATTTCGAAGTTGTGGCCAGCGGTAGTACAGATGGGCACTCGCGGCAATAACGCTGCTGGGAGTACCACGGTACTTCCACGGTGGTACCGCCCGCACCCTGTCACTGGGTCATTGTATAACCGCTCATGTTACCAGGTAGCGGTAGTAGCGCTGACCCCGGCGGTAGTACCGCCACGCACGTAAAAGGGTCAAACAACTACTTTTGGGGAGGGGGCTATAAATACCCCATCCCCTTCTTCTCCAAAGGGTTGCTCGAACCAGCATTGAAGACAAGCATTTATTGAGCTTCCAAAAGTTATCTTTCTCCCAATGCCTCCACCCAAACTCATTGATACTTGGAGGATTGAAGGAGAAGACCTCGATCTACATCTTCACCGAGTCGATCTTCATTTCCCCTCATATTCTAGAGGGATCTAGTCTAGGGTTTCCTTGTGGAGAACTTAGACTCCATTGCTACACTTGTTGGTGATTTGTGATTGTTGGGAGCCCCCAATTTGGTTGTGGGTGTGTTCCCCAAGCTTGTTTGTAAAGGATTTGATTCCCGCCTCAAAGGGGATCAATAGCGGAAGGTGGACTAGGCCTTTGTGGCGGGGTTCATCGGAGAATAGGGTGAGGCCTTTGTGGTGTTGAGTAGGCCTTCGTGGCGAGCTCACACCCCTCCAACGAGACATACTCCCTTAATAAGGAGGAACTCGGGAATACATCGTGTCTCCGTGTGCTTCATATCGGTTACCTCGTCCCTTCCCTCTTTACTCTTGCTTGTATTGTTATTGTGCTTGTACTTGTCATATAGGTAAACTCACCATAGTTGCATCCTCTAGAGAATTTACCTTTGTGTCAAGCCTAATTGTGAAATAAAAATTAAAATTGGTCGTAGCACCTATTCACCCCCCACTAGGTGCCCATACTTTACTTTCAATTGGTATCAGAGCCTTGGATCTTCTATCGGGCTTAACCGCCTAAGAGTTTAAGTATAGTCGATGAGACGGAGACCGACGGTTCCGTGGCGTCGGTCTCTATGAATGATCTCAATGAGTTGAAAAATTCATTGACCTCATCCATGGAGACCAAAATCGATGAGTTGCGTCAAGTCTTGATGCAACTCTTGAAAGCCAAAGGACCGGAGGTCACCGGCCCATCTCTTCGGGACAAAATTACGGAGGTCGCCAAGAAAGGGGTAGATGGTGAACTACCTAAAGATGCTTCCGCTGAAAAATCCACTGAAAAGGGTACGGAAGGAGATGAAAAATATCACTCCGTCAAAGGACGTTATTCTCCCGATCCTCCCGTCCCACATCCTCATATAATTCCTATGGGAGATCCACCTAAAATTGATGACTTTTCTTTTCGTGAATGGCAATGTTACATGGAAACTCACTTGAACTCTTCTTGTATAGAGCTTTGGAGGGTCACTCGTGATGGATACAAGCCTCATGACCCCAAGAACTTGACAAGAAGAGAAGCCATAGATTGTCAACTCAACTACACCACCTTTTCTATTCTTCAACAAGCCGTGGGTCCTAATCACATGCCGCATCTTTAACAATATTCCACCTCCAAGGAAACATGGGACACTCTTGTCGTCATGTTTGTGGGCAATGATAGCATGCAAAGGAATATGTATGATGCCTTGAGAAATGAGGCCGAAGCGTTCTATATGCATGATGGAGAGAGCCATGAAGACATGTAACGAAGGCTAAAGACTCTTGCCACTGTATTCTCCAATGTTGGTGCCAAGTACATTGATGATGCTTGGATAAAAAGGAAGTACATGATTGCTCTCATGCCATTTGAGCCCGCGGACTTGAAGAGCATTCAAGGAAGACATGACTTTGCTTCTTTGAACTCAACCCAAGTTATGCAAGAGATGTGCTCCTATCAAGTGCAAACCAAGAATGCTCTTGACAACCGTGCTAGGGCCATAGGAATGCACAAAGGGGCGTCGGTTGGTTTGAAGGCCAAGGTTGTGTCAATAGAGGTTAAGTATGAAGAAGAAGGCCATGAGGAGTTGGCTCCATTGAAGGATCAAGAATATGATCCCATGCTCAAGGATATCATTGCTCTCACCGTGCAAAAGTTTTGGAGGAATCCTCCCAAGGCCAAGGCATATGTTGAGGACAAGACCAAGTCTCGCTATGGCAATGATGGGACTCAACGAGTGAGTTCTTGATTCAATTGTCAAGATAAGCACCACTTCATTGCGGAGTGTCCCTATGAAAATAGAGAACTCCATAGTGGCAAGCTCATTCGCAAGGAAAAGTGCAAGGTTGATTACAAGAAACCTCATTTCAAGAAGAAACCATTCAACAAGAAGTATCCCACCAAGTTTGTGCTAGTGACTCAAGAGGAGTATGATTCCGTGAGTGATGAAGAAGAAGAAACCACAAGTGAAGCGGCCTCTCTTGCTATTGCTTCTACTCTATCGTCTTCATCTCTCTTTGAACCCCCCAATGAAAATTATCCTCACCCAAATGCCAAGTGCTTCATGGCTAAGGCCTCGGAGGTATCACCTTCTCCCAACTCTAAGACCCCAAGTGAACTAGAAAATCTTGCTAGTCTTAGAGTAGAAGATGAAATTTTCTCGTTGGAAGATTTTATGTCTAACATACAAGGGGAGACCAAGAACTACTTAGATCATCTCATGATCCAATTGGGAGAGGCCCATGAAGCTCTTGAGAAAAAAGGTGAGGTTGAAAGAAGGGATGCGGATGAAATAGCATCCCTCTCTATGACTCTTGAGGAAGAGCATGATGGTAGAGTTTCTCTTGAGGAGGAACTTGAATCTATTGAAGAAACACATAATGAACTTGTTTCTAATATCACTAAGGAACGTGACCTTGCAATTGCTAAATATAAAAAGGCTAAAAAGGATAAGGTTGAGTTTGGTGTTGGTCATGGTAAACTAACCGGGGAGTTTGAAAAGCTAACCAAGTCTCAGAAAACCTTTGGAGAGCCAACACTCATCCCTCAAAGAGTTGCATGAACAACTTCAAACTCAACTTAATCAACTTAACAACCTAGCAACTCTAGTTCTTCTTGTGATCATGCAAATATTATTGAGGAAAATGCTAGGTTGAAGGATGAGCTAGAAATTATCAAGGTAAAAGGCCCTCAAGTTGAGAAGGTTGTGACTTCTACCCCACAATTGGTTGCCCCTAGCCCTCATGTGGTTGTTTCTAGACCATAGTTGAGTGCTCCAAGGTCACAAGTGGGCAAGCAAGATCTTGTCTATGTTGCCAAGAAGAAGAACAACAATAAGGCCAACAATGGTGTTTCGAGTGGTATTTTCATTAGGGACAACACTACTCGTAGCATTCCCGCTCAAGCTAACAACGTTGCCTCGAGTGGTGGTGTCATGAGGGACTCCACTGCTCGTAGCATTTCCGCGGGAACTAACAATCCACACCATTTCTTATATTTAGATTATTATGGTGTTATGCAAGCTAAGTTGGTCCTATTGAGGGTTACATTGACTATACCATTTGGGTTCCAAATACCCTTGTTGCTAACATGAAGGGACCCTCCTCGGGTCCTAACTCTAGTCAATGATCTCTTGCAAGATATGCTTCCGGTGGGTCTAAATGGATAATTGATAGTGGATGCACTAGCCATATGAACAGAAGCAAAGAACTTGTGACGGAGTTGCGCCCAAATGACATTCAAGCAACCTTCACTTATGGAGACTCATCCTCATCTAAGGTATCGGGTTTTGGCAAGGTTATGATTGCTCCCAATATTACTATCGTGAACGTCATGCTTGTCGAATACCTTGGTTTCAATTTACTTTTCGTCCGCTCTCTTGGAAATATGGGTTTCTCTGTCTTTTTTTATGAAGATATTGTGGTCCTTTTGAGGAGCAAGACTCTTGATGTCGCATACGTGGGACATGTTGAAAATGAGTTGTTCGTGGTGGACTTTTCGAAGTGTACCAACTCTCAATCAATGTGTCTTTTCGGAAAGGCGGACGTGGGGTGGTTGTGGCATCGCCGCTTATCCCATGTCAACATGAGAACTTTGCAAAGTCTTCAAAGAGGTGGCCTTAGTGTCGGACTAAAAGAAAATGTTTCCTTTTCCAAAGATCGCGTTTGTAGGTCGTGTGTTGAAGGAAAGATGCATGATATCTCGCACAAGGCCAAGACTATTATTTCATCAAAGAGGATCTTGGAGCTTCTCCATGTTGATCTCTTTGGTGCCGTGCCCGAGGAAAGTCTTGGAGGCAAGAAGTATTTCTTGGTGATTGTCGATGATTTTTCAAGATACACTTGGGTTTATTTCTTCAAGTGGAAGAGTGACACTCAACAAACCATCATCGACTTCTCCAACCAAGTGCAATGTCAACACAATATGCAAATCATGGCTATTAGGAGAGATAATGGTTCGGAGTTCAAGAACTACACTTTGAATGAATTCCTTAGTGATTAGGGCATTCATCATCAATACTCCGCCACTTACACTCCTCAACAAAATGGTGTTTCCAAAGGAAGAATCACACTCTCTTGGATATGGCAAGGACCATGTTGGCGGAGTATTCTTCTCCTCAATATTTATGGGCCGAGGCCATATCCACCGCATGCCACTCCTCCAACCGACTCTACATCCGCAAGGGCTTGGACAAGACTCCGTATGAGATCCTCACCGGCAACAAGCCCAACATCTCCTACTTCCTTGTATTCTGTTGTAAGTGCTTTTATTTGATCAAGAGTGTTAGGTTGTTGATGGCTCCCAAGTGCAGGAGATCAATTGTAGTACTTTTCTAATTAGAAAGGTTGTCGAACCCACGAGGAGCAGAAGGAACTGGTAAGTAGAATAGCAAAGGAATAATAAAAGCAACATGTGTTTTTGTGTTTTAAATGTGTAGTGCAAGTAAAGTAAAATGCGGAAAGTAAATTGCAGCAAGTAGTAGGTCTCAATGAGAGACAAAGCCCAATCCTCTAATGCGCAAGAGGACAAGCTCAAGTGTGTGTTTGTGTCTTATATGTGGAAAACGTTCCCGAGGGCTGCACGGATTTAGCTGGCATAGTGATTCATTGCATAACATGTTCGTATATCTTGTCTAGTTTTAATCTTCTTCGGACGGAGCCACAAATAGGAATAGCTAAATAAATAAACTAGCACCCCTTATGATGGTTCAGTCTGGACTCTGCCGAAACTAGTGCTCTGGCTGAATTTTTTCAGTGTAAAACTGGGTCTATGCCTTTCACTTATCTTGGATTGCCCATGGGTACTACTAGACCTACTATCAAGGATTTTTCACCTTTAATTGATAGAGTTGAGAGAAGGCTTTCTGCCACTTCCTCTTTTCTGTCCTATAGTGATAGGCTGGTGTTGGTGAATTCTGTTTTATCATCATTGCCAACTTATTACATGCTCTCTTTAGTTATTCCTGCTGGTGTTATTAAAGTTATTGACAGAGCAAGAAGACACTGCCTGTGGAGCAAGAGAGGGAAATAAAAAGCAAATTCCCTTGCAGCTTGGTCTATGGTGTGTAAACCCAAAAAGAAGGGAGGACTGGGGATCATAAACTTGAAAATACAAAACTCTGCTCTTCTTCTTAAACATCTAGATAAATTCTATAATTAGGAGGACTTGCCTTGGGTTCAGCTCATTACTGATGCTTACTATCATAAGGCTGTTGTGACGCCCCGAGATCGGGCACTATGCAGATTTCAACATTTCCGCCAAAATCCACATAATAACAGATTCCAGGTTGCCACTTGTGATAACATTACAACAGTTCACGAATATTCCGCAACAACAACAGAAAAGATATATACAAGACGACTCAATCGAGTCAAGGATACAACTGATACAATACAAAGATCCAAATAACAGCGGAAGAAACAACATAGCGTCCGACTACGGACAAGATACAAATTGGACTAAGAGTCCTGAAGATAACCGATGGCGTCCAATCCCTGCCCAGGCCAAGCCGGAGGGATTCCCAAGCTAACGTCGTCAGATTTCAAACCTGTTGACTGCAATGTGGAATATGCAGCCACGAAAAGGATTCATGGGTCAGTACGGTTAAGTATTGGCAAGTGGATAAACCATACTCACAAGATACCAGCATAACCAATCATCACAAGATACAAATACTTTGGGGTACAACGGAAAGGAAGGGGATTATTGCAACGAAGCGGCAGCGGGCTGCACTAACTAACTACAGAAACTCGCTACAACATCCGGCTAAAAGGAAGGGATAAGATAGCGTATCAGAAACAGCTACAACTACTCACCAAACAATACCCATCCAATGTTACCCTCTACTAAGGAAGCAACCCAAGGAAACTCACACGGTTGATTAAGGTGACATTCATTTTCATGGCGGAGGTAATCTATATTACTAGTCAAGTTATCATCGTTAAGTGTAAGTTGTCTGAGTACTTGTTAGCCAGCACTTTCACCAAGTCATCCATAACCGCGGACAACACGGCTTCTCGAGAAGATTTAACCCTGCAGGGATGCACCAATTTGGCCGTACACGTAAGAAAGACCCGCCAGATGGAAAGGCCCTTCCACCAAGCGAGACACTCAACACAACCCAACTCTTCTTCGCATCAAGCCCAAAGAACCACGTGCTGTGCGTGCGCGACTAATCGAGCCCCCACGAAGAAAAGGGGGACCCTCATAGCACTGGAAGACCACGCCGCCCTAAATGCCGACTACAAAAGTTTCACCCTGGTGCCAAGGGCTCGCACCTGCATATGCATGCATCAAATGGAAAGCCCGAACTAAGTGTGGCGATTTGGACGAGATGCGAATCGAATCAGAATTGCGGGGGGCGCCCATACTCGCTTCCCACATGCGGTTAGTGCGCTCATCATGGATCGGAGGACAAGACCCTTTTCCTAATTAAGTTCGACACTAGCAGGCCTCAAAACCACGCCGGGCCTCCTGCCGGTGCCTTATCATCAAATTATTATTACCCCAAAACATTAACATGTTGTTTATTAAGTTGAAACCCAACTATCAACTAAACAGGTGATAGGACAAAGGATAACAGGACTAGAGCGCAAACAACACTAAGCATGCAACTACGACACGAAGGCCAACAAGGTAAACAACCAACAGTTAATAGGAAGTAGAAGGAAGGCTATATCATGGCTGCAAGGTAAACATATGATAGGATCGAGACACAAGCATCGAATCATAAGGCCAGAATAAAGGCAACGGGAAGAATCGGTAACAAGTGATGAAAGGCAGCCATAGGTAGCAAGTGAGTATACTTGCCTGGAATCCAGCAAGTAGAGGTACATCCGAAGAACTTGTCGTTGCTCACATCATCTCAATGTCCTATCCGGGAAGAAGCAACGGACTAGAACAAACACCGGATGCAATAATTACTTCTACGGCAAAAGATCCAGCATGATCAATATATGGATGCATGACAAGTTTAAGGATGCATCAAAGATAAACTAGTTGACATGGTAAACATATTTAAATGGGCCTATATGCAATTTGGATTGCATATGGAAAAGCCCATGAATTAATGTTGAATTAAATGATCTACAAATAACCATCATGTGAAAGTTGATTAGAATGATGCATGGATGATGAAAACAATAAGAAAACAACAATAGCTTCAGTTTGATATGTTGTTTACCAAGTTTGGAATTTTATTTGTTAAGTTATGAACTTTGGCATTTTAAATGATTTAAACAAACATTTGTTGTTTTCACCAATTTTAAATGTTCAAAACAGATAACAAAATTTATATTTTGAAAGAACACAAAATTTTAGATGGAATACATATTTCATTTGTTGAATTTGGATTTTAGATGAGCAAGTTATTAAATTGACAATTTTAAATGCATTAATTAAGAAATAGTTGTTTTCAGCAATTTAATTTATTCAAAATAGAAAACAAAGTTAATATTTGCAAAGTTCATGAAAAATGGGATGGAAAACATATTTTACATGTTGGAATTGGATTTGAATTGCCCAAGTTATGAATTTTGCAATTTAAAAGGTGTAATTAAAGCATTGAATTATTACTCCAATTTTAATTAGGCAAAACAGGAAACAAAGTTGATATTTGCAAAGTTTAGAGAATTTTGATTGGAAAACATATTTTACTTTTTCAAATTTGGAGTTAAAATGTATTAGTTATGATTTATGCAATTAAATCAATTTAAATTGAGCCGGAAGCCCAACATCTAATTTAGGAGGTTCGAGTTATTTATCTACCCATCAAGATTAAATGTTGTTTAACATGGGGAGGCAAGAATATAGATGAGCTACACAATTTAAATGGAACCGGGACAATAAGTATAGCATCCCAACACATTCCATACTTAATTATTAGGTGATATTATTATTGCCCGCACCCACAATATGCAATGCAACAAGATGAATGATTTAATATGCACGATATAGATGACATTTAGAAAAATAGGCATATAGGTATAGGGTTGGGGTTTTGGGTTCGCACGTTGGAAAGAGATCGTCGGATTCAACGCCGTAGAGGTAGGAGACGAAGGCGAGATCTTCGGACCGTAGGGAAAGTAGTCGACGTCGTGGAAGTAGTCGTACTCGTTCCGTAGCCGAAGTAGTCGTTCACGTCATCGGTGGTCATTGTCGATCTTTTCATCTAGGTTCGGAGAGGAAGTAGACGTGGTCGAGGTACTCAGCACATCCGTGTAGGAGATCATGGCGGTTCATGTCTTCATGGCGCGCACGATGGCGACCAACACATGGCGGACCCGGCGAAGATCATGTCAAGGTTTCGGTCTTCGGGGTCGGGGTGTTCTTGTCGATGCGGTTCATGCATGGTCATCGTAGTCGTTCAAGCGTCATGTTGTCGTGGTCGGATCTTGTCGACGGACATGGACACGGGAACTTGTCAGGGTCATCGTCATTAGGCATCAGCCATGTCTTCGTCAAGTCCCAGGGCGAGAGCGAGTCGCGGCATCTGTCGGCGCCAGGAGAAGCTGACAACGATCCTTCGGTACAGCGGGCGGTCCTCCCTCTCCGCAATGGCAAAGGTGGCCACGTGCTGCAGGAAGGCGTGCGCGTCGGGGGGCTTGGCCGCCTCCACCCCGCCCTTGAGCTCCACCGCCTCCTTCCACTCTCTCGCCATGCCCCGCGCGCGCTCACGCGCGGCCCGCGGCACCAAGGGTCGTCCAGCCCCGATTTCCGCGTCTGGGTCGGCCAACGCCGGCACGGCCGCCTCCAGGATGAGTACGCAGGCCCAGGCCAGGTCGGCGGGGTTCTTCATCTCCCGGCGGTCCACCGGGAACACGTCGGCGACCGCGTCCATGACGAACTTGGCCGGATCAACGCAGCACCTGAGCACGGGCGGCATCTCCGCGCGCAGCGCGTCGGCCTCCTTGCGCCGCGCGGCCACGAAGCCGAAGAAGGCCGTGGAGTCCATTTTGGCGCAGAGCGCCCTAAGGCTCTCGGCGAGGCCCGCGGCGTACTCTGAGATGGACGACCCCTCGCCGGCTGCGGCAATGGAGTCGAGCTGCTGGAGCGCGCACGAGACGGAGCCTTCGATGGAGAGCTCGCGGTGGCGGAGGGAGTCGAGCGCGCGGCCGGTGCGGGCCTCGACCGCCCGGCGCTTGTGCCGGATAGCGTCGGAGCGGGACGCGAGCCCGCGCTCGAGCGTGACGAAGTGGTCCGAGAGCTGCTGGTAGAGGCGTGTGCAGCTGGCGAGCAGCTGCTGCTGGCGCTCCAGCTCTGCGAACCCCGCAGTCACCGCCTCCCCCGTGACCGGGAGCGCCCCATCCTCCTCTGCCGGCGAGGCCATGGGCCCGCCGCCTCGAAACCCTACTAGCCGCCCACGATCCACGGAACCCTAGCGCGAAATCCCCTCGGGCGTGTGATTCTCCGATGCGTGCGAGCTGTGGGGGGGACGTGGGGAACCAGTCGAGGCGGCGCTGCGGGTTGGGAGGCGAAAGGGATCGAGCACGATGCTCTCCCGTACGGGTGTGTGCGTGGGGTGTGCCGTGTGCGTGTGTAGCTCTGTGAGGGATGGTGGAGGGACTAGATTGCGAATTAGATGAAGAGGAGGAGGGTGGCTGCAAGAAGGCAGGGGTAGGAACGCAAAAAGGCCAAGGAAACCTAGGGTTTCGGCTGGGGATGGTTCGGTTGGGCCTTTTGGGCCTGGCCGGCTGGGCTCTCTCTCTCCCTCTTAAAACATTTGTAATTTATTTTCCAGAAATTGCTTAGGCACTATAAAAATAGTTTTTTTTATGCACCAAACAAATTCTAAAAGGTTATAGAAAATAGGACTTGATGAATTTTAATTGGGTTGCAAGTTTTAAATGAATGATGATGCAGTATGCCATGTTATGCAAAGGAATAAAAAAACAAACAACAAAATATTATTAGGGGGGATTCCCCGGGTGTTACAGCTGTTCCTCATGCTGTGGTAGAATCTGGTTCTTTTTGGTGGAGAAATATCTTGGCATTATCTGAGGATTTCAGAAATTTCACTACATGCTCTGTAGGAAATGGTTTCACTGCATTATTTTGGGAGGACAATTGGCAGCCACAATTACTTAAGATAACCTTTCCAAGGTTATACTCTTTTGCCAAAGATAAGCTTCAATCTGTTAATGAGTTCTTGCTATGCACAGATTGCATTCAAAATTTTGCTTTGCCATTGACTATCCAAGCAAATGAAGAATTAAGGTTGTTGAAATGCATGATTGGTAATTTTACAATCCAATTAAGTATTAAAGATCAATGGAAGAGTCCACACTCAACTGGCAGATTACATCCTAGTTCTTTTTATAAACACCATTTTAATGGTGCCCCGGATGATTCACTTTCTTATGGAATATGGAAGAGCAAATGTCAATCTAAGCACAGATTCTTTGCTTGGCTATTACTGCATGATAGAATTAACACCAAGGACATGTTGCTTAGAAGGCACTGGAACATTAATGATTCTTCTGATTGCATCCTATGTCCTGGCCATGTTCATGAAGACTGGAGGCATTTGTTCTTCAATTGCACATTCAGTACAAGGATTTGGAACTATCTACAAATCCCTTGGTACCCAGGTTCCTCCTCCTTTACTATCATGTCTGCCAAGAAACATTTTTCTGGTCCCTGTTTTGTGGAGATTGTGATCCTGGCCTGCTGGTGCATCTGGAAACAGAGGAATGGTTGGATTTTCAAGAATATCAAACCAAGTTTTAGAGGATGGAAGGCCCTGTTTATACAGGAAGTCACCCTGCTTAAGTACAGGGTGAAGAGAGAGCTCTCTGTTTTTTTGACATCATGGATTAATTCACTCCCCTAATCCCCTTGTATATAGTGTAATTTTTTTGTAAATAACCTTTTTTTCAATAAATGGGGGGGGGGGGCTGTGGGGGATTCCCCCATAGTAATGGTGTCAAAAAAAATGGATCACGTGGCCAATTAAATGACAACACAAGAATTATTAAGACATGATGTCCCACCATAGCCTTATGCTCTAAGGTCCCGATACAAGTACCCTCATAATGCAATTCAACGACTCTGTCTCAAGTTCCTGTCACCTAAAGACATCATCACGTCACTACACTACGGTGTTCTCCTATGAGCCCATGTAGGTGAAGTGTTGTACAGTCGATGTTCGTACAACACCATCATAGAATCACATAAAAGATAAATACTAGACCAAATAACAACTCATCTCATGTAACAAATCATTGCCAATTCATCCTATGCCCTCAGGAACATGCGGGAACTACTCACAACGTGCAAACATGATCATGTATGGTGACATATGTGGTACAACACAATCTGAAACAATGGATCCACCACCAAATAATGACAAGTACTCAATCCCAAACATGCAACGGAGTACAATAACATGTATCTAGGGTGTAGCAATGATCAAACTATGAGGGGAACGGAGTGGATCACGGTGATGGTGATGGTGGAGATGCAGGTGCTGGTGAGGATGGTGATGGAGATGCCCCCTCCCATGCCAAGGAGGAGGTGGGGATGAAGATGGGCATGATTTCCCCCTTCTCCGGAGCTCCGGAGCAGCAGGATCTGTCTCCCCCACGGAGAGTTTCGCCGCCCTAGCGGCTCCGTCTCATCTCGGGAAAATTAGGATGTTCGTTTTCGGGGAAGACGGAGCCGTCAGCAAAAAGACCTCGGGGAGGAGGTGCTGTGGGCCCATTTGGGGGCCCCACACGCGGCCAGGGAATCTGGCCGCGTGGGCTACCCCCTTTTGGGCCTCCTGGCCCTCCTCCTTTGTGTCTTGTGCCCACGGCCTTTCTCCCAAAGAAAAACTGACAGGGTTTCTTTCCTTTCGCAATTTGGATACATGTAGCTCCTGAAACATCAAAAACATGAAAACAGGTGTTTTCTGACACCCAAAAATTAAATACCAAAAATAGGACTTTGTAGGAAAATCCCATAAAATCATCTAAAACATGCAAAACAATGACATAACATTGATAAAACATCCCAATAATTCCTATATGGAGGGTATAAATGATGATATAAAATGCACGTATCAACTCCCCCAAGCTTAAACCTTTGCTCGTCCTCGATTAAATAAGGACATAGATCATTACATGCATCAATGGGCTTATGGTTGATAAATAAATACAGGCATTGTATCATCATCATGTTCAGTTATAATGCAAGATGAATGAATAGAACTCATACACATAAGGATAACATATTCGAAGCTCTAGCAAACACCCCATACTTTTGAAAGCAAATAACCATTGTATGTTGGACAATCGAATTATACTCTTTAATTTGGAGAAAGATAAATGAGTAGAGGTAAAACATGATCAAGTCTCATTTAGTTTCCAAACTATTCAGCTTAAATTACTAATTGTAATGTGGCATCCATTGGGCTAAGACTCTCATTGCCCCTTTATCATTAGCATCTTAATTTATGAATGTTGAAGTAATGTGGTTGACAAGGTGTTGGTTGAATGTCTCATGCCCCGTGAGTGTGAAAACCTACTCCATGATTACTCAACTTAAGATTCCTAATAAGCTTTGTACAATCATAATAAGTATTAATGACATCATAAAGAATTGCAAAGAGGTACCTCTTGCCCCATGACATAGAAACCAGCCCATGTCACAATAACAAGATGAACAAACGGAGTAGACTCATCATCCTTTTTTATTTCATTCACTATATGCATAGCTCCTTATTTTATTGTAGGATGTGTTTGTAGAGTCCACTCTAGCTGTAAGTAAATTTCCACCATGATCAAGCATGGCTTGGGTTAGCGGCCCAATGCAATTTCTCTAGTCATATATACTTACTCATCAAAACTTACTATTCCTCTATTTCATTTCGGCATGGCATGAGTCCAAAAACAAAAGCACATGACATCAACTAAATATAAAATTTCTTTGTGCAATGTTGAAAGCTTTTCACGTGATGCACGTGTTAGCCAACTCCCAACCAAAATCCTTGTCAAGCACAAAACTTTTAGCTCCCATTAATGGGTCATGTTTGTTAAGTGCAATAGAAATAAATGTGTGCATTCAAAAGTTCGTGAGAGTCTTATCCCAAATTCAGCCCATGCCGATTAAAAACATAAGCATCTTAATTTAGAGCATAAATGAAACTATAACATGGTGAACATGGTCGGAATAGCCATTAAGCTAATAGATAGATAGTGGATTTATGTCATATTGAGATAATTCTACAATTGTCCAACACACTCAAGTTAATTAATTTCAAGGCAAGATGTGATTGAAACCTCTAAATATGCCATGCTCATTTGCATGAGTGTTACCCATAAATCCCCCAAACAAGGGAATCATGGATGACACCATACTTTATTATTCATTGATAAACCATAATACGGGGATGCATGATAATGCTCAATGAGCTCACTCAAGCCTAAACGAAAACGATAACTAGATAATAAAAGCAAGACACACCAAAACTAGATAGACATGATAAAGCTGATAAAAGACGGGGGATAGGTGAAACTCCCCCAAGCTTAGATGGTTGCGGTAATTTCTTCATTCTCCCTTCTTCTCGTACTCAACCCGCCACTCTTTCTTCTTCTTCTCTTCATAATTGTCTTCAAGCTCTCAAATGCTCCTGCAGCTTTTCCCAACCTTTCCATGAGGTCCTTCTCCATCGTCTCCTTGGGAGTTTTCCACTTCGGGCTTGGTGCTTTCTTCTTGGGAATAAGGTGATCCCAATCTCCAGTGCAATTCTTCTCAGTGGGAGTTTCCCTGCCAATAAGAGGAGAAACTGCGTTTTTTCTAGCAAGTGAGTGCCTTGGAGCCTTCCCTCCGGTGCTCATACGTGCGGACTGTCTCTTGTTTCCAAAAGACATGTTCACCCGTACGCCAGCAACAGGGATTGGTGATGGAGGTGCTGTTGCAAGAGGTGGTATGTCGAAGATGGCCTCATCATCTTCCTCGTCAGGTTCTTCATCCATGATCTCGCGAAGATCCATGTCCTCGTCATCCGAGTAGTCCTTCCTCTTCCTATTCCTCCTGTGGATGGATGTGGGGCTGTTGCCCTCAAGCTCATCATCATCATCATCGTCCATGGAGGTGCATTGGTAGGAGTCTCCCGAAGTCATGGCTTGGAAAACCTGACAGACAGAATAGACAAAACAAAGATCGTGCGAGAATTCTCGGTGCGGGATTAGATCGACAAAAGGGGGTATATATTGACGGTTTTTGGGGCAAGACGAAGCGTCGGAGTCGAAAACGAGACGGAACGGGACTCCGAGGTGGAAAAGGGGTACCTCCACGCGGCCAAGGAATCTGGCCGCGTGTGGGGTCCTCTTTTCCCCCTCGAGGTCCAATTCCTTCCAATTTTCTTGTCCCACACGTTAATTTCCATAATAAATGAGTTCCGTAAGTTTTCACGCAATTCCGAGAAACTTCCAAACACAATAATTGTAAATTATTGAATTTGGGTTTCTGAAACTGCAGGATCCCTTACAATTACCTCCTCCGGTGTCATTAACTTTATCTCCTCGATGGTTCCTATGAAGCTCTTTCCTGCAATATAATGTTTTAGGCGTTGTCCATTGACCACATGAGGTTTACCTTTCATATCACCGTGAAGACGGATGGCCCCCGAATGGTATACCTCCTGTACTACCAATGGACCCTGCCATTTTCAAGCTAATTTCCCTGCAAAAAACTTAAAACGAGAGTTGTACAATAGGACTTGATCACCTACTTTAAATTCATTTCTTTTAATTTTCTTGTCATGCCAAATTTTAACTTTCTCTTTAAACAATTTTGCACTTTCATATGCTTCATTCCTCCATTCATCTAATAAATTTAGGTCAAGCAATCTCTTCTCCCCCCTGTTTTTAAATCAAAATTTAATTTCTTAATAGCCCATCTAGCTTTATGTTCTAATTCAACGGGTAAATGACATGCTTTTCCATAAACCATTTTATAAGGAGACATACCCATAGGATTTTTATAAGCAGTTCTATAAGCCCACAATGCATCATTAATTTTAAGTGGCCAATCAGATCTAGCTTTGTTTACTGTTTTCTCTAAAATAAGTTTAATTTCCCTATTACTTAATTCAACTTGTCCACTAGTTTGAGGATGATAGGGTGATGCAATTCTATGATTAACATTATATTTTGCCAATGTTTTTCTAAGAACACCATGCATAAAATGAGATCCACCATCAGTAATTAAAAATCTAGGAACACCAAATCTAGGGAAAATAATTTCTTTAAGCATTTGCATGGCTGTGGCATGGTCTGCACTCTTAGTAGGAATTTCTTCTACCCATTTTGTAACATAATCAACAGCAACCAAAATGTGAGTATGGTTTGTACTAGATGCAGGAAATGGTCCCATAAAGTCAAAACCCCACACATCAAATGGTTCAAGTGGTAATGTATAGTTCATAGGCATTTCATTCCTTCTACCAATGTTTCCTACTATTTGACATTTATCACAAGTTTTAATATATTCAGCACAATCCTTGAATAGAGTAGGCCAATAAAAACCACATTGTAATACCTTTGTTGCAGTACGATCTCCTGCATGATGTCCTCCATAGGGACTGTCATGACAATCTCTTATAATAGCCTGTTGTTCATGCTCAGGTACACAACGTCTAATAATGCCATCAACACTTTTCTTATACAAGAATGGATCATCCCAAAAATAATGTCTAAGGTCATAAAAGAATTTCTTTCTTTGCTGGTAAGTAAATTGTGGTGGCATAACTTTCCCAACAATAAAATTTGCATAATTAGCAAACCAAGGAGATGCAACTTTAGCACTAGAAACACTAACAAGGGCAAGTTGTTCATTAGCAAAACTATCATTAATAGGAATAGGATCATCAGGTATATTTTCCATTCTAGAAAGATGATCAGCTACGGGATTATCTTCTCCTTTCCTATCTACTATGTGTAAATCAAATTCTTGCAACAAAAGTACCCATCTTATTAGCCTAGGCTTAGCATCTTTCTTATTCATCAAATATTTAATAGCAGAATGATCAGAGTGCACAGTGACTTTTGAATCAATTATGTAAGATCTAAATTTATCACATGCAAATATTACCGCTAAAAATTCTTTTTCAGTTGTAGCATAATTTCTTTGAGCACCATCTAGTGTTTTACTAGCATAGTAAATAACATTCAATTTCTTATCAACCCTTTGGCCTAAAACAGCTCCAACTACATAATCACTAGCATCACACATAATTTCAAAGGGCAAGTTCCAATCAGGAGGTTGAATAATAGGTGCAGTTATTAAGGCTTTCTTTAAAACATTAAAGGATTCTATGCAATCATCATTAAAAGAAAACGGAACATCCTTTTGCAAAAGATTGGTTAGAGGCTTTGATATTTTAGAGAAATCTTTAATGAACCTACGATAAAAACCTGCATGACCGAGAAAACTTCTTATACCTTTGATGTCTCTTGGATATGGTAATTTCTCAATAGCTTCAATTTTTGCTGGGTTAACTTCTATTCCTCTTCCAGAAATACGATGCCCAAGAACAATTCCCTCTGTTACCATAAAGTGACACTTCTCCCAATTAAGAACAAGGTGTTGGTCTTCACAACGCTGCAAAACTTTGTTAAGGTTGAACAAGCAATTATCAAAAGAAGTACCATACACCGAAAAATCATCCATAAAGACTTCCACTATCTTTTCAATATAATCGGCAAATATAGCATCCATGCATCTCTGAAAAGTAGCAGGTGCATTACATAAACCAAAAGGCATTCTCCTATAAGCAAATGTACCATATGGGCAAGTAAAAGTGGTCTTTTCCTGATCATCACTATGAACTGGAATTTGAGAGAAGCCTGAATACCCATCTAAATAACAAAAGTGAGAATGTTTAGATAATCTCTCTAGCATTTGATCAATAAAGGGCAATGGATAATGGTCCTTACGAGTTGCTTTATTTAATTTTCTATAATCAATGCACATTCTATAACCAACAACAGTATGTTGAGCAACAAGTTCATCATCTTTATTAGGAACCACAATAATTCCACCTTTCTTAGGAACACAATGAACAGGACTAACCCATTTAGTATCAGCTATAGGATAAATAATACCAGCCTCTATGAGTCGAATTACCTCCTTTCTTACCACTTCCTTCATTTTTGGATTTAGACGGCGTTGGAAATCAACAACAGGTTTAGCATCTTCTTCCAAATTAATTTTATGCATACATAGAGCTGGACTTATGCCCTTAAGATCATCAAGAGAATAACCAATAGCCTTACGGTGGGCTTTAAGCACATCAAGTAATTTCTCTTCTTCCTCAGCTGAAAGGTTAGCACTAATAATAACAGGATATATATTTTTCTTATCCAAGTATGCATATTCAGATTTTCAGGCAAAGGCTTTCATTCAAAACCAGGATCTCCTTTAGGAGGTGGGAGTACTCCTAGATTATCAGGTGGGATATGCAATTGTAATTGTGGAGGTTGCTGCCATAATATTTGTTCTAAAGCTTCTTTTTTTGCATCATTAAATGGCTCTTCCCGATTAAGCATATAACGTTCCACCACGTCTGATGAAGCTACAGCTATATGAGCAAGAGTTTCAATTATATCTTTAGATTTTGGTTCTTTCTTAGCAGGTTTATCAGCAAATTTAGAAAAATTAAATTCAAGTTTCTCTCCAGCACATTCAATAAACACCCTTTCTCTAGGCAAATCAGTTTCAGCACCAACAGTATGTAAGAAAGGTCTACCAAATATAATAGGACAGAAAGAATCTTGTGGACAACCAAGCACAATAAAATCAGTAGGATATTTTATTTTCCCTACCAATACTTCAACATCTCTAACAATTCCAAAGGGACTAATATAATCTTTATTAGCAAGTTGAATGGTCATACCTGTTTCTTCCATGGTGATAGGATCAATATCAGGCTTAATTTCTTGATAGAGAGAATATGGAATGACACTAATGCTTGCTCCAATATCACACAAACCATGATAACAAGAAGTCCCAGTAGAGCATGATATAATTGGCTTACCAACTTTGGATGAATTCCCTTTAATAACTTTGGTAGCATCTTCACATAAATAAACATCAACAGGATCTTCTTCATTTAATTGCTTAATAATAGAGACTTGGTTCTTGACTTCCACCTGTTCTTTAGGTTGAGAACATCTCTTTCTACTTTTGTCAGCAACAACAATAAGCAAATTCTCTTTAACTTTTTCAGGATAGGGAGGTGGTTCGATATATTCTTCTATTACTACAGATGACACTGGTGTTTCTTTAATAAATTTAGGGACAATAATAGAAGATTTAACAGGTTCAACATAATAATCAAAGCCACTTTTAGGAATTCGAATGTGGTCAGCAAATTTCTTAGCTATTTCAATTGCAACATATGGATCAAGACCAAAATCTTTAATAACATTCTTGAACAAAATAGAACTAGAGAAACTTTCTACACATGAATATCCATAATCAAAATAAGCTTCATTACCTTTGTCTAGGTCCCAATATTCAGAGTTCTTTGAAATAATTTCCAATAAATTCCAAGCTTCTTCTGCAGTATTATTTGTAAAGCTTCCACCAGATGAACCATCCAAATATTGCTTTAGCCTATCAGGTAGTCTCACATAAAAGTTTATCAATATAAGTATTTGTGAGATCATGACAACGATTCTTACGAAGGAGGTCCTTAAGCCTCCCCCAAGCTTGAGTAATACTCTCTCCAAGGTGTGGCAAAAAATTAAATATAAAGCAACGGTTCTCATAAGCCTCTTTAGGAGTAAAATACTTAAGAAAGAAAACCTTCATAAAAGTATCCCAATTATGTGTAATTTCTTCATCCAGGGACATATACCATTTTCGAGCATCACCAGTTAAGGACTGGTACAATAACTTGCATTTTACCTCCTCCTCAGAAATAGCCTTGAGCCTAATTAGCCCACATATATCCTCAATAGCCCGTATGTGATCACTTGCAGCCTTTGTTCCATCCCCTGCAAAATACTCATTCCTAACAGCTTTAACAAATTCAAGGGGAATAATATAACCATCATCATGAGGTGCTTTTTCAACAACTTTAGGTTTAATAGCATAAGCACTCTCATATAAAGAAAGTTTCAGCGAAGCATCTCCCATAAAAGACATAATAATAACAGGATGCAATAGCAAGTAAAATTCAGCTTTCAAGTTTCCTTACCAAACTTCTTACCAATAGCGCTACGCTCCCCGGCAACGGCGCCAGAAAAGTGTCTTGATGGCTCCCAAGTGCAGGAGATCAATTTTAGTACTTTTCGAATTAGAAAGGTTGTAGAACCCACGAGGAGCAGAAGGAACTGGTAAGTAGAATAGCAAAGGAATAATAAAAGCAACATGTGTTTTTGTGTTTTAATTGTGTAGTGCAAGTAAAGTAAAATGCGGAAAGTAAATTGCAGCAAGTAGTAGGTCTCAATGAGAGACAAAGCCCAATCCTCTAATGCGCAAGAGGACAAGCTCAAGTGTGTGTTTGTGTCTTATATGTGGAAAACGTTCCCGAGGGCTGCACGGATTTAGCTGGCATAGTGATTCATTGCATAACATGTTTGTATATCTTGTCTAGTTTTAATCTTCTTCGGACGGAGCCACAAATAGGAATAGCTAAATAAATAAACTATCACCCCTTATGATGGATCACGCGGCCAATTAAATGACATCACGAGAATTATTAAGACATGATGTCCCACCATAGCCTTATGCTCTAAGGTCCCCGATACAAGTACCCTCATAATGCAATTCAACGACTCTGTCTCAAGTTCCTGTCACCTAAAGACATCATCACGTCACTACACTACGGTGTTCTCCTATGAGCCCATGTAGGTGAAGTGTTGTACAGTCGACGTTCGTACAACACCATCATAGAATCACATAAAAGATAAATACTAGACCAAATAACAACTCATCTCATGTAACAAATCATTGCCAATTCATCCTGTGCCCTCAGGAACATGCGGGAACTACTCACAACGTGCAAACATGATCATGTATGGTGACATATGTGGTACAACACAATCTGAAACAATGGATCCACCACCAAATAATGACAGGTACTCAATCCCAAACATGCAACGGAGTACAATAACACGTATCTAGGGTGTAGCAATGATCAAACTATGAGGGGAACGGAGTGGATCACGGTGATGGTGATGTAGGAGATGCAGGTGCTGGTGAGGATGGTGATGGAGATGCCTCCTCCCACGCCAAGGAGGAGGTGGGGATGAAGATGGGGATGATTTCCCCCTTCTCCGGAGCTCCGGAGCAGCAGGATCTGTCTCCCCCACGGAGAGTTTCGAGAGTTTCGCCGCCCTGGCGGCTACGTCTCGTCTCGAGAAAATTAGGGTGTTCGTTTTTTGGGAAAGACGGAGCCGTCAGCAAAAAGACCTCGGGGAGGAGGTGCTGTGAGCCCATTTGGGGGCCCCACACGCGGCCAGGGAATCTGGCCGCGTGGGCTACCCCCTTTTGGGCCTCCTGGCCCTCCTCCTTTGTGTCTTGTGCCCACGGCCTTTCTCCCGAAGAAAAACTGACAAGGTTTCTTTCCTTTCGCAATTTGGATACCTGTAGCTCCTGAAACATCAAAAACATGAAAACAGGTGTTTTCTGACACCTAGAAATTAAATACCAAAAATAGGGACTTTGTAGGAAAGTCCCATAAAATCATCTAAAACATGCAAAACAATGACATAACATTGATAAAACATCCCAATAATGCCTATATGGAGGGTATAAATGATGATATAAAATGCACGTATCAGTTGTGTAAATTTCAATCCAAAACTATTGAAGGTATATTTGTTGGTTACGGTGCCAAATCCCACACTTATAGAGTCTTTGAAAAAGCCTCATGGATTGTCATAGAATCTTATAGTGTGGTTTTGAGGAAAATGATGGCTCCCGAGTGGCGCAATTACATGTTTCTAATGTAGATGTTGAAATGCCTCAAGAAGCCATAGGAAGGATGGGTGTGAGATTTTTCCGCCCCATTGAGGTACACCTTATGGCGACTCGAGAAGGACTATTCTCTACTCAAGTGGAGCCCTCTTCTACAATAGAAGAACAAGCCAAGGATCCAAGTGTTGCACCTAACCAAGAACATGTCGAAGACCCTCCTCTTATTGACCAAGTTACTATGAAATATGCAACCACTCATATCATTCATGCTAGTCTAGGTCAAGGCCAAGATCAACCATCCTCATCCTCCTCTCCTCAAGTTGAAGCTAGTGTTGAAGAAGTTGATGATGATGATGATCAAGGCCAACTTGGTCAAGACGGGGACCCAAATGATCAAGATGATCAAGTGATTCCTCCTCGCAATAATGAGGATATCGAAGCCCGTCGTGCTAGAAGGATAAGAAGATCTTTAAAGAATATTGATGCCCAAGATAACAAGGTCTTGGAAGATACTCAAGCTAGAAGATCCACAAGAAGGCAATTGGCACATTTTAGTGAGCATCAAGCTCACATATCTATGGTGGAACCAAAGATAGCGTTTGAAGCTCTTGAGGACTCCGATTGGGTTGAAGCTATGCATGATGAGCTCAATAACTTTGAGCGCAACAAGGTTTGGAAATTGGTTGAGAAGCCCAAATATTGCCACAATGTTATTGGCACTAAGTGGATATTCAAGAACAAGCAAGATGAGCATGGCATTGCTATAAGGAACAAGGCAATATTATTAACTCAAGGTTACACTCAAGTTGAAGGCATTGACTTTGATGGAACCTATGCTCCCGTGGCTCGCCTTGAGTCCATCCGTATCCTTCTTGTTTATGCATCTTCGCATAAATTCAAGTTGCAACAAATGGATGTCAAAAGTGCTTTCTTGAATGGTCCACTCAAAGAGGAGGTATATGTTAAGCAACCTCCGGGGTTCGAGAACCTCAACTTCCCTAACCATGTCTACAAGCTCTATAAGGCGCTCTATGGACTTAAATAAGCACCACATGCATGGTATGGGCACCTTAGAGAGTTATTGGATGACCGTGGTTTTGAAGTTGGGAAGATCGACCCCACTCTCTTCACAAAGAGAGTAAAGGGAGAGCTTTCATATGCCAACTCTATGTGGACGATATTATCTTTGGCTCAACTAACCAAGCTTTCAATAAGGAGTTCTCAAAGCTTATGACTGACAAGTTTGAGATGTCTATGATGGGAGAGCTTAAATTCTTCCTTGGCTTTGAGATAAAGCAATTGGCTCGTGGTACGTTCATCTCTCAAGCCAAGTATACCCAAGACATGATCAAGAGGTTCAATTTCCAAAATGCTAAGATCAAGTCATCTCCTATGCAAGTCAAGTGCCACCTCAAGCGCAACCCGAATGGTAAAGATGTGGACCAAAAGTTGTATCGGTCTATGATTGGTTATTTGCTTTACCTTTGTGCATCTAGGCCCGATATCGTTTTGAGTGTAGATGTGTGTGCAAGGTATCAAGCGACTCATAAGGAAAGCCACTTAATGGAGGTCCATAGGATCTTTCGGTATTTGGTTCATACCTCAAGGTTTGGTTTGTGGTACCCAAAGGGGGCACAATTCTCTATCAAGGGCTACACGGATTCCGATTGGGCGGGTGATCAAGATGATAGGAAGTCCACTTATGGGGCTTGCCAATTTCTTGGTAGGTCTTTGGTGATTTGGTCTTCCAAGAAGCAAAATTGCATATCTCTCTCTTCCGCCGAAGCCGAGTATGTAGCCGCCGCAAGTTCTTGCACCCAATTTCTATGGATGAGGCAAACTCTCAAGGAATATGACGTTCATTTGGATATGGTGCCTCTCATGTGTGACAATGAAAGTGCCATCAAGATCGCCTAAAACCCCGTGCAACATACAAGAACGAAGCATATTGATATTCGCCATCATTTCATCGGAGACCATGTGGCAAGAGGTGATATTGCACTAGCTTATGTGCCCACCAATGACAATCTCGCGGATATCTTCATGAAGCCACTCGACGATGCAAGATTCATGTTCTTGAGGAATGAACTAAACAACATTGATTCTAGGAGTTTGACTTGAGGATCTTGCACACACCCCTATACATGAGACGTGTTTGGTTTTAGGTGTAGGCATGGACATAGGGGGAGTGTTATTCTAACACATTGGGTTCTCCCTCCCCCTTTATTCCCATAGAAAAAATTCATTGTTTATCTCTCTTTTCTAATGTTGAATTGTGAGCTTCAATGTCGAGAATTGGCAATGTACCCAAGATATATCTTCGCGGTGACATACCATATTCTCTTACATGGTGGCTTAGGCCACCAACCTCTTCTCTCGAAGAGTTGGTTCTTTTTTGGTTCTTGTGGTGTTTTTCGTTGTGTTTTTCCTTCTATGTTTGTGTTTTGTGAGTCGTTGTTGTTGGTTTGGGAAACACACTCTCTCTTTTCCTTATTCGAATTTTGTCTTCATGGAAAAAGGTTGAGTGTGTAGTACCATCTCAGCTTGAGTTCTTATCCCAAGACCAATATTTTCCCCCTTAGACATTTTCTCTTCCGAAAATTTCAATCGCTTTGACCTCTTGGTGGAAGGAAGACCCGGCTAGCGGTACTACCGCCAGCTGCAGCGGTACTACCGCTATAACTAATAGTAGTTCCCAGCGCACGGTACTACCGGTGGACATACACGGTACTACCGCTGCAGGGGCCCGTGCCCGGCACAGACCCAGCAGCGGTACTACCGTTGAGCACAGCGGTACTACCGCTGCGGTGTAAATCCGTGGGGTTAAATACAGATCTGGGAGAGGGAGTTACCCTTTTATCTCCTCTCTCCCTCATCCTCTCCCCACAGCGGATCTCGCCGCCGCCAAGTCTTCCATCTGCCGGGGAGGGCTCTCTCCGGTGATCGAGTGCTCCAATCACACCGAAGGAGGCCCGAGGATCACACCCAACTCCATCTCCATGATGATGAGCTCCGGTAACCCTTTCTATCTCTCTCCCTCGAGTAATCTAGTGAGATGATGATGTTTAGGTTTCGAGAGATCTCCTAGTCTATAAGTAGTTAGTTGTGATTTCTAGTCGAGGGAATTCCCTAAAAACTGTTGGTGTGTTTCTTCTAGATTGGATTCGGTTGTCCCCTTGGGTGCCATGGCAGAATCCGCCAGCAGCGGTACTACCTCTATGGCTCGAATTGCTGGAAACAACGGTACTATCGTAGCCCCCAGCGGTACTACCGCTTCCTGGAGTTTTTGCACTTCTAGTTCTTTTGTGAATTTCCTCGTAGATCTTTTTGATTGAAGTTAGCCTTACCTCATTGCTATCCCCCTATGCTATCTTAGGGGCAGGTGCTAGTGGTTCTAAGGGTGGAGGTCGCAAGCGTGCGGCTAAGAGGACTCGGAAGAATCCCGAGGAAGATGAGACCCTAGAGGTTATGCCACAGGGTAATCTGACAAGGAGAAAAAGGTCCGTGATGATGAAATCACATGCTGCAAGAGACAAGTCAGTTGCCAACATGTCAGATGAGCAGTTTCGTCGTGAGAGGAGGACCAACCCCTACAACAAGCCAAGGGAATCTAGGGCCAACGAGTGCTTCTGGACTCGTTTTCAGGAGAGGATCTTTTATGAGGAGTACCCACTGAACAAGAACAAGGTAGTGACTCAATTCTCCATAAATGTTCCTTTCATGAGATCAAAGATGTACTATTTTGGTGAGGCATTGGAGATCTGTGAGGAGTTTGGTCTTCTGGACTTCATGGAGATCAATGAAGACTATGATGATAACCTCGTGGGCCAATTCTATGCCACGCTATATTTCCATACTGATGAGAGGAGGATCACTTGGATGACCAAGAACCATAAGTTTTCTGCTTCATGGTCTGAGTTTGCTACTTTGCTGGGTCTACAGGACTTTGGGGAGATCCCCGATGCTTCTTTTCACTCTACTTCTTTCGGGTTCCCTACCCAAAGAAGTCTATGGCCCTGACTGAGATGTATGATCTGTATATCCCTGGCCGTGATGTGGTTGGTTAGTCCAAGAATCTGCTGCCAGTATATGATATTCTTCACAGGATCTACAAGAACACTTTGGCTCCCCGAGTTGGCAACTTTGATCAGATTCATGGATCACTCACATACTTGATGGTGTACACTCATATGCGTTGTGGTGATGGCCTCCGGCTTGATGTGATGGATATCCTCTGGAATGAAATGTATACGTGTGTGATGAGGAGGAGAGTTCCGGTGTTTGCTGCTTTGGTCTTCAAGCTCATTGCTTCTACTTGGCGCAATGCCAAATTGTCTGATGCCCTCTTGGATAATGACCAAGAGCTCACCACTCACCCTGTCAAGGTTCTGCGAGTCAAGAAGCATGCCACTCCCCTGCTAGGTCCGGATGATCTTGGTCCTGACACCGATGGCTCTTGTGACTCAGATTTTGAGATGGAGGGGAGAGCTCAGAAGTCTGGCTTTCGCAAGTGGATGTCCTCTACTATGAAGAATGTGTTCTTCCGTTAGATTGACATGGAGAACAAGGCTTATCTTGCTCATGTGTGTAGCAAGAAGGAGCGTCATCTTACTCGTGAGAGATTTGCCCATCTTGGGGTGCATGTTCGTCCAGGTTCTGAGGATAGGATCACCTCCTCCAAGGAGTGGAAGTCAAAGCAAGGCATCACTTGGGTGGATCCAGATCTTATTGATGATGCTACTACTCCACATGAGCCTTGGACTCCTGGTGATACTGACTATGAGGTAGAAGATGTCAACTCAGATGATGAGCGTGATCTCAGAAGCCCAGCTAGTGCCTCAAGCCCCGACGAGTGACCTCCGGGGACGTTAGCATCGCCTCTTCCCTTTTTGGTGTCTTGATGCCAAAGGGGGAGAGAGTTATATTCATGATCTCTTATCATTTGCTTGGGTTGTGTTTGTGTTGTCAAACTTTGTGTGGTGTGTGCTATTGGTGTTGAACCATTTGGTGTTATGGTGTTGAACCATTTGGTTTTATGGATTTTATGGTTGTTATGGTGTTATCTTTTTGGCAAGTACTCATATTGTTATATCATATATATCCTTGCTAGGTCTCTAAAAGTTAGGGGAGCACACATTCTAAAAGAGAACAAAGTTTGCCTTATAAGCAAATATTCTTGACGTTTCACTCTCTCAAGAAGTGCTCATCCGAATTTTTAGACCTCTCTTAGTGGTGTTGTCATCATTCTCCAAAAAGGGGGAGATTGAAAGTGCATTTGCATTTTGATCTCTCTTAGGTTTTGGAGTTGATAACAACACTAGTAAGTTTCTAACAGTGTGTCAAAGTATTTCAGGAAATATCATCTAGACGCAAAAAGATGAAGAGTGTTCAAAGACAAAGCCACCAAAATCAACTTGATCCAGCGGTAGTACCGGGCGCCCCAGCGGTAGTACCACTCTGCACAGCAAGCGGTAGTACTGCGCCCAGTACCACCAGAAGGACCGCTAGAGTAAATTTGGCTACTACATCCAGCGGCACTTCAGCGGTACTGGTTCGGTAGTACCGCTATGTTCAACTTGGTTGAGGAGCAAAATCTTGCACGACGGTAGTACCGCTGCTTCCAGGAAGCGGTAGTACCACTGGCAGTAACGGTCAAAGTACCGCCAGCAAGATTTTGCTCACGGTAACGTTTACGGTACTAGAGTGGTAGTGCCCTAGTACTACCGCTAGCCACTTAGATTTATTTCTAAGTTGTGTCCAGCGGTAGTACCGGTGGGCACTCGCGGTAGTACCGCTGCTGGGAGTACCACGGTACTTCTGCGGTGGTACCGCCCGCACCCTGAAACTGGGTCACTGTAGTACCGCTCACGTTACCAGGTAGAGGTAGTACCGCCAGGAACGAAAAGGGTCAAACGACTACTTTTGGGGAGGGGGCTATAAATACCCCATCCCCTTCTTCCAAAGTGTTGCTCGAACCAGCATTGAAGACAAGCATTAATTGAGCCTCCAAAAGTTAGATTTCTCCCAATACCTCCACCCAAACTCGTTGATACTTGGAGGATTGAAGGAGAAGACCCCGATCTACATCTTCACCGAGCCGATCTTCATTTCCCCCTCATATTCTAGAGGGATCTAGTCTAGGGTTTCCTTGTGTAGAACATAGACTCCATTGCTACACTTGTTGGTGATTGGTGATTGTTGGGATCCCCCAATTTGGTTGTGGGTGTGTGCCCCAAGCTTGTTTGTAAAGGATTCGATTCCCGCCTCAAAGGGGATGAATAGTGTAAGGTGGACTAGGCCTTTGTGGCGGGGTTCATCGGAGAATAGGGTGAGGCCTTTGTGGCGTTGAGTAGGCCTTCGTGGCGAGCTCACACCCCTCCAACGAGACATACTCCCTTAACGAGGAGGAACTCGGGAATACATCGTGTCTCCGTGTGCTTCATATCGGTTACCTCGTTCCCTTCCCTCTTTACTCTTGCTTGTATTGTTATTGTGTTTGTCCTTGTCATATAGGTAAATTCACCATAGTTGCATCATCTAGAGAATTTACCTTTGTGTGAAGCCTAATTGTGAAAGAAAAATTAAAATTGGTTGTAACACCTATTCACCCCCCTCAAGGTGCCCATACTTTACTTTCACCATCTCCATCGACTCCACCTACATCTCCATCTCCGTTGCTATCTCTTATGATGAGGAGGGAGTAGTTCTCCCCCGGGGCCGAGAGCTCTACCGGTAGCTATGTGTTTCATATGTCTCTCCCATGGTGTGATCTTTATGTGATCATGAGCTTTGTAATCCAGCTTAATATGTAGATGTACTCTTCATCTGTTATGCTACTCAAGTGGTTTTGTTATGAGATCTCCGTAGACAGTTTGATCACGGTGTAAAGGTGATAGTGTGTGCACCGTGTGGTTTAGCATGATATTTATATCCTGTGTTGGATGACCCTATGAAATTATGGTGTTTGTCTAGTACCTTCTAGGGTGCTCATAGTGACAGCGTGTGGTTAACTAGATACGAGAATGCGACTTTAAGGTGTGCTTTGTACCCATACACAATGAATTGGTGTTTGTTATTCAACTGGAGAGTCGTTCAGAGTAGCATAGTGAAGAGAGATATTTATACATTCAATTATGATTATTATTACTGAGAGTGTCCACTACCTAGGCCTTGTTTCCAACCATTGAAACGCCGTTTTCAACTTGTTGTGCTACATGTTTGCTTGCTGCCATTTTTATTTTAGATTGCTATTATCACTTATCATCATCTATATTACTTGCATTTTACTCTCTCTTCGCCGAACTAGTGCACCTATACAACTGACAATTGTATTAGGTGTGTTGGGGACACAAGAGACTTCTTGTATTGTAACTGAGAGTTGCTTGAGAGGGATACCTTTGAACTCTTCCTCCCCGAGTTCAATAAATCTTGGGTAATCCACTTAAGGGAAACTTGCTGCTATTCTACAAACCTCTGCACTTGGAGGCCCAACACTGTCTACAAGAATAGAAGCGTGCGTAGACATCACTTGTGCGCTTCCTATAAATGGTATGGCAAGTGGCGGCTTCCTTTTTTTCTCTTATTCTTTCTCTTCTCTCTTTCTCTTTTGCTCTTTTGCTCTTTTTGCTCACTCACTTTATGCCAACATATGAAACTATATGAACTAGCGCATACAACGGTCGCTCGGAAACTACACGGTACAAGTGTGGAAAGCCCAAGTAATTATAGATGAACTAGACTCAATAGTTAAGGTAATCACAAGGTAGGTTGGTTCACAAAGGAATGGCGAGAGAGAGAAGATTCAGGATGTTTATACCTCTCTTCGATGAATCCATATCGTGTTGTGACTTGCGGCGGGGGCGGCACTTGAAGGCGATGATGACCGGAAGAACGACGACCCCAGGTGGGCACGCTCACGAATGACATCTCTGACACGTCCTCCGAATCCTCCCACGACTAGTCGGACTCGTCTTAGTTTTTATTAATTCCAGTTGTATTTGTCCTATTACGTTTGGACTTTAGTTAAATTTTAGTTCAGTTTGTGTTCGAGCGCGCTATTCTGCGCTATATTTTAGCGCCTCTGAAATTTCTCGCGCACGACACGCGCTAAAATTCACAAGAGCACACTCTAAATAGAATTTAGCGCGTCGTTTTTAACGCATCTGCTGGAGATGCTCTTAATGAAATGAATGGTCCTTTGATGGCAAGCTAGCTGGTCGCTCAGAGGCTACCTTCACTTGGCTGACGGCTAAGGACATCTTCCACGGGACTACTCAAATCCGGATCCGAGTTGTCCCGGATTTATCCGTATGAGCAGCGGTCCGGGCCAGTGTCCAACCGTTTCTAGGCAGTGTACCCTACGAGGCTGCTCATTTGATGGCCGAACCGAATGCATTTTTCCATTCTTTTCCATCTCTCTAAAAAACAACTGAGTTATTACTTTGACAATTATAAAATTGGAATATTTTCTGACAAATCCGATAATTGTAATAAATATGGCAAGTTCATAGTTTCAGAACACAACAGGAATTAAACTAAATAAATAAATTCAAAGTGCATAGTAGAACGAAATGAAAATTCTACTACTCTTTCGCAAACCTTTGTCTCATCTCTCCCTGAGGATTGGAGATAGTGTTGACAAAAGTAGCCCTTGGTGTATTCGTGCCCATTGATATGATAGCTCACCTCGAGGGAGTTGCCAGCTGCGAGTCAATCGAACACCGGAGAGCGGTGAAGCACGTTGATATCATCGTAAGAACCTGCCATGCCGAGAAAAGAGTGCCAAATCTAGAGATCATGTGATGCAACAGCTTAAAAAATGACAGTGCATCCCCTACATGCCCCTGCCAACCAAATGAGCAGTTCTTCCACTCCCAGTGCATACAATCTATACTTCCAAGCATCCCAGGGAAACCTCTCCCCTCATTGATCGACAACGCTCGTTGAGTGTAGGCAACTGTTGGTTCTCTCAAATAGTCCGGGCCAAAGACCTGAACCACAGCTTCACAAAACTTGTACGTTGAATCCGGACATATGGATTCACTCATGCATATGTATTCATCAACCAGATCTTCGGCTACTCCATACGCAAGCATCCGAATTGTTGCAGTGCATTTTGATAAGAGGAGAAGCCAAGCCTGCCACATGCACCCGGTTTGCACCTAAAAAAACATCCTAGTTCATGGCTCCAACTCGGATGCGGTTGAACAGATCTCTTCTCATCCGGAAACGCCATCGGAATAACTTGGCAGTGTACACTGGATTGGTGCGATGTGGGTACTCCTTGTACAACTGGGCATGGCCAGCTTCTTTGTCCCTCTCCAAGGCAGGCGCATGCCCGGGGATGGACCCTATGAAAACTGGCCTCATCCTGCCAGTGTGATCATTGACTACAAGGGTGGCAACGAGGAAGCCGCTCTCGTCCTCGGAGTCGTCGGAGGAGGAGGACGAGTACATGAGGACGTGCTGGAAGAAGTACTCGTCCCCACTGTCTGCCATTTTTCAGCCGGAATGGTGATGAACTCAGAGCAGGCAAAGTGACGAGCACCTTGTGTGCGTCCCCTCGGGGTGTGCTGGGTGGCGCGGTCCGTCCAGCGGCGAGACAACCAAACACGTGTGGGACCAGCGGCGTGGCCGGCGGCGGGGCGAGAGCGGACGATTTTGTGCCAGTGGGTGTGGGTGGGGGTGGGGGGCGAACGACGGCCAAGAGGGGCCAAATCGGACGGCGGCGGCGAGGAAGTGGGACGGGGTGGGGGAGGGGGAGAGTACGCTGGGGGTGGGCCAGGCGCGGTGCAAAAACATGACAAAAGCGTGTCCGGACGCTGCTCAAAGCTGGACCAAATTTGATCCAGGAATGAGCATCCACGGAAAAAAAACGAACCACGGTCCGTTTAGCCAACGTTGTAGGGCGCTGGTTTTTGGACGGACTGCTCAAATCGAATCTGTCCGCATGAAGTAAGCAGTCGCGTAGGAGATGTGCTAACTACACTCTTTCTTAACACTGCAAATTATTAAACCTTATATAGTACTTCCTCTGTCTCATATTAATTATCTTAAAGTTGGACAAAAATACGTCCTAAATCATTTTTTTTTGCAAGGTAATACGATCTCATTCATAAGATAAAAATCCGGTTACAAGACACGTAAACACCGACATTACAGTACTGAAAGGATAGAAAAATCCTGTGCAAAAAACCATCGCCTGTCCCTCTCCTTCGGCACCACCGAAGCAACCACCAAGAGAGAGTAGACAGATCACCTCTTCACTTGAGCTCGACGCGGCTCCATCGCTGATCTGCAGCTTTACGGACCTCCAAAGTAGTTTGCTAAAAGCAAAACTATTGTCGTTGAACGAATCAGACCGGGGCAACGTGTCCCCGGACACGCCATCGAACTCCAGACCTGGCATCCCCGCACGACTACAACGTCGGATAAGGATACCAGAACTGTCAGCCTCCAACCACAAATCCAGCACAAGATGCACCATCTTCCAGCTATCAACTGCGCAGACAACCGTCTGCGCGTACTCCCGGACGACCAATCCTCCCTGCTCCACCATGACGTCGGAGACAACGCCGCAGCAACGGGGACAGAGCAGAAGGAGAGACACACCTGATGGGATCGCCGCCACCGCCTCGCCGACACCATCCATGAACTCTAAAGCCACCGATCTGAAGGATCGGCAAACACACGATGCCATCAACTCTGAGACGTCGCCATGAGGGACGACGCCGGTGTGGGAGTAGAATTGGGGCAGATTTATTCGTCGCGACGCCGCTCCCACCACCCCAACGGCGCACCACGATCTACAGAACCAAAACCTAACTACAGAGCGGAGGAACGGGGTCCCCCCTCCCTTCTGCCGCCGGAGCAGCTCTCGGAGGGAGAGGGGACCAGCGCGCCGGCCGGTGAAGATCGGTGGTAAGCGGCCGTGCACCTAGTCGCCGCTCCTGGCGGCTAGGTCACGGAAAACTCTTGGCTCCCCAAATACGTCCTAAATCAGATGATATGCATTTATCAAAATATGGATGATCTACGCTAGAGAATACGGCCGGATACATTTATATTGACTCCGATTCGGGACGGAGAGTATATTTATATATATTTATATTATATCTCTACTATATAGTTTCCGCTAAGGACGGTCACGTAGGCGTACGGGTACGTCGCTATACGTTTTGCAATTAAGCCCTCATATTTTGGAAAATCGACCCGCAGTACAACATTGAAATTTCAAGTTTTGCGTTTTAGCACCTCGAACCTCTTCGACTACAGACAAACACGCGACTGCCAATCCTTTCCTATCTGAACCAGCGCTGCCGCTCACTCCATCTCCAACCATCGGCCGCCGCCTGCCCCATCTCCAGCCGTCGGCCGTTGGACCGCCGCGCCGCCGAGGTTGTTCCCCATCTTCCCCGACCTTTCTCCTAGCAAGGCCGACATGAAATGACGCTCGTGGCGCTGGGGTCGGGGATTCCCTGCACCAGATCTAGGAGCTACAGGCGCCCACACCCTCGCCCTCTATACGTGTGATTCCTCGCATTTCTTGACCGCTTCTCTAATCATGCACACATCTAGGTCAAGTTTTTTGGGTGCAGGTTTTTCTTGGAGTGACCCGCACAGATGAGACTCGCCTGGAGGAGCTGGGCAAGAATCTTTGCCTCATGTCCATCTAGGTCAAGTTTTTGTTTCAGAACCGTTGCACCCATATGTAGCAGCTACTCATGTGCCTCAGAATCCTGTGCACGGGCCGTGGAATGCTTCACTTCATCACATGGAGCACCAAATGTTGCTTTTGCTAACGCACCAAGCATGTCACATCGGCTAGAGAAATACATGGATAATGGATTGCACAATCTACTAATGGTGTTGTTGATGGAGTCCCACGCTGGGAAAATTCTGAGAGAATGCTACTTCAGGTGAATTAATCGCGTGCCTTGAAAGTGCGATCAGCTGAATTGCAACCTGATGGTCGAGATGGGCTGCTCCTCTATTTTGAAACAATTTGGAAACTTCATTGAGGATACAGAGGTGGGACCATGGGAGCCATTACTAACAAATATCATTTGTTGAGACAGCCGAACCGCCAGATTGTTGTATCGCAAATCAAGAGGAAAGCCACTGTTGTAGCTCACGAGCTTACTTGATTATACGAGCTTACTTGATTATGTTGTAGGGAATTGTGTGGTGGCGTTTTTCAAGGTGTGATGCCGACCTGTGTGTCGAAACTGTCCTTGCTAGATTTTAACCGAAACAGACTAAATTTTAATTAATACACAACCTCCCTTTCAATCTCTATTAGGTGGCATTCTTTGTGGTGATATGTTGTAAAATGGTAGTTTTAAGTTCCTAATCATTGTCTTTTAATTTCTAACATGTAACTATGTGTACTGTCAGGTGTCAATGAGATTCAGTGGTCACTTTATTCCTAGGAGTTGAAGACAGACAGTGTATATTAGACCCTTCTTCAGTTTGGTAATGTAGTCACTGTTTAATTAGTTAGAATGTTATCGAAAAAAATAGTTATCTATATGCCATCTAAAGTTTGTTCTCCATTATTTACAAATTTGGCAAGTGGAAACTTGATTTTCTCCATTTAATTGTAGGCCATCTTAGCTACTGAATGTCAGTTAGAAGTAAACATCAAAACTATGTCATCCGAATATTTATATTAAAAACTGATGCCAAGTTAAACAATTGAAATACTTAAATCAATGTTTTGCCATTTAACTCAAATATAACTTTCAGGTTAGCGATCTAGATGGTTTCTTGCATTGTATTTTTAAACTTTCTTTCTATGAACGGTATGAAATATTGCAGCGGAAAAACTAGGATTGCCAAGTCATTAGTGCTGGTCCTCCCTCTAATTTATTTCTATGGGGGTACTTACTCTTAAGCAACTTGACTTCTGTGTCAATCCAGATCCTACTGCTCATGAGGATTTTCATATGGAGCAGCCCATGAAGCGGAAACAAATCGCTATTTCAATGTGGTTTTCGTCGGTCATGCATGTTGGTTACTGTCTTTACTCGCTGCTTTCTTCCTATTCAGGTGGTAGAAAGACGTATGAATGGTTAAAATTCTTAAGCGGTGTTCCATTTGCCATGTTTCCATTTTTACCTTTTTTTTATGGCATGGTTTTGGTGATAGCCTCTCATAATGATCCATGTCTTTGGACTTGATCCTCTCCACTTTTCAACTGCGCTACTGGATCAGATGGAGGAGCGCGGAACACCATCAATACAGTGGACGAGCTGGAGCTCATTTTCACGGAGTGGCTAAAACTAAGCTCCACGTGCTCCACGCCTCCACGGAGTCAGAAAACCTGTAGCGGATTTGGTGGAGTGGAGAGATTCCGAACATACCCTTATTAATCTCGTGAATCTTGATCAGAATATCAGTCTATTTATTAATAATGATAATGGTTGAAATGGGCATTGATAGACCCATTTCGTATGTGGTAGCGTTATAGATCTTGATAAAAGTTACTGCAACCTTATAGTACAATAGACACAATTTTATGTTTCAAAAGTGTACTGATGTGATACATGTATATGTAAACATGTTTACATCTGCAACAAGAAAACAAGTTAATAGGCCGTAGCAACGCACGGGCAGTCCACTAGTCTCTACTATATAGTTTCTGGTAAGGATCGTAGCGTATGCGTACGGGTACGTCATAGGTAGCGAACTAGCGATGAAGCGATCGAATCAATCTCTTCCTATCTAAAAGCTCCCTCAACCGTCTCCACCTGCATCCTGTCGTCAACACCCTGCTCGCGCAGCAGCGTCCGGATGCCGCCGACCAGCCACGGAACCCAGCCGCCACTTCCTCCCCGAGCCTTTTTCCCCCATCCTACCAGCCTCCCGGTCTCCTTCTCTCCAGCGTCGAAGCACCACAGCCCGTGACCTCCTCTCCTCTCTGCTGGCGCCCTCTTCTTGGCTCGAGCCGCTCGCAGGAGCTCGCCTCCGGCTGCCTTGAGGAGCTTTTCCAACCACCGACTCCTCTCGCGCACCCGTAGATTGCCGCGCCAGCAGTCCGTCACTATAGGGCTGGACACCTCGGGGCAGGGAAGGACGGATCCCGAAGGAATCAATCAAATCTGAATGGTTTGAGACACTTGTAATTTAATCCTTTGTGTTCTTTTTAATTAAGATAATCGATGAGGTCTGGATCTGGGTTTTGATAGTTGGATTCTCGACAACAAGGCCATGAACATCACCGGCATTCTCTGCACCCTCATGCTGGATACCAAGGTCTGCTATCTAGCCTCTGCATGCCTCTGCTACGAATGTTTAATTTTTTGCTCCAGGTTTTGCTGTACTTAATCTATCTTTGATTGTGTGAAATAGTTGGTATGCATGGACCTTAACATATTTTAAAATTATCAACTTACGGCCTTACATAAAAAAAAAGTAACGCCGGTTGGTCATCTTTCAGTACGATGGTTCAGGATAGAGAGGACACATTGCTCAAATTTGTGCCATTCCAGGTTTAGGCAGCATTAGATGGATGGCTCCTCATCTGTTTTCATCCAATACACGCACTGGTTTCTAAGAGCAAATCATCTTGTAGATAATTTAAAAAATTGCACCGGTGGGTCAAGCTACCGATTCGCTGGTTCATGGGTGCAACCACTGGTTCACTTGCAGATGATTTAACTATTAAGATGGCATTATTTTTTGTTGTAAAAAATATGTACATTGTTTACACGACAATCAATTGATATGAAAAGGGATAAAATTGCTGACCAGATAAAATACAGTCCAATCATCAACAAGGACCATGGATCAATAATAGGAAAATAGTTCAAAGTCCAAATATCAATAATCTAACAGTCGTTTCTATACTACTGCGGAACCTAACATCTAACGTTGCGATTAACTTATGCTACTATGCTCTGGTTTCCATTCAACTCTCATGATTCATTAATTTGAATTGGTAGAGGTTCTGGGATTCTATTTACTGGATCAAGCCTATATATATACATTTTAAGCCTATTTATTTCATTGCCACAAATTGTTTGTCAAAATAAATTGTCCAATATTAAGAGCCGATTTCATCTATTTACACCTACAAATCTACTTGAACATCTTGTAAATAATTGTAGCACATGAATCATGAATGGGCTCTGTAATATTTTTATTTTCTAAACTATCCATCCACTTTCTTTCTTTGTACATGCATGGTCATGAGATCCCTTCCTCCTGGAGTCACTGTGGATCTCCCAACACTTACAGAGAAGGAGAAGATAGATATCCTATACTGGGATGTGGCAAAAAAAAATTACATGATTGCACTCTCCTTTGAATGCAAAGTACCGGACCTTCCGATGGTCTGAAGTGTGCTTGGTGAACATGCAAAGTCGTTCATACTTATGTCCAAGATTTGTTTCATCTACACAACCTTGCATTTCTTAGGGTATTCTTACTTTTTTCTTATGCTATAGGTCTCTTACATGCAGGTTGAGATCAAGAAGGTGTTGCTAATTTTTATAACATGCTTGCAAATTCAGATACTTTCATGGTTGCACGAGGTAGAAGCAGCAGGGGCATATCAATAGTTAGGAGTGCATATAAAACAGCATATGATTAATGGCAGAGTCATATGTGAATCACAATAGAGTGCTCAAGCTGACTAATAAAGCAGCCCCAATTCCTATGAGCCCACTGAAGATCTGGGCACATCATCAGTTGTTCGCATGGCTAATATCTCCAAAGCATTACTCATCTGGTCCTCCAGAGGGGAGGCACAACTGCAAGGCTCGTCGCCAAGTACAGGTTAGTAATGTCGGTAATGAACGGCAACTACAAGGGCTCTTCCTTATGCGCTGGTTTGATGCCACTATGTACATTGTTAATAAAGCCGAGAAATTGTTTAATTTCAGGCTAACAACAGTTTCTCTGACCATTGGCAAACCATTCAGAAGGAGCACTAAGTTGTTCCAGGACCACTAACTTGTTCAAGGGTTACAGCCGCTGCAGCCAAGCTGAGGTGCCATCCATTTAGCGGCATACACTTCATTTTCATAATCTATAAGGCATAACCATTAGAAGCAGTCATAACCGCTCAGGTATACTTCCTCAGACACAACAACACCCAGTCGACGCCAAGTTCACCGCGGCCTCGAGAGGAGGCGGCGGCAGGAGTGCAAGATTCAAGCAGGCTACCATCGCCATGGAGAGGAGCATCAGAAAGCATGGAGAGGGGCTTTTAACTGATGGTTTAACACATTGGCTTTTTAGAGGTCTAGGTATTGATTAAATTTTTGAGTCATAAATGAGATTCATTGCCCTGTCTTTCAATCACCTAACTCAGTGTTACAGTTTGCATGTTGTTGCGAGCAAATATTTTCTATTTTTGTTGGAAGAATGCAAACACACAGTTTGATCAATAGGATCACTTGAGTTGCCATGCTAAACAGATAATCTATAAAATCTCTGGTTGTGAATGCAATAGAATATATCTGGTGCTCAGTTTTGACTTCTGGATATATCCTTTCCTTTGTTCTTTCTTGCCCTAGATAAATGGTTAAGCATTATGTTGGCTTGGCAAAGCAAACTGCTTTAAGAAGTCCTCTCGGTTGAGTAAAATGATTGAGTTGTCTAAGTAGCGCAGAAGTACTTGGTGTTTATTTCTGTTTCTAGAGTGTAATTTGTTGTGTAATCTCCATGTAACTTGAGTCTTATTACTGTTCAAACATTATTATTACCTCTGCATGCGTGGTTCAAAATTTCAATAATAATTTAACTCGGCTATCCTGAGAATTTACGATGTGTTTCCGCAACGCAATATCAGCCTCTCCCATGTGACATAGTGCGGGTTGGGGCGCATATGTGCGGCGTCGAGCTTGGCTCCTCGCTGCGCCGCCCCAAGCCGGTGGTCACATGCACGGTCGGGTACCAGAGGGCTCCTCCTCGCCGGAGAGAGGAGCCACATGAGTCTGCCAGCGGCCGTCGGAGTAGAGGGAGGGGGTGGTTAGGGTTTGCGGTGGGGAACGGGGATGGGGGCGGACGTGCGGTGCGGGGTGCAGCCTGGCGAGGTCGACGACGCCGGCGGCTCCCCAGCGCGCTACACACTCACCGGGACCCGGGTGTAGGCCGCTTGGTCAGATGGAGGGGCTCGAGACGCCAGGATCTGGGGCGGCGCCGTGTCTAGGATCTCCTCCTCCTCCTACGAGCACTCCGGCGTCAATAATGAAAACGGCTACTCCTCACACACGGTTACACCTTCACTTCGAACGCCATTAGTGGATGATCCTTGAAACCAATGGACCTGGTGTCAAAGTCGGAAACGAACTCCTATCCTTTTTCTCCCCGTTGCAACGCACGGGTTTGTTAGCTAGTATATATAAATATGGCTTACCGCCGTGATGGTACGTCCAATGTGGTAGGTCGTACGTCAAACCCGTCCGTCGTTCGCACTCCAAGCATCCCCATACTCGGTCGAGGTGGTACTAAAAAGTACAGAGTAGTTTTGTCGGTCGTGGCCTCGTGGTTGCATAGGTGCCGATTGTTTTGGTTTGACGGTTCGATGTCAGCTTGGGCTCCAAAGGCAGTCCAAGGCCACCAGCCCACCACAGCCCTTCTCGTGATGCAGTTCCTGATTTATAAATCAATAAAAACCACGTTCCGTCAATCGATTGGGTGACGGAATACGTGTGCAGAATCGTAGCAACTCACGCCGCACGGACCGGATTCAAACCAACCAGACTCCACATATGGAAGGTCACGGCTGTGTCCCTGCGCATATATAATCCACACGGTCCCAATCAAATCACACAGAACCCGGTCGAACAGGTCTCGCCCACGAGGAAGGCCGCAGCCAGGGCCAACGACATAACTTGCCGCTACTACGCCTACCTGCACTGGCTGCTCTTGGTGGCCTTCAGATGAAACCGCTGCTTCTATGCTAGATTGGATGGACAACTAAGACAGCAAATTTAATGAGGAAGCATATGTGTTGGTTCAAAACTAAAGGAGAGAGAGAGAGATCGCTCCTTTTTTGACAACTAGGTGCCTCTTTGGTTTTAATATATATATATAGGCGTGCTGCTTAGAAATCCAAGTAGAAATCCATATCGATCTATACATAGTGGAGCCAAGTACAAATCCATATTCACGACCTCACTGTGTCGCCGTCAGTATGCCACCGTCTCACCGTTTTGTGGACATCGTCGAAAATCAGACAGCCCGTGCTGAATGACCCATGGTACAATTTCCGTACGTCAGTGCGGCGCCGCACCGGCGTTCGAGGCTCGCTCGTAAAGCCACGAACCATGCTCCAACCCCCTACCCCTCCTGTAGGCACAAGAAGCACACGACATTGTGACGTCTCCTACCACAACTTCGTCGTCCTTGGGTTACAGGCTGACGTGCATGCTCGACGCAGCTCTGTATCGTCTGCGCTCGACTTCTCCATTGGCGTGTCTCTCTTCGCCCCCCTAGCTCACGCCAACATGAGAGGAGTAACGAGAGTGGGAGGCATGACAGGGTTGCTGCTGCTTGAGGACTGCACGGAAGGGGGCAACTAGGAAAGAACAAAGAGAAGAGAAAGGCCTAGGGATCCTCACGGAGATAATCAAAATTGGTCAAGTTGAAACCAAATTGATGAACTACACTGATAACTTCTACCTATTACCTGTAGTGTAATGGTTGATCGATGGATAGGATTTAGAAAGTTAGTACACTAGGTACTGCTACAAGGTTTTGGAGAATTCGAGAATAGAGGAGTACCCGTTCCAAAAAAAAAAGATGTAATGGCACTAAACTGGCCATAATTCAGAGATGGCACCACAAAAATTAATGATTGTAGAGATTCTCAAGATTACTAACAGCCGTGAGTTTTCTTAAATCAGAATATTGTTCCAATAATTTTTTGTCAGTTAGATACGATATTAGCATGTACATCAGGTTGTAGGGACGAGGATGAGGCATTAGACAATACGGCAAAGAATTCAGCCATGGTTTCAACTACCAACATTATTTTTTATTACTACCATTTGTGTTTGTTTAATTGTTAAAATGAGTTAACACAAGTTGATTGGGAAGGTATCAAACTTGTGTTTAAAATGGTGTTGATTTCTATACTGTTCCATTTCTAAAGGACACCAAATACCCAAAGTAATCCATGAACCTTCTTGTCCATGGCCACTACGAGCGGGTGTTGCATTAGGTGTTCTTGCCAATAATGAAAGCTCTCCAAGAAATACCCTGGTGACACCGATGACTCATTGACCACCATCATTAGCACAGTCTGTTTTATAGTCGTGGCTCGCACCGTATAGAAGACCAGCAAGATCTTGGCACGTATCCTGCGGTTTCAACAGAATCATTTGCAGATGATATTTACTATTGTGTGTATGTTGAGATCCAAAGTTAAATCATCGTCAGCTCAATGGCAAGAGTTAGAATTGTTTAATTTTTACAAACAAGAAACAAACTACTGTTTTCAATAACTATTTAACTAAGTAACCAGACCTGTTATTCACACCATCCTTGAGGGCTAGCTGGCCATTTGAAATTGTTTGATCTGCCCATTTTCACTAGCATCATGTTTTGTTCTGTACCCTTGACATGGCGATTTGTATTATTGTAAATACCATAGTTCTATCGCCGCTAGATTTTATAATTATGTTTTCTCTCATAATTAGTACCAGTATATACGACTCACTTGAACAATTGTGAGTCTAATTGTTTCTGTATTAAAATTTATTGATTTTATACCCGTTGCAACGCACGGGCTTTTTGCTAGTTTATATATATATATATATATATATATATATATATATATACTCCATTTTTATCAAACTTTGTGACATTTAATTTCGGACGGAGGGTATATTTTTTTTCACTATGCTATTCCACGACAAAAGTTGTAATTGGATGGGAGACAAGAAAAGAAGTCTTGTCGGCATAATCGTCCCACCATTGACACTGCTCACAGCTAAATACATAGTGGGGGGAAACCAGAATCCTATCTGTCGCCCGGTCCTCCGATGGCGGCGCCGCCGGGGATCCTCGAGGTGAGGTGCGCCGGGTGCCGCGAGACTCTGGAGGTGGAACACGGCCTCACGGAGTTCGCCTGCCCCGACTGCGGTATGGCCCAAGCGCTGCCGCCGGAGCTCATGCCGCCGCGCCCTCGCCGCGCGCTCCCGCTCCCCGGACGAGTCGCCCCATTCGCCGCCCCCGCCGCGCCCGTTGCGCCTTCGAGAGTGGCCTGCGGCGGATGCGGATCCGTGCTCAGCGTCCCTCACGGCCCCGGGCGATTCGCGTGCCCGCTCTGCAGCACCGAGCTTGCGGCCTCTCCTCTTGCCGCCGTTCCGGTCGTCACGACACCCTCAGCCGTCCCAATCTCCTCCAGCCGGATGACGAGTAACCCAGAGGTACTGCTCGCAGCCGTTCGCTTTCCAGGATTCCATCGACGTGTGTTGTTGCTCCATCAAATACCTTAGCGTGGTGCCATCGGGTACTGGGAGACTGCACTAGTGGGAGAACCGACGGATATGTGGTAGTTGTTGCTACGACGCTAATTTACGAGTTTAAATTAGCTTGAAGAGGCTACTAAAAGCATTGCCAACAGAATGCCTAATGTTTTTCTCGTGGTTAGGTAGTTATTATACATATGGGACTTCTCTACTAATTCTTGACAGCGAGGTTAAATCAGGTCAGGAATTTCGGGCAAGTATATCTGCATTTTCTTTTGTTCGGCTAGAAACATAAGTACAAGGTTAAAGAATGCTTGCGCAGTTGGGAGTGTGTGGTCCTTTTAGAACAGTCCTGGTTTTCATTGAAATAGAACCCAGCATTTGATTTTTCTAGTTTGCATGAAGTGATACAAACAAAGAAAGATCGGTGAATATCGATCAAATAAAGAGCTTAAGACAGTGATACAAGTGCAGGAAGTGCTTAAGATGGCTCAAGATTGGTGCTAATTGGTCAGTTTTGGTGAGTTGCAAAAAAAAAATTTACGTTTGCTGGAATCGTTGGTTATGGATAGCTTTAAAATTTTGACAACCTCATTGATTGGGATAGTTCTTCAGTTTTTAATTCGAAAAACTGATGTTTAAGAATCGATGGTTGGCTGAGGTACTGACTTGCTGACTAGTAATTGATTACTACTTGATGCAGATACTACACTAGTAAAATAAAATAATTTGAAGGTAGAGAGGGGAGAGGAACCTGAAATTAGATACCCCCCCACCCCCTGCTATACAACTAACCCAAATAAGAGCATGGTCTGTGTCACAGAGAAACTACTACTACGACGCAGCAACTTGTACGACCAAAAAATCAGAGGGCAAGTGCTAATCAAAGGAGCCGCCAAAGATTTAGTTCGGAGGACCAACAACAACAACTCTGTTTCTTTGAGACAGGTGGTTGGCGAGGACCAGGAAGGATAAGAGGTGTTTTGCTCGGTGTTCACTGCAAGCGGCAGCATGAGGCTAGGGTTCTGTTTTCCCATCTCACACTAGCTATATCTAGATCCCTAGTGTGGTGTCAATACCGACTTGTTGACTCGTCAGAGTGACTTTTATAATATTACTCTACCATGGAAAAAGTGTTACTTTACCTTTATAAAGTATACTCGCTGTGCAACTTGAACAATTAATTTAATTAGATTTATCTGCAAAATCTACAAAATATCGAGACCGTGAACAGTAAAAATTTCTTGGTTCCATGGAGTCGTAGCTTGACTCGCAACGTTGTTGGTTGATTCATTGGGATTTGTGCCTGTTTTGAACATGTCTTTTATGATAAAATTATGCAATTCTCATGTGGCCAACCAATTTTTGGGAAGATGTTGGTCACAAAGAGTTGGCTGCACTTACCACGGTGACACTTTGTGTGAGCAGAGGGGTTATACCATACACTCTATGCATTGTTCAATTTTTAACTCTTTGTTGACCGTACTGTGCACCAGGTGAACCATTGGCCTTCAAGTCAGTCAGCTCGTGCAGGAATGGTTCAAAAACCCACTCATTCAGAGCAGACACATGGACAACATCCAAACCATTATTTTGGAGAGGAGTCCTTTAGCTCATTCAGAGCTGACTCAAGGACACAAACTGATGCTGTAAGGAGGCTACAAAATGAGCCTCGTAATCATTCAGTCCATAGGGAGGAGTCGCATACTGAACCAGTCCAACAAACTATTGCCAGTTCTGGCAAGAAGAAATATAAATTTGTAGTTGGTCCAGAATCTTGTCAGGACGGAAACAGACAGGAAGAGCAGTCTAACCAGTTTGTCCGCCCATCACAGGCACAAGTAATGCCCACAAAGTCTTCCGTTCATGCAAACCAGGCAGAAGGTGGGTTTCAAGATGACACAATTTCAATGCATAACAAGCTGACAACTGAACATGTGCGTCTCCCTAGTGCTACCGAGTCTGAGCAGATAAGTTCTCGGCATCAAGTTGTCCATGAGCAGCAAGCAGGTGAAATTCCTAGTGATGCAGTTCAGGTGGAGCAGGAAATGGTAGACTCTGCCTGCAAACCGTCGAGCAAAAATAAAAAGAGCACCAAGAGTACTAAAGGAAACAATAAGAGGAAAAGCAAAATTTTGATGAATTCTTCAAATGAGTGGTCTCATCTTAGGCGCAGTAAGCGCCTGTCGAAGGGATCACTAGACCTTATTGATATTGAGCCTCTCCAGAAGATAGATGCTTCCCCACATCAAAATCATTCAGAAGCTCCACATATCGAGAGTACCATAGATCCTGCTCCTAGTTCACCGACTCGATACTCATGTCCTCAAGCTGGATCCATTGAGCTGGATAACATTGATATAACTCCAGCACCCACTTTGAATCATGGTGCACTACAAACTGAGCAGTCTCCACACTGCTACGGCCAAACTTTCTCTCCAGAGACTAGGTGGGTGCTACCTAATCCGAGCTCAAATTCATGGCATGAGCATGAGATTCATCGAAAGAGCTTTAATGGTTTTGACCAGCTTGATAAAAGTGATGATGAAGTGCGTTCAAATCCGTCAGAGAATCAAAATAACATGGATGGACAAGTGGCAGAAACAGCTTGCAGTGGCAAGAACTACTCGGAGCAGGTAGCACTCAAGCCTCACAGTGAGAAATTTGCAGGGCGTAGTAGGCAGATGAACTTGGCTGCTTCATGCAGCCGCCTTGCCGCCATGTTGTCAGTTCCAGCTGCCACTACTTTGCCCACCATTGCCTCGCTTTCTTCACTTGAAAGTCAGTCCCTGTCTCCAATCTATTTGGCCATCTCTATTGAGAGCTGTGTATAACTAACATGTGCCTCCCACTCTTTCAGAGCTACCACCTCAGTGCAGCTTTCCGACAAGGCCGCAGCACCAACCACAAACCGCCATGTACTTACAGGTCCCTGTCCTTACCCCTTCTTTACTGAACTTCATTTTCAATGCAAGGTCAGCACTGTTATATGCTGCCCAGCGTTCGTCTGACAGCAATGCATAGTGTCACGTGTGGCGGTTATTCACTGTTCAAATGTGTTCCTGCCAATGGCTTGATAGGATGGGGTTTTGCATTTACTGTTTGAACTTTGAAGTTGATATATCTGAACAATTTCTGACGCAGGTGTGTGAACTTGTGATGCTGGCTTGAAAAAGAAAATTTGGTTATAAAGTGTCAATAGGAGATCTCCTTAGTTTGGCTTTCCTCTGGTTTAGTGTTAATTTTTTTGTGCTAGTTTAACTGCATTACATATGGAAACCCTTGTATCATCTGTGGAATTTCTAGTGGAAAGACCCCAGGATTTAACTTCCGGAAGAGGTGTTTTTTTCGGGAAACTAGGAGTTGTTCTTTTTCATGGAGATCTTCATGATTTGGATATTGTCTGATATAGAGCAATTTCAGGATGCACATTGTGATGATATGCTATCATGGTCACTTAGCAAGTCATCAAGAAAGCGCAAAGGGCGGCCCCCTGCTGTGCTAATGGAACCATGCAAAGAAGCTGATAGGCCTGTGTTGACGCCCAATGGCAAAGAGTAAGTATCTCCCCAGCTTTTATGCTTACCGATGGTCAAAGAACTGATGCGTTCTAATCTTAACGTGCGTGTCAAATTAATTTGTAACTAGCAACTGGAGTGTGCACCCGCCGGGTCCTAAGGTAGCAACTATCCTCTCCCTTCTTATCAAGCAGTATTATCCTGGGACCTGTATTTCAGTAGATACTGCTGGAAGATCTTGGGAGGTTGTGGTTCACCATTGGCACCAATGTCCTTCAGATGTCAGGGCTACTGTGTTGGATGAATTCCTTGTGAGTAACTTATCAGGACATCTCAGACCATTTTGTTTTTGCTCACTGGGAGATCTGTAAATAATGACTGCCCGTCATTTTGAATTCTGCAGAAACGCTACAAGTGGTCCCCTGGCCAGGAAGAGGAGTGCCAGAAGATCTTTGAGCGCAAAGTAGTTAGACAGTTAGTTAACCTCTTTTGCTATGAGAAGCAAAGGGTTAGAGAGGAACTGGCAACAAAGAAGTTTAAAAGATCTTCAACAGTTGGTAGGGCCAGTGGAGAGGTGGCATTAAAAAAGGGAGATGTTAGAGAAGATTGTGAGTCTGAGGAACGACAGGGAGATGAGTCTGTTGGGTTGATCGATCCTGAAGATCCGCTGAATTGGAAACCGTTTGTCCCTGACTGGTTGCAACCGAAATGGTGGGAAATGTTGTGTGACCATTGGGCCAAAGACGAATTTATGAAGGTTTCTTACCAAAAAAGAAAGAATCGGAATGCAGGAAGCCACCCCTGTGACGCCACAGGCTCTCGAAGCACAACAACGCATCAGCAACATATGGTGAGGACTAAGAATGCAATTTCTGGTTGTTAACGTTTTAAGAATGGCGTGATGATTCTGTTTTGTTCTGCTTTTCAGGATACAACATATCAGCTTACCGAGGAGACCAGCGATACTCCGCCAGGCGCCCATCCTGTAGAGGAGCGGGTGGGGAGCTCAAAGCGTGAGAGGCGCTATGGTGCTCCTGTTGTGAGCAAGAAGGCGCAGACCGATTCATCGTCAAAATCCTCCCCAGATTGTTTGAACAACCAGGGACAGCAGGCAACATTCACAGAGGAGCAGGTGCAGCAGATGATTAATCAAGCTCTACAAGCACTGAATGAAACTTGGGAGAAGAAGTTTCTGTCGTTGGAGCAAAACATGCGCAGTATGTCCTCTTCACGTGTTGTTCCTGCTGTAAGCAAAAAATAGCCGACTGTTTAACTCACCAAAAAGGGTTTGATGTATGTTTGTCATCTCTGACACACATTCCATCTGCAGGGCGCTAGGGGGTCAGTGGTGACTGTCACACAGGACAAGCAATGCCAGCTCGCACGGCAGGTAATAAAAGAATTTACATCATGTCTGTACGTAGTATATAGACGAATAGCTGGAGGGGGAAGAGGCCCCCCTTGGTATATTTGAAGGAAGAAAGCGGTTTACAATTACTGAAGATTGAATCATAGTTCTCCTACATCTGTATACACCCAAAGTATTCAGTAGCAAGAAGTTGGTGCTAGTAGCATTATATATATAGAAGAAGTAAAAAGCAGTGCCCAATCTGTGCTATCATGGTCTTCTTAAGTTGGTTGGCGGTTGGTGATCTGTAATTTTACGGCCAAATAATTAAACAAGCTGCAGAAAATGGTTAAAACCAATGGTGAGCAACCTTTTAGGTGGTCTGCATTGTAGTTTAACTCGGTAAACAAGATTTAGGCTATTTCCAATCCTTCACTGTGCGCAACTTGTCAAACCCTCCCATAGGATTTGCACTTGCAGGAGATTTCACATTCAGGCCTAATAATGCTAGTCGACTGAGAAATACCGAATCTGATATTCGCTTCATTTTTATGATCGACTTGTCAGTGACTAGGTGCAAACGTGCAATTACTGTGGCGTTGTGCTTAACTGTTGCGTGTAATTTGTTTTCTGTCGCCGTGAATGTGAGAAGTTTGAATTCTACTACTAGCTGGCATGATCTCCGAGCTAATTTTCTGTCATCTTGCCCGGATCGATATACATGCCATTGTCGTTGCTGAACTCAGCCTATGGCACCGTCCAGGTCCAGTGTGGAGAAGAGACTCACACGGTTCACGTCTGATGCTTTGCAGGATACGTTAGATTCCGCGGATGGAGAGCGAGATCCGGATATGGTAGAGACCGAAGGCGAAGAGCGGGAATGCAGGATTGAGCACTGGACGAGCTGACCCGAAGCGAGGTTCTCGCAGCTGAAATTTTGTCTCATTATTTTTGGGGAGCAAGTAGCTCTCCATGATGTAAATTATGTATGTACAATTTTGTTGACCCAAGTAATGTGCAATATTTTTTTTGACCCAGCATAGCATGTGCATACTCCAAAGTCTTAACGCAGAACCCTGTTTTCTGAAACGGCGTGTCGTGCGCGGCTTTGCTTCGTCCGGACCAGAGGTCGCTGCTCCGTGCAGTTTTCAGCTGGTGGCGAGTGATCCCGTTATCGCTTGATCCTGTGACCGCGTGGTAGGAGGAGTGCACGGAAAGCAGCCGGTGGATTTGTTTGGCGCGTGCAGTAGGCGCAACCCTTTAGCTTTAGCGCCGTCCATCACGCGGCGGGAGGAGCGCACGCTAACCGCGCGTGCCCACGCGTTGGTCCCGTGGGAAGGAACGTGACGCTGTCCGATTCCCTCTGCCTGCCCGGCTTCCGTGCAGCTGCTCCCTTCCCTTGTGTCGCCCGCGCGCGGTCACGGCGCCGCTGTTTGCTCGTAAAATAACCAGGCGGCGCTGTGCTGGTTCGTTAGGCGTGATTTAATAAGACGATTGGTTCCTACTACTCGCCGGGCAGCTGGTCTGGCCATCTCATCGCTCCTCTCCTGGTGTCTGCATCGTGCTTCTTTTCTCTTGACAGAGGGGAAGTCTACCCTTGAGTAGTAGTGAGCGAAACTATTGCAGCCGCTCAACTTTCACCCTCCCTTCTTTCGAAACTACTAGTACTACTAGGATGGCGGAAAGGTAGCCGCAGGGTGGCTCGTCGCGTGCCGTCGAAATCAAAGCGTCGTGTAGCTTTACACCGATGTGGAGTCGCTGGCCACGAACGAATCGACAACCGATTCGATTTTGGTAGCTGATCTCACGGTCACGGAGAAGGGATACCAAACCACCCGTCGTCGGCTGCAGTGTAAAAGAGACCTGTCGGCGTAGCACGTAAAAGCCGTCCGTGGTCAGGCAAAAGCGAATCGAGTCCGCGAGCGACCGGACAGCGCGCCCGCGCGGGAGCGGAGCGGAAAAAGCCAGTAGTGCTCGAATAGAAAACAACGCGACGTCACGGCGGGGCCCCGCGACGCGCCGGCCGCCGATCCGCGATTAGAAAAAAAGGCGGAACGGATAATAGCCCGATACACCCCACTTGCGCGATCGCGAGCCGCCACCGGCTTGCACGCACACGCGTGTGGAACGAGGAATCCCCTGCCCCCACCGCCACCGCCGCCCCCGCAGCCGTGTCCGTCCCTACCTGGCTGGCTGCGCACGCTGACATGTGGATGCCGCACCGCCGTATCGGTGGGGGCAGGTCCAGGAGGGAGCGCGATCCGCGAGTAGCGCGAGGTCGACACGGACGGACGGTGTGAATTGCTGCGGACGTGCGCGACGCGGGCGGTGGGAGCCACATCTGCGGTTGCGGTGGTACGTGACGCAACGCGGCACCCACCGCGGCGTAGCTCGGTTGCCGCGATCCAGAAAGGAGGCTGGTGGGGCTGGAGTGATCTCTGTGATCCGTCTCGCAAGACACCTGTACTGTACTGTACTGTACGTCCATGTACACTTGTTGGCGGAAGCAATGGACTTGAGTTTAGCTTTCAAATTTCAGCGTCAAGGTCAACATCCTCCGGTGATTAACCTGCCAAGCGCCAGGGGAAATTAACACACTGACAGCTGCTACACGACCACGTCGAACCTTCGAGGCGACGTAATTAACTAGCACGCCCGAGCCAAGGCAGCCGGCACGCCGTAGCAGAGAACGGCGAACCAAGAAATTCCTCGCTGTGTATTCACCGTCCGCGCCCGGCAGCGTCGACTTCACGGACGCCCGCCAGCCAGCCCGGTCCCGCCCACCCGGGGCGCACGTCGACCGATCACATACTCCACGTACGCCCGCAAATCCCCCGCGAATCTCCGCTGCCGCCGCCGTGCCGGGCAAGGAAGACGCGGAGCACTTGCGCTGCGGCGGCCTCCAAAGCGAGAAAAATAAGGCCTCCTTTTTCCCGCGTCGCCATCGCTCCGTCCCCACACGTCGCGCTGCACCGCACCGCGGGCCACGCGGCACGCCGCGAGACCGGGCCCCCGCGCGGGACGACGTTCGTACGGGGCACTGCAGGGGTAGTAGTAGGCGGCGGTGCGAGGGAGCGAGCGTGACCCGCGCGCGCGCCGCACTAGCTTAGCTCGGAAAAAAATCGCGATGCCCTCTGCATGGCGCGTCGTCGGGTCGGGTCAGGTTGGGTGGTGGAGAGCGATGGAGCAAAACCGTTGGCTCACTCAACGGCGCTGCCGGCCGTTGCTGTCTGCCTGTCCGCCTGTCCCGCCGCGCGCACGGAACTGCATGCCGAATCGCGAGCGCACGCACGCACTGGGTAGCTAGCTACCGCACCACCACCGGCCGGTCGACACTTCGCAGTACTTGACGCGAAAATACACCGGCCCACCATGCACCCGGCCACTACTACTCGGTGGATCGGATCCCGACGGAAAAGCAGAAACCGGTCGTCGGTACAGGACGCAACTCGCATGGTCCGGTAACGCCTTTTTGCTGCTCATCAGTCCGTAAAACAAGTTTCCCCGGTAATTACAACTTGGTGGACATTGTTAACTGTTGCTCTCAGTACAAGAAGGGAGATGCATGTGCCGATATATGCATGTGGTCAAAATTCGTGCAGCATATACCGAACCAACTAGCGTATCTACATGTACAAGGAGCAGTACGCGATCTAGGCTTCCACATGCACAATTGCCATTCCGACAGTCATCCATGGACTGAAACCTGTACAAAGAGCTAGCCATGACATCGATCCAAAAGCAACACGGACGGGAAGAAAGGAAGGGCACCGCGCGTACAGAACCGAACCGCACCACACCTTAACCAAACCAGCTCTACCTCAGTCGGTACACAGTGACCAAGCAACCAACCAACCAAACCGCACCTGCACACACACACAGCTAGCTCGAATAAAAGCGCGAGAAAAAAAAAAGACATAGAAAAACATTAGCGGAGGGAGGAACAAACGGCGCGCCGCCCCGCCCACCTCCGCCTCTGGCTGGCTGGCTGTGGGTCAAACGAAACCTCCCCTTCCGCTGGCCCCTCCAGGCCTCCCGCCACCGCTATTAATACGCGGCGCCTCCCCGTTCCCTTTCCTCCCCCCAAGCTCCAACCCACGCCGCACCAAACCACAACAACCGCCGGCATGGCTCCCAAGAACCCGCTCCCCCTCCTCGCCGCAGCCGCCGCGCACGCCGGCATGGAGCCCAGGTTCCGCGGGGTCAGGAAGAGGCCCTGGGGCCGGTACGCCGCGGAGATCCGCGACCCCGCCAGGAAGGCGCGCGTCTGGCTCGGCACCTTCGACACCGCCGAGGCCGCCGCGCGCGCCTACGACGCCGCCGCGCTCCACTACCGCGGGCCCAAGGCCAAGACCAACTTCCCCGTCACCGTCGGCGCGACCGTCGCCTTCGCGCCACCGCCCAAGGCGCTGGCCGTGAGCCCGAGCAGCAGCACGGTCGAGTCGTCGTCCCGGGACACGCCGGCCGCGGCGCCCGCCCCCGCGGCACCTTCTGTACCGGCCACACCGGCGCTCGACTTGAGCCTGGGGATGCCGCCGGCCATGGTGGCGGCGCAGCCGTTTTTGTTCCTCGACCCCAGGGTCGCGGTGACCGTGGCCGTCGCGTCGCCGGCGCCGGTTGCTCTCCGGCCAGCTGCCATCAACAAGGTGGCGGAGCAGAACCGCGAGGAAGAGCAGAGCGACACGGGGTCGTCGTCATCCGTGGTGGACGCGTCGCCGGCCGTCGGCGTGGGGTTCGACCTGAACCTGCCGCCGCCGGCCGACATGGCATAGGCCGAGATCGGTCAACCGATCCTCGATCGCCCGATGACGGATAAAATACGACTCCGGAGCAAAGCGCTCTCTCGTATCTCGCGTAGTAGAATTGAAGTGTAGGATGGCGTGCGTGTAATGGTAAGAGGTTAATCGGCCGTTTAATTGCCAGGATCGAGTGGGTAAACTAGGTGTACATAGATCGTGTGCGTTTTTTTGCATGGGGAGATTCAGATAGATGTGTTTCAGATCACACTTACTACTCTCCCGATGTTGTCATCATTTCCTTTAAGCGAGGAAAAGTGAAAAAAAGAAAGAACAGAAGAGCATTTTGTTGTTCATTCAGTGTAAAATATTAATCCCTGGTTAATGAGAAATTTATGATTTCCATTCTCAGACCGAGTCTTTGCACCATAGAGCTAGCAAAATTACCATCCTTATTAGTAGTACAGTAGTACCTTTTTATTTACCTTGTATGTGTGCATGCATTTCGATGATAAAAAAACGTACTCCCTCCGTTCCATATTAATAGGTGGTGAAGTGGATGTATCTAGCAATAAAACATGTCTAAATACATCCACTTCAACACCTATTAATATGGATCGGAGGGAGTAGCAAGATTTTACGATGGAGTGCCATGTTCTCCAAGCTAAGCGAAAAGATAAAAAGTTGGCCATATATGGCCCGGGGCAGGAGTGTTCAGGTGCTTAATTACCGCCGAAGGGCATGTGAATTGTTGCGAAGGTACCGCAAATTAGTTGCTTAAATGCTCGTTCAACGGTCGTGTCGACGAAATTACGTAGTACCACCAGGTGAAGCGAGGTTGTAGTGTGCAACTGCAGTACCGCACTGCACCGTCTCCTCCCCGGCGACCGACAGCCACACGGGAATCAGATACACTCGGAGGAGGAGGGAACGCGCGCGCGCGCCGCAACGTCTGTAAACCGCGGCAACGACTTGGAGGTCACGCGACGACGCGGGGTGCCGCGTGGGTCGTGTAGGGCCCCCCCGTGACTGGAGGAACGAAAGAGTCCGCCCGTACACACCGCGTGCGGAGCGGAGCGGAAGAGCAATCGCGTCGTCAGGTAGTGGGGCAGAGTCACACACGCTCGCGATCCCACGCCGGCCACGCCCACGCGGCGCGTTTGACGCTTTCCTGTCGCGCTACCTTCGGACCGCGGCAAAGCTCAGCTCCCACTCCCTCGAGTTACACATGACCGACTGCCCCGTGCGTGCTTCCGTGGCCATCACATGCGGGGGCGGGGCCATTGCCATGCCCGGTATACAATATCTTTGTTTAGCACGGCACCACCGGCGTCGGGGAGAGAAGAGTAGGTTCATAGAATCATAGCTGGACCCGCAGAGGCTGCTCCGTGTGCCCGATCGACATTTCTTTGTTTAGCACGGCATGGCCGGCCGGGCCGGGAATAGCTAGTTGGATCTGCAAAGGCTGCTCCGTCCACCTGTTTCCTGCGCCTGGATGGAAGCTGTCGCAAGCAAAGCATACGCAACTTTTGCATTCGGAGCGAAATTGATAGCGGCAGTTGTTGACGGAACTGTTTGCTACTAGTCTTTAGAGCAACTCTAGCAGATCCGTAAAAATGCATGCCGAAAAATTTACCGTAGCCGGCGCGGTACCGGAAACAATTTTCCAATCGCATAGTTAGCATACAAAAAAAAAATCATCCCACCATGGTCAATATCTTTAGCATGGTAGCTATTGACAGAGCATAATCCATCGAATATAAGGTCCAATAAATTAATTACACATTTAAAATCATACACGACATAAATACCCATTAAATTGTTTAACATACAACGCGCAGTCAGTGCCCGTAATCAACAATATCATCCCAATCAACAATGTCCGAGCCATGACCATCAACGTCAGAATCATTGGCCGAAGCATGGCCACCACCACCATCTCCAACATTGGCCGAAGCATCACCTCAACCGTCAACATCATCGCCACCTTCACCTCCATAGCAACCACCACAACAACCACAACAACATCATCATCACCATCTTGACCTACATAGCCACCATAACCACCATCACCACTTCCTCCACCTCCATAGCCGGCTCCAACCATGAGCTCATGAAGCTCCCGCCTCCTCCGGTACATGATCTCTATCCCTGTTACCTTTCAAAACTCTCTTGCGGTTGGGGCAATTCCATTGGGATCCATCATCATGAGTCTTTTCTGTTCGGTTATCTTGTCATTCTCCCTCCTTTTCTCCTCGAGAGTGAGCTTCCTCTCCTCAAAGCTACATCTCTTCTCCCAATTCTTCTCCTTTTGATGAATCTTATGAAAGGACATTTCTATTCCTAATTAGTTTTATGTGTTTGTTAACAACATAAGCATGTTCTGACTATGTCCTAAGTATTTGAAGATGTGTCAAACACAATACAAGGTTTAGCACAAGACGGTGGAAAGCCACTTAAAAAGGATAAAAGATCGAAGAGCAATCCCTTAGTTGAATATTCATAGGGATAGTATTATTTTAGGTGGTTACTCAATGGATGATCTTGGAAAATCAATTAACAAATATAATATCCATATACGCATCCCAATGACACCATTTGAAACAAACAGAGAATAACCACTGACTTTGTTGAATCCTCGAGCCTCTTCACCGTCTTTGATGATGTAAAAGACTTTGATCATTTCATCTAGGTGAAGATCACAACTCCTTAATGTTATCCTTTAGTTCCATGAATAGATGACTAAAACTTGCATTCCCTTCTAGCATATTCTGGATTGAATATTCTCACTTGCAACATCTTGTAGAAAAATCATGCAGTGCTTCATAGAATAATCCGCGTAAACTTAAGACCCATGTTACGCGAGATTGAATCTCATCTTAGTCATTGACGTGGGGATGACTCCCGAGTCCCTCAAATGAGCCTCTCTGGTCTAAGGCCCGACATGAAAGCGCAACATGATGAACTGCCCTATTGTTAAAGAAGGCTCTGCTACGGCCCAACCGCAAGACTTGAGGATCAAGATGGAAGGGACTTACCGACTAGGGCTAGGGTTTTGTAACCCACTCGGGTACGGGTTTAAGACCCAACCTCCTATATAAAGGTTGGGAGAACCATCGCGGGGGGGGGGGGGGATCATCCAATCTATACTTCACACGATAGGAGCCGCCTCTCGAGATCCAATCTCTCGACCTGTGCTCCCGCCATTGTAATCATACACCATAATTCAAAGACAGACAAGCAGGAGTAAGGGTATTACCTCTACGATGGCCACGAACCTAGGTAAATTGTGCCCCTGTTAGTCGTCGAGTCCACCAACGCCTAATCAGTTCCTATACTCGAAACCCTACCGGATCACCCAAGGAATTTGTTGATATGAGTCATCAACAATTGGTGCCGTCTGTGATAACGGCAGGCGTTGGATCCCCGGCTTCGCCGGTTTCATATGTACAGAGTTTCGACTCGAGCCCGAAATCTTCGGCTCCCACAGAGCCACAGAGCCCGGAAGTGCTGTCGGTTGCCATTTCTTTGCGGTGTAGTCGCGGAATGGAACTCCGGCCACCGATGACTGGCAACTCCTGTGAGGTCTTGCTCGGTCGTTTCCTTTCTCTCTCGAAATTGCTTGTGCGCTTGTGCTCTGGAGTGTTCGAGGGAAGAGTGAGGAAGAAGAAGAACCGGAGGGCTCGAGGTAGACTATTTATAGCCATTTTCGCTGAGATTCGTCCCAACGACTATTTTAGCCGTTGGATGATTGACGCGTGTCACGCCGAAAAACCCGGGATACGAGGATACGGGGTGATAATGTCTATCTCCTCGTTTTTCTCGTGCAAAATATGTCAGAGATACGGTTTCAGTCTTTTGACTGAAACGAAATGTTCGTGACGTAAGCACGATTTCATCGCTCACGTCACAGGTTCCTTCTCTGCGAAGATTCGTGTAAGAAATGCCAGATTTCGGAAATCCGAGTTTAGCATCAGAAGTTTCAATCAAAGAAGATTCAAAACTAAAACGACGGCTTTTCTAAGAAGAATGTAAATCAACAAAAGACGACAAGATGAAGCCTTAATACTCCTTGGGGGCTACTATCGGATATATGCCAACTAGGGGTATGTCCGACATTGTCCAAAGGCCGGATTACCAGGGTGGCCCGCAGGTAATGGAGTAAGATCCATTGAGCGGCCCAGTAAGCTGACGCACAGGAGTCCAGATTCTAGAAGAACCCGGACCACAGCCCACTACGTGGTTCGGCTTGGAGCAGAATCCGGATGTCTTACTTTCCAACTATAGGATTACTTTCCGTAGTCTTCTAGGTTTCCTTTCCTGTAAGTCCTAGTCCGGCTATCTATATAAAGTCGGACGGGAGCAAGAGAACAACAAGACAATAGCTAGAAGCCAACTCGCCGGGAAATTCGTCTGCGCCGAGTTAGCGAAACCATACTCACAATTGTACTATGTATACTTCAGGCTTGAGCCCTGATTTAGTGAGATTGCAGGAGTAGGAACGTCGCCATAGTTGCGTCGTACCGAACCTGGGTAAATCGTGTCCTCGTTTCTAGTACTTCTACGCTTCCACCCACGGTTCTACCAGTAGCCTTATGCCACCCCCGTCCATGATCCTAACTAAGAAGACTCGATAGGGCCAAGTCCTCAATGCATGCTTCTTGATGATCAACCCTTGACACTACTAGGACTTCAAAGCAACAAAGGCTCCTTTGTGCATTCCCATGACTCTAGCACGATTGTCAAGAGTATTCTTTGTTTGACCTTGGAAGGAGCTAATTTCTTGCATCCCTTGAGTTGAGGTCAAAGATCCATAGTCATGTCTTCCTTGAAGACCCTTCAAGTCCGCTGCTCAAAAGGCATGAGAGCACTCACGGACTTCCTTTTTATCCAAGCATCATCAATATACTTGGCACCAACATTATTGAATGTGGTGGCAAGAGCTTGAGCCTCCGGTACATGTCTTCATGGTTCTCACCATCATGCATATAGAATCCTTCGATTTCATTGCTCAAGGTATCATACCTATTCCTCTTCAAGCTTTTATTGCCCACAAACATGAAGAAAAAAAATCCTCCCATGTTTCTTTGGCGTGGAATATTGTTGAAGATGATGCATGTGTTGGGAATATGCCCTAGAGGCAATCATAGATGATGTAATTCCCAATGTATTCATAAAGTTATTAAGTTGTCCTTTGGTTTGAACATCTGATATATGTCATTGAATATGTGATTCGATTGTGGAACTATGATGTAATTCCCAATGTATTCATAAAGTTATTAAGTTGTCCTTTGGTTTGAACATCTGATATATGTCATTGAATATGTGATTCGATTGTGGAACTATGTATTCATGTTGTTCATACTAATTGTCCTTGGTCGTTAAGGTTGTGCTGGACACACACCCTAGACTAATGTGAGTGTTGGCTGATGACACGGTTCCACTTGTCATGGGCATGGTGATGCCATTCCAACGTTCACGGACTTGGCTAAAGAGTTTAGCAAGTCGGACTGACCCACATTGAGATGCAACGATCAAGTCGTCATTTGCATGTCTCAATCAATGTAATCCTTAGACCTGAGATTGTCGCACAATCCGAGTTGTGGATCACCGACTTAGGTTCTGTCAAACGTTGTTCTGTGACAAGGCAACTATAAAGGCAGAGTTCGGGTCGAATGAGAAGCAAGCTGCGTGATGTGGATAATCAAGATGGGATTTTGCCCCTCCTAATGGAGAGATATTCTCTGGGCCCTCTCGAGTGATATGATCCAGGAAGCATGGCCATGCGCGACTCAGTTAAGTGTTAACTGTGTCGGTTGACTAAGAGTTAGTCAGACGAATCACATGTCACAGATCGAGAAGAGAGTTGAGCTATTTAAGGGATGACGATAAATCGCCTATAGCTCGACAAGGTATATCGTGAGGAAAAAGGGACTAAGATGAATATCACATTGAAAGGTATGTCGTCATGACTCAATGGTACTTGGGAGTCGGCACGTTCTGCTAGGAGCCGCTACCGATTGATCGATTGGGAGTTGGACTCCAATCGTGTCCAAGTCGCCATGAGCCTGCAGGGTCGCACACTTAAGAGCGGGAGCAAGTATTGGTTGGGTTGGACCCAAACCGGAAATGGACTGAGTTAGTGAGTCGGACTCACAGAGGGAATGGGCCACAAGTGTTGTGCAGCCCATTACCATACGCTATATAAAGAGGGGCGCAGGTTGCCCAGCGGGCAAGTTAGTCCACTCTCCCATGCGTTGGGAACCCTAGCCCCACTCAGTCCAGCCGCCGCACCGGACCTAGCAGTCCGCCGTCGGAGCTCCTCCTCGTACGTGTGGATACCGGCAGAGGTGCTGTACGATCAGCACTTCGACGTTCGAGGGATTGGATCGGCCGGATCGGATCGTGGGACTGCACTGCCCCGACGCGCTTCATCGATAATCCGCAACCGCGCGTCTAGTGGTAATCATCGTGGCCTTCTACCTCGGCTAGATCTTGGAAGTATCGCGTAGGAAAAGTTTTTGTTTATCTCTACGCGTTCCAACAGTGGTATCAGAGCCAGGTTTTGGTATTAGGCCCGAGATCCGTACATATGTGATATGTAGTTAGCGTTAGATGTGATCTAATTACTGTTTTGGTGGTTGGTCTATGAGATAGATCGGTTCTGTACAAGGTTGATTGGATCAATCGTACTCGGGGTTAATGGATGATCAGGTTTCCGTGATCATACTGCTAAGGTCGTGGAACAACTTACCCCTACCGGTCGGTTTCCGCCATCGGGGTATACCGTGACACATAAATCCAGTTGCGGTGATCGAAGATCAAAGAGTTTGGTCGAATCGGAATACGGATCAGATTCGGGTAAAATCGTTTTATCCGATGAAGAAATCCATGTTCGGAATGCAGATGAGATCTGCGTTTTCCGAAATCGTCGGGCGCTGCCCGCACCCGCGAGGGGCGCTGCCCGCACCCGCGAGGGACCGCCGGCTTCGCCCTGTCGTAGCGCCTTAGATGTCGTTGCGAGTTCACAACGCCGGTAGATATCGTATATATGCATAACTTGTTTTTGCAGGAAGTTGTGAATGGTATGGCTTATGTGCATGTGATGTGTGTAATCCATACATGATCTGCGTATCATGTTTATGTCAGCCGGCTGGAGCCTAGGTGCTGTCATTTTATTGTATACCGGCCTGCGTGTCGGATTCTCTATGTAAATTTTCATTTACTAGCTAGTGTAGCTTGTTGGAGAACCCAGAAGGCATGCAAGTCGATGTACAAGTCGGCTACATGGAGCAAGATGGCACGTGACAAGAGTTGGCACGAGTCGACTTGCAAGCTTCGTGGAGATGGAGATCACCATGAAGAGAGCCATACCATTTCACATTATAATTGTTTTATTTGTGTTATTGTTATGTCTCTATTTACCTCTATTTAGATAGTTGGTAGATTCCTTAATCCCTCAAAGAAGGTCTAGTCGGTCGCCCCGCCAGTGCTGCACCATCACAAGTCGGACATTCTTGGTAGTGGGCTCATGAAATTGAGGTGCTACCAATTCTTTCCGGTTAGGTGGGTTCGAGTCGGACTCTTACAAGCAGAAGCACTTGGTAATCTAGACGAGTCCATCACAACGGTTGTGGGGCTCGGGGCGAGGAAGGTTGGGAGCCGGGGCATGTGATGCCACCCAACTAACAGGAGTCGTATAGAGATACGATTGGCAAGGTGTTGCCTACCTAGATCACTTGACGGCTAGCGGTGATGCTAAAGCTCACTAGTCGGCTTGCTTATTTGGGATCTTGAATCACTTAGCAACCATCGGAGGGATGTTGGTTCTAGTGGGAGCATAAGTATTAAAGCGTTTAATATGCCTGCTCTTTTATGAATACATGTCTTAAGTGTTTTTGCGTATTTTCTGTTGTAGATCAATGGCACCTAGCAACCTTCCTCAGTTGTCCGCGTTTGCGTTGAGGTCAATCTTAGAGAAAGATAAGCTAAATGGAACTAATTTCACCAACTGGTATCATAATCTGAGGATAGTCCTCAAGCATGACAAGAAAGAACATGTTCTAGCAACTCCACTTCCAGATGAGCCTGATGACGATGCGACTGTCGCTGTCATGAATGCCTACCGTAAGGCTAGAGATGAGTCTACGGAAATCAGCTGTCTTATGCTTGCACACATGGAACCGGACTTGCAGCAGCAGTTCGAGAATGTTGAGGCCTACGATATGATCGAAAGCCTCAAAAGTATGTTCCAGGCTCAAGCAAAGACTGAGAGGTATCAAGTCTCTCAAGCTTTGCTTGGCTGTAAGCTGAAAGACGGCGATCCACTGAGTCCGCATGTAATCAAGATGATTGGTTACATACAGTCTTTGGATCGGCTGGGCTTCCCAATTAACGAAGAGTTCGCTACTGATATAATTCTGAACTCTCTTCCTAGTGCGTATGGTTCGTTCATCTCGAACTACCATATGCATGGTATGGATAAGAGTATCACTGAATTACATGGGATGCTCAAAACGGCAGAGGCTGATATCAAGAAAGGCACCAGTCAAGTGTTGATGGTGCAGAATAAGGCTAAGTTCAAGAAGAGTTCTTGGACTAAGAAGAAGAAGGATAAGTCAGGAGGTAGTACCCATGGCCCTGTCCAGAGTGCTCCCTCAAAGACTAAACCTTCTCCTACAGCCGGAGCCAACTGCTTTTATTGCAAGCAAGATGGCCACTGGAAGAGGAACTGCACCAAGTATTTGGCTGACAGAGCCAAGAGTGGAGGTGTGACTTCCAACTCAGGTACGCTTGTGTGCAATGTTATAGACATTTATCTTGCTGATGCGCCTAATAGTTCTTGGGTATATGATACCGGATCAGTTATTCACATATGCAACTCGTTGCAGGGACTGGTAAGAACTAGGAGCGTGGCAAGAGGAGAGGTTGACATTCGGGTCGGCAACAAGGCGAGAGTCGCTGCGTTGGAAGTCGGCACGATGCAACTTCATTTACCTTCAGATTTATTTTGGAACTAAATAATTGTTATTATGTTCCAGCGCTTAGTCGAAACATTATTTCCGCCTCATGTTTGATGAGACAAGGTTATGAGTCGAATATTAAGAATAATGGTTGTTCTTTATATTTGAAAGATATGTTTCATGGCTTTGCACCCGTTCAGAACAGGTTATTTATTTTAAATCTTGATAGTGAATCGGTCTATAACATAAATGTTAAAAGGTTGAAACCAAATGATCTGAATATGACTTACTTTTGGCACTGTCGGCTTGGTCATATAAGTTGGAAGCGCATGAAGAAGCTCCATGATGATGGACTTCTAACTTCGTTTGACTTAGAGTCATTCGAGACATGCGAATCATGCCTACTAGGCAAGATGACCAAGACACCTTTTGCAAAGAGTTGTGAAAGGGCGTCCGACTTGTTGGAACTAATACATAGTGATGTATGTGGACCAATGAGCACGACAGCTAGAGGTGGTTATGAGTACTTCATTACCTTCACTGATGATTTAAGTAGGTATGGATATATCTATTTAATGAAACACAAGTCGGAAGCCTTTGAAAAGTTCAAGGAATTCCAGAGTGAGGTACAGAATCAGCTCGGCAAGAAAATAAAGTTTCTACGGTCGGACCGTGGAGGCGAATACATGAGCCATGAGTTTGATGACCATCTAAAGAGTTGTGGAATAGTTCCTCAACTCACTCCGCCGGGTACACCGCAGAGAAACGGTGTATCGGAACGGAGAAATCGGACCTTGTTGGACATGGTACGATCAATGATGAGTCGGACAGATCTACCTTTATCATTTTGGGGTTATTGTCTAGAAACTGCAGCTTTCACACTAAACAGAGTACCATCAAAGTCAGTAGAGAAGACACCACATGAGATGTGGACGGGCAAAAAGCCAAGTTTGTCTTTTCTTAAGATTTGGGGTTGTGAAGCATTTGTCAAGCGACTTCAGTCGGACAAGCTCACGCCCAAGTCGGATAAGTGTATTTTCGTGGGGTATCCGAGGGAAACCTTGGGGTACTACTTCTACAACCGGGAAGAGGGCAAAGTGTTTGTCGCTCGGAATGGTGTCTTCCTTGAGAAAGAGTTTCTCGGTCGGGAAGTCAGTGGGAGCACAGTGCAACTCGAAGAAATTCGAGAGGAACCGGCTAGGGGCGAGTCGGCGAACGCCTTGGAGGCTGAGCCGGTCGTGGTACCTACACCGGTAACAGCACCTGAACCACGGAGATCTGCCAGATTACAGAGTGCTCGAGATGTTTTACTGTTAGACAGTAATGAGCCGGCAACTTATTCGGAAGCGATGGTGGGATCTGATTCCGAGTCATGGCTTGGAGCCATGAGATCCGAGTTAAAGTCCATGGATGAAAACCAAGTTTGGAATTTGGTTGATCTGCCTGACGGTGCAAGACCCGTCGAGTGCAAATGGGTCTTTAAGAAGAAAATTGATATGGATGGAAATATTTCCGTCTATAAAGCACGACTTGTCGCGAAGGGATTCCGACAAGTTCAAGGAGTTGACTACGACGAGACATTCTCGCCTGTAGCGATGCTTAAATCAATTCGGATCATGTTAGCCATAGCAGCCTATTTCGACTATGAGATATGGCAGATGGATGTCAAGACGGCTTTCCTTAATGGAAATTTAACTGAGGACGTGTATATGATACAGCCCGAAGGTTTTGTCGATCCAGCTAATGCTGACAAGGTATGCAAACTTCGGAAATCCATTTATGGGTTGAAGCAAGCATCTCGGAGTTGGAACATTCGCTTTGATGAGGTAGTCAAATCGTTTGGCTTCATCAAGAGTGATCATGATTCTTGTTTATACAAGAAGTTTAGTGGGAGTAAAGTAAACTTTCTAATCTTATATGTGGATGACATATTACTGATTGGAAATGATGTCATGATGTTGCAAGAAACCAAAGAGTCATTGGAAAGGAGTTTCTCAATGAAGGATTTGGGTGAGGCGACTTACATATTAGGAATCAGGATCTATAGAGATAGATCAAGGCGGCTCATTGGATTGAGTCAGAGTACTTATCTGGACAAGGTTTTGAAGAAATTCAAAATGGAAGAGTCCAAGAAGTGATTCTTACCGATGTCCCATGGCATAAAACTTAGCAAGACTCAGTGTCCTTCGACGACTGATGAGCGAAGTCAGATGAGTGTGATTCCGTATGCTTCGGCAATCGGATCCATCATGTATGCCATGATTTGTACTAGGCCAGATGTTTCCTATGCTCTAAGTGTTACGAGCAGATACCAGGCTGACCCTGGCAAAGCCCACTGGGCAGCGGTTAAAAACATTCTTAAGTATTTGAGAAATACTAAGGAAATGTTCCTAGTTTATGGAGGTGATGAGGAATTCAGTGTAAAGGGTTACACGGATGCGAGTTATCTCACCGACTCAGATGATTCTCGTTCGCAATCGGGATACGTGTTCGTAATGAACGGAGGAGCTGTGAGCTGGAAGAGTTCCAAGCAAGATACGGTGTCTGCATCTACAACAGAGGCTGAGTATATTGCTGCCTCAGAGGCGGCAAAGGAAGCTGTTTGGATCAGGAACCTCCTGATTGATCTTGGTGTGGTTCAGGGCGCGTCCAATCCTTTGGACGTATATTGTGACAACAATGGTGCTATTGCACAGGCCAAGGAACCTAGACAACACCAGAAGAACAAACATATACTCATGCGGTACCACCTCATTCGCCAGTTTGTCGAACAAGGTGATATCAAGTTATGCAAAGTACACACGGATGCAAACATTGCAGATCCGTTGACAAAGGCGCTACCACAGCCTAAGCATGAGGCGCACACGAGAGGTATGGGCATTAGATGCCTAGGCTTATGATGCCAAGATGATTGACTCTAGTGCAAGTGGGAGACTATTGGGAATATGCCCTAGAGGCAATCATAGATGATGTAATTCCCAATGTATTCATAAAGTTATTAAGTTGTCCTTTGGTTTGAACATCTGATATATGTCATTGAATATGTGATTCGATTGTGGAACTATGTATTCATGTTGTTCATACTAATTGTCCTTGGTCGTTAAGGTTGTGCTGGACACACACCCTAGACTAATGTGAGTGTTGGCTGATGACACGGTTCCACTTGTCATGGGCATGGTGATGCCATTCCAACGTTCACGGACTTGGCTAAAGAGTTTAGCAAGTCGGACTGACCCACATTGAGATGCAACGATCAAGTCGTCATTTGCATGTCTCAATCAATGTAATCCTTAGACCTGAGATTGTCGCACAATCCGAGTTGTGGATCACCGACTTAGGTTCTGTCAAACGTTGTTCTGTGACAAGGCAACTATAAAGGCAGAGTTCGGGTCGAATGAGAAGCAAGCTGCGTGATGTGGATAATCAAGATGGGATTTTGCCCCTCCTAATGGAGAGATATTCTCTGGGCCCTCTCGAGTGATATGATTCAGGAAGCATGGCCATGCGCGACTCAGTTAAGTGTTAACTGTGTCGGTTGACTAAGAGTTAGTCAGACGAATCACATGTCACAGATCGAGAAGAGAGTTGAGCTATTTAAGGGATGACGATAAATCGCCTATAGCTCGACAAGGTATATCGTGAGGAAAAAGGGACTAAGATGAATATCACATTGAAAGGTATGTCGTCATGACTCAATGGTACTTGGGAGTCGGCACGTTCTGCTAGGAGCCGCTACCGATTGATCGATTGGGAGTTGGACTCCAATCGTGTCCAAGTCGCCATGAGCCTGCAGGGTCGCACACTTAAGAGCGGGAGAAAGTATTGGTTGGGTTGGACCCAAACCGGAAATGGACTGAGTTAGTGAGTCGGACTCACAGAGGGAGTGGGCCACAAGTGTTGTGCAGCCCATTACCATACGCTATATAAAGAGGGGCACAGGTTGCCGAGCGGGCAAGTTAGTCCACTCTCCCATGCGTTGGGAACCCTAGCCCCACTCAGTCCAGCCGCCGCACCGGACCTAGCAGTCCGCCGTCGGAGCTCCTCCTCGTACGTGTGGATACCGGCAGAGGTGCTGTACGATCAGCACTTCGACGTTCGAGGGATTGGATCGGCCGGATCGGATCGTGGGACTGCACTGCCCCGACGCGCTTCATCGATAATCCGCAACCGCGCGTCTAGTGGTAATCATCGTGGCGTTCTACCTCGGCTAGATCTTGGAAGTATCGCGTAGGAAAAGTTTTTGTTTATCTCTACGCGTTCCAACAGCATGTGGTTTGGACCCATGACTTGTTGAATAATGGACAAGGCGGTGTAGTTGAGTTGACAATCTACGACTTCTATTCTTGTCAGGTTCCTGGGGTGATGAGGCTTGTATCCATCACGATTGACCCTCCAAAGTTTAATGTAAGAAGAGTTTAAGTGATTTTCCATGTAATATTGTCAATCACCAAAAGATTGTGCATCAAGTTTAGGAGTTTCTCCTTTAGGAATTAGATGAGGATGTGGGATGGTAGGATCGGGATAGTAGTGTCCTTCAACAAAGTGGTAATCTCCTTCCCCTTCCGTACCCTTATCGGTGGAGTTCTTAAGCGAATCACTTTTAGGTTTTTCACCATTAACCCCATCTTTAGCACCCCCCCCCCCCCGGAATTTCTTCCGGAGGCAATGAAGTGGAAGTCTCCGTTTCTTTGGCTTTCATGAATTGCAACAAGAGAGTTTGCAACTCATCAATTTTGCGATCCATGAATGAGATCAAGGAAGTTTGCAAATCCGAGGGGGGGGGGGGTGAATATGTGCTATGACCAATTTTAATTTTTCTTCAAATTAAGGATTGACACAAAGGTAAATTCTCTAGATAGTGTAACTACGGTGAATTTACCTATATGAAAAAACAACGATAAAGACAATACAAGTAAAAGTAAAGGAGAGGGAACAAGGTAACCGATAACGGAAGCACGTGGAGACACGATGTATTCCCGAATTCCTCCTTGTTAAGGGAGTACGTCCCGTTGGAGGGACAGTTACCCCTGCACGATTTTTACGAAAAGATCGTGCGTATTTATGGCGCGCAACCAACGGAAAAACCGGGACACGACCGATCGTTTCCGGTCAAAAAGCCAACACGGTGGGCCTGCACGGTCTGCCCCACTTCGTCACGTCCCATCGGGAGCAGTCGGAGCGATCGAGTGCGCAGTGACGTCACTGCGCACCTCACGACACGCGAAGTCTCTTTCGTATAAGCATCAAGATGCGAAATTTCTTTCACATGGACACCCTGACACGAAATCTCTTTTGTATGGGCACCTCAACACGAAATTTCTTTCATATAAATACACTTGACACGAAACTTCTTTTGTATAAACTTCATAACGCGAAATCACTTTCGCACAAGATCAAGAAAAAGGGAGATTTCTTCACCCGAAGGATCGCAGGAACATGATTAAGGTAAAATCGCGAGTGTGCGACTCCCGCAACTCTACCACACGATGTATTTACACATCCTGTTCCTGGATCGTTTGGCCGACTAGGCACATCTGGATGCCGTATTCTTTCGAGTACGAAGGTAAGACCCAAGGATCTCTCCTATGGTCCTGGAATCGCACTCAGGCTGCGTCCTTCGGTAAATTTTTCGTGTCAACAACACGAAGAAAAATCCTAGCGGACGCGCCGGGTACCCCTTTTAAAGGTTAAGTTCGACTCGATAGGACCTCCACGACGCAGTCGCAACGATCACCTCGCCGGATTCGAGTCGGAGGTCTCGAATTCGTGTAAGTCAGAACTGTTTTTGACCTAGATGCAATTAATTCGTCCTGATCTTTAGGGAGAGCCAAACGACTGAGCCACACCCTTCTGCGAAAACAGCCAACACAAGGCACATTTACCACTCGATGCTCGAGTACGTGAGCGCGTCACGCACAGGATATACGCCTTCGAAATAAAGTGATTGAATGACCAATCGAAGAATCCAAGAACTCACTTTGAGTGCTTACCCGACTGATTATCAGTCGAATAAACACTCGGGGGCTACTGACATAGGGATGACTCCCGGACCTGTCGGGTGAGCCTACCCAGTCCAAGACCCAAAACCTAGGCCCAAAGAGAGGTGCTACCCCGCGGTTCTAGAAGGCCCAACAGAAGTCCACCCACAAAGACTTGCGGATCAAGAAGGAAAGCTTCTACCGACCTAGAGCTAGGGTTTGTAACCCCCCGGACACGGTTTGGGACCTAAGCCACCTATAAAAGGCTAGGAGAACCATCGGGGGGATCCGCAATCTACTTTTCACCACCATAGCCATAACCTCGAGATCAATCTCTCGGCTTGCACACACACCTTGTAATCGATCTACTGCTAATACAGATCTCAAGAGCAAGAGTACGAGTTTTACCTCTACGAGGGCCCCGAACCTGGGTAAAACTGTGCCCCTGCTAGCCGACGATTGTCGCCAGCGTCTACTCATTCTCTTAATGGAAACCTATCGGGTCATCCAGGGACTTGTTGATATGAGTAATCGACATCCACTAAATAAGCACGTCCGTAGGGTGCACTGCCGAATTTCGCCCGGACAGGGGCACGAAAGCCTGCTCAAACGGAAAAAACCGTGTCCCATTTGAGCAGCCCCGTAGGATATGTCCTAAGATGGTCCTATTCTAGAAGTGTTACACAATCAAGATATGGCAATAAAACATGATATACAATAAGTTATAGCTTAGTCTTATCCCATAAATTTGCGATGACACAAATTGCGCTAAGATATTATTTCTCACCTAAGATAAGACACCTTTTACATGGAGGGCCCGAAAGAAAAAAATAAATTACAACATAGTCCTTGAAAAAATAACAAAAAGGACCTCGCCAAATATTGAGGAAAGCGATCGGGTCCTTCTCCTCTAGTGTTTGACTAGGAGCCTCGAAGCTACGACCGCGAATCACAGCATCATGAAAAAACCACTTGATGCCATGACTACGATGAACGTTAGGCTGAAGCTGAAGATCCCCCACCTGGAGGACGAGGATTCGCCAGAGTAGACAACTGCGAGGGGCGGAGTGGCCCCCTTGTCCATGGATAGCGACAACGAAACATTGCTTCGCTTGGGAACATCCGAGTCCGAAGCTTGACCACACATCCCGCCGAGCCGGAGCTCTGTCCACCTCCCGCTGCTTGTCGCTACCATGACGACGAGCTCGAGAGCAGGCATCCAAGTCCTAGGCTCCACACCCGCAAGCCCCAAAAAGAGGGCTCCTCGAGTTTTTTCAAGCACGCACCTTCAGACCCGCTCTCTCAGAGCACCGTCCACAATGGAAGCACGCCGGGGAGAAGTTTCTCCAAGCCATGATTGTTGCTCGGGAGAGACACATCTGGGTACATAGGAGAGGGAGACAACATAGCGCCATACACCACATAGGATAAAGCAAAGCTTAAACTACAACTTAGGCTACTCTGTACCCGAGGGGGTCGGCACCCTAAGTCATCTCTGCACCAGCTAACAAGAAAGCCGGCGGCGAGAGAGGCCGGAGTCAAGGATTCATAAGCGTCTCTCAAAAGGGGGATGGAGAAGAGCAGCGAGTGCCGCGGCGGATGATTGCTTAGTTGGAGGAGAGAAACGATTTTTTTTTTGCCTTCTATTAGATAAGAGATAATTTCTTAGTAACAATTATCTTACCATAAATTTAGAAAATATGGTTATTACAGAAAAGAGTAAGAAATGACTCCTTGTCCATAATATTATTTTCGTCATATCTAAATTACATAACCATTTGTACATGCCTTATCTTTCCCTTTTCGAGATCTTCTTTCCACGAAGATGGATAGGACTGGGAGCCTTGCTTGGTGTCACGTAGGAGTAAGTTTGATATAGTTGTTGCCAAGTCAAGCAATTCGAATTGTTTGGACGACCGTCTTTCTTTTGGAAACCAAGTCTAGATCAGGTTTTCCTTCAACCGTGATAGCGCGCGCCGAACATTCGGCGAAAACAACCTTTACTTGGCGATCGAATCACCAACATCGCAACTCCGAAAAGAAGGATTGCTTTTGAGCAGAAAAGCTGGGGCGAAATGGAAGCACTAGTCTCGACTGGAGTCAGTCTTGAGGATGAAGGCATCAGCTCCAGCGCTCGGTCTGGTGAAGAAGACTGCTTTTTCCGGCGCTGAACCCCGAGCGAGCCGTCCGTCCACAGAGAAAGCGGCACGTGTGGGATGGCGCCCACCATAGTTGGCAGGCGTCGGCGGCTTTGGATCAGGCCGGCGCCCGGCAGAATAAAATAGCCACCGGATCACGAGCTGCTAGCAGGTGGACCCGATGGATGGTGATCGAGTAGTAGTGTTTCTCTCGAGCTGAGGCGGCGCCGAACCAGCTAGCACGGTGGCCCACGCTTCTACGGTGGAAACAAGGTGCCTCGCCCTCGCGCGCGGACGTGGACATGGTCGTGCCCCCCACCCAGCCAGCCAGCCAGCCATCCACCGCCGCCGCGGAAGCAGTGCACGCAACGCAACGGCGGGTCAACAATGCACGCCACCTAGGCTAGATTCGATCGGATCGATCGCCACCTTCCCGATCCGCGCGGCTAGCGACACGTCCAAGCCGTACGGCCTGGCAAAAGTTGGGTCGGCGCTAGCTGGGATTTCCACTCGCGCACGGGCACGCACGTAGTAGCTCCTGTCCGGTTTTGGCGCCACACAAACACAAGTCCACCTCCAGCCTCTCGCTTCCGACCCCCACCCAATTTCGGTTCCCCGGTACTTGTCCCGCTCCGCCTCCACACGCAAAGCGTCCACGGCCCGACGCGTCGACATACGGCACGGCACCGATCGTGGCAGCACGACCGGAACAGGCTGGACGACGGACACGAGAGGAGGGCAGCCACCCAGCGAAAATACTCTCTGCCGCCGCCTGCCTGCCGGGATTCAGAACCAAAGCACGTCCCCCAGGCCCAGTAGGCAAAGCCCACTAGCCCCGTGAGGAAAAGACGGAATACGGCATACAAGAAGCCTGCCAGCTCTTTTTTGTTTTCTTGCATTCTTTGAAGTTTGACGTATTTTCTACACTGAAACGGAGTACTTTTCTTTTCCAAGGGAGGAAAAGGAGCATCTACACTGCCACATGAATCTACGTACTACAGTACTACGCAGAGACACCGGTCCGTGGATACAATCACAGGAAGCGGCCTAATGTGGCACTGACCGCACCTTGCGAGGCTAGCACTTGGTGAGGATCTCCGCTCCGGTCTTGGTGATCAGAATGGTGTGCTCGAACTGCGTGGCCCAGCCGCCGTCCGTCGTCAGGGCCGTCCACCCGTCGTCCCACATGTCGCACTCCATGCTGTCCTTCCCCATCGTCAGGATCGGCTCTGCCCATCACAGTTAGGCACAGCGTTAAGCCTGAACAATTTTGCCCAACTCAACACTGAAGCAGGTTCCATCTATTATGCATACCGATTGTGAATGTCTGCCCTTCAACCATCTGCCCTGGCATGTTGTTACCTGTTCAAGTGCGCACACAACAAAATGTGTCAGCTATATTAGTGATTGAAACACGGCTGCGGCAGATCAAGTGAATCTTCAGAAAAAATGACCAACATAGCCTGCTTCTATATTGTGACAATCTTCTGACTTTTAACGTTTCAAGCTAGCGCGTGCTACTGACAGCCACAAAATTCCACAAGCATGTTTTTTTTGTCTCACCGCATGCTTGTCACAATCATTTTTTTATTGTGACTACGAGTTTATCACAGACTGCAGTAACTTGCAGAAACGGCATAAGAACCCGGACAGAATGCCTGCAGCCTGCACAAAACTCTGATGGGCGTTGGGCTGCAGCGCATTCTGGAGTGAACCCCCTACGTTTCACTCGAGTTTCCTCTACATTTAAGCAGCGGCGCTAAGTTCACATGAATTATCACAGGAGAGAGAGAGAGAGAGACTGCCATAGCAGCGTTCGTGCATGTAAGCTCTTCGGTTTTTCAAGACTGTATGGTTACGGGTTATTAGCAACCACTTACGCTGGTGATAGATAATCGGCTGTGAATGGAATGCTCTACCAACTCCATGCCCAACAAATTGCTCCACGACACCAAATCCATGCCTCTCGGCATGATCACTGAAATGATCAAGAAAACAAATGAGTCAAACCTATCAAATATGGATGCTATATGTATGCAAGTTTTTTATATAGCTGTATTTAACCACGTGGGAAAATGTCGAATTAACTGTATTTATTTTCCAGTTATGATGTTTGCATACAGATGTGAATGCAGCAACTAATAATACAAGATGAAATGCGGCTAATGGAAATGGTAGTTTTTGAAAATTACAATTTAAAGCACAGACTAGCCATCTAGGAAACAGGAGACATTTCCAAATAAGAGAACACAGTGACAATGATTTTTATCAAGACGATGGTAACCATGCTTTGTATTTGGCACAGAAGACGTCCAAGTTCAAAGATCTGGGAGGATGCATTTTGGATGTACCTTAGTAAACCTTACACAGTGTTTACATTGACAAATATGGTCAAACACTCGAACAATACTTTACAGAGAGTTAATTATAGATGTAACTATCCGTGAATTATTAAATATGGTGAGATCTGTACCTTATTCTCCTGCCAATTTTCTTAAAGCTCACACCATGTTTGCAGGCTGCTATGCCCCTAAGCATACACTCTTCAGCAACCTGATATTAAAAACAGCAAGTCATTATGTTAGCAAGGTTTACATTTGGGAGAACTCGATATACCATTCTGCCATTTCATACACTAATAGTGATGAATTTCCTTAAATATTTGCAAAGTCAGAACAATAGCTGAATTAACAGATGGGCAATGAATTTCCATGTTTAGGAACAGTAAGGTTTATTGTAGTGCCTCATGTACCACCTTAACCACACAGAAGTCCTCTAGAAAAAACATACAAAAGTCTGCAATAACTCATGATTATATGTGTTTGAGAGAATGGACCATGTGTGAACTCTTTTGCTGGTTGTATCATCTCGATGCAACTTATTAAGTAAATAAAGCTCCCTTTATTTAAGAAAAGGTCCATAGAAGAGTTAGTGTACCTTCACAAGTAGTTTACTGGCTTCATCAACTTCTCCACAAAGAAAGGTTTTAGAGGTATCCCCATGAAAACCCTGAAATGGAGCGGTATATTATGTTAGGTGATTATACCCAGATTGAAGTGAACAAACACAGCAATATTATGAAGTGACGGTAAGATATAATTATACAACACGAGCGTAAACACATACATTCAAGTAAACAGTGACATCAATGTTAATTATGTCTCCGTCCTGTAAACACCCACAAAAATAAATATTTGAGTCAGAAACTGAGCTGTGGAACAGCTTTGAAGTAGGCACAAAACATGTTAAGGAAGGGATTCTCTATGAACCTCTAGTTCTCGTGAATCAGGAATGCCATGGCACATGCATTCGTTCACTGACGTGCATACACTTTTTGGAAACCCACCGTAGCCAAGCGGGGATGGGTAGGCTCCAGCATCAATGATCATATTGTGCACTGCTTTATCAATTTCGTCTGTTGTTACAGAGGGCTGGTAGAAAGATGCAATAGATTTCTCACTGAAGCTGTAATTCATTGCGGAGTACACATAAAAAACAAGGCATGTTGTAAACAAAAGGATCGCACAATCAAAGAGCAAATAGAGCACTAGAACCAGTGACACAGTGACATAATTAGCTTAGGAGAAACAGACACTGAAGCGCATGCTTACTTTGACTAACTTTCCTGCCATTTCAAGAACACGAGCAGCAAGCTCACAGGCAGCTCTCATGTGGACGATGGTCTCTTTGTCATGCATTTGCATCTCACTCGCTATCTCTGGCATTTTTTTGGAACCAACATAAGGAGGTCGAGTTATGTGGCGTGGTACTGGAAGTGCTGGACTAACAGTCCCACGTGTCAGTGGTGCTCTTTTCTTGAGTTTTTCAGAAGCTTGCGTTCCTCGTGACCTGTGAGTTTTTCTGTAAGAGTTAGAACATTACAGAGACAACAGACGAGTGCCTAAGGTATCAACCAGTTGAAACACGAAATTTCTTAAGGAATTCAGACGGCTACAAGTGTGGACTGTAAAGATGGATTTGTACCTAGTACTTGGTTTCTCCAATCCCCCTGATCTCTTTGCCTGGACAATGAAAGGCTTGTGAAGGCATGTTTTGCCTTAAAAAGTGGAAGATGTTTGTCAGTACACAAGATACAGAACTAGGAATATTACTATTATTTAATTTCCATGAAATTGGGGCTTAAGTCCCTTACATCGCAAAAAAGGAACTAAAAATCTTGCTGAACAATATGGGCTGATATGATACAATTTCAAGCATCAAATGAATCCGAAAACAATGAGAGCGAAGCTAGTTTCTACTACATAGTAGTACATAGGAATTTCACATGGGTAGTTTACAGTTATGCTAGGCCAGTAAGCGCGGCGCAGCAGCTTTACAAATCAGAAGCGGCTGAAGGGGGAGGAAGATTCTAGAAGTTTCGAACCCTACAATCTGCTAATTTTCCAGAATGCGACGGTGCGCGGGGAAAGAGTAAATACCTCGGCCACCGGAGAGGAGCGGCGGGGAGCGGTTTAGCTCCATGGACGGGACTCGGACCGCCATGGGAGCAGTTTATATCTCCCCCGAAAAACCGAGATATGGGTGCGAGTGGAGCAATGACTGCGAGGGCCAGACACCAGAACAACTGAACAAGATAATACTCCCTCGAAGGCTCGGACACAACGGATTTCCTTTTCTTTTTCCGCCGTCGGGGGCTGGCCTGGGCTGGACCGTTTGACCTTATTTTTAAGACAACGGCCTGCTTCTTTTACAATCAATACCACATTTATTTATATTTAGAGCATCTCCATCTCCAGCGGAGACGCTATCGGTGTGCGTTCCACAATCGAGTATGCCGCACGGTTACTGGTTTTACAGCGCGCGTGGGGGACGATAGCGAATTCAGACGCGCTAAAATTAGAAGGCGCTAGAAATATTTGATTTAACATACGCGCTATAACTAGCGCGCCGCAGTTCGCCGGATACAATTCGGTAAACAGACGAGCACACGAACACAAGCGTTACTCGTCGTCGTCGTCGGTGAACTCGTCGGTGACTTCCTCGTCGTCGGAGGAGCTGCACGATATCGTGTCGGAAATAAGCCCCCACCTCGGATCGTCGGAGGCCCAAATTTCGTCGGCGTGGTCAGTCTGGCGGAGCTTTTGCAGCGCCTTCAACCTCGCCTCCCGGGCGCTCGAGGCGGCGCTCCGCCTGCTCAGCCGCGCGGGTCTCCCAGAACTCTTCCTCGGCGTGCCGCTCCTCCGAATTGTTGTGGTAGTACTCGAGGACGACGCGCTCGTCTCTGGCGGCGACACGGCCCTGAAACGCGCGGTGGCGGCGGCGGTGACGATTTGCGGCGTCGGCGCCCTAGCCTCCGCTTCCCGGAGCTTGCGGCAGTCGGTGAAGTTCATCACCGTCCGCGGGCGGTTGAGCCGCCAGGCCGCCGCGTCCCAGGCGCGGGCGGCCTCCCCCGCCGTCGCAAACGAGCCGAGGGGGATGCGGTCGTCCACGGAACGGATCTCCACGGAGAACGTCCCGTTTGGCCGCGCTCGGACGATGCGGTAGCCTGTGGCGTCGGCGTCTGCGGCGGCGCGCGGAAGGAAGTTTTAGAGGAGAAGACGCGTGGAGAGGAGATAGCGCGTGAGAGGAGAGAACGCGTGTAGAGGAGAGGACGCTCGACACGCGCCATTTTGTGCCGTACGCTCGCGGCCACGTGTCACAATTCCCGCGCGAACGCCCGCGCGCACTACCATTTTTCCCGCGCGCGCGAAATCTGTGTTTTTCGCGCGCCCGCGCGGGATGGCGCTGCTACATATGAGCTGACTACTCAAATACTAAATAGTTTTCGAAAGAAACAAGCAAATCTTCGAGATCTCCGGTCTCTTTCTTCTTTCATGGCACAATTTTATATTTTTTTTGAAGGCAGCCGTGTTAGAATGACAACAATATTAAACCACACACATATAAATACCAGCGAGTGTTCTCCATAATTTTAATTTTGATCCGCAATGCCAAGACTACGTGCAAGAGCACAATTATTAAAGTAATCGACCAACATCGGTAGGAGTACCAACATCAGTAATTCAGGAAAAAGCAAGCTGAGAGTATGAATCACCATTGTCGAGGACATAGCAGTCGAGACAGATATTGTGAGGACATTCATCTTCGCCGCAAGCATGAGAAAAGATCCAAAATCGGTCTTACGAAGCAAGATCTGAAGGATCATACCTAGACAAAACTTATCTACCAACACCACCATTAACGTTGGGGAGATCTCATCGTCGCATGAAGGTCTAGAGATTACCTATTGTAGACGATGTCATGTCCATTGATGAAGAAGGCGGCTACCAAAACCCTAATCCAATCGACTGAAAATGCTACTATTATTAAGACCTCCACTCATAGATTGGGTTCACTACCCCTACTTACGCCGGCGAGGCTAGCTTAAGGAGGGGGAACCGATTTACGGTGAAGGAGGAAGCGGTGGTGGCAACTAGGTTTTAGGAGCTCTCGCGAGACGCTTCACGAGACGACTTCAAAAGAAATTCTACGTTCCCATACTAGTGAAAAGGGGGGAAATAACGACCTATTTGTAGTGGATGAAATAGCCACCCCGAAATAAAATACAAGTACAGGAGCATCCAGATCTCAGATAAGCCCCTCGCCCGGATAATTCTAGCCAATATTGCGGGCCACGCCATTTTGACATCCTGAACAGTCACCGCATATCGGCTCAGTGCGGATAATTTTATCTTGGTCTCCCGATAAGCCGTGGCTCGGGCAATATGAAGGGTGCCTAGGGTATACATTCAGGACCCCTCATCCGCTATTTCTCTACCGGATAGTTAGAGCATCTCCAAACCACACCCTAACTGGAGCGTGCGCCCAAAAAAAATGACAGTTTAGCGCGCGCGACGAAACACGGTGCTCCAGCAGATGTGCGGAAACCGGCGCACTGCAAAATTTGATTAGCATGCGGGGAAAAGCCCCAGCTGACGCCCAAAGAATTTAGCGTCTGGTACTGGGCGCTGGACATCACGAGCGAGCACGCGAAGGGCAAACTGCCAATCGAAAAAATACGCGTGCACGCCTCTTCCCTTCCCGCGCCAGCGCAGGCGATGGAGGAGCAGCCCACACCCCCTACTCCGCCAGCCGGCTCGTAGCACCTCTGCCGCCGCCTGAAACCCTAGCGCCGGAATCGTGTGCGGCCTCTTTGTGGCGCCACGGCCAACCGCGCAAGGCGGGGTCGCAGCGCCGGTGGCCGCCGCGTCTGCGACCATGAAGGCGCAATGGAAATGGGTCCTGAAGCGCCCGGTATCCTCCGCCTCGGCTGCGACTCAAAAGAAGTCGAGGTCCACCACCGGGCGGCGGAGCCGCCTTCGATGGAGCCACCTAACAGGGCGCCGCCGTTCAACCCTCCTGCGCCGCCCCTGCCGTTCAACCCTCCTCCACGGCCCCCGCCTCCGTTCCAACCGCCAACGACATCGGATGATGGTGCGTCGGCGGCTGCGGCCAATGTGTTTGAAGGAATTCCAACAAGGTGTAATTTTTTTACAACTACATAGATGGCTTTGCAATTTCATGTTTTGACTTGTGTTTATCTCCATACATTGTAGTGTTGATGATGATACCTATTTGTCAAGTATGAATATTGGATCAAACCATGACAATTGGTCTGAAGCCTATGCATATCAAAATGAAGAAGAGGTTGATGAGGAAGGGGAGTGCATCACCAATGTGGCAGAAGGAAGAGCGGCTAACTACACCGCCCTAGAAGATGTGTGGCTTTGCAAGACATATTGCAATGTGGGCATTGATGTGGCCGTTGGCACGGATCAAACAAGAGACACGTACTGGTTGAGGATGAAGGAGTACTACGATAGTCTCAACACAAGTGGCAATGAACGCTCCGAGAGATCTCTTCGTTTCCGTTGGTCTCTTATTTCAACGGAATGTCAAAAGTGGCCAGGGGTGTTGGCAGCGGTAGACTCCATGAATCCTAGTGGAACAAATGAGCAAGACCACGTATGGTTGTACTTGTATGCATCTTTCATCTTTCTCTTGTAGGCATCTTGCACTTGGTCCTAATTTGCACTTGTTTGGTATTATTACTATTTGGTTATAGGCAAACATTGCTCAAAATTTGTACAAAGGAGTTCGGAAGAAGAGCAAGAAAGGAAAAAAATTGCTATTGGGAAGTCATTTGTCTTGCATCATTGTTATGTGGAGCTAGAGCATGAAGAAAAATGGAAAACCGTGAAGACATTCTCAAAATTGGAAAGAAGGCACAAATGGTTGAGGATGAGGAAGATGGAGCATCAAGTGATGAAAATGGCAAAAGAAGCCCTAATCCAAATAACTTGGTTGCTAATACCAAGAGACCCATTAGAATAAAACAAGCAAAAGAGAAGGGGAAGAAGAAAGATGACTACCTAAAAGACTCCATTGATGCACTTGTGAGCGCTAGGAGGGAGCATAATGAGGAAAGGAGGGCGCCAAAGGTTTCTATTTTTGGCGGCCGAGGAGAGGAGGGTGATCGCCGAGGAGAGAAGGGCTACCGCCGAGGAGAGGAAAGTGGCTTTGGAGGAGAAGAAGTGGCAAATGGAAGAAGAAGCCCGACGCATTGAGTATGAGAAGAGTTTAATCTTCATGGATCTTAACAAGATTGAGCAACAAAAGGAATACATAAAGCTTTGTCGTGATCAAATCATAGCTCAAAAGAGGATGATGGGTGCTATGGGAGGATTTGGAGGCATGTCATCACCTCCTATGGGTGGCTATGGTGCCATGAGTGTCTTTGGAGGCATGGGAGCATCACCTATGGGTGGCTATGGTGCCATGGGTGGCTTTGGAGAATCTCCTATGGGTAACATGGGTGGATTCATGGATTCAATGGTTCCTCCCATGCCTTCTACACAAGATGGGCTTGGATACACCAGTTCACCCCACTATTGGAAGCAATACCGAAGTTGAGGAATGAATGTTGATATTTCATTTTTGTCAACTTTAGTTTGTCATGAACTATGTTGTGGAGATGTTTTTGAATTATGCACTATGCTTTGTTGATGATGTTCAAAATGGTCATTGTTGTGTATTTTGCTTGTTCATATTGCATATGAGCTTGTTTTTGTGATATTGCAAGCGCCGGGCTAGCAGCGCAAGTGCTGGATTTCGTAGCTGGTGAAGCGGCGGGCTAGCGCGTGCACTCTAGTTTAGCGCGACTAGAATTCCTAACGCGCGGTGCTAGATACGCATTTTAGCGCGCAATAGGATGGAGCGCCTGTTGGAGATGCTCTTAGCTCTGACGAGCAATTATTCGCTACTGGTGGGGGATTTTCCCGCTCTAAGGGAAATCCATGGCAGGAACAACAATGCGCGGAGACGGCAGGCGCGCATGAGGTTGTGACGGAGGTCGTTTCCCTCCAGGCGAGTCGGAGAAGGAAAGTAAACGCCGTCTCCACTCGGAGGAGAGAGCAAGCGCGACTTTGTTTGAGGGAGCCGGTGGTACGGGCTCACGGCAAGGCTCCCCTTGGAGGAGCCCATGTAGACGCGCACCCGATTGCACGACACAGAGGAGGGTAGCTCCCACAGTATGTCGGTGTTGCCGGAGGGGGAGTACGAGCTGGCTCCGTTTCGACTAGGGAGGTTGTTGTCTCCGCGGGCGGCTGCCGAAGCTGGGGGGAGGGGGGTTGCAACATGGACGTGCTAACGGAGAATGTGTTGTTCGCCTTAAAGCGGGGCTAAGAACACTGACAACGAGCTCACGGCCGCCATGACTGCCTTCGAGGTAGGCGCTCCCGATGTTGCGGACCGCGGATCGCCTCCAAGGCACGGTGGACGAGCACACGCTACGTGGGGCGCTGCGCAAGATGGTGACCAAGGAGCTCCTCAGCTTCGAGTAGATCATGAGAGGAGAAGAATACGATATTTAGTTTAGTTTTGAATTATTGTTTAAAATCTCGCATGAAATACCATGTTTGATTTTTTAGTACAGATATCATGGATCTATTCTGCCCGAGCTTGTCCATACCGGATAATTTTTTTGGGTCGCCCGGTACTCATTCTTCGGTATGATAATATCCGGGATCTGATAGAGATGCTCACTACAAAAATGCCACCCTTTTAAAATGTCAGTTGCTGCAGCGCGGGTACTTCGGTGCTGACACGTGTGTGGAGCGTCTCCTTGGACATACTTCTAAGAATATGACTACTTTGAAATTTCTTCATGCCGACATAATATAACACAGACATACTTCCAAAAGTATAAGAGCTCGGTCGGCTCTTATCATTTCATTTCATCTCGAAAGTGAAATGACAGGGTGGTGCTCTCAGACGTGATCACACTTTTGTTGGGTTACACCAAGTGGAAGGTATGATCTAGTCTAGCAAAAATCCCCCCCCCACCCCAATTGTGGTACCAGGGTTTATCGACCAATAGGACTTTGAAGACTTGGAGAAGGTTGATTGTTGTCTGGCGCGTCAACAAGCTTGCAACCTGCACACAACACACAACCTCTCTCTTGCCCCAACTTTCCGGAAGGTTGTCAATCTTCAGGTCTTGTTGAAATTAGAGAATTAAACATATAGAATAATGAAAATCAATAAAAGTAAAAAGGTACATAAAGTAAACAATGAATAAAGTAGGTTGCATTGATAAGGAAATAGGACCGAGGGTCATAGTTTCGCTAGTGGTATCTCTCTAAAGAAAACAAACTTGTTGGGTGAATAAATTACGACTGGGCAATTGACAAATCATGAACGTATAACAATACTATCATGATGATATATAGTACACGGGTTTTAACATTGTAGGCATCACGTCAAAATAAATACTCCGTTATCCAACATGCGTCTATTACTAATAGTCCACCTTGAGAAAGCTATCCAGCAAATCTCGCCGGTTTAAGTTGCAGCAACGAAGTGATTGCTTGTGTGAAACAGACAATTGCATTAAGAACAAGTACGTAATGTAAGCAATAGTTCTCATCCGTAGACAAGAGCACCGATGTTTTCTCCCTAGTGGAAACATCACATTCCCCATCTATCACATTTCTATCACTCGAGCACATATGTAAGGGAGGCATGACCCACTATCTAGCATATAAACTAATCATAAACACCAGAGAGAATTGCAAGACAATATTAAAACACTCTAACAATATAAGTGAAGCATCTCAGATTGAAATAAACAAAATGATCATAATATCATGGTTAATCGGATCCTAGCAACACAACCTTCACAATTACATAACGGTGGTCTCGATCATGTGACGCAGCTCAGGAGACTCTAAACATGGAGGCATAATGGAGATATATACCATCTAGTACTGTTATGGACCCGTAGTCCCGAGATGAACTACTCGCGCATCATCGTGGAGGCAATCATGGCGATGTAGAGGCCTCCAATGACGATTGCCCCTTCTGATAGGGTGTCGAAATAGGGCTGCAGAAGCCCTAGATTGAATTTTCGAGGTGACGACGACTCTCTGTATGTTTCGTGGAAAATAAATTTGTCCCCAATAAAATTAGGGTTGAGGGCATCTTATAGGCGAAGAGGTGGCGAGAGGCGGTGGCAAGGGCGTCCAGGGCCCACCAAACGCGGCCCCCTGGGGCCGGCTGGCTCCCCTCCGGCTCTTTTTGGACTCCGTCGTTGTCCCGGGTAAAAATTGAGCTCCGTGGATTTTCACTCCTTTCCGAGAATATTTCCTTAAAAACTTTTCTGAAATAGAAAACATAAAAAACAATAACTGGCCCGGGGCATCTTGTTAATAGGTTAGTGCATGAAAACATTAAGAAAACGAAGGAAAACATAAAGACATTGGATAGAAAACTAGCATGGCGCATAAATAATTATAGATACATTTGCAACGTATCACAGAGTTAGGGATAAGAGTTGACATAACATACACCAGGAATTTTCTGGAATTTCAAATGAAATGAGATGTATGGTTCCATGACAGTAATAGGTACAAACAAGGGTCATTGCAATGCAACACACAGTATATGGGTTGATACCCTTTTTCAGCAAGCTCTTGGGCCTACGATCAACAAAAATATGGTGGAAGATATTTGGAATTGACAATGTATTAGGAAAACATGTTTCACCTATCTAAGAGCATCTCCAGACGTTTGCCCCCCCCCTCGGAAGGCATTTTTCTAGCCTGTTGGGGTTGGACCGGCAGAATTTTTGCTCTCGAGGGCCAAAAATATCCAGCCGCTGCGCCCCCAAGAGAGCTACACTTTGCACATGTAGGCGCCGAGAGATCGTGAGGCCATGGCCGGCGACGGCACAGACAAGCCACCGGAGCAGGGGAGACGAAGATGCCTATCGGGACGCACGACAAGAAGCACAGATGCGCAAGGACAAGGGAGCCAAACTTCCGCCTCAAGTGGGCCGCAAAGATCTCGTCGGGCTCACTACGCTAATACAACAAAAAGCACGGGAGCCCAGGGCAGGAGCAGGCACGGTCGCCTCGGGTGCAACCTTGGCTAGGGAAGACAGCCATGCCGGGGAGAGGCATCATCGTCTCCCATGATCTTGCTTGGATCTCCCGAGCGTTTGTGTATGTGGGCGCGGGGGCGGTAACACTTGCAGACATAGGAGCGTTCGTGGGTGCGGACGCAGGCGGAGTCCACTCCTGTTGTGGCGGCCATGACACGCGCTGGGCGGTGGCGCGTGCTGGCAGAGAGGAGTGAGAGGAGAGAGCTAGACAACCAATGCCTCTCTCGTGGGTGGTTGGTGAAAAGTAGGAGCGTGAGGACCCATCGGTGCGTGGGGAGATAGATAAGAAGGAGAGAGAGGGGGATGGTGTGGTTGACGGTGGGCCAGTGACATGTAAGAAGTTTGCGTTTGCATCCTGCCCCAGGGCGCTGGGTTTGGGGTGGTTTCGCCAGATGAAAAAAATGAGAAAATCCGGCGCAAAACGAGCCCCAGGGTGTGGCTGGACCAAATTTCCACCGTAGGCGCTAAAAAAGCCCCCTAGAGGGCATCCTAGGCGGCCGGCTGGAGATGATCTAAGGTGGGGCTCCACAATGGAAGTAAGGATCATCCAGAACCTTTTACCTAACCCCCTCTACCCGTCATATTGTGAGTTCAAAGAATGACGTGTAGCAGAAGATGAAAATCTTAAAAACTTTGCGTGTGCATAACACAATCTTACGAATGCCATCGAGGAAACAACCATATATGAAAAGTGCCACCTACCACGACAACCTACATAAAGGGGATCCAACACACCTTGAAGGGAAACCCATGCAATTCAAGACCTACAGAAGAATTGTTGCAAGCGTCATGTGCGATTTCTCTCAAGAGTAAAACTAATCTAGGAATTTTATACCCTAGTTTGTCCATAATAGACTTGTCAATATAATCTCTCCGATCTCGATAAGTTCCTCTATACATGGTAGTCTTATACTCATATTCACATATCATATTCTAAAAGAGTAAGACGGGAGTAGACCCATTGCTGAAATCACCGGGGGAGGGGGGAGGGGGGCCGGAAACAGGTAAATGTGTGTCTTCGTGTTACGATTCTACTATGTATACCTAAGTGTCCCCATGCTGGAAGGGACGTGCTCTGCGTAGGTCGCCGTACCCAGCCTAATTTTAGGTCGCCTTGTGAGGCATCAAATCATCATCCAACGTTTAAAAATCAGCAAAACACGTTTTTGCATTTTACCCCTTCGATTTTCTGGAAAATCAACCCGTAGTCTACAACAACCGCACTTAAACGAAGGGTATATCGTGCTGCCCCGTGTCTTATCGATATTTACACAAAAAATGCCACCGTAGTGATCCACTCTCAGTATAGCAACAAACTTACGAGTATTGCAATAAAACCTCGCGACCCGTGTAAAAAAAAATACAGTAATAAGACAAATAGTCGTAGAAATTTTGAAAACAAAAATAATTGTAAATAAATAAATTATTTTTTTGCAAACTTCTTTGCAAGAAAACTCGTCAAAAATTTCAACAAAAAATCAAAGACGATTACAATAAAAAAGCATCTCTTTGTACCATTAAAGAAATAGTCAGTTGTTGTTGAAAATTCGTTTACAATAACAATCGCCACCTATTTCAACAAAAATCACAACCTAATACAACAAAACATATTAAAAAAATTGTTATTTAAAGTTGGATAAGGAACGGAATGTTTTGCCACAAATTCATTTGCAACGGACTCATCAGGTATTTGCAACAATCAAAATAAAACAGTAGCAACATAAAAAATAAATGTTTACAACATGTGAAGGAGCACATAAAAAAATCTAAAAAAGCATGTATTTTCTAAAAAAAAATCATTCAGAAAAACAATGCAACAACTTGTCGTGTGCTTTCTCACCAAAATGCGTGCGAACTTGTTACGGATTTTGAAGACGTAGACAACGTTGATCGAAATGGAGAAAATACTTAGCGTATATATGGCTGCACGTAATTATAATATTGGGCTGCTGAAATATGCTCTGACAAAAAACTGGCCCAAAAATCAAATTTATACCAATTGGGCCTGTATAGCCACATAGGCCGGCCCAAATAGACTTCCCTGGGACGCTGAGGGAGGAAGCGACCTACCATTTTCTCGGCTGGAAAGGTGGTGATACCCCATATTATCTCTCGACCACCACAAGTCAAGTAATAAAAACAAGAATATTTATCGATAGGCGGGAGTTTTTTTTAAGTTGTAGATCAAGCTATACCAACATAGAATATGATGTCGCGTGATATATTGAAACCCTTTTGCGATGAAATTAGCATACTTACGAGGTCCCAAGTTCTAAAGAAGGGCATCGTATGGAAAATTGGCGAAGACTCCAAAGTCAGGATCTAGCAGGACCCATGAGTTAAAATTAATGCAAACACATGATATGCTACTTTTTTAGTTGATTAAATTCTTGTAAACATATTATAAGCTACTACTTTACCTGCACTGCCACATGCTCAAAAGTCAAAACCAATTTCTACTTGCACATTTCTTGATAAACCTACAATATGTATCAAAAGCCTCTTACCACTTGCATGTTTCTTGATAAAAGTGTCGCTCATTTCCAAAAGTTATTATAGAATTCATGTTTCTTAATAAAAGTGCAACTCATATCGAAAACCGGTTGGAGTTGTACATTTGATGGAAATCGAATATTAGAGTTGCATATTTTGAAAGGTGCAACTCGTATAAAAAACGAGTTTCTATTTGCAATTTTCTACATCTGTTTTCAAATCAAATTGATGAATTTTCGAGAAAAGTAAAAATCATGTAAAAATCCGGTTTGAGTTGCAAACTTTTTTGAGAAAAATGCTACTTATATGTTGGAGTTGCATATTTTTTGAGAACAACGCAACTTGTATTCTATTTTCACGTTCTTAAGAAAATCGTATCAACCTAGATTCTAATTAAATGCTTATTAAGGAATGAGCAACTCCTTTCAACATTTGGTTACTAATTGCACTTTTTTTGAGAAAAGTGCAACTCACATAGAAGCTGGTTGGAGTTGCATACTTTGCGAGAGAAATTCAACTCATATCGGAACCCAGTTGGTACTTCCATGATTATTGAGAAAGCGAATCTCGTTTCAAAAGTTGGTTCTTAATTACATGTTTTAAAGAAAAGTACAATTCATATAGGAAACCGGTCCGAGTCACACATATATTCATAAAAGTGCAAACTTGTCAAAATCCAATTACGACTCGCACGTTTTGCGAGAGAAGTTAAACTTGTTTAAAAAGCGGTTGTTCTTTCACGTTTCTTGTAAAAAATTCAACGGATCGAAAACTAGTTGAACTTGCACATTTCTTGAGAAAAGTTCAACTTGCCTGATTTGTACTAGTGTGTCAAGCTTTCAAGTTAGTTCATTTACTAGTTTTCTTGTGAATGTCTTATAATTTAGGTTAGATATATTTTGGTGGATCTGATTATACTTTAGTAACTCCAATGTTTAATTTTGATGATAATATTTTTTATTTAAGAAAATACGGAGAAGCAAATGTATATTTGTTATTATTTATGTCATTTGACTACCAAGTAAACATGAGTTCTCCAACGAGTTAGTAAACCCGATAAAACTTGTAAACACATTTTACCACAACTAAAATGGAAAGACAACTATATACGATGATATGATGACATGTTCCTTTTGAAAACTATTCTGGTTGCTTGAGCCTAATCATAGACTAGAAATCATTGTATAGATATTATGTTGAGGTGTATGCTTTATAGTTGTGTGTCTAAGAATTTAGCAAATATATACAAAACACATACATATAAAAACTATAATGTATGCAAGTTTCATATCCATGAGATTCTATGTTTTAAGGAGACACATCTTAATTTTGTGAGTGGCAACGTCTCAGAAAGGGAAAATGACTTGTACTATAAGATATAGTTATTGTGCATGTACTTCTAATGATAAATGTTAGAAATGCATAACAAGAAACACCATAATCAATATATTGCAATAGTTTATATGGTCAAGAAATAATACGACTTAAGTGTGTACTTTATTAATAAAAAGGTATTAAAGTCTAGTATAAATATTAAGGGAGTGTGTGTGCATCAACACCGATAGAACAAGACAATGATTGGTACTCGCCTCTCACTCTCGAGCTCCAGTAGGTTTCCAACGACTCTGGTGTCCCGATGATATTTTTATTTTCAGATGGTGGTGTCGGGGTGGTGCTATGATGATGGTGGTGGGGCTATGGGTTTTTTGTGTTCATGTGCTATGAGGTGGTTGTGGTGATGTGACGTTTATTTAATTGTACTAGTTGAACATTTCACGATTATGCTATAGTTTCTACTGTGTGTTTGGTTAGATGCTATGCTGGTTATATAGATAGATGCATGATACATCCAAAACATCCATATGATTTTTGTTTGTTTCATGTTTGTTTTATAAAAATGTCCTATGTTTTTTTGCTTTAGTTTTATATTATCTTTACAAATTTTTCTAGACTAACCTATTAACAAGATGCCCATCGCCCGTTCCTGTTATCTACTGCTTTATATTTCAAAAAAGTTGTACATACAAGGTCTGCAGAAAAATCCGCAAAACATCAGGAGGGAGTTTTTAACCGGAATGAATACGCAGACCAAAATAGAGTGGGAGGAGGGGCCCATAGATCCCAGGCGAATTTAGGGAGTGGGTGGGGCCAGAGCCGCGCCCCAACCCGCTTGGGGACACCTCCTAAGACCCTCTTCGCCTATAAAATGCCTTCGATCTAAAAACATCGGGCAGTGCTTATTTTCCACGAAATCCATCAAGAGCCGCCATCATATTGAAAGTCGAATCTAGGGAATCTAGAACCCTAATCTGGCACCCTGCCAGAAGGGGAAATCATCACCGGAGGCTTCTTTATCGCCATGATTCCCTCCATAGTCATGCGTGAGTAGTTCATTCTTGGACTACGGCTCCATACTAGTAGCTAGATGGCTGTCTCTCCTTCTTGTTCTACCATGTTTAGATATTGTGAGCTTCCTAACAAGACCATAATCACCATTATGTAATGTATACATGTTGTGTTTGTCGGGATCCTATGAATTATGTAGTTATGATCAGATTGTTATGTTTTTACGTGATTTTGATACATTATTTGTTTTAATGTTCCGTTCTTGTCTTGCATGCTCTCCGGTGTGTATGGTTGCTTAGCCTAAGTGATCACATGCATCTCCAAGAGAGAGTTTAGTGCTAGATAGTGGGTTCATGCCTCGTCCGATACTGGGTACGAGTTATAGAAACGTTTAAGGGCGATGATGTGATGTTGCCACTAAGGAAAACCATTGTGTTTTGTTCTACTAGTTGATTATAAATATTTCTTACATTATGTACTATGCTTCATGCAATTATCCGTTGCGTATGCAACTAAATAACAATGAGATGAATTCTAAATAGCGGTCTCAAGTCTGATTATTAGATATAGTTGCATGCTGTATAGAGGTCTACGTACGTTTGACGTAATTCCTACATGAATAGTGCAAGGAATTTTATCTTGTCATAATAGCATTGTTATGCCTTCATGATTTATGAGTTTCCCAACTGTAATGTGTCCACCCAACATATTATTGTTCTATGGAGAGATAACACTAGTGAAACTATGGCCCCCGGTCCATTCTTTTACATTAATTGCAACCTCATTTACTTTCTTTAAATCATCAATTGCTCAATGTTCCGTTCTACTTTTATTGCTTCCAAATATACTATACGTTTAGTTCTCTCATTAAGTACAAAAGGGGAAGCTTGATAACCTTCTTGAAAGTTGAGGACGAAGGAGCGTTTGTGTCTTGTGTGCAGGTCCATGCCCACAATCCGCAAGTATTTTTCTGGCACCCTGCTGGTTGTATCTGAAATCTTATTGGATTGATAACATTGGTATCTAACTGAAGGAAATTTGCTGCTGCGCTACATCATACCTTCTACTTGGGGTTCTCCAACGAGTGTGATTCACGTCATCAAGCAAGATTTCTGGCACCATTTTCTGGGAGAGAGAGTAAACATACTTAAGATGATAAGAAGTCTGTCTCCCGCTAATGATTCCATGCATCAAGATTTCTGGCGCCGTTTCCAGGCACTTGAAGATTTCAGCTAGGTGACTTCCACACATCCTCTCTCTCTCTCTCTCTCTCTCTCTCTCTCTCTTTTTCTGGTTTAGTTATTTTTTTATTTTTTCTTGTTTTTCTTGTTTGCTTTTTCTAAAAATCAAAAATAGAAAAAAATTCAGCTTCTAATATTTTACTTGCTTTGCTTAGATTTACTTTTTACCTTGTCGTTATGTTACCTACCAAGTTTTCTATAAAGGATATGAGTATAGTAAGTAGAGATATTACTGGAAGAAATAATATTGAATAATTATTTAACCATGTTAACAGGATTAATTATCTTAATAAAAATCTTTGATTAAAATCACTCATAATTATGAAACTGCTACAACTTCTTTGGTTGCAGGTGACAGTAGCTAGATTTGTGAACCTCAATCCCATGCTGCAGAAAATGTGTCTTAAAAATGATAGTATGGAAAGGGGAGATGATAAAGACTTTGTGTTAAAAACTTTACTCATGGAATTTAATGATGTCGCTATAGAAGCCAGAAATATTTTTGGTCACTACAAAAAAATTGGTTATGGTCTTAGTATTGCTCACATGCTGAGAACTTTGGATACCAAGAGGATGAAATATCTAGGTAAAACTGAATGCAAAGACGAACTTTTAGGAATTTTAGATTCTTTAGAGGATAATTTTGGTTGGATTGCTCATGAGAATCTTTTTAACGAAAATAGTAAAGCTAAAAAATAAAAGAAAAAAGGAGATTCAGATCCTTGTGTGGGAAAGATAAATGCATCTACAATAAATTTTCTCACCTTTATTTGAATGAATTTCAAGTTAATCTTGGTAAAAATACTTCATTATTGCTTCATACCTAGCTAAAAAGCGTTAAAGAAAAGAGCTTATGGGAGGTGTCGGGAAGGGGGGATTGCCAACCGATTAGGATAATGGAAGGATCAAGACAACACCAAGAAGATGTCCGGCTGGTTTGTTGGTTAACCAAGCGGCTACCCTTAGGACGGCTGGTCCTAGCCAACTACCACGGGATGACTGACAACTTCAGCTGGACGGTTCTGACAAGCAAGGATGGCATGGAAAAAAGGGCGACGGGACATCACACACAATGTCAACTATATTTCTATTAGAGGAGTAGGCGGTCGTACGTTTAAACTTTTGCCGCATGCGTCATGATTAGTAGTCCTCCTGCCTAGTCGCATCATGTAACTTGCTGAGGGAGAGTACACTGTGTATGACCATAGTGGGTCCCGGCTGGCTGGTCGTACAGTCGGCCCCGCCTGTCAGCCGGACTGCTCGCTCCTATATAAGTCAGTCCGGGCCTCTCTTAGGAGGGGCGAATTCACCTAGCAGATACAGCTATAGGAGCACTATGTAACACCAGATATCACACCTCATATTTCATCCTTGTAGGAGCAAGGACCTCACAAGGCCGAGGTCCCGAACCTGGGTACATCGTGTCTCTTGCATGCAACGACTGGAAATGGCCCAGCGGGCGAGGGGACGGAAGAGTAGCGTGGCCAGGCAGCCGGGCTGGCGCCAGAGGAGGTGGATATCCGGGACAGAGGCGGAGCGCGGCCAGGCGGTCAGGTCGGCGGCGGCGGAGGCTGGTATTAGCCTCGAGGAGGCACTGGCGATCTACGAGATCGACCAGAAGCTTGCTCCTTACGAGGACAAGCACTTCGCCGCTGAGCGGCAGTTCGCCGACAAGCTCCTCGACGGGGCCTTAATCGGGCAGATGCTCGGCAACGCCAAGCTCGTCTGGGAGAATCGTGCCCTCCTCGAGAGTTTCGAGGATGCGCGGCTCACAAAGGAGGACGACGCGGCGGGTGGGGATCAGTTCCCCGCCGACTACGCCTGTGCGCATGCCGGCGGTGGGGACATCGCGCACGCCGCCGTCGAGGACGTGGAGATGGAGGGCGTAGCCGCTGCCGTCTCGGACAAGGAGATGATCTCCGACATCTCGGTGGAGCTGGATCGACCGGCCCCCATTTTCACCTCCTCCGACGAGGAGTACTAGTTTCCGCCGCCGGAGAAGGCCGGCCGGCGATGATGTCATTTTGCTAGGTATAGTATGTACAAACGTACGTATAACCCCGAATAGTACTAGCGCATTTCCGCCGCCGGAGAAGGCCGACGGGCGATGAGGATGTAATTATTTTTCTAGTGTAGTAATGTACAAATTATTGTAGTATAACCTCCCAATAGTACTATTGCAGTTCCACCGCCGGAGAAGGTCAGGGATCGATGTAATTATTTTGCTAGGTAATTAACATGGATGCCAATTTAAGCTCATACGTACGTGTGTTTAAATTTGCGATCGTTTGTGTGTTGTTTGATCAAATAGCCGGGCATGCATCCGTACGTAATTGGCGCCAAATAAACATTAGACTCGGTCATTACTAACAGGCGTCTGTAAACTTCAATATTCGGAGACGGTAAACTGGCCGTCTAACAAATAATTCGAAATGGTTAAATATACCAACAGACTCGAATGTAAGATTATTGGAGACGGGCAATACTTACGACCGGCTCTAATAGTTGCAGAGACGAAACTAGATTATTGACCTTCTAAGGTGTAGCATTAGAGGCAGTGCTAATTTTTCTGCTCAAATGGCTCTAGGGACCGTCTTGGATGCTTGGTTTTGCACTAGTGTATCCTAACTATTTGCGGAATCAATTTTTTATCAAATGCATGCAAACACATGATATTCTATTGTTTTGTTGTTGGCTACATGACGAAGGGATGGATCTTAGACCCTGCGGATAAGGACACCCCATCTCAGGCCCAACGTTAAGGCCCACGAAGGAAATCCCTTGGAGTGTTCCAGAAGGCCTACGTGAAGCCCACTCGGAATGCCTTACAGGCTAAGTTAGGAAACTTGTAACCGACATAGGGTTAGAGTTCGAGTCCTCCCCGGGTAGGGTTTGAGACCTGGCCACCTATATAAGGCCAGGAGAACCACCGGAAGAGGACCAAGCAATACCGCACCACCAAAGCCTTAAGCTCGAGATTGTACTCTCGACTTGAGCGATCATCTTTGTAACCGATCTATTCAATAATACAGATCGACAGAGGCAGGAGTAAGGGTTTTACCTCTACGAGGGCCCCGAACCTAGGTAAATTGTGCCCCCTGTCTAGCCGACGTTCGCCACCAGTGCTCATGGGTTCTCCTATTCGAAACCCGATAGGTTCACCTGAGGGATTTGCCGAGCAACAAATTCGACAATTGGCGCCGTCTGTGGGAAGGGAAGGAGGAAGAAGGGGAGGGTGAGAGGGAAGAATGGCGCCGTCTGTGGGAACGGCGGGCGCTGGATCTCTGACATCTTCGGCTTCATCGACAACCAACTCACGTTGGAAACCCTCGACTACGGCTCCGACCAATCCGATCCGGATCGGATCTGTCGTGGTCACCCCTCACTCGCCGGAATCACGCTCGGTATTCAGCGATTTGGAAAGGAGCGTCACCTTGACGTTCGGAAGCCTGAAATTCGTAACCAACAGAGACGGGATCCTCCACTTCCCTGAGGAATCAAGATCTAAGTCAGAAGCTATCGACTCGCGCCCCTACCTGGAGAAAAGCGGCGAGTCCGTCCGTTTCAACACCAACGACTACCACACCCTCTCGACAGAGGAACCTTCCAGAGTCCAAAAAGCTTTCCGTGCTACGCCTAGGACGCACGAGCCACGACTGGCTCAAGTCTGCATGGCAGGATCGGAATTACCCCCGGAAACAGAACACAGTGTGGCGGAACGTGCCGAGATTGGTGTTTCGCGGGAAGCCTTGGATCGAGCCAAGGAATCTATGCGAACTAGCAAGCCACCCGCAGCTGAAGCGCCACACGAGGACATGATCGCCTACCACTACAATCTAGTGAGAGCGGCCGCAACCATCAAAGAAGCTCGGATAGATCTGGCCCGTCGAAAAAGAGTAGAGGATGAATCAAGTCAACGACGAGCTGAGCTATACCTAACACCCTCGGTCGGAACCCGACCTGCGAGGAGGGGATACGCGTCAACATCCATGGACGTCGAGTCCTTGGGCGGAGCCAGCAGGTCGACCGCACCTTCTCTGATGCGGGTCGATGAAGACGGAAACGTCTACCCGCAAACTCCTGCTGCCGCAGTCCTAGCCGCAGCAACCTACATGCAGATGAACCAACTGACGGAAAGCGACCCTCGGGCAGAACAATACAAGCAGGTGCGCAAGGGACTAGGTTTGGCAGCCGCGAGGCTCGCCTCCTATGACCGCCGGAAGGCCGCCGAGCAGCTAGAAAAGGAAAAGGAAAAAGAAAAAGAGGCATCGTGCAAGCGTAGGAGCGCTTGGCCTAGAAGAGACAAATCACCTCGCCGTGGTCGAGGAAAAGAAGCTCGGAGACGCGGCGATAGTCGAAGCAGCAGTGAAGGTAGCCTGAGAAATAAAAGCTCGCGGCGTCATAGCAGCCGCTCGCGGAATCGGAGCAAAGAGCCAAGGAAAGAAGCTGATCGCGACCAGCCAGGATATAACGCACGGTCAGACATCGCACAAAACAAGGTGGACAAGGCAAGAGCTGCGAGGAACCACGCGCGCTCCTCGTCCAGTTCCTCGGATGACGAGGCCTGCGGCGCGCTGTGTTTTGCTCGCAGCATCCGCGAGGCACCCCTACCCAAGAGATTCAAGCTCAGCACAGAAGTCACGAAATACGATGGTTCACTCGAGCCTTCGACGTGGCTAAACGACTACCTCACGGCAGTAAAATGCCAACGTGGGAATAAAAACACGGCTATGCAGTATCTCAACCTGCAATTGGTCGGCGCGGTGCGCAGCTGGCTGGAAGCAAGGCCAAGATCTTGTTACGCATCATGGGATGACCTACACCACGATTTTTGCAAAAACTTCCAGTCCACCTACAAAAGACCAGCGACCATTGAAGAACCACGAGCCTGCGAACAAAAGAGCGGAGAGTCCACCCGCGAGTATATTCAGCGATGGACAACGCTCAAGAACACCGCAGGAAACATCTCGGAAGAAGTAGCGGTTGAAGCCTTCGCAAAAGGCGCCCGACGAACTGTTTTCAGAGAAGAATTAGGCCGAGCAGCGCCCAAAAATATCGGGGAGTTGATGATCATAGCCGACAAATGGCCTAATGGAGAAGACGCAGTGCGCAACGAGAGAGTGTCATCGCCTGCGCCCAAAGAAGATTGCCATGGACGAAGGAAAAGGAGGAAATACTACGATCACGAGGATCGAGAAGAGATGGTAGCAGCGGAATTCACGCGAAGTCGCGATACTGGACGCCGTGGAAATCGCGAGTGGAGACCAAAGGCTAAGGACAAAACTCCCGAGGAGGACCTCGATGCGTACTGCTCGCTACATCTATTTACAGATAAGCGCACGGGCAAAACTAAGGCAACACACCTTCTCAAGGAATGCCGAAAGTTCATCGAAATCAGTGAGGGCTTCTCGAAGAAAAATAGATCAACAGCCAATCAAAATTACCCGCCACTTCCGGGAGCAGGACACCAAGGATTCCAGCCGCCACAACCCCTACCTCCACCAGCAAATCCAAACATGGCTCTAGCCGCATTACCTGCGCCACCTGCACAAAACACCGGAGCCAACGCGTACCTGAACCCGGCAGGACAACTGGGAATGATCCAGAAGGTTTGCCCATCCCACGGAGCTCAGAAGACAAACACAAGGCAGCTATGCATGGCTGTGCAGACCCCGCCAACAAGGCCCGAATGCCTGAAGATGGCGGACCAACCAATCACATTTTCAATGGAAGACCACCCTCCACGAGTCTATCGACCAGGACACGCCGCCCTCGTAATCCAAGCTCAGATTGGTAACTACGAACTGGCCCGCGTATTTATGGATGGTGGCAGTGGCATCAATATTATCTACGCGGATACGCTCCGCCGGATGAACAGGAACCTGAACGGCCTTGCGGAATCAGAAACATTCTTCCACGGGATAGTTCCGGGAAAGGCGATCCGTCCACTCGGAACAATTAACCTAGAGGTTGTGTTGGGCAATCGACGCAACTACAGAAGAGAATTCCTCGACTTCGAAGTGATCGACTGGCCCTCATAGTACCACGCCATTCTTGGTCGAACAGCGTTCGCCAGATTCATGGCAGTACCGCACTACGCGTACCTGAAGCTTAAGCTACCCGGAGAATATGGTGTAATCACCATCGACGGAGATTTCCAGAAGTCCAACAAATGCGACATCGATTTCAACGAACCACGGACCACTCCGTGATGCCCCTAACAAAGAAAAACGCGCCAGAATTGGAGTTCAGCACAAACAGCGACACCCGAAAGCATCAGGTGCACCCGACGGATTCTGCAAAGACAGCGATGGTCTCAACTACCCTCTCGCCAGCATAGGAAAGCGCACTCGTCGAACTCCTCCATGAGTACTGGGAATATTTCGCTTGACAGCCCTCAGTTATGCCAGGAATACCCAGGGAGTTCGCCGAGCACTCACTCGAAGTTTTCAAAGACGCAAAACCCATCAAGCAGACCACTCGACGGTTTTTAGAACCCAAGCAGAAAGCGCTTGGAGAAGAAGTAAACAAATTGCTAGCAGCAAAATTCATCAGAGAGATCAAGATATCCACCTGGTTAGCAAACCCAGTGCTGGTTCCAAAGAAGAACACTGACATCCTTCGAGTATGCATTGACTACACGTCATTAAATAAGCACTGCCCCAAGGATAATTTTCCCCTCCCGCGAATCGACCAGATCGTGGATTCTACTGCGGGTTGTCAACGCCTCTCTTTCCTGGACGCCTACTCGGGATATAATCAGATCCGGATGAAGCAGGAAGACGAGGAAAATACAGCATTCATCACACCACACGATGTGTACTGCTACACGACAATGCCTTTCGGGCTCAAAAACGCAGGTGCGACGTACCAGCACTGCATGCAAAAATGCCTCGCCAAGCTCATTGGCAAAAACGTACAAGTGTACGTTGACGACATCGTCATCAAGACTCGAGTAGAGGATACACTCCTCGAGGACATTAGAGAAACATTTGATGCCCTCAAAGCATACAGGATCAAGCTCAATCCGACAAAGTGCGTCTTTGGCGTCCCAGCAGGAAAACTACTCGGGTACCTGGTATCCGCCAGAGGCATCAAAGCCAACCCGGAGAAAATACAAGCAATATTGACAATGAAGGAGCCAACCAATCTACGCGGAGTCCAGCAGCTCGCAGGGCGACTAGCCGCCTTGAGCAGGTTTATCGCGCGATTGGGCGAGCAAGCATTACCCTTCTACAAGCTGCTGAAGAAGACAGACAAGTTCGAGTGGTCACCAGAAGCTAAGCAGGCATTCGCAGACCTGAAGCGATCATTGCAAAGCAAGCGCATCCTTGCAACACCGCAAGAGAGGGAGCCATTATACCTATACCTAGCCGCAACAAACCAGGTCATCAGCACGACAATTGTAGTCGAACGACCTGAGGAGGGCAAGGCATACGGGGTCCAACGACCAATCTACTACATCCGTGAAGTGCTCTCGCCATGCAAGCAACGATACCCTCACTATCAGAAACTCGCTTATGGAGTTGTTCTCACGGCTCGAAAGCTCAAGCACTACTTCCAGGAGCACACCATAACAGTGGCTAACGATGCATCACTTGGTACAATCATGAACAACCCAATGGCATCTGGACGGATAGCAAAATGGAGCATTGAGCTGGGCGCTTGGGACATCATCTATGCAGCGCGCAATTCAGTAAAATCCCAGGTACTCGTGGAGTTCCTGAGCGAGTGGACAGAGCTACAAACGCCCGGCCCGCCAGAATACACGAGTAATTGGATAATGTACTTCGATGGGTCAAAGAGAAACGAAGGAGCAGGAGTTGGAATCATACTAATATCACCTAGAGGGGATAAACTGCAGTACGTCCTCCGATTGGATTTTCCACCTGATGATCCAGCATCAAACAACGACGCAGAATATGAAGCTTTGTTGCATGGGATGAAGATGACAGTCGCGTGTGGAGCCACCCGGTTGATGATCTACGGCGACTCAAACCTCACCGTGCAGCAGACAATGAAGGAATGCGACGCCATCGCTGAAAACATGGTCGCCTATCGTGACATGTACAACCTACTCGAAGGAAGTTTCAAGGGATGCGAGCTGAAGAATATCGCAAGATCCAGCAACGAAGAAGCAGACAGACTGGCAAACATGGGTTCCACAAATACACCCATTCCGCCAGGGATATATTTTGAGCGGATGACTAGACGATCAGTCAAAATCAAGAAAACTGCAGACGTACCCGCAACATCGGAGACAGAGGTCAGCCATCAAGTTGCTATTATCGAGTTCATCCATCATATTTCGCGACAAGTTTTTCTGGTCGAGCCAGTCTGGACGCAGAAATACCTCGACTACTTGTCCGCAAAACAGCTCCCAGCAGATCCACGAGAAGCTCGACAGATAATCAGGCGAAGCAAATCCTTTCGGGTGATCAACAGAGAGCTATACAAGCAAAGCATCTCAGGCATATTGCAAAGATGCATAGCACCCGAGGACGGCAAAGAATTATTGCAAGATATCCATCAAGGAGATTGTGGACATCATGCTAGCTGGAAAGCAATAATGGGGAAAGCCTTCCGAGCAGGATTCTACTGGCTTACAGCCGCCAGAGACGCAAAGGAGCTGGTCGACAGGTGCAACGCTTGCCAGCGATTCGCACCAAAACCACACGCACCCGCTACAGAATTACATATGATACCCATCGCCTGGCCCTTTGCACAATGTGGGCTAGACATGGTAGGACCACTACGCAAGTCCACACCAGGTGGATACACACACTTGCTGGTCGCAGTTGACAAATTTACCAAATGGATTGAAGCCATGCCGGTAACTTCGGCTAGCGCCCAATGGGCCGTCAAATTCCTCGACTTCATCGTATGCAGGTTTGGAGTACCACACGACATCATTACAGACAATGGTACTAACTTCACGGCAAAAAAAACACATCAGTTCTGTGAAGAAAAGGGCATCAACTTCAAATTTGCCTCAGTTGCCCATCCGCAAACCAACGGCCAAGTCGAAAGATCCAACGGATTAGTTTCAGCTGGCATCAAGAAGCGTCTACTCGATCGTCTACACCCAGCAGCAGGACATTGGGCAGAAGAGCTCCCCTCCGTGCTATGGAGCCTCCGCACAACTCCAAACCGATCCACAAACTACACACCATTTTTCATGGTCTACGGGCAGAAGCGGTCCTACCCGAGGACGTTAGGTTCAGCGCCCCAAGGGTTGTTGCTTACAGCGAAGAAACCTCCAACAGGGCACTCGCGGATGACATGGACGCACTCGACGAAATACGCGATATTGCACTCGCAAGATCAGCAGTATACCAACAGTCGTTGCGTAACTATCACAGTCGCCGCATACGCCACAGGGCCTTCGCAGTAGGAGATCTGGTGCTACGGCTCAAGCAGAAGGAAGGACACAAGCTCGAGCCACCATGGGAAGGACCCTTCATCATACACGAAGTTATCCCAGGTGGTGCCTATCGACTGAAGAATCCGGCGACTGGAGGCGTCTATTCCAATCCTTGGAATGTCGCACAACTCCGCAAATTCTATCCTTAGATTTATTTTACTCGCAATAATAAGGCTATACTAGCCATCTTGTAGCTCGACAGAAAAACACATGATTTCTCAGTCATTGCAATAAAATACATGGTTTCTCAACCATAGATACTCGAAGATTCTTCATCCTTACATGCTAAAATGTAACGGGTATACACCCCACAAAACATACGGGGGCTACGCCTAACTTAGCATTACAGGAAAATTTATAGACACAAGGTTAAAACAACTTACAACAATTTTTACAAACTATACAGCACAACAGGATACATACATCCTAAATTTACACACGGCGATGAGTATTCTCAGCCGCCAAAACTCGATCAACCTCATCCGAGGTCAATCGAATGATTTCCTCTGCTGCAGGTCGAACAACCCTGTAATGAGAAGACATATCGACGACTGGACCATAAGGAAGTCTAGCTATGGAGTTGAAATTCACATCAGGATGCCACAGCCGGACGAAAGAGAGAGCCACCACCGAGCCGCAAGTCATCTGATTGCGAACACACTCGCGAATCTCTCCTTCTCGACCGAACACCTTGAGAAGATGGCTCCAATCTTCAGGACCCCTTTGCAGCGGATAGAAAGCGGTGTTCATTGCGATCAAAACCTCGTGAAAGAAACTCACGAGTATCTTCGCCTGGATGACACGAAACTTCAAGGTGGCAAGCACAAAACCTCGACTACGATCGGACCAAAAATTATTCGCATGAGGCCTCGAGCTGCCAGCTTCTTGAAAAATATGGTTCTCCACCCACTGTTTCTCATTCCTGTCTTCCGGCCGAACAACTGAAAAGCAAAGATACATGATCAAAAAAGAGCACAAGATAAGAAAGACTTGGGGGCTGAACTACTTACAGAGCAAACCATTGGCAACAGACGCCAATTCATCCATTACAAACTGCTCGCGTTCAGTCGCCAGCTTCTGTTTGGACTTAGCCACATCAGCTATCCCACGCAACGCTTTTAGCTTGCGTTCACCAGCAGCTACACGATCACGGAGACCAGCCAAGGCCCCAACAGTGGCAACAAGAGGATTTGCTGGAGTAGCGAGTCCACCTGAAGACTCCACAGCCACCCCGGATACCTGAAAAATACAAAGAAGTTAAAGGAATAAGATGGCCTATTCGAGATATATTAACCACCTATTCGACATGTGCTCGGGGGCTACTCCCATCGGGAGTAAACACACAATCGCGGAAGCATTTCAGCAGAACATCTCAATTAAAATATTGAAAATACGGGAGCACATCCCAAGGTTCATTACAATCGAAACAGCGAAGTACAAACGAAATAAACTAAGGAGCTACAGTGTGCTACCGCTCGCGGCGGTGGTCCCTCCCCTAGCACGGGCAAATAACTCGGATAAATTCCGAGCAAGGACTTCGGCTGCATCGCCAAAACGACGAAGCCCTACCTTTTTGCCCATAGCAGGATCGACGGGAAGCTCCGAGTAGGCCTCCTCCAAGCGAGTGACTCCGTGCGCCAGCGCGAACTGGATGGCGGTCTTTGCCCCAGATTCTGACTGAGCAACCGCGTAAGCTTCAAGGAGATTGCTCTCCGAGAAAATCTTCAGCAGATCGCTCAGCGCGGGTGGAGACACGGCGTTGACGAGAAGGCGGCCGTGCAGTTGCGTCAACACCCGAATGGCATCGCCAATCAAAGTGCAGACCCCTTCGGCGTGCCTCCTGAGCTGGGCGCAAGAATCCGTCAGGGCATCCACCCGATGGACCCCAGGAAGCTCAAGTGGGACACCCAGAAGACCTACAAAGAAAAATGTTAAGATCCAAAGGACTCAAGACGGCAGAAGACAAATCATAGGACAAAGGTAGCTTACCCGCAAAGCGCTCGGCTAGGGAACGAAGGAAGTCGACAAGGTCGGTATCCGCCTTCGTGCCAGCTTCCTCCAGCTTCTTCAGAGCCTCCTGGACAGCCTGTCGGATATATACCAACTAGGGGTATATCAGATGGTAGTCAAAGTTCCGGATTACCAGGGTGGCCCAAGTGGTAGTGGGCTAAGGTCCATTGGGCGGCCCAGTAACTCGACGCACAGAAGCCGGATTCTAGAAGGACCCGGATCACGGCCCACGTGATCTGGCTTGGAGGAGAAGACGGATTCCTTACTTTCCAAGTTATAGTTACCGTAGTCTTCTAGCTTTCCTATTCTGTAAGCCCTAATCCGGCTATTATATAAAGCCGGACGGGAGATAAGTTTGATAACGAATAACAGAGAAGAGGCTATAGGCTAACTCGCCGGGAAGTTGATCCTCTGCGAATAGCTAGATCTAAACCTCACATTGTAATTCTATATCCAGGCTTTTGTCCTGATTAGTGAGAAGTGCAGGAGTAGGTACGTCGTACTGTCGCGACGTACCGAACCTGGGTAAATCCTGTGTTCACTGTCCACCACGCGATCACGTTACCCTCACGTCTCTACCGTAGTCTCATGGCACCCCCGTCTATGAAAACTACTACGATGTCTCGACAGTTGGCGCCCACCGTGGGGCAAACGGCGTCAGGCGTGAAGTTCCGATCTGGGATACTCGGCGGAATCGGAAGATCAATCACTGTCGGAAGCCTGGAGTTCGACGACAACGTCGGACGCTTCCTCGACAACGGATCCTACATACCGGTGCAAAACCACCTGGTAAGTGCCTGCGTGTTACCGATCGGATCTGCTAACATCTTTATCGGACTAACTGCAGAAGCAATGGGGTTTTGCGGTGGAAGCAAATATTTCCCACCCGCCCTATACCCAGTCGAAGATGACTATAATACCGGATTCTGCTCAGATCGCCGACAAAAAAGTGATACACACTTTATCGGCATGGTGCAATCCGAAGTCGCCGAAAACACGGATGACGGAAATCCCGTGCAAGAGGCAGACAAAAACACACCCGTCACAGAAACGGAAGATCCAACACCCGTCATACAGGCGGAAGATCCGACATTTGTCAACATGACGCTGAACTCGGAAGCTGACTCTGTACTAGCCGCCATTGAGGCAAGATTGGAATCAGAAACCGGATCAGATGATTTTGATTCCGAAGACGAAGACGCGGACGCCTTCGAAAGGAAAGTTAAATCTTTTCAAGAGGGATTCCATGAAGTACTAATGGCGAAACCGGCTGATACCACGGACGCCGGCAGCCAGGAAAGCCCTAAAACCCCTCCGCCAGAGGAAGAGAGAGAAGACGGAGAAACTTCTCCGATATTTCCTAATGTAAAGGAATTGACAGAAGATGAGCCTGTCAAAAAGCCTCCCTCTTCCAAGAAAAAGCACCGTGCTGCTAAGAAACTCCAATACAAAATCCGGAAGAAAAAATCAGCTGATCTAGCTGATGAAAACCTGGAAGTAGGAGATGCTAGCGGAACAAAGCCTGCGGAGAAGAAAATCAAAGAAATCCTTGCTCCGCCAATGACGGAACAGGAAGAACAACAGCTGTTGCAAACGCCAGTGGGATTAAACGAACCCCCTGAGATGCTGGAAGCCAGGATACGAGCTTTCCAACGGCAACAACAACATCTACTTAGAACTCGCGAACACCTCCAAAAAACCCAGGATGACATTAAGCTCATGAAGGAAGAAATCGAGGAGTACGAGAGAAAGAATAGATCTGGTATTAAACCTACAAGGTTACCCGGAATCGTAAGACCGGAAGTACTGCCGCCAAAGGAAAGGTTTCACAACCCATCTTGGCAAAAGCAGGTAAACGACAAAGATGCCAGAGGCGAACCAATATACGAAACCGCAGCAGAAAACGCGGAAGCAGCGTTTGCCATCCTCAATAATGACTTGTACTCTAATGGTGAAAAGCTCCAGGGGGTTTATGCTTTCCTAGGAAAAGCATTGCAACAACAACAGCGGGCCCAAGAGCGATCAGGAAGACTGCAGGATAACTCCGCCCTATGCAAAACAGCTACTTGCACCGCTGGAGCACCCGGACCAGAGGAACCTGGAGATTCAGACAATTCAAAGGATAAAAAAGAGGATCCGAGAAAAGACAAGAAAAACCCCGACAATAGGGACGAAGCGTCCCGAACCGGATCCCATCCCCCGAAAGGTGGACTTAAACCCCACGACCGGGAAGAAAAATACCGGAATGACGGCAAAACAATGCCACCTCCGAGAAACCCAGCTGAGAAAGCCGGACGATATGATATACCTCACAGACGTGAGAGATCCCGGACACCCCCTAAAGATAAGGAAAGGCACAGGAGCAGAACTCCGCCTAATCCAAAAGGGCGTGATCATGGAAGAGATAGAAACAATCCCGGAAAAGCGCGTCCGCGCAACAATGGAAAAGAAAGGAGTAGATCCCCTTCTGTCCATTCAGCCGGAAGATATTCCGCACACATTGATAGAGCGGAAAAGGATGATCTATACTTTGGTCCTAAGTGTTTCACTGACAGGATCCGAAGGATAACCCTGCATTCTGGCTTTGCCAAGGTTGGTCCAACGTACCAGAAATACACCGGCAGCACAAACCCGGATACCTGGCTCTCAGATTACTATACAGCCGTCCAGATCAACAATGGGACAGACCTGGAAGCTGTCAAGTTTCTTCCCCTAATGTTACTGGATGGAGCCAGAGATTGGATCAATGGATTACCATCAAGAACTGTCGACAGCTGGGATGATATGGCTAGAGTATTTACTCAGCATTTCCGGGGAACGTACAAACGCCCGAACAGCATCAACCAGCTGAACTGTTGCACCCAATTCGAGGATGAACCATACGTGGATTTCATTTCCCGATGGACGGCAATGAAGAATAGTTGTTCTGGAGTAACTGACGTACAAGCAATGCATGCTTTCGTCAATGGCCTAAAACCCGGACTTGTACCGTTCATGGTTGGTTCAAAACAGCACAAAGATCTCGGATCTATGCTTACAACCGCCAACGAACACGCTGCAGCCGAAGACGACATCAGAGCAAGAGGGGGCAATATCGAATCACTGATACTTGCCAAGAAAACTCCTCGTTCTGACAAAAAAGGAACTCCAGAAACAACGACAAAACCCAAAGAGGTCAACATAGCCTTTGGAAGTGAAAAGGGGAATAAGTGGAAAGGACGCAGTCCAGATCCAATCAGCTACACTCCAGAGGAGTGGGAGAGGATTAAGTCGGAACCCTGTGTCCACCATTCACAATTTGGGAAACCCACCCATACAAACGCGCAATGCCGGCTGAATAAGCACATGAAAGGCAGTGCAGGATCCGGAAATAAGGGGAAGGGTTCCAAAAGGAAACCCGCCAAACAAAAACCAGAAGCTGAAAAAGAAGACAGTGAATCGGACATTGATGAAAAAATCCAGGAACAACAGCGAAAGGGCGAACCCAAATTTCCGAGAGTTGATGGAGAAGAAATGCTAACATTCCTAGCAACTCCGTCAGCAAAGGTGGCCAAAAGAACACTTCGAGAAATAAACGCGGTTGTTCTGGCAACCCCGAAATTCTTGAAGTACTCCAACACACCAATTACCTGGGATCAGTCTGATCATCCCGGAAATATCCCTGAACCCGGCACACAAGCTCTTGTCGTAATCCCTATTGTCCAGAATACTAGGCTAAGAAGAGTGCTGATGGATGGAGGATCCAGCATTAACATAATGTACCTGGATACACTGAAGCATCTGAAGATTTCCGAGTCCCAGCTCAATTACAGCAACATACGCTTCCATGGCATTGTTCCTGGCAGACAAGTACGATCCCTAGGAGAAATTTCCCTAGATGTCACCTTCGGAGATAAATATCACTTCCGGCAGGAAAAAGTATCCTTCGAAGTAGTGCCGTTCGAAAGCGTGTATCACGCAATACTCGGACGTCCAGCTTTCGCCAAATTCATGGCAAGATCCTGTTATATCTATAACAAGCTGAAGATGCCAGGACCCAAAGGAGGAGTAATCACCATAGCTTGTGACTTCAAGCTGGCAAACGAGTTGGAGAAAGAAAACGCCCTTTGCGCTCAGAGAGTCATAGCAAAGGAAGAACTGAAGGAATTGGCCAAGGAGGTATCGCCGACAGAAATGCCGGCAGGAAAAGAAACTCGGAAGCCAACAGACAGCTTCAAGGCATCTGAGAATAGAAAACAGGTAATCCTAGATCCCAAAGATCCGACAAAGTTCATCGTCTTAGGGACTGGGATGACCGACAAATAGGAAGGCGAGCTCATCAAGTTCCTCCGTGAGAACTGGGATATTTTCGCCTGGTGTCCTGCTGACATGCCAGGCGTACCCAGGGAACTTGCTGAGCACCAACTCAAGGTGATTCCAGGATCAAAACCCGTCAAACAAGGTCTCCGTCGATTTGACGGAAGAAGACGGAAGGCTATTGGCAAGGAAATTATCCGGCTTTTAGCAGCAGATTTCATCCAGGAAGTAATCCACACTGAATGGTCTGCAAATCCAGTATTAGTACCGAAGAAAGACACTACTGCTCTTAGAATGTGTATAGATTACACAGGCTTGAACAAATTGTGTCCGAAAGATAGGTTCGCGTTACCGCGAATCGATCAAATAATAGATGCCATTGCAGGCTCTGAGCTTTTATGCTTTTTGGACGCATACTCCGGGTACCACCAAATACGCATGAAAAAGGAAGATCAAATTAAGACTTCTTTCATGACCCCATACGGGACGTACTATTACGTAACCATGCCATTTGTCCTGAAGAACGCGGGCGCAACCTACCAGCGTTGCATGCAACGTTGTTTGTATAGTCAGATTGGCAAAAACGTCCATGTTTACGTGGACGATATTGCTGTCGTAACCAAGGAAAAAGATACACTCCTTGAGGATCTGCGAGAAACTTTCGAAAACTTGCGCACCTACAAGATGAAGTTAAATCCATCTAAGTGCGTATTCGGGGTTCCCTCAGGAAAACTTCTAGGTTTCATCGTTTCTCACAAAGGAATAGAGGTTAACCCGGAAAAGATCAAAGCCATCTTGAACATCTCGAAACCTACGTGTGTGAAAGATGTCCAAAGATTGACGGGTTCCGCCGCTGCTGTCAGCAGATTTATTAGTCGGCTGGGGGATAAAGCCTTACCACTCTACAAGTTGCTGAAGAAATCCGACAAGTTCAAGTGGACAGCGAAGGACTGGGAATATCTAGCAGTTATGTCCCTTTTATACTTAGTTCAATTTCTATGTAAACATCTTTTGAGATCATGAAATAAAGTTGTCGGAATTTTGATATCCATGTTTTTACAAGTTCATTATAGTACAAAGCATGATTCCACCTTACCTATTTCCCAATGATCTTACAAAATACTCAATGTTAACCCGAATTGTGCCTGCGTACTCGGCGTTAAGAAACTGAATGATTTTTCAGCCTGCTAACGGCTAAAGGAAACTTGAATTGCCTGCGTGCCCAAGTTTCATTTAAAAAATTCCTTGCTTCTCTAAGCATTATCTGATTGCTTATGTGTTGGGTCACTGGAGCTAGTTAGTAAAAATGCCTTTAGTATGATCCATGTTTCCGAGTTTAAACTGATTGGTTATACCCAGTTACTCGGCATGACGATTCATAATGCTATTGAGCCATTTCAAACACTAAGGACAGTTAAAACATATACGCCAGAGAACTTAGAAGATAAAGGAATAGTAAAATCCGAAAACCTTGCAAAGAATTTCATAATTAAGACTGCAAAAGGCGGAGTTCTCATTCATGCAAAAGGAATAGAAGCATTACAATTTGAATTACATCATAAAAAGTACAGTAATGCTCCTATTTGTCTACTTTCACCATCCAGGTTCAAGGAAGCCCTTCAAGCATCCGATTCTTCCTCGCTGCTATCATCCTCGGGGGCTGCAGGGACCTCCTCTTCTGGATAGGTGATGGAGATATTCACCATGGAGGCAATCTTGGTGGCCTGGCCTTTGATTTCATCAAAAATTGTATTCCGCTGAGCTTCCGTATATCCTTGAGGGATACCGGACGCCACGCGCCAAGACTTTGCACCAGGGTAGTGCATACGCATAAGGCCGAGTGCCATGCGCGCACCACCCCGTGCAGCGGAGCGTAGGGTGGATTCCCTGGACTCCGCCACCTCCATGATGGCCCCCGGAAGTTTCTCAACGTCCGAGAACTCCCCAGTCCTTGCGGGAAGGAACTTGTTGACTAGCTGCATGCCAGCAGCTCTGATCGAAGTCCAGGTCTTCCCAAAAACTCGGATTCTATCAATCCGAGAAAGATCTGGGCTATCTCCTGTTTTTCAGCAAAAACAACCAAGAAGGTTAAGTAAAAAAGCAGAGAAACACAGCAAGACTGGGAAGAATGGTAAATGCAGAAATAACTTACCGACAATTTTGTCAATTTCGGAGCCTTCCTCCAGGCGCAGGTTCAGAGTAGCCTCCAAGTCCCGAATGGTGGACTGGTCCTTCTCCGCCTGTGCGGAAGCCTTGGATTGAGAAATTCCAAGGGCCAAATTGTTGGCTTACAGATCTTTTTGAGCCTTCACAAGATCCTTGTGAAGGTCCAAATTCTCCTTTCGGAGAAACTCGGCATTGCCGGCGTCTTCAGCTATTTGCTTGGCCTTAGCCAAAGCAGCTAAAAAGCAAGGAAAACTCCGAGTTTAGAAAACTTCCAGAGTAAGTACTTAGACAAAAAGTTGAATCGAAAACTTTAGAGGAAAAACGCTTACCTGTTGTTTTCGACAACGCCAGCTGAGACGATGCCAGCTCTATCTCTCTCTCCTCAAGAATAGAAAGAAGATTTCTAACTTCTTTATTCTTGATGGAGAGTTTGTTGAAAACTTCCATGTTAATGGCTTCAGCGGTTTGCTGGAACATGGCAAGGAAAAGAATGAATATAAAGCATCAAGACAAAAAAGCATACATTTTGTTTAATGCTTGGGGGCTAGAGTTATATACCTGGCTCATTCGTTGCAAACCTGCCAAGTTTTCATTGAACCCTTTTGCGTATTCCGCAAAAAGAGTTCCGACCGCGCTTAGGCCGTCATTGATAATCTTGAAGTCCTTGTCAAAGGTGGGAATCTCCTCGTCAAATGTCCGAGAAGATTTTCCCACCTCTGGAGCCGCCCTTTCCCTCGTGTCCGTGTTCGACACAACGGGCTGGCTGGGCACTAGCGGCTTGGTGGTGGGGGCTGCAGCATGCTCTTCCGCCATCGTGGACGGTGTGTCCGGAGCGATGACGGGAGAAGGTTGAGCGCCTCGGCTGGACACAACTTTGTGTTTCTTCAGCTTCTTCGGCTTTAGGTTGGAGGGAGGTAGGCTAAAAACCAAAAACCCGGAAAAGTTAAAACTCCGAAGACGAAATAAAAACTTCGACAAAAGAAAAATAACCCGGATGATCTAACCTGGAGGTGGCGACGGGAATCCCGTCAAGGTCGATAACTTCCTCAGAGGAAGGAATCTTCTTGCGCTTGCGCCCACCTGTAGAGGCGGTATGCAATGCATCCAACTCAGCTTCGGAGGCTAGCTCCGAGTCTGGAAGTTCAGCGATCTGTTGAAAATAAAAATCAGGGTTAGAAGCGAAAAAATCCGAGAAAGAATGTCAAACTCTACCCAAATGACGGAAAAGATACCTTGGGAGCCGGATTGTCGGCCGTATACATCGGCCGACTCGCTTCGTATTGATCGCGTGATGCGACCAACTGGTTCACGCGCCGTCGAAGATCCCTCGCGGACCAGTCTTTGCTGGTTGTCCGCATTGGGTCGTTGGCACCCGTGTAGTCGCAAAGAAGGCGGCCACCGTGATTGGCCAACGGCTGGATCCGCCTATCTAACCAGCAAAGGACTGTGTCCATGCCGGTTAGAGGTGGATCGGAGGAAGTGAGCTTGGCGATGCGCCGCTTGATCCTTAGAAGATCAGGCGGCAGAACCTGGACGGCTTTTGTTCCCCAATTGTCTTGGGGAACAGCAGCAGTGTTTGAAAAAGGTGGAACCCCGATGGCCTTTTTTGGGAAAGGCACATCGGGATGGTAGAAGAAAGAACCCGTCCAAAATTTGACGGATTCCGATGTCTTGATCTTGGGGAACCAATCTTCCCTAAATCTCCGAAGAGTAAAGGAGATGGTTCCGCAAGTCGGGAGTGCGCCCTCCGAGGAGTTCCGCTTAACCCCGAAACAATACATCCAAAAATCTAACCTAGGTTCTAAGCGTAAGTAACCCTCGAATAAGGCCTGGAACCCGGCCATGTAGAGAATGGAGTTGGGTGGCAGGTTATGAGGTTGGATGTTATAGTGGGAGAGGATTTGGAGGAAGAAAGCAGAAGGTGGTAATCCCATACCTCTCAAGAGATGGGAGGAGAGAAGAACCCTTTCGCCATCGTTCGGCATAGGTTCGTTCTCGTCCTCAGGGATCCGCCATTTCCCTTTCAGGATCAGTCCCTCCTTTTCCAGTTTTGGAAGGAGGGCTGGCGGGATGCTGCAGGCAATCCAGTTGCCTGCAGTTTCCACCTCTTCGTCCGCTCCGGCGGCGGCGGACGCGGCAGCTTCCGCAGCGGCGAGCTCGTCGCCGAGAAGCTGGATCTTCTCCTCCGCCGTCTCGGGAGCGAACGGCGGGGAAGGTACGGAGCTCGAGCCCGCAACGTTCGTGGCGGTGGAAGGATCTCCTCCGCCCGCCGCAGAGGCCGCGGTCTTTTCCGGCTCGTCGCCGGCGTGCTTCGGGGATCCTAGCTGCGGATCTAAGTCACTGATGATGTCGTCGATTGTGTGCGCGGCGGAGCGAGTAGGGGACGACGGCGAGGATGCCATTTGGTGGCGGCGCGTTTCGTCTCCGGTGGTGCTCTGGGTGCGAGGTGCGCTCGGAAAGGGTTCTTCGCTCGAGAGCTTGTGCGCAGGAATGGCGTGGAAGGCGAGAGTGCGGAAGGATTTCAGCGAGGACGAAGACGGTTACTTATAGCCAGAAATCCGTCAAGATACGTGCCAACGGCTATTTTGACCGTTGGATGATCAATGTGTGTCACTCGCCGGAAAATCCGGGAAATGAAACGACAGGGTAATGAGGGCTATCTCCTCGTTTCCCGTGAGAATCTGTCAGAGATACGTTACTGGGTTTCCCGCGTGAAACCCAAACGCCCCTTACATCAGCATGATTAAGAGTGCTAACGTAGGAAGTTCCTTCTCCGCGAAGGATCGTGAGAGAAAAGCCGGATTTTCAGGATTCCGTGTTTCACGTTACCATCTCTTTCAAAAGAAGAAAAAGAAGAATCAAGACTGCTGATTGCATTTTCTCGGACAAAGCACACTTGGCGAAAGACGGAGAATGAGAGTTTTAATCCTTCTTGGGGGCTACTGTCGGATATATACCAACTAGGGGTATATCAGATGGTAGTCAAAGTGCCGGATTACCAGGGTGGCCCAAGTGGTAGTGGGCTAAGGTCCATTGGGCGGCCCAGTAACTCGACGCACAGAAGCCAGATTCTAGAAGGACCCGGATCATGGCCCACGTGATCTGGCTTGGAGGAGAAGACGGATTCCTTACTTTCCAAGTTATAGTTACCGTAGTCTTCTAGGTTTCCTATTCTGTAAGCCCTAATCCGGCTATTATATAAAGCCGGACGGGAGATAAGTTTGATAACGAATAACAGAGAAGAGGCTATAGGCTAACTCGCCGGGAAGTTGATCCTCTGCGAATAGCTAGATCTAAACCTCACATTGTAATTCTATATCCAGGCTTTTGTCCTGATTAGTGAGAAGTGCAGGAGTAGGTACGTCGTACTGTCGCGACGTACCGAACCTGGCTAAATCCTGTGTTCACTGTCCACCACGCGATCACGTTACCCCACGTCTCTACCGTAGTCTCATGGCACCCTCGTCTATGAAAACTACTACGATGTCTCGACACAGCCGCAAGCTTTCCTTCAAGGTCAGCCGACGACATGCGGGAGGACTCGAGATCCCGTCGAACAGCCGCCAACTCAGCCTCTTGAGCGGTTGCCCGAGTGGAGGCATTCGCCTTCTCGGTCTTCATAAACTCAATTTGAGCTAAATAGCAGTAGTTGTTAGAACCGAAGCATTGGTAGAAAAATAAAGACAAAAGAAGATGGTGAACTTACTTCAAAGAAGCTCGTTCTCCGAGGCGAGTCGGTCACGGTCCGATCGAAGGATCCCGCATTCCGATTCAGCGAGAACAACACGACGCCCAATCGCCGCAAGGGAGTCGATAAGCGACTGCAAGGAACATGAAGATAGAAGAATCAGAAAAGTGAAATTTGAGCCTATACATTGTAAATATTCGAGTATAGCCCCGGGGGCTACTCCCATCGGGAGCACTGCCGTGCACCCGATAAAAAGAAGAAGAAGGAAAAGACTATCTCTGAGCCTGTAGCCGATCACATGCGATCGACTACAGCCTCGGGGGCTACTCCCATCGGGAGCACTGACGTGCACCTTGAAGAGGGCCTTCCAGAGACCCCAGTGGGGGCGAATGCCCAGAAAGCACTCGCAAAGAACAATGAAGCACGAGATGTGCTGCATTGCGTTTGGAGGCAGATCATGGAGCTGTATGCCGTAGACATACAGCAGAGCCATGAGGAAAGGATGGAGAGGGAGAGAAAGACCGCGCGACACGTGATCCGCGAAGATCACGCGTTCATTCGCGCGGGGATTGGGTACCTCCTCTTTCTTGCCGAGGCGTACCCGTTTCTCCGCTTCCGGAGGCAGCAGTCCATCTCGCTGCATTCCCTTGATACTCTTGGCCGTGGTGTTGGGCGAACGCCAATCACCAGAGCGCGGCGCGGGTGGCGAAGGAGCGTCCCCTGAGGCCCTCGACGACGAGGCGACAGCACATTTTTTGCCGCCCGCCATTGCTGCGAGGACGAGCTTGGAAAGCGAGGGAAGGTGGAGCGCGAGGAGGAAGATGAGCAAAGAAGATGAAGGCTGGGAAGTTTTCACCGTTCCACCAAGTCCTGTATTTATGCACAGGACCGCTCAATCTTGGCCACTCGATGCGCCACGTGGCGTCCATCGCGGCCGCCGCGTTCGAAGGCGAAACGAGAGGGCGGCGGATGCTGTTTCGTGCCACGATGCTAACGGAGGATCGTGGGCATTTACTGTGCAGTTCGCGTAAAAACCGGGAACGACGTCTCGTTTCCGGTCAAAAAGCTGACAAAGTGGGCCAGCCCTTCTGCTCTCACTCCGTCACGTCCCATCGGGAGGATCAAAGTGCGCCATGACGTCATAGCGTGCATCATCAAGCTGAAAAATCTTTCGAATGGAAAGTCCAAGCGCGAAAATAACTTCGCATGGACAAAAATCCTTCGAATAAAAGTCCAAACACGAAAATAACTTCGTATGGACAAATTATGACGTGAAAACTCTTTCACAGGAAAAAATACCCCAAACACGAAAATTCTTTCGTGTTGGCATAAAACTCCAAACACGAAAACTCTTTCGTATGGACAAGGAACCACAAAACTCAAAACTACACGAGTAGGCAGATCCTTCCACTCATTCACACGATGTCTGCACATCATAAACCTGGATTGTTCAGCCGACTAGTACATCCGGATGCCATATTCTTTCGAATATAAGGTAAGACCCAAAAGATCTTTCTTGAGGGCGTGGAATCGCACTCAAGATGCGTCCTCCGGTATAATTCCGTGTCAACAACACGAAGAAAAATCCTAGCGGACGCGCCGGGTACCCCTATAGGTTAAGTTCGACTTGGTAAGACCACTACGGCCCAGTCGTAACAATCACCTCATCGGGTTCGAGTCGGAGGTCTCGAATCTGTGTAGGCCAGATTTGTTTTTTCCCTAGTCGCAATTAATTGGCCCCGATCTCTCGGGAGAGCCAAGGTACTGCGCCGTATCCTTCTGCGATAACAGCCATAAAAACAAGCACTTTCATTACTCGATACTCGAGTACAAAAGCTCATCACACAGGGCACACACCCTCTAAAACAGGAAACAACCATACTGGTTATCCGAAGGAAATTTGAAAAATCTGACCGTCTACTCGACTGGAAAAATCCCAATCGAGCAAACGCTCGGGGGCTACTGACGAAGGGATGGACCTTAGACCCTGCGGATAAGGACACCCCGTCTCAGGCCCAACGTTAAGGCCCACGAAGGAAAGCCCTTGGAGTGTTCCAGAAGGCCTACGTGAAGCCCACTCGCAATGCCTTGCAGGCTAAGTTAGGAAACTTGTAACCGACATAGGGTTAGAGTTCTAGTCCTCCCCGGGTAGGGTTTGAGACCTGGCCACCTATATAAGGCCAGGAGAACCACCAGAAGAGGACCAAGCAATACCGCACCACCAAAGCCTTAAGCTTGAGTTTGTACTCTCGACTTGAGCGATCATCTTTGTAACCGATCTATTCAATAATATAGATCGACAGAGGCAGGAGTAAGGGTTTTACCTCTACGAGGGCCCCGAACCTGGGTAAATTGTGCCCCCTGTCTAGCCGACGATCGCCACCACCGCTCATGGGTTCTCCTATTCGAAACTCGATAGGTTCACCTGAGGGATTTGCCGAGCAACAGATTCGACACTACATGTCTTAGATCTATTTCTACTTGAACGTTTCATGAGAAACATGTAATTTATACGAAACTTGTTTACTACTTGCATGGTTTTAGATCAAAATGCGACCGGTTTAAAAAATCGTAACAAAATATACATTTATTCAGAAAATTGCATTTAAAATCGGTTGGAGTTGTACAATTTTTGAGAAAAATGCAACTCATATGTTAGAGTTGTGCATTTTCTAGACAAATTTGTAACTCATACCAAACTCGATTGCTAGATGCACTTCTCTTCATAAAAGTTGCATATCGTATCAAAATCCGGTTTCTACTTGCCAGTTCCAGTACTTCTCTTTTTTTAAAAAAATTACTAATTGAACTTTTGTGAGAAAAAATGAAAGCCATATCAAATTCTAGTTTTGTTACACATTTCTGGAGAAAAATTCAACTCTTATCTTGGAGCTGAACATTTCTTGAGATTTTTTTTTATACTATTTTCACATTTTTTAAGAAAATTGCAAATCGTGTGAAAAATTAGTTGCTAGTTATGCCTTTATTAAGAAATGTGCAACTCTGTTGAAAATCGGTCACCAAATGCAGGCTTTTTGAGAAAAGTATTAACTCAGATCGAAAACCGTTTTGAGTTGCATTTTTAATAGGAACATTGCAAGCCTAGTTGGTACTTGCATGCACGCCTGGGCATTCCTCTGGTGTCGCACCCGGACTTTTAGAGGATACTCACAGCCCGCTAAACAGTAGATAAATGGCTTACGGGGCCTACCTGCACCCGCATCTCAATATGAGTAGGCCAACACGTAAACGTGTGACAACCATCCTCTACTATTCATCGTCTGTGAAACCATCCAATAAAAATCCGTATACTTCCATTCACGTACTTCATAACATACACACATGGTACGTCAACGGCGTTTGAACAAGTGATATCACAACAAATCTCTAAGACACAAAGAAATAGATATAAGTGGCAAAAGCTCTCACTAGAGTAGAGATAGCAGATACAGTCATGCAGAGGACACATGTCCCAACAAGTCATCATTACATCACAGCGGAAGCATCCAAAGTGTCTGAGTACAGACAAGATCCAAATAGGCCTAAGAGGCCGGAAACGAAAGAACGGAGCCCATCCACGAAGTCTCGGATCCTGCCCGGTTTCGCTATCTACTCGTCAGCAGCCTTATCATACTCCACGTAGTAGCCACCACGGCGATCCTCGGAAACGTAGTCTGCAGAACACGCAGACCCAAAGGGGTCAGTACAGACGAGTACTGGTAAGTAAGACGCACAAGATACCAAAGGATACCCGACAACACCAAGTACAAATGCTTTGGGTTCAACGGAAGATAGGTGATACAAAGGTGCGGCAGCGGGCTGCCCTAACCAACTACGGAGACACGCTACAACATCCGGCTAAAGGAAAGGGATAAGATAGCGCATCGGAACCAACTACCACTAACCTCAAACAAACCCATCCTGGATCTCGCCCCTTATCCAAAGAAGCAATCCGAGGATAACCCACACAGTTGGATTAGTGAAGGTTCAAGTTATTGTGTCAATATGCCTATTACTAGGCAAATTATTATTAATTAGGTGTAAGTTGTCTAATCCTTGTTAGCCAGCCCTATCACCAAGTCATCCTTAACCGCGGACAACACGGCTTCTCGAGAAGATTTAACCCTGCAGGGATGCACCAATTTGGCCGTACACGTAAGAATAACCCGCCAGGCGGGGATCAAACCCACCAAGCAGGCCACTCAACACAACCCAACTCTTCTTCGCATCAAGCCCAAAGAACCCCGTGCAATTGAGCGCACGGCTAATCAAGACCCACGAAGAAAAGGGGACCCTCATAGCACTCTAAGAACGTGTCTCCCTAAATGCCGACTACAAAAGTTACCACCCTGGCGCCAAGGGTTCGCACCTGCATATGCATGCGGCAAATGGAAAACCCGAACTAAATGAGGCGATTTGGACGAGATGCGAATCGAATCAAAGTTGAGGGGGGCGCCCATACACGCTTCCCACATGCGGTTAGCGCGCTCATCATGGATCTAGAGGACAAGAACTTTTCCTGAGTTCGACACTAGCAGGCCTCAAAACCATACCCGGTCTCCTGCCCGTGCCTTATCATCAAATTAGCATTACCTCAAACATTAATAGATTGTTGTTTAGACATCGAGCCCCCAAAACATAATAAATATGGTAAAAGAAATAACAGACATTAGACTCGAGCATAAACAACCCTAAGCATGCTAGTAAGACACATGCAACAAGCAACAGGGTTATAGGTGTGGAGGATAGGCTATATCAGGGTTACATGATAACATGTGATAGGATCGGAACACAAGCAACGAATCTTAAGGCTAGCAGATTAGAGAACGGAAAGTATCGATATCCAGTGTGGAAAGGATACAATGGTTCATGTGAGTGAATACTTGCCTGCAAACTCAGTAGCCTGGTACTGGGCTAACTCCTCTGAAGTAGTGTCGTAAACCTCGTCTGTCTCAACGTCGTCGTCTATTCGAGAAGAAGCAAACAAACAACGAAGAGATACGGACAATCAGTAACATGGCATAATGCACAAACATGGGATGATGCATGTCATTTTAATTGGTGCATCAAAATAAACTAGTTGACATGGTAAACATATTTAAATGGGCCCATATGCAATTTGGGTTGCATATAGAAAGGCCCAAGAATTAAAGTTGAATTAAGTGATCTACAAATAACCATCATGTGAAAGTTGATTAGAATGATGCATGGATGATGTAAACAATAAGAAAACAACAATAGCTTCAATTTGATATGTTGTTTACCAAGTTTGGAATTTTATTTATTAAGTTATGAAATTTGGCTTCTTAAATGAGTTACACAAACATTTATTGTTTTCACCAAATTTGAATGTTCAAAAACAATAACAAAATTTATATTTGGAAAGAACATAAAATTTTAGATGGAATACATATTTCATTTGTTGAATTTGGATTTTAGATGAGCAAGTTATTAATTTGACAATTTTAGATGCATTAATTAAGAAATAGTTGTTTTCAGCAATTTAATTTATTTAAAACAGAACACAAAGTTGATATTTGCAAAGTTCATGAAAAAATGGAATGGAAAACATATTTGGTTTGTTGAATTTGGAAATTCTATGCCCAAGTTATGAACTTTGCAATATTAAATGGATTACAGAAGGATTTAAATATTTTACCAAATTAAAATACTCAAAACAGAAAACAAAGTTTATATTTGGGTAGAGAATTTAATTTGGCATGGAAAACATATTTAAAATATTAAATTTGGGGTTATTATGAATTAATTATGCATTTTTGAAGTTTTGGTATTAATCTGTGATTAATTAAAAAATAGATGAGGGCCTGTTTGTGATGGTCAGGGACTGATCTGTGAAACCTCAGGGACCTGTGTGCGAAAATGATTTGGATCTGGATCTGTAAAATAAAAAGGTGTGTCTTTTATTCCGCGTGGGGGGGGATTCGATCCCGGGACCTCCCGCTGCGCTCCCGAGGGCAGAGCCAGTGGGCTACTGCTGCGGCTGGTGATGGATAGAGGATGCGCATGGTTTTGAGGTGGACATAACGGGCGTGCAAGTTTCTGACGAAACTGAACTTTGTCCAGTTACTGAACGTTGACGAGGAGAAACGACGGCGACGTCCGCAGCGAGCTGCGCTGCCGGCGTGCACGCGCCGTGCTGCGCGTGGCGCTGGGGCGTGCGCTCGCCCGTGGATGCAGAGGGGAAGGAGAGAGGGGACAGGGGCGTGCTCACCCCGAGTGTCGTCGCAGGGGCTCGAGGAGCTCCTGACGGAGGCGGAGCAGACGGCGGCGACAGCAGCTTGGCAGCGGCGATCCCGTGCTCCAGGGACTCCTCCCTGGAAGCGAAACGGAAGAGGACGACGTGGGGATTCCGCTCCCGCCCTTAGCTAGCTCGGAGGGGCGCCATGGCGACGGCGATCCCCGGCTGCTCCATTCGGTGGTGGAGGTTCAGAGAGAGGAAAGGCAACGACGGCGCGAGGGAAAGGGAGGAGGCGACGGCGGCGCGAGGGAGGAGGAAGAAGGGAGAGAGAGGGCTAGGGTTTCGGTCCGGGGGGTTAAGTAGGTGGAGGGGGAGCAGGTGGAGTGCTCTGCTCGATGGGGGATGGCCTCCCCTCCTCTGTCTCCGTACAGAGGAGGAAGACGACAGAGGTCGTGGGGGCGCCTGGGCCTTGGGGTGGTAGGTGGGCTCAGCCCACTTGGGCTGGCCTGCCTCCCCCACTGTTTCTTTTTTTTCTGTGTTTTTTTTGCAGAAAAGAAAAGAGAAGAAAGAAAGGGTTTTGGGGTTTCAAAAAATTTTGTGATAATTTTTTATAGGTTCTTTATTGCAAAAGCCCAGTTGTACAAACTTTTGTTTTTCAAAATTTTAAATTTTTGTTGCTGTTTGAAATTTAAATGAATTTGATTGAATTTTGGCAATAATTGAAATATTGAAAATTAAGCAAGTTAATTATTTGGAAATTCAAGTTTATTGGAAACAACTGAATTGTTGCTGTTTGGAATCTATTTTGAAAACATTGGAACATACCAAGTATGAACCAAGTTTTGAAAATTGGTTTGAATTTCAAATGGAAAACAAGTGAAAACAAATGCAATGCTCATGATGGAATGATGCAAACTGAAATTAAACAAGGAGCAAGCATTCTAAGGTTGTTTTCATACTTGGGATGTTACAAAACGCCCCCCTTGAAGGAATCGCGCCCCGAGATTCCTACTGAGAAGAGAAAAGGTCCGGATACTTCTTGCGAAGATCCTCTTCGGTCTCCCACGTTGCCTCTTTATCGGAATGATGAGACCACTGCACTTTTAAGAACTTGGTGCTCTTGTTGCGAGTTTTGCGCTCGGTCTCATCGAGAATGCGGATAGGGTGCTCCTCATATGAGAGGTCTTCTTGCAGTTTAATGGAATCATGATCAACTGCACGACCTGGATTTGTGAAGCACTTCTTGAGCTGTGACACGTGAAAGACATCGTGCACCTTGGATAGCTTTTCTGGAAGTTCAAGACGATAGGCATTTTCTGCACGCCTTGAGAGAATGTTGAAGGGACCAATATATCTTGGTGCAAGCTTTCCTTTGACACCAAAACGATGAGTGCCTCTGAGGGGAGTTACACGGAGATATGCTTTGTCTCTAGCTGCATAGACCATGTCCCTGTGTTTGCTGTCATAGTAGCTTTTCTGACGAGATTGAGCAATCCTCAGATTGTCACGAATGATGCGAACTTTCTCTTTGACCTCGTTAACAATGTCAGGGCCTAAGAGTGAACGTTCACCAGCTCCAGACCAATTGATTGGACTCCTGCATCTGCGGCCATAGAGAGCCTCGAATGGTGCCATGCCTAGGCTTGCCTGGAAGCTGTTGTTGTAGGAGAATTCAGCATATGGAAGACATTCCTCCCATTTCATGCCAAAAGAGAGACCACATGCTCTGAGCATATCCTCGATAATCTGGTTGACTCTTTCGACTTGCCCTTGAGACTGAGGATGGTAGGCTGTGCTGAACAGAAGCTTGGTGCCCAAGGCTTGTTGAAAGCTTTTCCAGAAATGAGAAGTGAAGATGCTTCCACGGTCTGAGCTTATTTCCAATGGAATACCATGAAAAGGAACAATCTTTGCTGTGTAGAGCTCTGCTAACTGACTAGCTGAGATTGTCTCTTTGACAGGAAAGAAGTGAGCTACTTTAGTGAGTCGATCAATGACAACGAAGATTGCATCGTTGCCCCTCTTGGACTTTGGAAAACCAGTGACGAAGTCCATTTCAATCATGTCCCACTTCCACTCAGGGACTTTCAGAGGTTGGAGAAGACCAGCTGTTTTCTGATGAACTGCCTTGACACGTTGACATACGTCGCATTCAGAAACGTATTGAGCAATTTCACGTTTCATGCTAGGCCACCAATATAGTGTCTTGAGATCCTGGTACATCTTTGTACTTCCAGGGTGTATGGAAAGACGAGTTTCATGAGCCTCCTTGAGAATGACATCTTTGAGACTTTGAATTTGAGGAACTGCAATGCGTCCTTCGAAGAACACAGTTCCCTTGTCATCAATTGAGAAGCACTCAAATTTCTCATTGCCTGCTTTGATGTGTTCTACAATCTTCTTGATTTCAGCATCACGAAGTTGTTCAGAACGAATCTTGTCCTCGAGAGTTGGACTGGCTGTCAAGTTTGCAAGATAGCCTTGAGGAACAAGACCAAGGTTGAGCTTCTGGAATTCTTCATGAAGAGGAGGTTGGCTTTCCATGATCATGAGATTATTGCAATACGACTTGCGACTGAGAGCATCGGGCATAACATTAGCCTTGCCTGGAGTGTAAGAAATGGTAAGATCAAAGTCTTTGATCTTTTCAATCCATCTCCTTTGTCTGAGGTTTAGATCTGGTTGAGTGAAGATGTACTTCAGACTCTTATGATCGGAAAAGATTTCAGTGCGATTACCCAACAAGTATTGTCTCCATTTCTTGAGGGCAAACACAACTGCTGCGAGTTCAAGGTCATGAGTGGGATAATTGAGCTCATGTGTGTTCAACTGACGTGAAGCATAAGCCACCACTTGATGTTCTTGCATTAGAACTGCACCTAGACCTTGGAGAGAAGCGTCACAGAATATTTGGAAAGGTTTGGAAGGATCTGGCCAACCAGAACTGGTGTAGAAGTGAGTTTAGTCTTCAGGAGATTGAAGCTCTCCTCACATTGTGGAGACCAAACGAACTTCTTGTCCTTCTTTGTGAGGTCAGTGAGAGGTTTGGCAATCTTGGAGAAGTTTGGGACGAAGCGACGACAATAGCTAGCCAAGCCAAGAAAACTTCTTACTTGCTTCACCGTCCTTGGAGGTTTCCAATCTACAATTGCTTTAACCTTTTCTGGATCAATGGCTATGCCCTTGGCAGAGATGACATGACCAAGATAAACGACTTCGGAAATCTAGAACTCACATTTGGAGAATTTGGCATAGAGACAATTTTCGCGAAGCTTCATGAGAGTTAGACGAAGATGTTCTTCATGCTCTTCCTCGGATTTGGAGTAGACAAGAATGTCATCAAGATATACCACAACGAACTTGTCGAGGTATTCATGGAAGACAGAATTCATGAGTCGAGAGAAGGTCGCCGGTGCATTGGTGAGACCAAAGGACATGACGGTGAATTCATATAGACTGTAGCGAGTGGTGAAAGCTGTCTTTGGAATATCCTCTTTTCTGATCTTTATTTGATGGTAACCCATTCTCAAGTCCAACTTGGAGAATATTGAGGCTCCAGCAAGTTGATCAAAAAGATCATCGATGCGAGTAATTGGATACTTATTTTTGATGGTCTTCTCGTTAAGAGGACGATAGTCAACAACGAGTCTATTTGTTTGATCCTTCTTCGCAACGAACAGAGTTGGGCAACCCAAGCCGAGGAACTAGGTTGAATGTAACCTTTTTACATGTACATATCAATTTGTTCCTTCAACAACTTCAGCTCGGGAGTACCTATCTTGTAGGGATGCTTAGAGATTGGAGCAGTACCTGGTTCAAGTTCGATCACGAACTCAACAGCTCTGTCCGGAGGCATTCCTGGCAACTCTTCTGGAAAGACGTCAGGGAAGTCGCAAACCACCGGAACATTTTCAAGTGAAGGTAGAGGTTTTGCATTGAGGTTGCACAGCTGAATGGAACTTGATTCCTGTGGAGAATAGATTATCTGGCCAGAAGGGTGGGACAGAGTTATTGACTTTTGAGCACAGTCAATTCTTGCTTTATTGGCCTTCAGCCAATCCATACCAAGAATGACATCAATGTCAGAATTTCCCAGCAACATGAGAGAAGCAAGGAATATGTGGCCTCCAATTAGGATTTGATTGTCCTTACTTATCTTGGAAGTCAACATTTGAGATCCCGGTGAGTGAACAGTGATCTGATTGCTTAGTGGAACCACAATTAGGTTGTTTGTTGTGGCAAATGTCTTTGACACAAAAGAATGTGATGCTCCGGTATCAAACAACACTTTAGCTGGAATAGAGTTTACGGGAAATGTACCGAGAACGACGCCAGGAGCTTCCTCAGCTTTGTCGATCTTGACATGATTCACCCTTGCGGTCCTCCCGACAGGCCTGTTGTTGGAGTTGAAGGCCTTAGGCGGGGGAGCGCGCACCATTGCCTGGTTTGTGTTAGGACGAGGTGGTGGTGGAGGTAGCTGCCTCTGCGTGCACTTGTCGGCGTAGTGTCCCGTCTGCTTGAACTTGTAGCATGTGACGACACGAGGAGGCCCTGGCCTTGGCTGCCCCATCGAAACCCTTGGATCATGCAGCTGAGCAGGGTTGGGTGGGCGGGGAGCGAAGCCTGGAGAAGTTTGGGCATATGGAGCCCGAGTGACAGCACCATTTGGTACCCAGATGCGGCACTTCTGCGGAGGGGTGGTCATGTTGGAGGAGGAACCACCCTCACGCGAGTGCTTGTGAGACTCCTCGAACGCCTTGCGCCCATTTTCTTCATTGAGCGCGGTGTTAACGAGATCCTCGAAGCTGTTGGCCTTGACATTGGTGAGGGAATACTTGAGTTCCGGGTTAAAGCCTCTGCGGAACCTTGCCATCTTCTTAGCTTCAGTGGACACCTCATCTCCAGCGTATCGAGCGAGGCGATTGAACTCACTCTGATACCCGATGACATCCAACTTGCCCTGCTTGAGAGAACAAAACTCTTCATGCATTCTTTCCATGAGACCATCTGGAATGTGGTGCTTCAGGAAGGCTTCCTTGAAATGATCCCACGTGACTGGCATGCCAGTTCTCATGGCCTGGAAGTTTTCCCACCAAGAAGCTGCTTGACCCTTCAGCAGATAGGAGGCATACTTGACCTTGTCTTCTTCAGCTACGTGTGCAATCTCCAGAGCCTTGGCTATCTCACGGATCCAGTCATCAGCGTCCAGAGGCTCGCGTGTGGCCACGAAAGCTCTTGGGCCCAGACTGAGAAACTCCTTGATGCTGACTCGTGGGGCTGTCTGGTTGATGTGCTGATTAGCCTGAAACTGGGCCATTCTGCGTCATGACTTGGGTCATCTGAGTCAACAGCTCCGCGATTGGCGGTGGCTCAGGCGTGGAGTTCCTTGTTGGCGACATCCTGAATGGAAATGCATTTTAGCACAACAATAGACAATGATAGACTTGGCAACTGAAAGATAGATTACTATGACGCATGAATAGATAACCAAAAGGTACACCATCACATGTTCAATTACATCAGAATATCCAACACACCATAAATGGTTCGAATACCAAAGGATAACTAAACATAGCTAAGAATGGATACATCGGTGCTCCCATTCTCATCACGCAGGACGGCGGCGAGGAGTACGGCGAGAGGTACGGCGAGAGGTACGGTGAGGAGCACGCCCATGAAAGTAGGTGGAACGACGATCCACGTAGATCTGACGTGGTCTGAGACCGACTCTAGGTGTGGTGAAGTACATAGCGTCGACTCCCTGTGCTCCAAAGCGTGGAATCCCAGTGTAACCAGCACCAAGGTTAAGGAGTGGACCTCTGATCGGCTCGTAACCTCCAGCATCTGGCAGACGACGCCCAACTGGCTGATCGAAACATGCAAAGCGCTCGTCTCCAACAAAGTCTGTGGTGTAAGTCGCCAGACGAGTCAAAGCAAGGTAAAGCTGCTCTCTGACTGAAGCCAACTCCTGAGATAGTGTGCGGGCAACTGCGTCACTGTGTCTCACAAACTGAGCGGTGGTGTGCAGCCTGGAGTTATCATGCTCGTAAACATCCAAGTTGTCGTAGAGAGTGAAGTGAGCTCCCTCCGAAGTGATGTAACCACGGGGGATGTGGCGATAGATAGAATCGTCAAATCCCCAGTAGTCAGCACGTAGGACGGTGAGGCTCACATAAGCTGCCTGCTGCACAGCCATATCCACTGTGGAACCCACTGCCTCGTAGCGGTGGACTACGCTCATGCCATCATCTGACAGAATGTAGACGATAGCCTGGCAGTAGGTCTGCTCAAACTCTCGCTGCTGCTCGTAGACCTGGTACTCTGGTGCCCAACGGAACCCCAGAAAAGTGACCATGTCTCTCAGCATCTCCGGATAACCGGCAGTGCTCTCGCAACGAGTCATACGAACCACCTGCGGGTAGAACCTGAGATCCATCTGCAGATGATCGGGGAAGCTTTGATTAGACGCCGGTAGAAGAACTGAAGTGGCAAGCAACAACAAGATTTCAACGAACGAAAAGGATGTTGAGAAGAACAGGATATAGAAGCAACATTTGGGAAACACAAGACCAAACACTCCTGAGGTACTACGGAAAACCCATCCGGGCTTCTAAAGGATCAATATATACTGCTTAAGGAATAGAGGATCTGCTTCCGGGGCTTATGTGCCTCCGTTCTCAATCATGAGTAGGAAACATGATAAATCATGTCACAACCACCTCCATTCCTATGGTCTAGTAGATATAACCATCCTAGAGAAATCAGGATACGTGAAATCCTAACTTGAAAGTTTAGATGAGAAGAGAAAACAACGTTGCACTTCCTTACCAGAAAAGGGAGGGTGGGTGGGGAAAGAAATAAAAGACAGAATTCCTACTCTCACGTTTCATTTTTCCTATATATCTACAAAATAGTTTCTAGACTCAACTGCGACCAGTAAAAGGGATCCTACAGGCAGACAGACTCTGATACCATTTTTCGCACCCGGACTTTTAGAGGATACTCACAGCCCGCTAAACAGTAGATAAATGGCTTACGGGGCCTACCTGCACCCGCATCTCAATATGAGTAGGCCAAAACGTAAACGTGTGACAACCATCCTCTACTATTCATCGCCTGTGAAACCATCCAATAGAAATCCGAATACTTCCATTGACGTACTTCATAACATACACACATGGTACGTCAACGGCGTTTGAACAAGTGATATCACAACAAATCTCTAAGACACAAAGAAATAGAAATAAGTGACAAAAGCTCTCACTAGAGCAGAGATAGCAGATACAGTCATGCAGAGGACACATTTCCCAACAAGTCATCATTACATCACAGCGGAAGCATCCAAAGTGTCTGAGTACAGACAAGATCCAAATAGGCCTAAGAGGCCGGAAACGAAAGAACGGAGCCCATCCACGAAGTCTCGGATCCTGCCCGGGTCCGCTATCTACTCGTCAGCAGCCTCATCATACTCCACGTAGTAGCCACCATGGGGATCCTCGGAAACGTAGTCTGCAGAACACGCAGCCCCAAAGGGGTCAGTACAGACGAGTACTGGCAAGCAAGACGCACAAGATACCAAAGGGTACCCGACAACACCAAGCACAGATGCTTTGGGTTCAACGGAAGATAGGTGATACAAAGGTGCGGCAGCGGGCTGCCCTAACCAACTACAGAGACACGCTACAACATCCGGCTAAAGGAAAGGGATAAGATAGCGCATCGGAACCAACTACCAGTAACCTCAAACAAACCCTTCCTGGATCTCGCCCCTTATCCAAAGAAGCAATCCGAGGATAACCCACACAGTTGGATTAGTGAATGTTCAAGTTATTGTGTCAATATGCCTATTACTAGGCAAATTATTATTAATTAGGTGTAAGTTGTCTAATCCTTGTTAGCCAGCCCTATCACCAAGTCATCCTTAACCGCGGACAACACGGCTTCTCGAGAAGATTTAACCCTGCAGGGATGCACCAATTTGGCCGTACACGTAAGAATAACCCGCCAGGCGGGGATCAAACCCACCAAGCAGGCCACTCAACACAACCCAACTCTTCTTCGCATCAAGCCCAAAGAACCCCGTGCAATTGAGCGCACGGCTAATCAAGCCCCACGAAGAAAAGGGGACCCTCATAGCACTCTAAGATCGTGTCTCCCTAAATGCCGACTACAAAAGTTACCACCCTGGCGCCAAGGGTTCGCACCTGCATATGCATGCGGCAAATGGAAAACCCGAACTAAATGAGGCGGTTTGGACGAGATGCGAATCGAATCAAAGTTGAGGGGGCGCCCATACACGCTTCCCACATGCGGTTAGCGCGCTCATCATGGATCTAGAGGACAAGAACTTTTCCTGAGTTCGACACTAGTAGGCCTCAAAACCATACCCGGCCTCCTGCCGGTGCCTTATCATCAAATTAGCATTACCTCAAACATTAATAGATTGTTGTTTAAACATCGAGCCCCCAGAACATAATAAATATGGTAAAAGAAATAACGGACATCAGACTCGAGCATAAAAAACCCTAAGCATGCTAGTAAGACACAGGCAACAAGCAACAGGGTTATAGGTGTGGAGGATAGGCTATATCAGGGTTACATGATAACATGTGATAGGATCGGAACACAAGCAACGAATCTTAAGGCTAGCAGATTAGACAACGGAAAGTATCGGTATCCAGTGTGGAAAGGATACAATGGTTCATGTGAGTGAATACTTGCCTGCAAACTCAGTAGCCTGGTACTGGGCTAACTCCTCTGAAGTAGTGTCGTAAACCTCGTCTGTCTCAACGTCGTCGTCTATTCGAGAAGAAGCAAACAAACAATGAAGAGAGACGGACAATCAATAACATGGCATAATGCACAAACATGGGATGATGCATGTCATTTTAATTGGTGCATCAAAATAAACTAGTTGACATGGTAAACATATTTAAATGGGCCCATATGCAATTTGGGTTGCATATAGAAAGGCCCAAGAATTAAAGTTGAATTAAGTGATCTACAAATAACCATCATGTGAAAGTTGATTAGAATGATGCATGGATGATGAAAACAATAAGAAAACAACAATAGCTTCAATTTGATATGTTGTTTACCAAGTTTGGAATTTTATTTATTAAGTTATGAAATTTGGCTTCTTAAATGAGTTACACAAACATTTATCGTTTTCACCAATTTTGAATGTTCAAAACAGATAACAAAATTTATATTTGGAAAGAACACAAAATTTTAGATGGAATACATATTTCATTTGTTGAATTTGGATTTTAGATGAGCAAGTTATTAATTTGACAATTTTAGATGCATTAATTAAGAAATAGTTGTTTTCAGCAATTTAATTTATTTAAAACAGAACACAAAGTTGATATTTGCAAAGTTCATGAAAAAATGGAATGGAAAACATATTTGGTTTGTTGAATTTGGAAATTCTATGCCCAAGTTATGAATTTTGTAATATTAAATGGATTACACAAGGATTTAAATATTTCACCAAATTAAAATACTCAAAACAGAAAACAAAGTTTATATTTGGGTAGAGAATTTAATTTGGCATGGAAAACATATTTAAAATATTAAATTTGGGGTTATTATGAATTAATTATGCAATTTTGAAGTTTTGGTATTAATCTGTGATTAATTAAAAAATAGATGAGGGCCTTTTTGTGATGGTCAGGGACTGATCTGTGAAACCTCAGGGACCTGTGTGCGAAAATGATTTGGATCTGGATCTGTAAAATAAAAAGGTGTGTCTTTTATTCCGCGCGGGGGGGGATTCGATCCCGGGACCTCCCGCTGCGCTCCCGAGGGCAGAGCCAGTGGGCTACTGCTGCGGCTGGTGATGGATAGAGGATGCGCATGGTTTTGAGGTGGACATAACGGGCGTGCAAGTTTCTGACGAAACTGAACTTTGTCCAGTTGCGGAACGCTGACGAGGAGAAACGACGGCGACGTCCGCAGCGAGCTGCGCTGCCGGCGTGCGCGCGCCGTGCTGCGCGTGGCGCTGGGGCGTGCGCTCGCCCGCGGATGCAGAGGGGAAGGAGAGAGGGGACATGGGCGTGCTCACCCCGAGTGTCGTCGCAGGGGCTCGAGGAGGTCCTGACGGAGGCGGAGCAGACGGCGGTGACAGCAGCTTGGCGGCGGCGATCCCGTGCTCCAGGGACTCCTCCCTGGAAGCGAAACGGAAGAGGACGACGTGGGTATTCCGTTCCCGCCCTTAGCTAGCTCGGAGGGGCGCCATGGCGACGGTGATCCCCGGCTGCTCCATTCGGTGGTGGAGGTTCAGAGAGAGGAAAGGCGACGGCGGCGCGAGGGAAAGGGAGGAGGCGACGGCGGCGCGAGGGAGGAGGAAGAAGGGAGAGAGAAGGTTAGGGTTTCGGTCAAGGGGGGTTAACTAGGTGGAGGGGGAGCAGGTGGAGTGCTCTGCTCGGTGGGGGATGGCCTCCCCTCCTCTGTCTCCGTACAGAGGAGGAAGACGACAGAGGTCGTGGGGGCGCCTGGGCCTTGGGGTGGTAGGTGGGCTCAGCCCATTTGGGCTGGCCTGCCTCCCCCACTGTTTTTTTTCCTGTGTTCTTTTTTTGCAGAAAAGAAAAGAGAAGAAAGAAAGGGTTTTGGGGTTTCAAAAAATTTTGTGATAATTTTTATAGGTTCTTTATTGCAAAAGCCCAGTTGTACAAACTTTTGTTTTTCAAAATTTTAAATTTTTGTTGCTGTTTGAAATTTAAATGAATTTGATTGAATTTTGGCAATAATTGAAATATTGAAAATTAAGCAAGTTAATTATTTGGAAATTCAAGTTTATTGGAAACAACTGAATTGTTGCTGTTTGGAATCTATTTTGAAAACATTGGAACATACCAAGTATGAACCAAGTTTTGAAAATTGGTTTGAATTTCAAATGGAAAACAAGTGAAAACAAATGCAATGCTCATGTTGGAATGATGCAAACTGAAATTAAACAAGGAGCAAGCATTCTAAGGTTGTTTTCATACTTGAGATGTTACATCTGGCCTGGCCCGTAAAATCCCGGATAGCAAAATCAGGCCCGAGCCTGGCCGAAATACTGAAAATCGGACTATTTTCCCTACTTTTGGGATAAATAATGTACAAATATACCAATTTTTTTCATAAAATATGAAAAACTTTCAGTCCTAGTTCGGGCTTTCGGCCCAGGTTTTCGGGCAAAAACTGCACCTAGGCCCGCCACGCCACGATCGGGCTGGGTTGTCAGGCCAGGCTGCCCATGCCCAGGCATACTTCCGCTCCGAATCCGCGTCCGCATCCCTTTTTAAGGATATGGTATGAAATTTTAGAAATCCGGCGAATATGGACGAGGATACGGATAATGGTCAGACGGATATCCGGCGATATGGTGAAGGATATGGTATTGCTATTATCCGACGGATGCGGATTATCCGCTGTTTTTTTACGGATTATCCGACATTTTAAATTAGGATAATCCGACTAAATTAGCTCGAGGGGACGACCCAAATATCATCATATTAGTCTATTAGCCCGCGAGATGACTAATATATGATTCTATAACCTAGCCGTCACCCCCATAATCTACGATCATCCAGGGCCGCGCCGCCTATCGTGTACCGCAGTACTGAGCACCGGCCACCGGCGTCGTGCGTGCCAAGTGTTATGGACACCGGAGGTGAGCAGCCAATTTGGATTCGACGTCGTAGATGCTAATTCCTAGTCTAAGGCTGCAAGATCAGTTTAATATATCCATAGTCTATAGATCAGTTTAATATACGCTAATACGCGCGTATAGCATCGACGGGCGACACACTTCGTGTGCACAGTGCAAGGCAGTAGCATCTAGAAACTAGCATGCACGGGACCCATCTTATCAGTAGCAGTATGCATCGACGGCGACACACTTTTCTCTATCTCTTTCTCTCTCATCTTTTCCCCATTCTAGGTTCTACTTTTCCAATCTGATGCGTGCTAGTTCTTCCTTGCTCCTTGAAGCACGCATCAATCAGGATGCTCAATTCCTTGCCCACGTCTATGCATCAATGATTATTCCAATGGAGAGCATAGCTGCGCAACATCAAGGGACTCTGCTGGATATGCCTTGTCTCTGCCGAGACTTGCAGTATTTGGGCCGCCGTCGCCATGGCTACGGCGAGGAGCTCGCAAGTCTTCGGTGCGGCCACATCGAGGCCGTAGTAGTACCAGCTCTCCCCCGCAGGTTCCCATTTTTCTTGCCATTTTCATGTTTCTCTTGTGCATGTTCCTCTCCCTCTGTTCTCTGTAAAAGCAGAGTCATTCACCCTTGTAAAGTTGCAGTACCATAGCAGGCTACCTTGGCAAGATTATTATGCCTATTGCCTATTGTGAGATCAACAGAAAATTTATTCTATAAATGATTCTGTGAGATCAAGTCTTTAATTTCTGGTTGGTGTAGAAGTAGTGATGCTACTATTAAAAAGATGGCAGACTCTATGCAAACTAAGTTTGATAAGTACTGGAAGAAGTCAAATCTTGCTCTTGCAGTGGCCTTTTTTCTTGATCCTTGATACAAGAGAAGTGGAATAGAACATTACATGAAGAAAGTTCATGGGGAGCTGGCATACCGTGCTAAAGAAGAGGCCGGGGCAGAGCCTCCCATTTCTAAAAAAATACCGTGCTAAAGTAGAAGAGCTGATCATTGTTGTGAAAAAGATGTATATTGCATATGCTTCCAAGTATTCACATAGTAGTAATGTGCCCAACTGAGCCAACACACACATATACGTACCCCTTCGTCGCCAGCTCCCAGAAAAAAAGGCGATTAGGGCAAACGCCTCCTGCCGGCGGCCGTGGCCGATCTGCTCGGTCTCCTGTGGCCTTAGAGCCATGGAGACTTGGTGGATCTGGTTATTTGCCGGCGGGAGGGCTCCGTTTTCAGTTGTTACTTTCTATTTTGTTAGGGTTTGTGTCCCATCGAGGAAGACGAGGCGGCGGCTCCTTGAAGTTGGAATAAGATCCTCCCCGCCTAGCCCCCGTTTCGGTGATGCGTCTAACATCATCCGAGGATCATCCGAGGGCGTGTGGAGGTGTGTCTCCGGCGGATCTCATGGGATTCGGTCGGCGTTTGTCTTCGGTGGATCCACTTGGATCTAGTATTCGTTCGTCTATGTTCGTGTGTCTACAAATTGGATTCTTCCGATCTACGCTTCTCTTCATCGGCGATGGTTGCTGTTCTGGTGCGCTGGTCCTTTGTGGCCGTAGCACGACGACTTCCCGACTGTCTACTACAACAAGGTTTGCCCGGCTCTGGCGACGGAGGGGCGATGACAGCGGCGCGCCTTCGGCTCGCTCCCGTGCTTTTAGTCGTCGCTAGGTGGTCTATGGATCTGGATGTAATTTCTATTATTTCTAGTATTCTTTGTACTACCTTGGTTGTTGATGAATAGATTGGAAGTTTTCTCGCAAAAAAAAAGTAATATGCCCAACTTTGCTGGTACTGTCGAAGAGCACTCTACTGATTTTACAGAAGAAGATGAACATGATTATTTTCAGACTCAACATGGCACTCATGTGTCTAACGAAGGTGAAACTGACTTGGATAAGTACATGGCAGAAGCTACACTACGTCTTTCAAAGGTTGCTTTTGAAACCTTTGATATCTTATCGTGGTGGAAAACTCATCAGGATGTATATCCTATTCTAGCAATGCTTGCTCACGATGTTCTAGCCATTCAAGTGTCCACTGTTGCCTGAGAATCGGCGTTCAGTGCAGGAGGTCGTGTTATCGATCCATTTCGTAGTCGTCTTGACCTCCAGGTGGTAGAAGCATTGATCTGTACAAAAGATTGGGTGGCTGCATCGAGGAAAGGTGACACTAAAAGAGGGTCTGGACTTGGTTCTATCGTGAACGATCTGGAGGTTGTGGAAACACTTGTTGCTAATAAGAATCTTGAAGAACAACTTGATGAAATGGTATGGTTCTTTGTCTACCTATTTTGTTCAATTTGGAAATAAATTTCCTTCTTGGTCGTTACTGCTATGTACATGTCATACTGATGTAATATATATGCTGGATCTAATTTGTAGGTACGTGAAGATTTCCTTAGTAGTACTTCATCTTTAGAAGAGAAGTAAGCTATGAAAGTAAGTATGGCCACCTCTGAAATTGATGTTTGGTTTCTCCAAGTTTCTTATATGTTTTCTTACCTCTTGGGCACTGATGTTTCTTTTTGGAAAAATTTATATATGTCTGATATCTCTTCATTTTTTGCAAATACGTAGGACAAGGAAAACATGGCCATTCAATAAATAAGTAGGAGCAAGCAATTTTGGTATGCATTGTTCTTGCTACTGCATTATTCATAACTAATTTGTTATCAATCTGCTTGTGAAGAGTACAATCTGATAATCTATCATCGCACTCACAGGAAGACACAAGACACATCTGGCATGAAAAACTTCATGTTGAGAAGTTAATGAAGTGTGGAAGATGGCCTCATACTTGGCCGGTTGTTTCCTACCATATTTAAATAAGAATTTGAACTGAACCATTAGTTAAGTACGACCTTTGTTTTGGTGTAATGATGTTAAGTACTATTTAAGTATGCTATTATCCTTGGTGTAACCTTCAACGCTACCCTCAATTGTTATTTGTTTGGATAATTTTATTGTTCATATCATTTTCAATGCTGACAGTATGTCTTTTCGCGCGTATCTATCCGATAATATTTGTCCGTTTCCGGTCCGAATCCACTCTGTTTCCAATCCGAAACCATTGTCCGATATAATCCGCATTCGAATCCGCATCCGGTCATTATCCGTTCCGCTCCGAATCCGACAAAAAAATATGGTAGAGGATATGGAGAGAGCATTATCCAATCCGATCCGATCAGTTTACATCCCTAAGCTTGCATGTTTATTGAGAAAGTGCAACTAGTTTCTATTTTTTTAAGTATACGTTCGTAAGAAGTAGTTAGCGTGACACTTCTAGAGTTGAATTTGTAATGTGTCTATGGATGTAGCCTTAGAAAGTAGGTTCTCATGTGTTTCTACATATTTCAGTGCACGATATGGCCAAGGATAATTTTTTTTCAAAATGTGGTAGGAGCGCTGCCTATGCATTATGAAGGAGAGAAAAACAAGAGTGATCAAATAAGTGGCACGGGATGCCACATACAGAATAATCCGACAATTGCACGTGGCATCGACGAAGTCGGAGAGAAACAACAAATCCACCACCTCCGGACCGGCATCCTCGCTTCAGAAGAACCACCTCGCCCCGGCTGCCAGCGTAATCGCGAATAACCACGAACGCCAGCGATTCATGGAGAAACTGGTCTCGCAAGATCTGAAGAACGGCGAGAAGACCAAGCTGCCGATCTGAAGGACCAAGCAGCACACGTTGCCATCAATTCCGAGACGCCGCCGTGAAGGTCGTCGTCGGTATGGGATTGGAGCCGAGGCAGATTTATTTGCTTAGACGCTGCTCCCACCACCCCAACGGCGCCCCAAGGAAACACTTTGCAAACCCTAACTACAGGCCGACGCCATGGTCCCACCTCCTCGCGTCGCCGGAGTGGCCAACGGAGGAGGCAGCGACCGGTGGCGGCTGGTGTAGTTGGGCGCAGATGCGATCACCCCGTTCGCTTTCTCTCGGGAGCCTCGGAGAGAAACGGTTCGCCCGATCTTGGTGCTCGTCTAAATGTACCTTGTGCGAGATGTTGACTAGGTCAATGAACTCCGCAAACTGCGTGGTGTGGAACTTGTGGTCTGGATTTAAGTACTACTCCCTCAGTCCTTAATTAGTTGTCATGGATTTGTCAAAATATGTATGTATCTAGACATATTTTAGTATATAGATACATCCATATTTTCAGAAATCCACGATAACTAATTCGGGACAGAGGGAGTATTTAGGAGCTCATTGTATGTATTATCTTGAAAAACTCGAGTGCCTAGAAGGATAACACGGAGCCCAAATCGCAGAACGCGCGTGTGCGTTTTTCTCTCGCGCGAGGGCACATGGTTTGTCAAAACGTCTGTTGCCTGTTGCGCGTGTGAAAAATAATTAACATATACTCCCTCCGTCCGGAATTAAGTGTCACAAAGTTTGACAAAAGTGGATGTATCTGTCTGACATTTAATTCCGGACGGACCAAGTATAATATATAACTTAAAGACAAATCAGTCACGAGACGACACATGCCTGGAGGATAATTAGGACATAGTACCATGCGTATAGATGTAGAGGATGCCGAAATTTTGAAAAGCATTTACTTTTAAACCGAGCGTTCGAATAAGAATCCGTTTTCACTGTTGTGTTTCTAACGAAAATATCTTCGGAACTAGCTCTCGTATAAACATGAAGCATGTTTCGACTAATATTTGAAAAAGCAACTTTTCTCTTAGAAATTGCTTTTTTGTGATATTTTTTAACCCGTCGACCAATTCACAAAAGAAATTGTTAGCCACGAATTGGTTTTGCATGATAAAATGTTGATGTTACAAAGTATTTTTCTGAAAAAACTTTGCATTTTAAACTTTACTTTTCCATAAAAAAAATCCGCACTATAAACTTCCTGTAGGTGGCACGGGCACCAGCACTGCAAACTAGGTATCCTCCACCTACTGAATGACTTTGTCTTGGGGAGGACCGACGTTTCTAGACTGAACTTTGGCATTCTTACCTTGATTCAAGATCATTTTCATAGCCTTTGCGTCCATACTGGATCAGATCGCGAATATAATCATTAGCCCCACTCAAACGGCCTTCATATTAAGGATTGGCAAATTTTGGAGGGCCCGTTGGCCCTGATTGAGATTACCACCACCTCAAAGTCAAGAAGATGGGAGGGGTCCTATTGGAACTTGACTTCGAGAAAGCGTACGACCGGGTTAACTGGTCCTTTCTCCTAGGGGTGCTTTGCCGGAAGGGATTTGAGGCGGGCTACATTCACCGTATTGAGTAGCTGGTCTCAGGGGCCAGACGGACATTTCCATCAATGGCGAGATCGGCCCCTATTTCCGTAACAGGAGGGGGTGCATCAAGGGAACCCACTCTTGTAACATCCCAAGTATGAAAATACCCCCTAGAATGTTTTGGTTCTTGTTTTAATTCAAGTATTGCATCATGTCATCATGTTTAATTATTTGTTTGCATTTGTTTACTATTTGTTTTGCATCTGGTTTATCTTGTTTTCATAATGAAACTCAAACAATTTCAAATGGTTATTTCATACTTGTCATGTTACAATCTTTTTCAAATAAAGAAATGTAAATCAAAACCTCAATTGTTTTCATTTAACTCCATAGTGATCACTTATTAAATTGTTGGTTTTAATCAAACAATTAATTCAATCAATTAATTCCAAATCATTTTCAAACTCAAATCAAATATTCAAATCAGCACCCAATTTGTATATATGAAAATCACCACCCAATTATAATCACTTAATCAACTTTAATAATAGGGTTCACCCTATTACAGTTGTTTTTTTCAAATATTAATTCATTAATTAACAAAATATTCCAATTCAAACCATTTTTGCAAAAACAGCAACTAAATTTGAATTTCCAAAACCTTAAGTTGTAAAGTGATAGATATTGAACTAACCAACTCACCTGAATTTTTTCCAAAATTTTAGAAACCCAAAACCTTATCAAATGTTTCCATTTTCTATTGCTACAAAAAAAAACAGAAAGCAAAAAATAAATAAAAAGGAAACAGCAACGCGCGCGCGCGGCAGTTAGCGGCCCAACCCACCTAAGCCTACCTAGCGCGCAGCCCAGCCCGCCAAGCACCGTGTACCGCTTCGATTAGAAGCCGCCACCGTCGCCCCGCGGTACGGCAGTCCATCGGGACACGCCACGGCGGCAGAGGGTTCCGTCGACGGCGATCCGAGCTCCCGAGGCCCTACTTATACCCCCTAGGGCACAGCGCGCCGCCGAGACCTAACCCTACCCCCTATCTCCCCTAGTCCGCCGCCGTTCTCCCTCGCAGTCACCTCTCCCACCTCTCTGCCACCACCTCGCCGGAGATGGCCGACTGAAACTCCGCACACCGCCGCCAACCTGTCGCTCCTCCTCCCTTGTTGACTACGGGAACCACGCCACCTCGCCTTCCTCTACTGATTCGACACCGGAGCGCGCTCAGAGAAGCACGGGAGCCACGCCGCCGTCCTCGTCACTGCCGCGACATCCCTCCGCCGTCGAGCTCATCCGCGGCCAAAATCCCGGTGATCACCTCATGTCCACCCCCTCCTCCTCTCTGTTACTTGCTCGCAGCACTCGCGCACACGCATCCATCACCTCTGCACGCACCCATCCCCTCCAGATCGAGCACGGGCACGGCGATCGCCGCCGGCGTGCATCGTTCCTTCTCTGTCAGAAGTTCAGAGACTGCGCGCGTTTTTGGATTCAGTTAAACTGGATCTGAAGCTCACCTTTGCTGCGTTCCCGTATCTGTCGAACTGACAAAGACAGCGCAGTGGTTGCACTGCCGCGGCGCGAGCGGGAGGTGCAGGGATCGAGCCCTGGCTCCCGCACCGGGAAATATCCCACTTTTTTTCGACCCAGGCTGACAGGGAGGGCCCCCTGTCAGCCTCTCGCTAGCCACGCAAGCGCAGGGTCCCCCTGGGCCCCCCTGGCAGTGACTGGGGTGGGTTCCAGTGCGGTATAAAACCATTTTAACATTTCCTGTATTCAAATCTGGTCCTTTTAATTAACAATTTGGCCCCTGGTTTCTAAAAACCTTATAACTTTTATTTTATAAACTCAAATAATGAAAATAAAATATGCACACTAGTCTAAATTAAATTGTCTACCTTTTGGTACAATTTGTTTCCTGTTTTGAATTTTCAAAATACAATTCAAATTTGAATTCAAATAATTCAAATGCAAATTTCTAAATTCCATAACTAATTAATTCTTAATCCAATAAATGCAAATAAAATATGTTTTCCATGCTATTTTGAATAACCTTTTCAAATATAAATTTTGTTTCATGGTTTAAATAATTTAAATTGACTAAATAATTTAATCCTTATTTAATTCATTTAAATTTGATAAAATCATAACTTGCTCCAAATAAATTATTTTTGAACATGCAAAATATGTTTTCAAACTAGAAAAATATGAACTTTTCAAATATGAGTTTGAATTTATGTTTTGAACAAATAAAATTCAAATAAAAATTCAAACTTGTTTTAAATTCATTTAAAACTTGTTTAATATTGTTTAAGTCATAATAAATCCATCCTAATTCCTATTTCAAAATTTGAAACATGTACTCCAACTAAAATTTGATGTTCTTTTCAAATATAAATTTTGTTAATTGTTTTAAACACTTTAACTTGATGAAAACAACAAGTACTTGTGTGACATGTTTAATGTAACCAAAGTTTCCAAACTTAACAAATAATTTCCAAACTTGCTAAATTCCTTTTCCACTTGCATCTATTATTGTTATTTGTTGTTATTTTTGTTGTTACCATCATGCATGCATCATGCTAACAATTTTCACATGGTAATAAATTGTAGATCATTTGTTTCCACTTAAGTCCTGGATCCTTTTCCATATGCAATCCAATTGCATATGGAACCATTTAAATTGTGTTACCATGTCACTTAGTTTATTTTGATGCATCTATTAATTTGACATGCATCATCCCATGATTGTGCCCTATGCCATGATAATGATTGTTTATATTTCTGCCTTGTTTGTTTGCTTCTTCTCGAATAGACGACGACGTTGAGACAGACGATCTTTACAGCATCCCTTCTGAGGATCTAGCTCAGTACCCGACTGCTGAGTTTGCAGGCAAGTTATCACTCACATGAACCAATGTGTTCCTTTCAACCCTGGTTACCGATACTTTCCGTTGTCTATTTCTGCTAGCCTTAGTGGTAGTGGTTTCTGTTACGAACCTATCACATGAATCCTTTAACCTTGATATTGCCTCACCCCACCTCCTACAACCCTATTGTTTGAGCCAGTGTCTCACTAGCATGCTTAGGTTGTTTTGCTCGAGTCTGTTACCCGTTACTTTCAGTTACTATCCTTATTATGTTCTGGGGGCTCGATGTTTAATCAATCAATCATGCTAATGTTATTGTTAATAATAATTTGATGATAAGGCACCGGCAGGAGGCCCTGTGCGGTTTTGAGGCCTGCTAGTGTCGACCCTAATAGGAAAAGGGTCTTGTCTACTGATCCATGATGAGCGCACTACCCGCATGTGGGAAGCGAGTATGGGCGCCCCCCTCAATTTGATTCGATTCGCATCTCGTCCAAATCATCTCATTTAGTTTGTGTTTTCCATTTGCCGCATGCATGTTTTTGCGAGCCCAGCGCAGGGTGGAACTTTTTGCGAGCCCCACCCACCCACCCTTTTCTGGTAAGGAAGTGCAACGTTGTTTTCTCTTCTCACCTAAACTTTCAAGTTAGGATTTCACGTGTTTTGGGTTCTCCGTAGTACCTCAGGTTTTGGTCTCGTGTTTCCTGATGTTGCTTCAATATCATGTTCTTTTCAACATCCTTTTCGTCCGTTGAACCTTGTTGTTGCTTTCCACTTCAGTTCTCTACCGGCGTCTAATCAAAACCTCCCAAATCATCTGCAGATGGATCTCAGGTTCTACCCGCAGGTGGTTCGGATGACTCGCTGTGAGAGCACCGCCGGTTATCCGGAGATGCTGAGAGACATGGTCACCTATCTGGGGTTCCATTGGGCACCAGAGTACCAGGTCTACGAGCAGCAGCGAGAGTTTGACCAGACCTACTACCAGGCTATCGTCTACATTCTGTCAGATGATGGCATGAGCGTTGTCCACCGCTACGAGGCAGTAGGTTCCACAGTGGATATGGCCGTGCAGCAGGCAGCTTACGTGAGTCTCACCGTCCTCCGTGCTGACTACTGGGGGTTTGACGATTCTATATATCGCCACATCCCCCGTGGTTACATCACTTCAGCGGGAGCTCACTTCACCCTCTATGACAACCTGGATGTCTACGAGCATGATAACACCAGGCTGCACACCACCGCTCAGTTTGTGAGGCACAGTGACGCTGTTGCCACCACACTTTCTCAGGAGTTGGCCTCAGTCAGGGAGCAGCTCTATCTTGCTTTGACTCGTCTGGCTACGTACACCACAGACTTTGTTGGAGATGAGCGCTTTGCACGTTTCCATCAGACAGTTGGACGTAGTTTGCCAGATGCTGGAGGTTACGAGCCGATCAGAGGTCCACTCCTCAACCTCGGAGCTGGTTACACTGGGATTCCACGCTTTGGAGCACAGGGAGACGACGCTTTCTACTTCACCACACCGAGAGTTGCTCTCAGAGCAGTCCCGATCTACGTGGATCGTCGTTCTACCTACTTCCGTGGGATTCCTCCTCGCCGTATCTCTCGTCGTACTACTCACCGCCGTCCTGCGTGATGAGCATGGGAGTACCGATGTATCCATTCCTAGCTATGTTTAGTTATCCTTTGTCTTTCGAACCATGTATTGGTGTGTTGGATATTCTGATGTATTTGAACATGTGATGATGTACCTGTTGGTTATCTATTCATGCGTCGGAATAATCTATCTTTCGGTTACCAAGTCTATCCTTTTCTGTTGTTGTGCTAAAATGCATGTCTATTCAGGATGCCGCCAACAAGAAGCAACCCGCCTGAACCACCTCCGCTCACGGAGCTGTTGACTCAGATGACTCAGGTCGTGGCTCAGATGGCCCAGATCCAGGCTAACCAGCACAACAACCAGAATGCTCCACGGGTCAGCATCAAGGAGTTCCTCAGCATGGGTCGGAGAGCTTTCGTAGCAACACGTGAGCCTCTGGATGCTGATGACTGGATCAGGGAGATGACCAGGGCTCTGGACATTGCTCACGTTGCTGAGGAGGATAAAGTCAAGTATGCCACCTACCTACTGAAGGGTCAGGCAGCTACTTGGTGGGAGAACTACCAGACCATGAGAGCTGGCTATCCTATCACCTGGGGATGTTTCAAGGATGCCTTCCTGAAGCACCACATCCCAGATGGTCTCATGGAAAGGATGCGTGAGGAATTTTGCTCTCTCAAACAGGGCAAGCTGGACGTCATTGGCTACCAGAACGAGTTCAATCGTCTCGCTCGCTACGCTGGTGATGAGGTGTCCACTGAGGCCAAGAAGATGGCAAGGTTCCGCCGAGGTTTTAACCCAGAACTGAAGTACGCTCTCACCAACATCAAGTGCAAGGACTTCGAGGAGCTCGTGAACACCGCGCTCAATGAGGAGAATGGGCGCAAGGCGTTCGAGGAGTCCCGAAAGCACTCGCGTGAGGGTGGTTCCTCCTCCAACATGACCACCCCTCCGCAGAAGCGCCGCATCTGGGTGCCAAATGCTGCTGTCACTAGGGCTCCATATGCCCAAGCTTCTCCAGGCTTTGCTCCCCGCCCACCCAACCCATCTCAGATGCAGAGTCAGAGGGTTCCAATGGGGCAGCCAAGGCCAGGTCCTCCTCGTGTCGTCACTTGCTTCAAGTGCAAGGAGACTGGGCACTATGCTGATAAGTGCACTCAGAGGCAGCTACCTCCACCTCCTCGCCCCAACAGCAACCAGGCAATGGTTCGTGCTCCCCCGGCTAAAGCCTTCAACTCCAACAACAGGCCTGTCGGGAGGACCGCGAGGGTGAATCATATCAAGGCCGACAAAGCTGAGGAAGCTGCTGACGTCGTTCTCGGTATATTACCCGTAAACTCTTTTCCAGCTAAAGTGTTGTTTGATACCGGAGCATCGCATTCTTTTGTGTCAAAGATTTTTGCAAAAGCATACAACCTAGTTCTGGTTCCGCTAAGCAATCAAATGACTCTTCACTCTCCGGGACCGCAAATGTTGACTTCCAAGATAAGTATGGACAATCAAATCCTAATTGGAGGTCGCATATTCCCTGCTTCACTCATGTTGCTGGGAAATTCTGACATTGATGTCATTCTGGGTATGGATTGGTTGAAGACCCACAAAGCTAAAATTGACTCTGCTCAAAAGTCAATAACACTCTCTCACCCTTCAGGCCAGATAGTCTATTCTCCATATGGATCAAGTTATGTTCAGCTGTTTAACCTCGATGATAAACCCCTTCCTGCAATTGAAAATGTTCCGGTGGTTTGTGAATTCCCTGACGTCTTTCCAGAAGAATTGCCAGGGATGCCTCCGGACAGAGCAGTTGAGTTCGTGATCGAGCTTGAACCAGGTACTGCTCCAATCTCTAAGCATCCATACAAGATAGCTCCTCCTGAACTGAAATTGTTGAAGGAGCAAATCGATATGTACATGGAGAAAGGTTACATTCAGCCTAGTTCCTCCGCTTGGGGTTGCCCAACTCTGTTTGTTGCCAAGAAGGATCAAACAAAAAGACTCGTGGTTGACTATCGTCCTCTCAACGAGAAAACCATCAAAAACAAGTATCCAATTCCTCGTATCGATGATCTTTTTGATCAACTTGCTGGAGCCTCAATATTCTCAAAGTTGGACTTGAGGATGGGTTACCATCAAATAAAGATCAGAAAGGAAGATATTCCTAAGACAGCTTTCACCACTCGTTACGGTCTATATGAATACACCGTCATGTCCTTTGGTCTCACCAATGCACCGGCGACGTTCTCAAGACTCATGAATTCTGTCTTCCATGAATACCTCGACAAGTTCGTTGTGGTATATCTCGATGACATTCTACTCTACTCAAAATCCGAGGAAGAGCATGGAGAACACCTTCGTCTCACTCTCATGAAACTTCGCGAGCATCGTCTGTATGCCAAGTTCTCCAAATGTGAGTTCTGGATTCCAGAAGTTGCTTACCTTGGTCATATCATCTCTTCCAAAGGCATAGCCATTGACCCGGAAAAGGTTAAGGCAATTGTTGATTGGAAACCACCTAAGACGGTGAAACAAGTCAGAAGTTTTCTTGGCTTGGCTAGCTATTGCCGTCGTTTCGTCCAAAACTTTTCCAAGATTGCCAAACCTCTCACTGATCTCACAAAGAAGGACAAGAAGTTCGTTTGGACTCCACAGTGTGATGAGAGTTTCAACCTCCTGAAGACTAAACTCACTTCCACCCCAGTTCTGGTTGGCCCAGATACTACCAAACCTTTCCAGATATTCTGCGATGCATCTCTCCAAGGTCTAGGTGCAGTTCTTATGCAAGAACGTCAAGTTGTGGCTTATGCTTCACGTCAGTTGAATGCACATGAGCAAAACTATCCCACTCATGACCTAGAACTTGCAGCAGTTGTGTTTGCCCTCAAGAAATGGAGACAATACTTGTTCGGTAACAAAACTGAAATCTTTTCCGATCATAAGAGTCTGAAATACATCTTCACTCAACCATATCTAAACCTCAGGCAAAGGAGATGGATTGAAAAGATTAAAGACTTTGATCTCACCATTTCTTACACTCCAGGCAAGGCTAATGTTATGGCCGATGCTCTCAGTCGCAAGTCATATTGCAATAATCTCATGATCATGGAAAGCCAACCTCCACTTCATGAAGAATTCCAGAAGCTGAACCTTGGTCTTGTCCCTCAAGGTTACCTTGCTAGCTTGACAACCAGTCCACCTCTCGAGGACAAGATTCATTCTGAACAACTTCGTGATACTGAAATCAAGAAGATTGTAGAGCACATCAAGGAAGGCAATGATAAATTCAAGTCCTTCTCAATTGATGACAAGGGAACTGTGTTCTTCGAAGGACGCATTGCAGTTCCTCAGATTCAAAGTCTCAAAGATGTCATTCTCAAGGAGGCTCATGAAACTCCTCTCTCCATCCACCCTGGAAGTACAAAGATGTACCAGGATCTCAAGACTCTGTATTGGTGGCCTGGCATGAAACGTGAAATTGCTCAATACGTTTCTGAATGCGACGTTTGTCAACGTGTTAAGGCAGTCCATCAGAAAACAGCAGGTCTACTCCAACCTCTGAAAATTCCTGAGTGGAAGTGGGACGTGATTGAAATGGACTTCGTTACTGGGTTTCCAAAGTCCAAAAAGGGCAACGATGCAATCTTCGTTGTCATTGATCGTCTCACTAAGGTAGCTCACTTCTTTGCTGTCAAGGAAACTATCTCAGCTAGCCAGTTAGCAGAGCTCTACACAGCAAGGATTGTTCCTCTTCATGGTGTTCCATTGGAAATAAGCTCAGACCGTGGAAGTATCTTCACTTCTCATTTCTGGAAGAGTTTCCAAGAAGCATTGGGCACCAAACTTCTGTTCAGCATAGCTTATCACCCTCAGTCTCAGGGGAAAGTCGAAAGAGTCAATCAGATTCTCGAGGATATGCTCAGAGCATGTGGTCTCTCCTTTGGCATGAAATGGGAGGATTGCCTTCCATATGCTGAATTCTCCTACAACAACAGCTTCCAGGCAAGCCTAGGCATGGCACCATTTGAGGCACTGTATGGTCGCAGATGCAGGAGTCCAATCAATTGGTCTGGAGCTGGTGAACGTTCACTCTTAGGCCCTAACATTGTTTAGGAAGCCGAGGAGAAAGTTCGTATCATTCGTGACAATCTCAAGATTGCTCAGTCTCGTCAGAAGAGCTACTATGACAGCAAGCACAGGGGTTTGATCTATGCACCTGGTGACAAGGCATATCTCCGTGTAACTCCCCTCAGAGGCACTCATCGTTTTGGTGTGAAAGGAAAGCTTGCACCAAGATACATTGGTCCTTTCAACATTCTCTCAAGGCGGGCAGAAAATGCTTATCGTCTTGAACTTCCAGAAAAACTATCCAAGGTGCACGATGTGTTCCACGTGTCACAACTCAAGAAGTGTTTCAAAGACCCAGATCGTGCAGTTGATCATGATTCCATTGAACTGCAAGATGATCTCTCTTATGAGGAACACCCTGTTCGTATTCTCGATGAGGCCGAGCGTAAGACTCGCAACAAGAGCACCAAGTTCTTGAAAGTGCAGTGGTCTCATCATTCCGATAAAGAAGCAACGTGGGAGACCGAAGAGGATCTTCGCAAGAAGTATCCGGACCTTTTCACTTCTCAGTAAGGAATCTCGGGGCGCGATTCCTTCAAGGGGGGGCGTTTTGTAACATCCCAAGTATGAAAATACCCCCTAGAATGTTTTGTTTCTTGTTTTAATTCAAGTATTGCATCATTTCATCATGTTTAATTATTTGTTTGCATTTGTTTACTATTTGTTTTGCATCTGTTTTATCTTGTTTTCATAATGAAACTCAAACAATTTCAAATGGTTATTTCATACTTGTCATGTTACAATATTTTTCAAATAAAGAAATGCAAATCAAAACCTCAATTGTTTTCATTTAACTCCATAGTGATCACTTATTAAATTGTTGGTTTTAATCAAACAATTAATTCAATCAATTAATTCCAAATCATTTTCAAACTCAAATCAAATATTCAAATCAGCACCCAATTTGTATATATGAAAATCACCACCCAATTATAATCACTTAATCAACTTTAATAATAGGGTTCACCCTATTACAGTTGTTGTTTTCAAATATTAATTCATTAATTAACAAAATATTCCAATTCAAACCATTTTTGCAAAAACAGCAACTAAATTTGAATTTCCAAAACCTCAAGTTGTAAAGTGATAGATATTGAATTAACCAACTCACCTGATTTTTTTCCAAAATTTTAGAAACCCAAAACCTTATCAAATGTTTCCATTTTCTATTGCTACAAAAAAAAAACAGAAAGCAAAAAATAAATAAAAAGGAAACAGCAACGCGCGCGCGCGGCAGTTAGCGGCCCAACCCACCTAAGCCTACCTAGCGCGCAGCCCAGCCCGCCAAGCACCGCGTACCGCTTCGATTAGAAGCCGCCACCGTCGCCCCGCGGTACGGCAGTCCATCGGGACACGCCACGGCGGCAGAGGGTTCCGTCGACGGCGATCCGAGCTCCCGAGGCCCTACTTATACCCCCTAGGGCACAGCGCGCCGCCGAGACCTAACCCTACCCCTATCTCCCCTAGTCCGCCGCCGTTCTCCCTCGCAGTCACCTCTCCCACCTCTCTGCCACCACCTCGCCGGAGATGGCCGACTGAAACTCCGCACACCGCCGCCAACCTGTCGCTCCTCCTCCCTCGTTGACTACGGGAACCACGCCACCTCGCCTTCCTCTACTGATTCGACACCGGAGCGCGCTCGGAGAAGCACGGGAGCCATGCCGCCGTCCTCGTCACTGCCGCGACATCCCTCCGCCGTCGAGCTCATCCGCGGCCAAAATCCCGGTGATCACCTCATGTCCACCCCCTCCTCCTCTCTGTTACTTGCTCGCAGCACTCGCGCACACGCATCCATCACCTCTGCACGCACCCATCCCCTCCAGATCGAGCACGGGCACGACGATCGCCGCCGGCGTGCATCGTTCCTTCTCTGTCAGAAGTTCAGAGACTGCGCGCGTTTTTGGATTCAGTTAAACTGGATCTGAAGCTCACCTTTGCTGCGTTCCCGTATCTGTCGAACTCACGAAGACAGCGCAGTGGTTGCACTGCCGCGGCGCGAGCGGGAGGTGCAGGGATCGAGCCCTGGCTCCCGCACCGGGAAATATCCCACTTTTTTTCGACCCAGGCTGACACGGAGGGCCCCCTGTCAGCCTCTCGCTAGCCACGCAAGCGCAGGGTCCCCCTGGCAGTGACTGGGGTGGGTTCCAGTGCGGTATAAAACCATTTTAACATTTCCTGTATTCAAATCTGGTCCTTTTAATTAACAATTTGGCCACTGGTTTCTAAAAACCTTATAACTTTTATTTTATAAACTCAAATAATGAAAATAAAATATGCACACTAGTCTAAATTAAATTGTATACCTTTTGGTACAATTTGTTTCCTGTTTTGAATTTTCAAAATACAATTCAAATTTGAATTCAAATAATTCAAATGCAAATTTCTAAATTCCATAACTAATTCATTCTTAATCCAATAAATGCAAATAAAATATGTTTTCCATGCTATTTTGAATAACCTTTTCAAATATAAATTTTGTTTCATGGTTTGAATAATTTAAATTGCCTAAATAATTTAATCCTTATTTAATTCATTTAAATTTGATAAAATCATAACTTGCTCCAAATAAATTATTTTTGAACATGCAAAATATGTTTTCAAACTAGAAAAATATGAACTTTTTAAATATGAGTTTGAATTTATGTTTTGAACAAATAAAATTCAAATAAAAATTCAAACTTGTTTTAAATTCATTTAAAACTTGTTTAATATTGTTTAAGTCATAATAAATCCATCCTAATTCCTATTTCAAAATTTGAAACATGTACTCCAACTAAAATTTGATGTTCTTTTCAAATATAAATTTTGTTAATTGTTTTAAACACTTTAACTTGATGAAAACAACAAGTACTTGTGTGACATGTTTAATGTAACCAAACTTTCCAAACTTAACAAATAATTTCCGAACTTGCTAAATTCCTTTTCCACTTGCATCTATTATTGTTATTTGTTGTTATTTTTGTTGTTACCATCATGCATGCATCATGCTAACAATTTTCACATGGTAATAAATTGTAGATCATTTGTTTCCACTTAAGTCCTGGATCCTTTTCCATATGCAATCCAATTGCATATGGAACCATTTAAATTGTGTTACCATGTCACTTAGTTTATTTTGATGCATCTATTAATTTGACATGCATCATCCCATGATTGTGCCCTATGCCATGATAATGATTGTTTATATTTCTGCCTTGTTTGTTTGCTTCTTCTCGAATAGACGACGACGTTGAGACAGACGATCTTTACAGCACCCCTTCTGAGGATCTAGCTCAGTACCCGGCTGCTGAGTTTGCAGGCAAGTTATCACTCACATGAACCAATGTGTTCCTTTCAACCCTGGTTACCGATACTTTCCGTTGTCTATTTCTGCTAGCCTTAGTGGTAGTGGTTTCTGTTACGAACCTATCACATGAATCCTTTAACCTTGATATTGCCTCACCCCACCTCCTACAACCCTATTGTTTGAGCCAGTGTCTCACTAGCATGCTTAGGTTGTTTTGCTCGAGTCTGTTACCCGTTACTTTCAGTTACTATCCTTATTATGTTCTGGGGGCTCGATGTTTAATCAATCAATCATGCTAATGTTATTGTTAATAATAATTTGATGATAAGGCACCGGCAGGAGGCCCTGTGTGGTTTTGAGGCCTGCTAGTGTCGACCCTAATAGGAAAAGGGTCTTGTCTACTGATCCATGATGAGCGCACTACCCGCATGTGGGAAGCGAGTATGGGCGCCCCCCTCAATTTGATTCGATTCGCATCTCGTCCAAATCATCTCATTTAGTTTGTGTTTTCCATTTGCCGCATGCATGTTTTTGCGAGCCCAGCGCAGGGTGGAACTTTTGTAGTCGGCATATAGGGGGACACGTTCTTAGAGTGCTATGAGGGTCCATTTTCTTCTGGGCTCGATTAGCCGTGCGCCCAAGGTGCTTTGGGCTTGATGCGAAGAAGAGTTGAGTTGTGTTGAGTGCCCCGCTTGGTGGGAGGCATCCCATCTGGCGGGTTATTCATACGTGTACGACCAAATTGGTGCAACCCTGCAGGGATAAATCTTCTCGAGAAGCCGTGTTTTCCGCGGTTATGGTTAACTTGGTGAAAGTACTGGCTAACAAGTACTCAGGACAACTTAAACCTAATGATTCACCATCTCACACCCAATGATTAACAACTGACTAGTAATAGGATTATTGACACAATAATCTGAACCATCATTAATCCAACTGTGTGAGTTATCCTCGGATTGCTTCTTTGGATAAGGGGCGAGGTCCAGGATGGGTTTGTTTGAAGTTATCTTTCAGTTGGTTACAATACTCGATCTTATCTCCTTTTTGTTAGTCGGAAGTGGTAGAATCTCTGTAGTTGGTTAGCGCAGCCAGTTGCAGCATCTTTTATATCCCCTTCCTTCCGTTGAACCCAAGGCATCTGTACTTGGTGTTGACGGGTTATACTTTGGTGAATTGTGAGTCTTGCTTGCCAGTACGTCTATGTACTGACCCCTTTAGGGCTGTGGTTTCCGCAGACTACGCTTACGAGGATCCAGGTGACGGCTACTACGTGGAGTTTGACGAGGCTGCTGACGAGTAGTTAGCGGACCCGGGCAGGATCCGAGACATCGTGGATGGGCTCCGTCTTTATTTCAGTTTCCGGCTTCTTAAGCCTATTTGGATTTGTCTGTACTCAGACCCCTTTGAATGCTTCCGCTGAGATGTAATGATGATATGTTGGGACATGTGTTCTCTGGATGATTGTATTTGCTATCTCTGCCCTAGTGAGGGCCAGTTGCAACTTATTTCAATCTTTTGTGTCTTAGAGATATGTTGTGTTATCATTTTGTTCAAAGCCGTTGACGTACCATGTGTGTATGGTATGAAGTACGTCAATGGTAGTGTCCTGATTTCTATGGGATAGTTTACGTCGACGTTGAACAGATAGGGGTTGGTTGTCACACATACGTGTGTTGGCCTACTCGTAAGAGGACGCGGGTGCCGGTAAGCCCCGTAATCCAATCTACTACTGTTCAACGGAACGGCGAGTATCCTTTAGAAGTCCGGGTGCGACAACTCTCCCCTCTGATGTTCAACTTTGTGGTGGAGGCGTTAGACGCCATGCTTAGTGTTGCGGATGCGGCGGGTCACATCACGGGGGTGGTGGCAGACTTGATACCGGGGGGCATCACGCACCTGCAATATGCATACGATACTCTCATCCTTATCCAGAAGAATGACCTAGCGATTGCCAACTTGAAGTTCTTGCTCCTCTGCTTCAAGAACATGTCAGACCTCAAGATAATTTTTCATAAAAGTGAGGTGTTTGTGTTAGACAAACCATCGCAGGAACAACATAGGATCGCCAATATGCTTAATTGCAAGCTGGTTACCTTCCCATTCATCTACTTGGGTATGCCTATCTCGGATCGTAAGCTCACCATTGAACAGTGGAACTTCCTTGTTAACAAGTTGGCAGCAAAGGTAGAAGTTTGGATGGGAAGGCTTTTATCCTCCAGGGGGAGGTTGATTCTCTCCTATGCCTGGCTTGAGGCCCTTCCGACCTTCACTACGGGCCTGTTTCTGCTCCAGGATGGAGTTCACGACAAGTCTGACACAATCCGCACGCATTTTTTCTGGGAGGGCTCAGGACTTGCGCGCAAATACCACATAATTAATTGGCCGGCAGTTTGCCGGCCTCGAGAGTGTGGCGGGCTGGGGCTCACCAACACTAAGACCATGAATAAGGCCCCTTTTTTTTGGCAGGAAACGGTGAGCTTTATTAATCAACGAAATATAGAGTCATTACAAACAGTCTCCCGAATACAATCCGGGGTAATACCACGCCACACAAATTTAGGCTTAAGTTCACTAGATTGCGCTAAGCAGTGCGCAGCTACATTCTTCAACCGGCTCACATGAAATAACGTAGTGGAAGGGGTTTCCAGAAGCAACCTCTTGATGTACTCGACCACAGCAGCGCACGGAGACCGATCCTTATCAGGAGCCTTCACTCGTTGGACCACCGAAAGACAGTCAGAAGCAATGCTCACCTGGGCAAAGCTCTCCTCATGAGCAAATGACAGAGCCGTTCTGATCGCCATTGCTTCCACCAGCTCGGGGTTAATGAAATGGGGAGTACTGTCTAGGAGAGCAGCAACACATTCACCTGCATGATTGCGAACCACCACGCCAAAACCCGCATAACCTGACGCTGAGAAGAGAGCGGCGTCGACGTTGATCAGCAGACACCCTTCCCTCGGAGGATACCAGCGCATAGCAGGTGCAGGGGTAGGACGGTGAGTAGACGGAGCAGTGTATAGGTGGAGCACAATCATCTCGATGTATGACTTGATTTTCATAGACAGGGTAGCAGGATGTCCTCTAATGCCCTCCTCTCTCGCCTGGTTTCGGCAATCCCAAAGATGCCAAACCGTGACAGCCAGAGTGGTTGCCTCAATCTTAGTGCACCTTGACAAGAGATCAAATAGCCATTGCTTCGGGGATCGGAAGGACTTGCGGCCTAGACCCACATGCAAGTCCTGCTTGACTTCATTCCACACATCTCGAGCAAAAGGGCAGAAAATGATGGCATGTGCAACACTTTCAGGTTGAGAACAGTGAATGTAGTTGATATCCGAAAGTCCCAGGCGTTTCTTTAATTGTTCTCCGCTCGGCAAGTAGTCGTGGGCGAACCGCCAAAGGGTGACCTTCATTTTTGGGGGTGCTGATATCACCCAGAGTGCCTTCCACTGTTTCTCCTCGTTATCACCTCCAGAAGACATTCCTTGACCATTGTTGCTTCTCGCAGCCAGGAACTCTCTGCGCCTTGCCAACTGGTAGGCGGATCGAACAGTACACAGGCCAAGACGGTTGTGTGGCCATGTAACAAAATCCGCTCCTCCAAACCGGCTAACAGGTATTTGCAGTATATTGGCAGTCACTTCTTCAGTGAAGAGCATTCAGACTTGATCGCTATTCCACGAGTGTGGAGAATCCAGTAGGGTATCCACACGCTGACCCTCCAACAGTGGAATTCTCGGGATAATCAGATATGGAGGCACACCCGGTATCCATCTATCTTCAAGAATTCTGAGAGAGGCTCCATCCCCAATACCCCGGACGACCCCCTCCTTCATAAGTTCACGGCCATGTAGGATACTCCTCCAGGTGAAAGACGCCGAGCTAGGGCATCCCGCTGTCCAGAAGTCCCCATGGGGGAAGTACCTCCCCTTCAGAACTCGAGCACACAGTGACTCCGGGTTCGTAATAAGCCTCCATCCTTGGCATCCCAACATTGCCTGATTGAACAAATGCATGTCTCTGAAGCCCATGCCCCCCAAATTTTTGGGAGAGGAGAGCCACTCCCACGAACGCCAGTGCATTTTCCTTTTACCATCCTTTGATCCCCATCAGTGATTAGCAATAATCTTTCTCATCTCCTCACAAGTACCAATTGGGAGTTGGAAGCAACTCATAACATATGTGGGGATAGCTTGGATGAAGGCCTTTAACATTGTCTCATTACTAGCTCTTGACAAAGGTTTATCAGAGAGCCCATTGACACGTTTCCACATACGATCAAAGATGTACCGGAAGGTAACAATGGGGGATCTACCAATTTGGGTAGGCATACCAAGGTAGGAGTCTTGAAGAGTTTCATTGAAAACCCCAAGGCATTGTTTCACTTCACCTTTCACATCCTCATGACAACTAGGACCAAAGAAGATATTTGATTTCTCCTTATTAATACGCTGTCCAGAACCCGCACAGTACGTTGTGAGCACCAAATGTAACGCCTCAACACTTCTCTTATCACTCTTAGCAAAGAAGATACTGTCATCTGCAAAAAGAAGATGAGATATAGAAGGTCCAAGTCTGCCATTTTTAATACCATGTAGCTCTCCTTGGGCCTCCTTTTTCTGCAGTAGACAAGATAAGCCTTCAGTGCATAAGAGGAAAAGCTACGGGCTGATGGGGTCACCTTGGCGAATACCCCTCGAAGGTACCACCGGGTCTGTAAGTTCACCATTCACTCTCACAGCATATCTAGTAGACGTAACACGCCGCATCACCGAGTTGATCCAAGAGGTGGTGAATCCAAGTTTTGCCAAACAGCCGTGTAGATAGCTCCACTCAACACGATCATAGGCTTTCATCATGTCAATCTTGAGTGCGAACAAAGGTTTCTTTGCTCTCTGTTGACGGATTGTGTGTAAACTCTCAAAAGCAATCAAGGCATTGTCAGTTATCAGCCTCCCTGGAACAAAGGCGCTTTGATTTTTCGAAACAATCTCGGGCAGGATCAACTTTAGCTTGTTGGCAAGAACCTTAGATGCGAACTTATAAAGCACATTACACAGACTAATAGGGCGGAAGTTTTTCAAGTGTTGGGGATTGGTAATTTTCGGTATGAGCACAACCACTCAATCACAGAAACCCTCCGGAATTGAGTCCCCTGCTAGAAAACTCCGGACTGCTCCACAAATCTCCGTATTGAGAAGATCCCAACGGGTCTGATAGAACAAGGCTGGAAAACCATCTGGTCCCGGTGCCTTGGTGGGCCCCATTTGGAAAAGAGCCGACTTGATCTCCTCATCTATATAGTCCTTGCACAGATCCTCATTCATAGCATTAGTGACTTTTTGGGGTATGGCCTCAAGAACCGTATCAGTAGAAGGACAAGACTCGGATGTGAACAAATGACCATAGAATTGTTCCACCATACCTTTGATTTCCTCCTTATCATGACACAGTGAACCATCCTCCTTCTCTAGCCGAGAAATACGGTTGGCTCGTTTCCTTGCCGAAGCTCGAGCATGGAAGAATGATGTGTTCCTGTCCCCTTCTCGGAGCCACTCGATTCTGGACCGCTAGCGAGCCATAATCTCCTCTCTTTCAAATAATTCACAGAGATCCTTCTCCACATCACGGATTTCCGAACTCAGCGCATCATTGCAGCGCATATGTTTTAGACGCTGCTCCAGCATCCCAATCTTTTTTCGGACTAATCCGAAGGACTCCCTGCTCCACTTCTGCAGAGATTCCGCTAGGCGAGTGAGTTTATCACATGTGGACTGGAGGGATGGAGTATCACAGTTACCTTCCTTCCAATTCCTCTCCATCACCTCTGCATAATCGGGGGCTCGGAGCCACGCAACCTCAAAGCGGAACTGTTGTTGAACCGGAGCCTGGTGGTTGCCCTCCTCAATGCCAGCGAGGCTGATCGCGATAGCCATGTGATCCGAAGTGGTTGTGATCACATTGTCCACCTTAAACCCACTGAAGCGATCCAAAAACGCCGAATTTGTCAGAGCCCGGTCTAAACACACACAGACCAGGTCATCCCCCTGCTGACGGTTCGTCCACGTGAATTTGGGCCCTGTGAAGCCGAGGTCAACGAGACCACATGTCTCAAGGCATTCTCTGAACCTCCCCATTTGGGAATCCGACCGATCCGAGGACCTCAAGTGCTCATCACCACTAAGAGTTTCATTGAAATCACCACACACAACCCATGGGCCTGTCCACACCGAACGGAGTCGTTGCAACAACTCCCAGAACTCATGTCGGTGTTCTCTCCGAGGTTCATCGTACACAAACGTTGAAAGCCACTTTTCACTTCCCTCCTCTGAAATCAGCACATCGATACAGTGAGAATTGTAACCCTTGAGCGTGACAGAGACAGAATGTAGCCAAAACAAGGCAAGACCTCCACTGAGACCCACGCTGCTAACTGCAAAGCTTCCAGAATAACCCAAAGACCACATAAAGTTTTGTACTCTGGAATCCTTCATCTTCGTCTCAGAGAGGAAGAGGAAGGTAGGTCAGAAGAACCTCACTAGCCAGCGAAGTTCGCCAACTATCACGTCTGACCCAAGCCCGCGACAGTTCCAGCAGAGGAGATTCATTGCGTGCGGCAGGGCTGCATCGCAGCCTGTGCCTGATCCGCCAATCGAGTTGGTGTAGGAGGGGGGAAACCGTCTTCTGCTTCTTGTTTGAATCATCCTCTGCTACTAAGAGATCCCCTCCATCCATGGTAGCTACAGAGATGGAGGCTGCTTTCGAACTGGATGGGATCAAAGCAAGCGACAGGTCTGGTCCTGCCAAAACCCCACGAGCAACAGTGGGTTTAGCCTTGTACCCCTTCCTCTTCTGGCTACTAGTTTGAGCTGCACCCGTGGCTTCTATACCTTCCATAGCCTTGGTCAACAGAGTATCCCGGGGTTTAGTCGGATTCCTTGTAGCTCGCTGTTTCTTGGGTTTCTTGGGCGATGTCACTTCCCCGGAACACTCTCCTCCATCCTTCTTGCCCAAATTCGGCCTAGGGATGCCATGTTGCTTGTCCTGGCTGCCATGGTTGCTTGCCGATGAGCTCTGTCCCGATCTCTCTCCCGAGAACTTCCTCCTTTCGTCGGGGACACACAGCCGGGCTACGTGATACGGGAGTTGTCCCTCTGCATCCCTTTCACCTGGAGTAGGGCACACCCCCGAGGAGTGGCCTAGCAGCCCACACGAGTAGCAATGGGTGGGCATCCTTTCATACATCACCTGATAAACTTCAGTACGAGCTCTCTTCTGCGAGTACACCGAGATGCACCGCATCAATGGCGCAGCCACATCGATGGAGACCCTTACTCTAAGGTAGTTCCCCCATGCACATCCTTTTGCGTCCACATCCACCTTCTCTACCAGCCCGAGACTGCCTGCAAGCCCTCTGCCACGGGATTCGTTCATCAGGTTGAAAGGGAGGTTGAGAATTCGCGCCCAAACTGACTACCTACTGAAGCAGAGATCCCCTGGTTTAGTAAGGGGATCAAAGTCCATCAGGAGCACCGCAACCTTGCTGATATTCCATGGAGCTCCCTCCTTCACTCTGGTCATGTCCGTTTTGGAAGCAAACTCGGCCATGAACAGGTTGGTTCCCAAAGACCTTAGTTCCAGGCCCTTCGGGTTCCCCCATGCTGGACGAAGAACCGTCCTAATGGTGTTGATGTGTAGGGGATCGGGCGCAAGCACCTTCCCCACTACCGCCCACTCCGGGCATCCGAGGAGATCGTCGTCCTCGTCCTCCAGGACGAAAGCGCTTCACTCCTGCACTGTGAGATTGAGACGCCGGAGCATCTCCGCCATGTTGTCCCCTGCCGTCGTCGAGGAAGGACCCTGTGCCTCGGAGGGCCAGCCGTCCTTGGTCTTGATCGGCACTGGAACTGACAGTAGCCTGCCGTCGAACGACGCCGCGTCAGGAACGAGATCCACCGCTTCCGAGAGATCGCCAGCCATTCTCCTCGATCCGCAAACCGCGTAACCGCAGGGGGTGGGTAGCGAGATTAGACACGCCCCTGGATCACCCCTAACGGAGACGTAGATGGGAAGGAGGGAAGGAGAATTCGATCAGACGGGAGTAGTGGAGAGAGGTGGTCGACGGAGCAGTAGCACGCCGCCGGCAAAGGAAGTCGAGAAAGCTAGGGATCGCCTCACGCGTCGCACGAGAGCCCTAGGTAACCGACATCGTATTCGTCAGGTTGAGGAGGCGAGTACCATGAATAAGGCCCTTATGCTTAAGTGGATCTGGTTGCTTTTCCAAGAGGGGGACCCGATCTGGAAGCAATTTCTCAAAGCCAAGTATCTTGAAGCTGGCAACATCTTCGCTGCCCGTCTGCAAGGGGGTCCCAATTCTGGAGAAGTCTCCATAAAATCAAACACTTGTTCAAGTTGGGGGCGAATCACGTGGTGAGGAATGGGGCGGGAACTTGTTTCTGGTCGGATTGGTGGCATGGGGATGCACCTCTCAAGGACAGATTCCCTAGGCTCTTTGCCATTTGTGGTAATCCGTGCATTCGGTGGCAGAGCTCTGGTGGACGCCGGTGCCGGGATGGTGTTCCGCCGTTTTTTATCTTGATAATGAAACACAATGGAACAGGCTGCATGCGGAGATTGCTTTGATCCCCCTCATGGAGGGCCAGGATGGGATTAGTTGGCCCTCGAGCGTTTCGGCGCCTTCTCGGTCTCGTCAATGTACGGTGCTCTCTCTAGAGGCGTGGTAGTTAGTTTCCATGACGATATTTTTTTTTCTTGACAGGATCCATGACGATATTTGGGGGGCCAGGCTCCCTCTAGAGCTTAAAATCTTTACCTGGCAACTGATCCTCGATAGGTTGCCCTCTCGCCAACGGATTGCGGCGTGGCGGCGCCCCTCGGATGGTAACTGTGCTCTGTGTGGCCCCCCGAGGATGCCACTCATATGTTCTTTCAGTGCGCGCTTGCACTTCTAGGTTGGACTGTTTCCCGGAACGTTCTGGGTTGTGACTAGGGTTCAACCAACTTCCCCCATTTCTCGGTTTACTCCATACTCTCTCGGGCATTGCTAGGATAACAGCTTGGGTGCTTTTCTCTTCTCTTTGCTGGATCGTGTGGGGGTGCGCAATAAGATTTCCATTGAAGGGATTATCCCCAACCATCCTGCTGATGTTATTTTCGAAATGTCCATGTTTGTACAGATATGGGCAAGACTCGCAAAGGAGCAAGATCGGGAGCACCTTTTGCAGCTGGCCGCTGAGCTTCTAGAGAGATACAGGAGCCTCCGCCACCTTTCGTAGCTGCTTTCCGGCGTGTTGTGTTGGGAGGCCGGCCCCGTCGTTTGTGTCACTTTCTTAGTCCTCATGTGGTTCGGGTGTGGTCGGTACTTATTTGGTGTCCTCGGAGAAGCTGTAGTCCTAGAATATAGTTCTCGGTTGTGAACCTCTTGCTTCATTAATTTAAAGCAGGGCAAACTCTTTGACTTTTATCTAAAAAAATCATAAAAATAACTTTTTTATATAAACTGGATTGAAAAATGCGTCATACTATAAACTTGCTATTTCGTATCACAAAAATTGTGAGAATAGCGGGGACTTGTTTTTATTCACATGAAAAATCACATGCATGCACTTTCGGCTCGCGCTAGCGCTCACACTTGGTCCGATCTATCAATGCGAAGACATGAAAAACTAGTCTAGATTTTTGTAAGTAACGAACTTTCAAACCGAGCGGCAAAAATAAGTTTTTTGTGCATCCTAGTGTTTCTCACGATGATAATTTCGAAAATAGACCCCACACGAATGCTTTCTGATAATTATTTTTTGGAAAACATGTTTGAGGTTAAAACTTGCTTTTTCATCTAAGATTTTTTTAATAAAAACTATCTATGTTGATAGACAATATTGAAGAGCAAGCTTGATTTTCTCTCATAAACCCAATGAAGTTGGCCATTAGTTGAATTAAAAAGAAGGCCACACATTAATCAAATTTTTTCTGTTTGTGCTAGTAAATCATGTTTATATTACAAATTTGATTTTCGTGTGAGTTTATATAACAAAGATGCTATTGTGATTAGAAAACCAACTTTATAGTACACTTTTTTTTAATTTGGCATAATTTTTTGAAAATAACTTCTATGCAGAGAAGCAAGTGTTACAACAAACTTGCTTTCGTGAAAGAAAGTTGGTTATGTACAAAAGTTGTCAAAACGTGTTCAAATGGGATCTAATTTCGAAGATCTCGCCGCAAGAAATATTACGGTGAAAACCGATTTTATTTGGACATATGATATAAATCGTATGCACTTTAAATTTTTTGAAATAGATTTGTATCTGGCACGTCATCTACCCCGACCGGGAATTTCCGTTTCTAGCGACTCTAATCGCCCACGGGAAACTTTGCTCATTTGGCGCATGTGCTCTGCCCCAAAAATGCGCGCGCGCTCTGGAGCTGCGTCCTAGCCGACTTTGTTGCGGTAGACCCTTTATGCTTTATGATTTTATTATGGTTCCTTCAATACTCCATCCGTTCACTTTTAGTTTGAGTTCTGGCTTTTCTAGTAATTTCCCATTTATTTTGCATTGTGGTGTTGATTTTCTAATTTCCCCCCATAAAGGATGAGCTGCGACATAAAGGGTCGTTTGATGTAGAAAAGAAAGAAACAAAAAAAAAATCCTAGGTTAAGCCTCATGTGTGGTGGCCAGAAACTGGTCTATTATCCAGCTTAAACCAGTCCGGGGTGGTCAGTATGCAGATGACACCCTTCTTTTTTTGTCTAATGATTTGGAAAAAGCTAGAAATCTTAAATGGCGTCTATGCTTTTTGAGCAAATGTTTGGTATGCGCATTAATTTCCATAAATGTGATCAAATCCCCATCAATGTTGAAGAGGATCAAGCACAAACTTTTTCTCAAATTCTTAGTTGTAAGATATGGCAATTAGCTCTAAAATATTTGGGGTTCCCCTCCACTATTGTAAGTTGTGGAAAGAGGACCTACAACTTTTGGTTGATAAAATCCTCAATCAAGGGGTGGGGTGGGGTGGAGACTTATGCTGCTAATATGGAATTAGTTACGAGTGTTCTACCAAGTATCCTGGTCTACCTTATGAGTGTAATCAAGCTCCCCAAGTGGGCTATTGCCCCGATTAATTCCCAAATGGCTCACTGCCTATGGGATAATTATGAAGGGTATTTCAAATACCACCTAGCCAACTGGGTCTTGGTTTGACAATATAAGTGTTTTCGTGGGCTGGGTATCCTAAACCTAGCTTACTTAAACATGTGCCTGTTAGCTTCTTGGATTAAAAGATACCATCTACATGATAATACTCTCTGTAAATAAATTATTGATCACAAGTATGAAGTCAATAACCCCAATATCTTCTATTGTAGTGATGTTGTAGTTTGTCCTTTTTAGAAAGGAGTTCTCTATCTGTTAAAGCAGCAAAATTAGTGTACCAGTGGAGAGTGTCCAATGCTAGAAAAATTAAGTTTTGGGAAGGCATTTGGTTTGGGTCTTCTAGTTTGGCCATTTAGTATTGGGACCTCTATGTGATAGTTAACATAAAAACTATCTCTATCGAGGATGCTTGGGATAGAATCCAACTTAAAGTCACTTTTAGAAGATGCTTTGATCATGTCCTGCTACAATAGTGGTTTGAAAGTGGGCAAATAGTTAAAACCCCGCAACTTACTGCAAAGGATGCCCGTTTGTTGTGGAAGATAGACTCTAAACATCTTTATTCTGGTAAATATTTTTATGCAGTTGTCAATTTTAGAGGTATTATGCATGTAGAAATTGATGTTGTTGGAAAGATTAAAGTTCCCCCAAAAATTCAGTTTTTTCTCTGGCTTGTTGCACATAACAAGATACTCACTAGAGACAATCTTACTAAAAGGCAACACGTTGGAGATGTGTCATGTTTATTTTGTAGTGAAGATGAAACGGTTGAACATCTGATGTTTGAGTGTGTTATTGCTAAACTGTTTTGGTCTTCTCTACAGTCTATCTTAGGGGTTAGGTTTTTGCATTCTTCGTTGAAGATGATCACAAATATGTGGTCTGACAACAAAAATTTGCAGTTGCTAATACTGCTTTGCTGGTGCTCTTTGGACTTTGTGGCCAGAAAGGAACAATAGTTACTTTAACCACTCTACTTGGTCTGGGATGCAGGGCGTGTGGAGAACAAGGTTTTGGCTACTGCCTGGTACCACCCGCGGGAAATGCTCCGATCAAAAAATCCCAAAATTTTTGAATTTTAACAAAAACTTTTCAGTAAATTGTTATATTGGGAGTCAATTTTTTTAAAAAAAATTAAATTTTGGTTTTCGAATTCGTCCGGTAACTGAAAATACCGATCCTCCTTGGGGAATTTTTTTCTACCGGGAACCAAAACCTTGGTGGAGAAGAGATGCCTCCAACCTTGCTCAGTGGAGCATCCTTTTTGCAGGAGAGGAAAAAGAGAAGGTGCTGATGGTGGTGGCATCCATGGAGGAGCTAGCTCGGGCGCCCCCTCGTTATCCTAGGATCCTGGCTAAACCTCGAGGCGTTGACTGGTGCTGATCTGGTACAAACTTTCGACCCAAGGGTTGTCAAAGACACCGCGTGGAGGATTACTACCGAAGACCTGGGGAAAAGACTCGAGGAAGAATTGCTGAGATGTTGTGGAGGAAGGCCACATGCTCAAAGCGGTGGATCGTCCCCGCTGAGGCCTTGTTTGGTACCAGTGTATTTTTAGGGATTGAGGGGGATTATCCCTGTCTAACCCCAAATCTCCAAATATCCCGAAAGACCCGTTTGGTTTAAGTGTATTTAGCAGGGTTTATGCCTACTTTTCCCCAAAATTCCCCAAAGTGTAGTGTATTTTTCTTCGTATCAAATCCACTCCCTTAGGACTTGTTTGGTACAAGTGTATATTTGGTGATTGATGGGGATAATCCTCACAGTGTTTGGGTGAAACCCTCTTCTCCACCCAATCCCGTAAAATGCCCCTCCAATAGTCCACTAGCTACAGGGAGTGGATTTGATACACAGAAAAATACAAGAAGGCCTTGTTTACCTCTCTCATATTTGGTGGTTTGGGAAGTTTGAGGTTGGGAGGGGATTTGGTGATCACCAAATCCCCTCAAATACTCTTCCCCACAATACACTAGCATAGGATAGAGTTTTCAATCTAGACAAAAGTGAGTTGGTTGGTGGGGTATTTGTGGGGATTATCCCCTTCCAAAACGGAGTAGTAAACGTACTAGTGGGGATTTTTCGGGATTTGACAAAATCCCCTACATTCCCCTATAATACTCTAGAAGTAAACAAGGCCCAAAGTGGAGGGGATTTTTGGGAAGAGCGGGAATACTCCCTACTAATCCACTTGAACCAAACGAGTTTTTAGGATATTTGGGGATTTAGGGTTTTATCGGGATAATCCCCTTCAATTCCTAAATATACACTTGTACCAAACAAACCCTCAAACTAGTGGATTTGAAGGGATCGGGTGTAGGTGGGGGTTTGAAGGGATTGGGTGAAGGTGAGGGTTTTACCTAAACCATGTGAGGATTGTCCCACTAATCCACTCAAAACCTCTAGCACCAAGCAAGACACGAAGAACGAGGACAGAGTCCTTCTTGCAGTTCTGTCTTGTCGGGTGGCCAGTGCTATGTTGATGGCTGTTAACTCCTCTTATGGCAATCTGCCTTCTGCCAGTAGCTAGTAAGCGTGTGGTGGTTTTTTTTTTTTTTTTTTCTGGACCTGTTTATTGGCCAGCTGGGGCTTTTGTGCTGCTGTCGCCCGTGTGCGTTTAAATCTTTGTGACTCGTTTGGTGGTTTCATGTTGAATGGAACCGGGGCGAGGCCCTCTTTCTCTAAAAAAAGCCTCATGCGTGGTTTATGTGATTGAGGACACCGACAGTATGATCAAACCTCTGCTTTAACTATACTGTACAACACACACGCCAAATCCCCCATAACTACGACGACGTGGCTTTTGCCGCCAGGAAAGCGTCAAGGCTCTCGTTCACTTGTCGAGACAGGAACATGATGCACATCGGCGGGGTTGCCTTGAGCAGCGTCAGCATCGACGACACCAGCGAGCCGAACCCATCCCCGCAGATCAGCCCGCACGCCACCGCCGGGGACATGAGCCGCATGTCGTCGCGGTCGGACCTGCCCCACAGGCAGATCACGGCGCTCCCCACGACCATGCCTATGGGGATCGTGGGCGGCACGAAGAAGGCCACGGCCATGGCGATGGTGCTCGGTATGTACCGCCGGACGCGCCACCCGCCGTGCGCCGCCAACTCCCGGAGCACGCTGAGGGAGAGCGCGATGGCGAAGAAGACCTTGCAGAACAGCATGGTGTGGGTGGGCAGGCCATTCTCGGTCATGCCGAGCATGGCGATGCCGCGGTACACCTTGGCGTACGGCCCGATGGCGTTGCTGTCGTCGTGGGCGCCGCCGTTGTACACCTTGTAAAACAGCCAGAAGATGACCGGGTTGATCACGCAGCCGAGCGCCGTCCCGGCGACCTGGCTGATGCATATGGTGTGGGGCGAGGTGAGGGTGATGTACCCCGTCCTGAAGTCCTGCATGAGGTCGGACGCGGTGGAGACGTTGGACACGATGATGGCGCATGCGGCGAGCCCGGCCACCACGCCGCCGTCCTTGAGCCCCACCCAGGAGCTGAAGATGAGGATCGCGATCTTCCCGTAGGTGGTCGCGATGTTCATGTCGGTGATGCCGTTGCCGTACGCGTTGCAGAAGGCGAAGAGCGGCGCGACGAGGTAGGCGAAGGCGACGTGGTGGTACCTCAGCTGGGTGTAGAGGTGCGGTATGACGATGGTGGAGATGACCGACAGGACCACGTACGCCATGACGGGAGCCATGCTGGGGACCCGGTCCCGGAGGAACACCTGCGTCCTCCGGCGGTCGTCGAAGCTATGCGCCGTCCGGTCGATGACGGCGCTAAGGCACTGGAACGGCTGCTGCCCGGCGCCGCTCTGCATCGGCTGCGGGTTGTTCTGTTGCTTGTTCATCGAGTAGAGCGTCCGAAGCAGGATGGCGAGCATGTGCAGGAGGCCGTCGGCGAGGATCATGGATATCCCGATGAACACCCGGTAGCCATTGATGCCGCTGATGTTGTCGTCGTCCAGGCCCCGCGGGTACCAGTGCCCCGCCTTCGTCTCCATGTACGGCCAGATGAGCCCCCACGAGACGAGGGACCCCACGAGCATCGAGACGGTGATCTTGTACGGGCAGAACATCCCCACGCCAACGTTGGTCATGGAGAAACTGAAGTAGAACCTATCGCGTACGTAGGCCATTCATTTTAATTAGTACTACGTGTGAAATTAATTTTAGCTGGATTCTATTACTTTAATCTAATTTAGAGAATTGTTCGGCTCTGTGATTTTGTTCTTGACTAGTTTCTTGGTACGCACCCTAGTCGATACGCCGTGAGGCCAAACGTGGGGAGCGTCCGGAAGCCGCAGTCATCGCCGGCGGCGAAGAACCACTGGAAGACCGACCACGCGACGGTCCCACAGAAAGTCTTCAACAGCATGGCCACCAGCTTGCTGGCTTGCTTGACGCCCTGCGGAGTGTGCATGGTGTTGATGAGGTGCGCCGTGGCCGTGCCGCTGGGGAACGTGAGCCGGTGGTGGATGATGAGGCTGTTCCTGAAGGGCATGATGGCGAACATGCCGGCGAAGCTGGTGAGGAGCAGGAACACCACCATCCGGCCGAGGTGCGGCTCCTCGATGTTGTTGTCGCCGTTCCCGACGTTGCCCTCGGCGGAGTTTCTGCTCATCCCCAGGATGTACGTCCCAAACCCACCTACACATTACACACAACGAATCGCTCGCAGTAATTACTCCGGTCAGGCCTCAAAATGGTGAGTGCACAAGAGCGTACGTACGTACGTACCGCTGAAGGCGATGCTGGTGCAGGCGACGACGCAGGTCTGGATGACGGTGTTCTCCTGGCGCGTGAAGGGCAGCTGGGAGGTCTCGCAGCTGTGGAGCAGCCGGATCCACACGCGCGGGAGGAAGGACCCCAGGAGGCCGGCGGGAATGGCGAGCGAGGGCGCGAAGCCCGAGGTGAGGGCCAGCTTCATGGCCACCACGCTCAGCGTGCACCCGAGCGCGACGCTCACCGCCACCGACCGCAATGTGATCGTCTCCGACCGCGAAGGAACGGGCTCACCCTCGAACACCCGCTCCATCGACGGGTGCTCCACCTCCTCCAGCCGGCCGAGGCCCTGGCTGGCCGGCGGCGTCGACGGCTCCATCGCGCGCCTCGGCCGGCCTGTTTGGAACGTAGGATCGAGGAGGAACCCCACGTTCCAAACAAAGGCCGACTGGAAGACGCGATGCGACGGCGGAAGGTTTTCTTATGCAGCCGAATGCAGAGTCGCCGTGACGCCATTTTTTGAGGGGTGCAGGGCCCTGACAGGTTGGCTTTGCTGGTTAGTTAAAGTTGTGATGCTAAACTTAGGTGTCCGTGTGAATGTCGAGCATTGCATAGGTTCTGCACGTGCATCAGTCCATGGCTACCTTTGGACTGAGAGGGCTAGCCGCATTTTCCATTAAGAGATACTACCTCCGTAATAAGTGTCGGAGGATTAGTACTGTACTAATTGATACAAATTTCTGCACAGTTCACGATACTAATTACGGACCGGAGGGAGTAACGGAAATAAAAAGTATCTTTGCTAAAAATGGACAGAAAAAAAGAGAAGCAAAGCAAAGTGGGGGATACAGAGCTGGGGCATTTAACCGGAAACCCGCTGAGAAACACTGTACCTACGGGCTACGGGGCAAAAACGGAAATGATTCACGTACGACGTTCTCTGTACGACTTCTGTCCGATGCCTGATTCAAACCATTGGATTAGCTATGCATTAAGCAGCCAACGGACGGAGTTGTGTCGGATACAGATCGTACGCAAAAGTGTCGTACGCATAGACAAGTGTCGAGACATCGTAGTAGTTTTCATAGACTGGGGTGCCATGAGACTACGGTAGAGACGTGGGGTAACGGGATAGCGTAGTAACACGGAACACGGGATTTTACCCAGGTTCGGTACGTCGCGACAGTACGGCGTAGCTACTCCTGCACTTCTCACTAATTGGGACTAAAGCCCGTATAACAGGGTTACAGTGTGAGGGAATAGATCTAACTACTCGACGAGGATGAGCTTCTCGGCGAGTTGCGTAGAGCTTAAGCTTGTGAAACTTGAACCTAGAACCTTATGTAATCTATCTCCCGTCCGGCTTTATATAATAGCCGGATTAGGGCTTACAGAACAAGAAACCTAGAAGACTACGTTTAACTTGTAACTTGGAAAGTAAGGAATCCGTCTTCTCCTCCAAGCCAGATCACGTGGGCCGTGATCCGGGTCCTTCTAGAATCCGGCTTCTGCGCGTCGGACTACTGGGCCGCCCAATGGACCTAAGCCCATTACCATGTAGGCCACCCTGGTAGTCCGGCTCTTTTGTCTACCATCTTCTATATCCCTATTCAGTATATATCCGACAGTAGCCCCCAGGAAGGATCAAAACTCTGATACTCCGCCTTTCGTCAAATACATTTTGTCCGGAAAAACTTGATTCAGCAGTCTTGATTCTTTCTTCTTTCCTTTTGAAGGAGATGGTAACATAAAACTCGGAACTATGAAAATCCGGCTTTTCTTCTCGCGATCCTTCGCGGAAAAGGAACTTATGACATCAGCGCTTTAATCATGCTGACGCAAGCGCCGCTTAGTTTCACGCGGGAAACCCTGCAACGTATCTCTGACAGATTCTCACGAGAAACGAGGAGATAGCCATCATTCCCCTGTCGTTTCGTTTCCCGGATTTTCCGGCGAGCGACACGCGTCGAACATCCAACGGTCAAAAGAGCCGTTGACACGTATCTAGACGGATATCTGGCTATAAATAGCCATCATCGTCCTCCTCCGAAACTTTCCTCACTCCCACACTGCCCACGCTATTGACGCAAACGCGAGCACGAGAGCAAGACCTTGCCCCGACGAACTCTTCGCACGCCGGAGCGCTCACTCGCCACCGAAGAAGATGGCCTCTCCGTCGTCCTCACCGGCTCGCGCCTCCATCGACGAACTTTTGGGCGACCTAGATCCACAACTAGGGTCGCCCAAGCATGCCGGCGGCGAGCCGGAAAAGATCACGGCATCCACTGCGGACGGAGGAAGCACTTCCGTCGCCGCGGACGTCACAGCATCGAGCGCCACGACAACCCCGCCGTTTGCACCTGAAACGGCGGAGGAAAAAATCGAGCTCCTTGGCGAAAAACTCGCCGCCGCCGCCGCCGGAGCGGATGAGGAAGAGGAAACTGCAGGCATCTGGAGTGCCTGCAGTATTCCCCCGGCCCTCCTTCCAAACTTGGAGAAGGAGGGCTTGGTTCTTAAAAAGAAGTGGCGGCTCCCGGAAGAGGAGACCGAACCCATGCCACAAGAGGGCGAAAGGGTGCTTCTTACCTCCCACCTTCTACGAGGTATGGGGCTCCCACCTTCCTCTTTCTTCCTCCAGATTCTGTCACATTACAGCATCCAACCTCACAACCTTCCTCCCAATTCCATTCTGTACATGGCCGGCTTCCAGGCCTTGTTCGAAGGTTACCTAGGAATAGAGCCTAGGTTAGATTTTTGACTGTATTGCTTTGGGGTCAAGCGTAACTCTTCGGAGGGCGCACTCCCAAATTGCGGGACCATTTCCTTTACTCTTCAGAGATTCCGAGAGGATTGGTTCCCCAAAATCAAAACCTCAGAATCCGTCAAATTTTGGACGGGTTCTTTTTTCTATCATCCCGACGTGCCTTTTCCTAAAAAGGCCGTCGGGGTTCCACCTTTTGTGAACTCCGCCGCCGTTCCCCAGGATAACTGGGTAACAGAAGCCGTCCAAGTTCTGCCGCCAGATCTGCTAAAGATCAAGCGGCGCATCGCCAAGCTCACCTCCATGGATCCGCCTCTAACCGGCATGGACACAGTTCTATGCTGGCTGATTAGGCGGATCCAGCCACTAGCCAACCACAGCGGCCGTTTCCTGTGTGAATACACGGGAGTCAACGATCCGATGCGGACATCAGCCAAGGATTGGCCCGCAAAGGAACTTAGGCGGCGCATCAACCAGTTGGTCGCATCGCGCGACCAATACACAGAGAGTCGGCCAATGTACACGGCCGAAAATCCGGTTCCCAAGGTAATTTTTCAGTCATTTGGGTACAGTTCTATTTTATCTCGGATTTCCTAGCTTCTGATTTTGGTTTTTGCTTGTTCGACAGTTCGAGGATCTTTCAGACTCGGACTTGGTGTCTGAGGCTGAGCTGGACGCGCTGCGCACCGCCGCTACAGGTGGACGCAAGCGCAAGAAGATAATTTCCTCGGATGAAATTATCGATCTTGACGGAATCCCCGTCGCCACTTCCTGGTTATTTTCTTCTGGGTTTTTCTTTTATGGGATCTTTTTCGTCCATCTTTGGTGTTTTAACCTTTTCCGGGTTTTGGTTTTTAGCCTGCCCCCCTCCAGCCTGAAGCCGAAGAAGCTGAAGAAACTCAAGGTTTCTTCCAGCCGAGGCAGCCAACCTTCTCCTGCCGTCGCCCCGGATACGCCAAGCACGAGGGCGAAAGAGCCTACTGCAGCCCCCACCACCAAGCCCCCGGAGCCCAGCCAGCCCATTGTGTCCGACCCGGACACGAGGGAAAGGGCGGCCCCAGAGGTGGAAAAATTAACTCGGACTTTTGACGAGGAAATTCCCAGCTTTGACAAGGATTTTAAAGCTATCAATGACGGCTTGGACGCAGCCGGAAATCTCTTCGCGGAATACGCGAAAGAATTCAAAGAAAACTTAGCAGGTTTGCAGCGCATGAGCCAGGTATATAACTCTAGCCCCCAAGCATTAATTAAAATGCGTGCTTTTTGCTTTGATGCTTTTTGTACTCATTCTTCTCCTTGCCATGTTTCAGCAAACCTCGGAAGCCATCAACAGGGAAGTTTTCCGGAAGCTTACCATCAAGAATAAAGAAGTTAGAAGTCTTCTCTCTATTCTTGAAGAAAGGGAAGCAGAGCTGGAATCAGCTAAACTCGCATTGTCGGAAACACAAGGTGAACATTTTCCTTTTGAAATTTCCGATTCAATCATTTGCTTAAGTTTTTTCCGAGAAGCTAACTAACTCGGATTTTTCCCTTGCTTTTCAGCTGCATTAGCTGAAGCTAAACAAGCAGCAGAAGATTCTGGCAATGCCGAAATTCTCCGCAAGGAGAATGTTGAGCTTCACAAGAACCTTGTGAAAGCTCAACAAGACTTGGAAGCCAGCAACCTGGCCCTTGGAGTTTCCAATTCCAAGGCTTCCGAGCAGGCGGAGAAGGACAAATCCACCATCCGGGATTTGACCAATGCTCTAAACCTTCGCCTGGAGGAAGTTTCCGAGATCGACAAGCTCATTGGTAAATTTCTAACTTATGTACCATTTTTCCATGTTTTACTTTCTCTGGTTTTCTGTCTAACCCTTTTGGGTGTTTTATTGGGAAAAAACCAGGAGATACCCCAGATGGCACTCGGGCTGCAAGCATCCGAGCTTTCGGGGAAACATGGAATTCGATTAAGGCTGCTGGGACGCAGCTCATAGAGAAGTTCCTTCCCGATAAATCTGGGGAATACTCGGAGGTTGAAAAACTTCCGGGTGCCATTATGGCGGTGGCGGAGTCCAATGAGTCCTTTCTCCGCTCCGCTGCACGGGGTGGTGCGCGTATGGCTCTAGGCCTTATGCGCATGCACTACCCTAGTGCCAAATCCTGGCGTGTGGCCACCGGTGTCCCTCAGGGATACACGGATGCGCAACGAAACACCATTTTTGGTGAAGTTAAGGGCCACGCCACCCAGATTTCCGCCATGGTAAATGTCTCCGTCCACTATCCAGAAGAGGAAGCTCCTCCAATCCCCGATGAAGAAAGCAGCGAGGAGGAGTCGGATTCTTGAAAGGTTACCTGGAACCTGGATAGAAAAAGTAGACAATAGGAGCATTACTGTTCTTTCATTTGTAATCCAAAATATAATGCTTCTTTTGTATGAATGAAAATTCCGTCGTTTGCAGTTTAAACTATGAAATTACTTTGCAAGTTATTTTGGATTTTACCATTCCTTTATCTTCTAAGTTCTCTGGTGTATATGCTTTAACTGTCCTTAGTGTTTGAAATGGCTCAAATAGCATTATGAATCGTTATGCCGAGTAACTGGGGACGAACCAATCAGTTTTGAAACTCGGAAACATGAATCATGCTAAAGGCATTTTTACTAACTAGTTCCAGTAACCCAGCATACGCACAATCAGATAAGACTTAGAGAAACAAGGAAAGTTTTAAGTGAAACTTGGGCACGCAGGCAATTCAAGTTTCCTTTAGCCGTTAAAAGGCTGAAAAATCATTCAGTTATGTAACGCCGAGTACGCAAGCACAATTCGGGTTAACGTTGAGAAATTTGTAAGATCATTGGGAAATAGATGAGGCGGAAACACTTTGCACTTATAAGAAATTTGGATGACAGCATTCCGACAACTTTATTTCATGATCTCAAAAGATGTTTACATAGAAATTGAACTAAGTACGGAAAGGTACATAACTTTCTATACGTTCCCAGGCTTCCGCAATCCACTTGACTTTGTCGAAATTTTTCAGCAGCTTGAAGAGTGGTAGGGTTTTAGCCCCCAGCCAACTGATAATTCTGCTGACGGCTGTGGCGGAACCCGTCAATCTTTGGACATCTTTTACACATGTAGGCTTTGAGATCTTCAAGATTGCCTTGATCTTTTCCGGGTTAACTTCTATTCCTCTGTGAGAAACAATGAAACCCAGAAGTTTTCCTGAGGGAACCCCGAATACGCACTTAGATGGATTCAACTTCATCTTGTAAGTGCGCAAGTTTTCGAAGGTTTCTCGCAAATCCTCAAGGAGTGTATCTTTTTCCTTGGTTACGACAGCGATATCGTCCACGTAAACATGGACGTTTCTGCCAATTTGACTATGCAAACAGCGTTGCATGCAACGCTGGTAGGTTGCACCTGCGTTCTTCAGGCCAAAAGGCATGGTTACGTAATAGTACGTCCCGTACGGGGTTATAAAAGAAGTCTTGATTTGATCTTCCTTTTTCATGCGTATTTGGTGGTACCCGGAGTATGCATCCAAAAAGCATAAAAGCTCAGAACCTGCAGTGGCGTCTATTATTTGATCGATTCGCGGTAACGCAAACCTATCTTTCGGACACAACTTGTTCAATCCTGTGTAATCTATACACATTCTAAGAGCAGTGGTGTCTTTCTTCGGTACTAATACCGGATTTGCGGACCAATCAGTATGGATTACTTCCTTGATAAAATCCGCTGCTAAAAGCCGGATAATTTCCTTGCCAATAGCCTTCCGTCTTCTTCCGTCAAATCGACGGAGACGTTGTTTGACGGGTTTTGATCTGGGAATAACCTTGAGTTGGTGCTCAGCAAGTTCCCTGGGTACGCCTGGCATGTCAGCTGGACACCAGGCGAAAATATCCCAGTTCTCACGGAGGAACTTGATGAGCTCGCCTTCCTATTTGTCGGTCATCCCAGTCCCTACGACGACAAATTTTGCCGGATCTTTGGGATCTAGGATTACCTGTCTTGTATTCTCGGACGCCTTGAAGCTATCTGTTGGCTTCCGAGTTTCTTTTCCTGCCGGCATTTCTTTCGGCGATACCTCCTTGGCTAATTCCTTCAGTTCCTCCCTTGCTATGACTCTCTGAGCGCAAAGGGCGTTTTCTTTCTCCAACTCGTTTGCCAGCTTGAAATCACCGGCAATGGTGATTACTCCTCCTTTGGGTCCTGGCATCTTCAGCTTGTTGTAGATATAGCAAGATCTTGCCATAAATTTGGCGAAAGCCGGACGTCCGAGTATTGCGTGATACACGCTTTCGAACGGCACTACTTCGAAGGATACTTTTTCCTGCCGGAAGTGATCTTTATCTCCGAAGGTGACATCTAGGGAAATTTCTCCTAGGGATCGTGCTTGCCTGCCAGGAACAATGCCGTGGAAGCGTGTATTGCTGTAATTGAGCTGGGACTCGGAGATCTTCAAGTGCTTCAATGTATCCAGGTACATTATGTTGATGCTGGATCCTCCGTCCATCAGCACTCTTCTTAGCCTAGTGTTTTGAACAATAGGGCTTACAACAAGAGCTTGTGTGCCGGGTTCAGGGATATTTCCGGGATGATCTGACTGATCCCAGATTATCGGTGTGTTGGAGTACTTCAAGAATTTTGGGTTTGCAGGAACAACCGCGTTTATTTCTCGAAGTGTCCTTTTGGCCACCTTTGCTGACGGGGTTGCTAGGAAAGTTAACATTGCTTCTCCGTCAACTCTCGGAAATTTGGGTTCTCCTTTTCGCTGTTGTTCCTGGATTTTGTCATCAGTGTCCGATTCACTGTCTTCTTTTTCAGCTTCTGGCTTTTGTTTGGCAGGTTTCCTCTTGGAACCCTTCCCTTTATTTCCGGATCCTGCATTGCCTTTCATATGCTTGTTTAGCCGGCATTGCGCGTTTGTGTGGGTTGGTTTCCCAAACTGAGAGTGGTGGACGCAGGGTTCCGACTTAATTCTCTCCCATTCTTCGGGAGTGTAATTGATTGGATCCGGACTGCGGCCTTTCCACTTGTTCACCTTTTCTCCTCCAAAGGCTATGTTGACCTCCTTGGGCTTTGTTGTTGACTCCGGAGTTCCTTTTTTATTAGAACGAGGTGTTTTCTTGGCCAGTATCAGTGACTCAATATTGCCTCCTCTTGCTCTGATAGCATCTTTGGCTGCAGCATGCTCATTAGCGGTTGTAAGCATAGATCCGAGATCTTTATGCTTTTTAGAACCAACCATGAACGGTACTAGTCCGGGTTTTAGGCCATTGACGAAAGCATGCATTGCTTGTACGTCAGTTACTCCAGAGCAACTATTCTTCATTGCAGTCCATCTGGAGATGAAATCCACGTATGGTTCGTCTTCAAATTGGGTGCAACGGTTCAGCTGGTTGATGCTATTTGGGCGTTTGTATGTTCCCCGAAAATGCTGAGTAAATACTCTCGCCATATCATCCCAACTGTCGACAGTTCTTGATGGTAAACCATTGATCCAATCTCTGGCTACGTCTAGCAACATTAGGGGAAGAAACTTGACAGCTTCCAGGTCTGTCCCGTTGTTGATTTGGACGGCTGTGTAATAATCTGAGAGCCAGGTATCCGGGTTTGTACTGCCGGTATACTTTTGGTAGGTTGGACCAACTTTGGCGAAGCCAGGATGTAGGGTTATCCTTCGGATCCTGTCAGTAAAACACTTAGGACCAAAGTATAGATCGTCCTTTTCTGCTCTATCAATATGTGCAGAATATCTCCCGGCTGAATGGACAGAAGGGGATCTGCTCCTTTCTTTTCCATTGTTGCGCGGACGCGCTTTTCCGAGGTTATCTCTATCTCTTCCGTTGTCACGCCCCCTGGGATTAGGTGGAGTCCTGCTCCTGTACCTTTCCTTATCTTTAGGCGGTGTCCGAGATCTTTCACGTCTGTGAGGTGTATCATATCTTCCAGCTTTTTCAGCTGGGTTTCTCGGAGGTGGCATTACTTTGCCGTCATTCCGGTTTTTGTCTTCCCGATCGTGTGGTTTATATCCATCTTTCGGGAGATGAGGTCCGGTTCTAGACGCTGCGTCCCGGTTGTCGGGGTTTTTCTTGTCTTTTCTCGGATCCTCTTTTTTATCCGAATCTCCGGGTTCTTCCGGTCCAGGTGCTCCAGCAGCGCAAGTAACAGTTTTGCAGAGGGCGGAATTATCATGCAGCCTCCCTGATCGCTCTTGTCCTCGCTGCTGCTGCTGTAATGCTTTTCCTAGGAAAGCATACACCCCTTGGAGTTTTTCCCCGTTGGAGTACAGATCGTTGTTTAGGATGGCGAATGCTGCTTCCGCGTTTTCCGCTGCGGTTTTGTATATTGGTTCGCCCTTGGCATCTTTGCCGTTTAACTGCTTTTGCCAAGATAGGTTATAAAACCTTTCTTTTGGCGGCAGTTCTTCCGGTTTTGCGATTCCGGGTAACCTAGTGGGTTTTAAGGCAGATCTATGCTTTCTCTCGTACTCCTCTATTTCTTCCTTCATGACTTTGATGTCATTATGAGTTTGTTGGAGATGTTGCCGAGATCTAAGCAGATGTTGCTGTTGCCGTTGGAAAGCTTGTCTCCTGGCTTCCAGCATCTCAGGGGGTTCATCTGGTCCCACTGGTGTTTGTAATAGTTCTTGCTCTTCCAGTTCTGTCATTGGCGGAGCAGTGATTTCCTTAGATTTCTTTTCCGCGGGCTTTGTGCCACTAATATCTCCAACTTCTAGGTTTTCATCAGCCAGATCAGCTGACTTTTTCTTCCGGAGTTTGTACTGGAGTTTTTTAGAAGCACGGTGCTTTTTCTTGGAAGAAGGAGGTTTTTTGACAGGTTCATCTTCTGTCATCTCCTTGACATTAGGGAATATCGGAGAAGTTTCTCCGTCTTCTCTCTCTTCCACTGGCGGAGGAGTTTTAGGGCTTTCCTGGCTGTCGGCACCCGTTGTATCAGCTGGTTTTGCCATTAGCACTTCATGGAATCCCTCTTGAAAGGACTTAACTTTTCTTACGAAGGCGTCATCGTCTTCGTCTTCGGAGTCGAAGTTATCCGATCCGGTTTCCGACTCCAATCTCGCCTCAATGGCGGCAAGCACGGACTCTGCTTCCGAGTTCATCGTCTGGTTGACGGATGTCGGATCTTCCGTCTCTGTGACGGGTATTGGTTCTTCCGTCTCTATGACGGGTAGGTTGTTATCTGCCTCTTGCATGGGATTTCCGTCATCCGTGTTTTCAGCGATTTCGGATTGCACCATGCCGATAAAGTGCGTATCACTGTTTTGTCGGCGATCTGAGCAAAATCCGGCATCATAGTCGTCTTCGACTGGGTATAGGGCGGGTGGGATAAATTTGCTTCCACCGCAAAACCCCATTGCCTCTGCAGTTAGTCCGATAAAGATGTTAGCAGATCCAATCGGTAACACGCAGGCACTTACCAGGTGGTTTTGCGCCGGTATGTAGGATCCGTTGTCGAGGAAGCGCCCGACGTCGTCGTCGAATTCCAAGCTTCCGACAGTGATCGATCTTCCAATTCCGCCGAGTATCCCAGATCGGAATTTCACGCCTGACGTCGTTTGCCCCACGGTGGGCGCCAACTGTCGAGACATCGTAGTAGTTTTCATAGACTGGGGTGCCATGAGACTACGGTAGAGACGTGGGGTAACGGGATAGCGTAGTAACACGGAACACGGGATTTTACCCAGGTTCGGTACGTCGCGACAGTACGGCGTACCTACTCCTGCACTTCTCACTAATTGGGACTAAAGCCCGTATAACAGGGTTACAGTGTGAGGGAATAGATCTAGCTACTCGACGAGGATGAGCTTCTCGGCGAGTTGCGTAGAGCTTAAGCTTGTGAAACTTGAACCTAGAACCTTATGTAATCTATCTCCCGTCCGGCTTTATATAATAGCCGGATTAGGGCTTACAGAACAAGAAACCTAGAAGACTACGTTTAACTTGTAACTTGGAAAGTAAGGAATCCGTCTTCTCCTCCAAGCCAGATCACGTGGGCCGTGATCCGGGTCCTTCTAGAATCCGGCTTCTGCGCGTCGGACTACTAGGCCGCCCAATGGACCTAAGCCCATTACCATGTAGGCCACCCTGGTAGTCCGGCTCTTTTGTCTACCATCTTCTATACCCCTATTCAGTATATATCCGACAACAAGCATCATGAAAGCACCAACCGAAACACCAACAACTTGGAGCAAAAAGAACAACAACAACAACCAAAGTCTTGATCGCACTCCTGACAGCAAAACGAACCACACCACCAAAGTCTTTTTTGATCTACAATTTTTGTTCCACTTGACCATGCGATAGCTTTTCTTATCTTTATTTTTCTGTCAGAAAAACCTTCGACGATGTTTATCCATTTTTGCAATAAAAGTTTTATTCATCAGGAACATAGCCATAGGATAGTAGAGAATAGAGCACAAACTTGCATCAACAAGAATTTTTGTCCTCAAGAAAAATTTGAGTTACCTATCCAAGCATCAAGCTTTTTATCATCTTCATATCAAGTCTCAGCCAGAATTCTTAAGAGCAATTGGGGAGATGGGAACTCCTAGATATTTCATGGGGAGAGTTCCAACTTGGCAACCAAATACTCCACCACCAACTACAAAAACCTCACTTTTCATGAAGTTAGTCTTCATCTCCGACATAAGATCAAAGATATAAAGAAGCATTTTCAAGCTGATAGCTTTCTCGGGATCATGGCTAACGCATAAGACCGTATCGTTAGCATATTGAAGAATTGCTACACCTTGTTCTATTAAATCAGGAGCCAAACCAACTAGGATACCATTCTCTTGTGCTTTTGGTACCAATGTTGTTAATGATTTTGTCACCAAGTTAAAAAAAAGTTGGTGACAAAGGATCACCTTGCCACAAACCTTTAGCACTTCGAAAGTAAGGACCCATCTCATTATTAAGTGTAACACAAACAGTACCATCAAATAAGTTCAGTTTTATCCAGAAACATCACTTGTCATCAAAACCACTTAGCCTATAACACTCTAGGAGAAAATCCCAATTTACTTTATCATACGCTTTCTCGAAATCAATTTTTTATAACTATGCCGCATTGTTTTTTAACATGTGTATAATTCAGAAGCTCATGCAAAGAAAGAACCACATCCATGGTATTCCTCTTCTTGATAAATGCATTTTGTTGAATGCTAAACTATTTGGGAGCATAAAGATCTAGTCTCAAAGTCAAGGTTTCATTAGTCCATTGGCAAATGCATCCTAAAAGATACATAGGCCTATATTGAGTTATTTTATCAGCACCAGGAATTTTTGAAAAGAGAGTTATAACCCCATAATTCAACCTTTTGAAATCCAAACACCCCTTATGAAAATGATTAAAGATATAGATGATTTCATGTTTGCACGATTTGCCAACAATGCTGAAAGAACTCTATAGGTATATGATCAGGTCTAGGTGCCTTATTGATGTCCATAGAAAATAAAGGTTATTTAACTTCCTCATATGTGAAATGCTTAGCTAGGTCAGCGCTATTCTCATCATTTAAGGTCTCATCTTCCGTCCACAAATTCCTATCGAAATGAAAGATATTACTGGGAGCTGGCCCAAAAAGGGTTCTATAGTAATCTATAGCATGCTTAAATAGGTTTTCAGTCCCCTCAATGAGAAACACCCCATCTTACAAAGAATGCATAGTATTTTTGTTGTTTCCTCCCATTCACCACTCTATGAAAATAAGCAGAGTTTTGATCCCCTTTAAGAAGCCATCGTTCATTTGAATGTTGTAACCAATAAATCTCTTCATCCGCATAAATCTCATGCAACTCAAATAAGATGCTATTTTTTCTAATAAAATCATCGGAAGATAAGGATGTAATCTCTTCCATTTGTTCCAAGGCAATTAACTCCTTTTTAGTTCCCTTTTCCTCTTTTGAACGTGTCCAAGAAGACTAGAACCCCACCCTTTAAAATGTTTTTTTTTTCAAATCTCTTCAGATTGATATTCAAAATATCAACAGGGTCCATACTGTCTACTGGTTTCCTCCAAAAAGTTTCAACCATATGAAGGAAATACTCGTTTTTAAGCCAAGCAAGATCGAAACAAAATTCCCGATTCTTGGGAGTAGTTGCGGTGACCTGGTACACCACTACATGTGTCGTGCACATGTCGTTGGCATAATTTTACAGAAGGTCTTATACATAAATATTACATTCTTCAGAGTAGTACAACAGAAATATTGCGGGTCCACTAGTACACATTTCTTATTATTACGAGCCAAAAATGAATAAACTCTTCAAACTCCTCCTCAGTCATCTGAGGAAGATTAAAATTTCCAAGTCCACTTGAGACAGTTGCCGCCCTAATAAACACAAAAACAAGATAATCATGGTAGCTCAAAAGCTAATATCCTAGAGATGCTCGACTAGGTTCTCTTCTAATACTAGACTAGACTCGCTGAACACTCCTCTTGATCTTCTTCTTCGGTGACGTCGGCTCTGTATGCGATGATGTAGTCGACTCCTTCTACTCCAGCGGACAAGTCTGGTGCTTCATAGTAATACTCCTGGTCTTTGGTGTTCAGATCGTTGACGTCATTGCCGGCCTCCTAAAATTCTAAGAAAGGGGTAATCGGAAGGGTTGAGTAACGGGCGTTATTCAGCAAGCTCGGGTAATAAAATGTTTGCGTTTTCATGCACTAGCTAATGTCATGACCAAATATCATAGACACGATGCACATTTTTGTAAAGGTTTCTTGAAAAGGTTGGTTTTAGATTCAAAAACTACGTTCCTCGGCCCTTGCGGGTTTGAGAATCACTTAAGATTCCTTTCCTGCCATGAACGTTTTGGGAACACGGATGTAATTGTAACAAATTTGTATACACTCTGTAGAGGTGTGTCACTTTCCCCAAAAGTAGCCTTAGCTTTGATATAAGTTTCTCGCTCAGGTGTGTGGTTTGTCCAGCATAAGGTTCTTAGATTCATTCCGAGTATTCTTTACCCCACACTGTCGGATATATACTGAATAGGGGTATATCAGATGGTGGTCATAAGTGCCGGATTACCAGGGTGGCCCAAGTGGTAGTGGGCTATGGTCCATTGGGCGGCCCAGTAAAGTGACGCGCAGAAGCCGGATTCTAGAAGGAACCGGATCACGGCCCACGTGATCTGGCTTGGAGGAGGAGGCGGATTCCTTACTTTCCAAGTTAGAAGTTACCGTAGTCTTCTAGGTTTCCTACTCTGTATGCCCTAACCCGGCTATTATATAAAGCCGTACGGGAGATATGATACATAGACAACGAAGCTACAGGCTAACTCGCCGAGAAGTTGATCCTCAGCGAATAGCTAACAGAACCTCACATTGTAATTGTATACACAGGCTTTAGCCCTGATTAGTGAGATTACAGGAGTAGGGACGCCGTACTATTACGATGTACCGAACCTGGGTAAATCCTGTGTCTTTGTCTTCAACGCAATCCCGTTTCCCCATGTCTCTACCCGTAGTCTCATGGCACCCCCGTCTATGAAAACTACTACGATGTCTCGACAGTTGACGCCCACCGTGGGGCAAACGACGTCAGGCGTTAAGTTCCGATCTGGGATACTCGGCGGAATCGGCAGGTCCATAACTGTCGGAAGCCTGGAGTTCGACGAGGACGTCGGACGCTTCCTTGACAATGGATCTTACATACCGGCGCAAAAACATCTGGTAAGTGCCTGCGTGTTACCGATCGGATCTGCTAATATCTTTATCGGACTAACTGCAGAGGCCATGGGGTTTTGCGGTGGAAGCAAATTTTTCCCACCCGCCCTATACCCAGTCGAAGATGACTATGATACCGGATTTTTCTTAGATCGCCGACATGAAAGTGATACACACTTTATCGGTATGGTGCAATCCGAGGTCGCCGAAAACACGGACGACGGAAATCCCGTGCAGGAGGCAGACAACAGCACGCCCACCACAGAGGTGGAAGATCCGACATCCGTCAACATGACGATCAACTCGGAAGCTGACTCAGTGCTAGCCGCCATTGCGGCGAGATTAGAGTCAGAAACCGGATCAGATGATTTTGATTCCGAAGACGAAGACGTGGACGCCTTCGAAATAAAAGTTAAATCTTTTCAGGAGGGATTTCATGAAGTACTAATGGCGAAACCGGCTGAAAACACGGACGCCGGCAGTCAGGAAAGCGCTAAAACCCCTCCGCCAGAGGAAGAGAGAGAAGATGGAGAAACTTCTCCGATCTTTCCCAGCGTCAAGGAATTGACAGAGGATGAACCTGCTAAAAAACCTCCCTCTTCCAAGAAAAAGCATAAGGCCGCTAAAAAACTCCAATACAAACTCCGGAAGAAGAAATTGGCTGATCCAGCTGATGAAAGCCCGGAAGTAGGAGATGCAAGCGGAATAAAACTTGCGGAGAAGAAAACAAAAGAAATCCTTGTTCCGCCAATGATAGAGCAAGAAGAACAGGAATTGTTACAAACACCAGTGGGATTGCATGAACCCCCTGAAGTGCTAGAAGCTAGGAGACAAGCTCTCCAAAGGCAACAACAACATCTATTCAGAACTCGTGAACACCTCCAAAAAACCCAGGATGACATCAAGCTCATGAAGGAAGAAATCGAGGAGTACGAGAAAAAGAATAGATATGTCATTAAACCTACAAGGTTACCCGGAATCGTAAGACCGGAAGTACTGCCGCCAAAAGAAAGGTTTCACAACCCATCTTGGCAAAAGCAGGTAAACGACAAAGATGCCAGAGGCGAACCAATATACAAAACCGCAGCAGAAAATGCGGAAGCAGCGTTTGCCATCCTCAACAATGACATGTACTCCAACGGTGAAAAACTCCAAGGGGTGTATGCTTTCCTAGGAAAAGCATTGCAACAACAACAGCAGGCCCAAGAGCGACCAGGGAAGTTGCACGACGACTCCGCCCTATGCAAAACAGCTACTTGCGCCGCTGTAGCACCTGGACCGGAAGAACCTGGAGATTCCGAGAATTCAAAGGATAAGAAAACGGATCCGAGGAAAGATAAGAAAAATCCCGACAATAGGGATGAGGCGTCTAGAACTGGATCTCATCTCCCGAAAGGTGGACGCAAACCCCACGATCGGGAAGAAAAACACCGGAATGATGGCAAAGCAATGCCACCTCCGAGACACCCTGCTGAAAAAGCCGGAAGACATGATGTACCTCACAGGCGTGAGAGATCTCGGACACCTCCCAAGGATAAAGAAAGGCACAGGATTAGAACTCCGCCTCATCCAAAAGGGCGTGATCTTGAAAGAAATAGAAACGATCCCGGAAAAGCGCGTCCGCGCAACAATGGAAAAGAAAGGAGTAGATCCCCTTCTGTCCATTCAGCCGGTAGATATTCCGCGCACATGGATAGGGCAGAAAAGGATGACCTGTACTTTGGACCTAAGTGTTTCACTGATAGGATCCGAAGAATAACCCTGCATTCTGGCTTCGCCAAGGTCGGTCCAACGTACCAGAAATACACCGGCAGTACAAACCTGGATACCTGGCTCTCAGACTACTATACAGCCGTCCAGATTAACAATGGGACAGACCTGAAAGCTTTAAAGTTTCTTCCCCTAATGTCACTGGATGGAGCTAGAGATTGGATTAATGGATTTCCATCAAGAACTGTCGACAGCTGGGATGATATGGCTCGAGTATTCACTCAGCATTTCCGGGGAACTTACAAACGCCCGAACAGCATCAACCAGCTGAACCGTTGCACCCAGTTCGAGGATGAACCATACGTGGATTTCATCTCCAGATGGACTGCAATGAATAATAGTTGTTCTGGAGTAACTGACGTACAAGCAATGCATGCTTTCGTCAATGGCCTAAAACCCGGACTAGTACCGTTCATGGTTGGTTCCAAACAGCACAAAGATCTCGGATCTATGCTTACAACCGTCAATGAGCACGCTGCAGCCGAAGACGACATCAGAGCAAGAGGAGGCAATATCGATACACTGATACTGGCCAAGAAAAATCCTCGCCCTGAGAAAAAAGGAATTTCAGATGCAACACCAAAACCCAAAGAGGTTAACATAGCCTTTGGAAGTGAAAAAGGGAACAGATGGAAAGGACGCAGTTCAGAACCAATCAACTACACTAAAGAAGAGTGGGAGAAGATTAAGTCGGAACCCTGCGTCCACCATTCGCAATTCGGGAAACCCACCCATATGATCGCACAATGCCGGCTGAATAAGCACATGAAAGGCAGTGCAGGATCCGGAAACAAGGGAAAGAGTTCCAAAAGGAAATTCTCTAAACAAAAGCCAGAAGCTGAGAAAGAAGACAGTGAATCGGACACTGACGAAAAAATCCAGGAACAACAGCGGAAAGGCGAACCCAAGTTTCCGAGAGTTGATGGAGAATGCGCCCTAACTTTCCTAGCAACTCCATCAGCAGAGGTGGCGAAAAGAACACTTCTTGAAGTAAACGCGGTTGTTCCGGCAACCCCAAAATTCTTGAAGTATTCGAACACACCAATCACATGGGATCAGTCTGATCATCCCGGAAATATCCCTGAACCCGGCACACAAGCTCTTATTGTAAGCCCTATTGTCCAGAACACTAGGCTAAAAAGAGTGCTGATGGACGGAGGATCCAGCATCAACATAATGTACCTGGATACGTTAAGACATCTGAAAATCTCCGAGACCCAGCTCAATCACAGCAACATACGCTTCCATGGCATTGTTCCCGGCAGGCAAGCACGATCCATAGGAGAAATTTCCCTAGATGTCACTTTCGGAGAAAAATATCACTTCCGTCAGGAAAAAGTATCCTTCGAGGTGGTGCCGTTCGAAAGCGTGTATCACGCAATTCTCGGACGTCCAGCTTTCGCCAAATTTATGGCAAGATCATGTTATATTTATAACAAACTGAAGATGCCAGGGTCGAAAGGAGGGGTAATCACCATAACTGGAGACTTCAAGCTGGCGAACAAGCTGGAAAAAGAAAACACCCTTTGTGCTGAGAAGATTATAGCAAAGGAAGAGCTGATGGAGCTGGCTAAGGAGGTATCGCCGACAGAAATGCCGGAAGGAAAAGAAACTCGGAAGCCAGCAGATAGCTTCAAGGCATCCGAGAATACAAGACAGGTAATCCTAGATCCCAAAGATCCGACGAAATTTGTCGTAGTAGGAACTGGGATGACCGACAAATAGGAAGGCGAGCTCATCAAGTTCCTCCATGAGAACTGGGATATTTTCGCCTGGTGTCCGGCTGACATGCCAGGCGTGCCCAGGGAACTTGCTGAGCATCAACTCAAGGTGATTCCAGGCTCCAAACCTGTCAAACAAGGTCTCCGTCGATTTGACGGAAGAAGACGGAAGGATATTGGCAAGGAAATTATCCGGCTTTTAGCAGCAGATTTCATCCAGGAAGTAATCCACACTGAATGGTCTGCAAATCCGGTATTAGTACCGAAGAAAGACACTACTGCTCTTAGAATGTGTATAGATTACACCGGCTTGAACAAATTGTGTCCAAAAGATAGGTTCGCGTTACCGCGAATCGATCAAATAATAGACGCAACCACAGGCTCTGAGCTTTTATGCTTTTTGGATGCTTATTCTGGGTATCACCAAATACGCATGAAAAAGGAAGATCAAATTAAGACTTCTTTTATAACCCCGTACGGGACGTATTATTACGTAACCATGTCATTTGGCCTAAAAAACGCAGGTGCAACTTACCAGCGTTGCATGCAGCATTGTTTGCATAGTCAGATTGGCAAAAATATCCACATTTACATAGACGATATTGCTGTCGTAACCAAGGAAAAAGACACACTCCTTAAGGATTTGCGAGAAACCTTCGAAAACTTGCGCACTTACAAGATGAAGTTAAATCCATCAAAGTGTGTATTCGGGGTTCCCTCAGGAAAACTTCTGGGTTTCATCGTTTCTCACAGAGGAATAGAAGTTAACCCGGAAAAGATCAAAGCAATCTTGAACATCTCCAAACCCACGTGTGTGAAAGATGTCCAAAGATTGACGGGTTCCGCCGCTGCCGTCAGCAGATTTATTAGTCGGCTGGGGGATAAAGCTTTACCACTCTACAAGTTGCTGAAAAAATCCGACAAATTTGAGTGGACAGAAGGGGCCGATGCAGCGTTAACCCAGTTGAAGGAAACTTTGATGAAAGCTCCGATTTTGGCATCTCCAAAAGACGAAGAACCTATGTTATTGTACCTCACGGCTACAAACAGGGTTATTAGTGCGGTAATTGTTGTGGAACGGAAGAAAGACGAACAAAGCATACCAGATCAGCATCCGGTATATTACATAAGAGAAGTTTTTTCCGAGTCCAAGCAAAGGTACCCACACTATCAAAAACTGGCATATGGCGTATTTTTCGCGTCTAGAAAACTGCGCCATTACTTCCAAGGACATTCCATAACAGTGGTATGTAAAGCACCGCTAGGGGATATAATAAACAATGCGGAGGCAACTAGCCGAGTAGCCAAATGGGGTATCGAGCTAGCAGCCTTCGACATTAAGTATCAGCCAAGGACGGCAATAAAATCCCAGGTTTTGGCAGATTTTGTCGCCGACTGGATGGAAGCAATGGCGAAAACACCAATGCCGGAGTCCGAATACTGGATCATGCACTTTGATGGATCCAAGATGAAGGAGGGCGCCGGAGCTGGTGTAGTCTTAAAATCCCCTAAAGGAGACACAATGGAGTATGTATTACAAATACACTTAAACACCAGCAATAATGTGGCAGAATACGAAGCTCTGCTTCATGGCTTGCACATTGCAAAAGAAATAGGGGTTAAACGCATCCTGTGCTACGGCGACTCGGATTTGGTACAGCATCAGCTTAACCAAACCTGGGACGCAAACAACCCTATAATGGCCGAATACCGGAGAACGGTGGACGAGTTCGCCATTTGTTTCTTCGGATTCGAAGTACTCCACGTTAAAAGGGAGGAAAATTGGAACACGGATGCGTTAGCCCGCATGGGGTCAGAAAGGGTAAAAATCCTACCACCAGGTATATTCGTCCAGCATTTGTACGAGCCATCCATAAAAGGTGGAGATATCGATTACCCCTGGCTTCCGAGTCAATTGAAGTTATGCTCGTTAACCCGGAATGGACAATTCCATATTTAAACTGCTTAGTCAACCAGAAGTACCCGGAAGGAGCAGATGAAGTCTTGCAGAGGAAAATTCAGCGTCGATGCAAAGGATACACGGTAATTGACAATTGCCTGTACAAACGCAGTACTTCCGGAATTTTTCTGCGGTGTATTTCACCAGAAGAAGGACGAGAAATCCTGCAAGAAATCCATGCCGGAGATTGCGGACATCATGCTCAATCAAAAAGCATAGTTAAAAAGCATTCTGTGCCGGGTTTTTCTGGCTAACAGCCAAGACAGATGCTGAGCACATAGTCAACACATGTGCAGGGTGTCAATATTACGCCAAGCAGACTAATATGCCGGCCCAAGCACTCAAAACTATCCCAATTACATGGCTGTTTGCGGTCTGGGGGCTAGATATGATGGGACCGTTCAAAACTGCGCGAGGCGGATTTACACATCTACTTGTAGCTGTGGATAAGTATACCAAATGGGTGGAGGCTAAACCCATCAAAAAGCTTGACGGTGTAGCTGTCAGAAATTTCATCATTGACATAGTCATGAGATATGGCGTTCCACACAGCATAATAACCGACAACGGGACAAATTTCTCCATTGGAGAGTTGGCAAAATATTGCCGATAAACGGGAATTCGCCTAGATCTCGCATCTGTAGCACACCCGCAATCCAATGGACAGGTTGAAAGAATGAATAGCTCAATCCTGCAAGGAATACGCCCAAGACTCGAATCTCCTCTTCATAGAGCAGCTGGAGCATGGGTAGAGGAGCTACCTTCCGTGCTTTGGAGTACTCGAACGACGCCAAACAGGTCAACTGGGCAAACCCCGTTTTTCCTAGTTTATGGTGCGGAAGCTATCCTTCCAACGGACATGATCCATGATAGCCCAAGAGTGCGGGATTTCGACGACTCGGATGCCGAAGAAGCACGACAGGATGTCGTTGATCTCTTAGAAGAGGAACGAGAGCTTGTGCTTCAAAGATCCGCCATTTACCAGCAAGGTTTACGACGTTACCATAGTCGGAAAATCAGGCATCGTTCTTTTAAAGAAGGTGACTTAGTGCTGAGATTGGTGCAGCAAAGAAAGCACAAATTGGCCCCAGTATGGGAAGGACCATTTGTAATCAGCAAAGCTATGAAAAATGGGTCATATTATCTTGTAGATATTCGGGACACAGAAGACGATCCCGAAAAGCCGAATCGCAAAAGAAAGAGAAAGATAGATGATGAACTAGGAGAGACAAAGAGGCCTTGGAGCATCCAGCAGTTACGTCCCTTCTATACTTAGTTCAATTTCTATGTAAACATATTTGAGATCATGAAATAAAGTTGTCGGAATTCTTATATCCATGTTTTTACAAGTTTATTATAGTACAAAACATGATTCCACCTTATCTATTTCCCAATGATCTTACAAAATACTCAATTTTAACCCGAATTGTGCCTGCGTGCTCGGTGTTTAAAAACTGAATGATTTTCAGCCTGCTAACGGCTAAAGGAAACTCGGATTGTGCCTGCGTGCCCAAGTTTCAAAAAATTCCTTACTTTTCTCTAAGTATTATCTGATTTTTTATGTGTTGGGTCACTGGATCTAGTTAGTAAAAATGCCTTTAGTATGATCCATGTTTCCGAGTTTGAACTGATTGGTCTTACTCAGTAATTTGGCATGATGATTCATAGTACTATTGAGCCATTTCAAACACTAAGGACGGTCAAAACACATAAGCCAGAGAACTTAGAAGATAAAGGAATATTAAAACCCGGAAACCTTGCAAAGAATTTCATAATTAAAACTGCAAAAGGCGGAGTTCTTGTTTATACAAAAGGAATAGAAGCATTACAATATAAATTACATTGTAAAAGTGCAGTAATGCTCCTATTGTCTACTTCCACCATCCAGGTTAAGGACAGCCCTTCAAGCATCCGAGTCTTCTTCGCTGCTGTCATTCTCGGGGGCTTCGGGGATCTCCTCTTCTGGATAGGTGATGGAGATGTTCACCATGGAGGCGATCTTGGTGGCGTGGCCTTTGATTTCATCAAAGATGGTGGTTCGCTGGGTTTCCGTGTATACTTGAGGGATACCGGACGCCACACGCCAAGATTTGGCACCAGGGTAATGCATACGCATAAGGCCAAGAGCCATGCGCGCACCACCCCGTGCTGCGGAGCGTAAGGTGGACTCCCTAGACTCCGCCACCTCCATGATAGCACCCGGAAGTTTCTCAACTTCCGAGAATTCCCCAGTCCTTGTGGGAAGGAATTTGTTGACCAACTGCATGCCAGCAGCTCTGATCGCAGTCCACACCTTCCCAAATGCTCGGATCCTCTCAATCCGAGTAAGATCTGGGTTATCTCCTGCTTTTTCAAACAAACAGCCAAAAGGTTAAACGAAAAAGCAGAGAAAGAAAGCAAGGTATAGAAAAAAACCGGTAAATGAAATAAACTTACCAAGAATCTTGTCGATTTCGGAGCCTTCCTCCAGGCGCAGGTTTAAGGCATTCTCTAAGTCCTGAATAGTGGACTTGTCCTTTTCCGCCTGGTCGGAAGCCTTGGATTCAGCAATTCCAAGGGCCAGATTGCTGGCTTCCAGGTCTTTTTTGGCCTTCATAAGCTGCTTACTAAGGTCCAGAATCTCCTCACGGAGACTGGCAGCATTGCCGGCATCTTCAGCTATTTCCTTGGCCTTGGCCAAAGCAGCTGGAAAGCAAGGAAACAATTGCAAGTTTAGTCAAAACTCGGGAAAAGTACTTAGACAAAAAGCTGAATCAAAAAACTTCAGAGAAAAAAGTTTACCTGTTGTTTCCGACAGCTTCAGCTGAGACGATGCCAGCTCCGCCTCTTTCACGTCAAGAATAGAAAGAAGATTTCTAACTTCTTTATTCTTGACGGAAAGTTTATTGAAAACTTCCATGTTAATGGATTCAGAAGTTTGCTGGAACACGACAAGGAAAAGAGTAACTAAAAAGCATCAAGGCGAAAAGTATACATTTTGCTTAACGCTTGGGGGCTAGAGTTAAATACCTGGCTCATTCGTTGCAACCCCGCCAAGTTTTCATTGAACTCTTTTGCGTATTCCGCAAAAAGAATTCCGGCCGCGCTTAGGCCATCGTTGATGTTCTTGAAGTCCTTGTCGAAGGTGGGAATCTCCTCATCGGTCGTTCGAGAAGAATTTTCCACCTCTGGATCCGCCCTTTCCCTCGTGTCCGTGTCCGGCACAACGGGCTGGCTGGGCTCCAAAGACTCGGTGGTGGGGGTTGTGGTATGCTCTTCTGCCATCGTGGACGGTGTGTCCGGTGCAATGACGGGAGAAGGTTGAGAGCCTCTGTTGGTCACAACCTTGTGCCTTTTCAGCTTCTTTGGCTTTAAGGTAGAGGGAGGCAGGCTAAAGGCAAAAAATAAAAACCCGGAAAGAGTTAAAACTCCAAAGACAAAAGAAAACTTCGACAAAAGAAAATAACCCGGATGCTCAAACCTGGAGGTGGCGACGGGAACCCCGTCAAGATCAATGATTTCCTCAGAGGAGGAGATATTCTTGCGCTTTCGCCCACCTGCAAAGGCGGCGCGCAACGCCTCCAGTTCAGCTTCGGAGGCCAGCTCCGATTCAGGAAGATCAACAATCTGTCGAAAAGAAAAAACAGAGTTAGAAGCGAAAAATCCGAGAAAACATGGAAAAGTTTAAACCCAAATGATGGAAATAATACCTTGGGAGCCGGATTGTCGGCCGTATACATTGGCCGACTCGCTTGATATTGGTCGCGTGATGCGACCAACTGGTTTACGCGCCTCCGCAGATCCCTCGCGGCCCAGTCTTTGCTGGTTGTCCGCATTTTATCGCGGGCACCCGTGTACTCGCAAAGGAGACGGCCACCATGGTTGGCTAACGGCTGGATCCGCCTGTCCAACCAGCAAAGGACTGTGTCCATGCCGGTTAGAGGCGGATCAGAGGAAGTGAGCTTGGCGATGCGCCGCTTGAACCTTAGAAGATCAGGCGACAGAACTTGGACGACTTCAGTTCCCCAATTATCTTGGGGAACAACAGCGGTGTTTGAGAAAGGTGGAACCCCGATGGCCTTTTTCGGGAAAGGAACATCGGGATGATAAAAGAAGGAACCCGTCCAGAATTTGACGGATTCCGAGGTTTTGATCTTGGGGAACCAGTCCTCCCTGAATCTCCTAAGAGTGAAGGAAATGGTTCCGCAAGTCGGGAGTGCGCCCTCCAAAGAGTTCCGCTTAACCCCAAAGCAGTATAACCAGAAATCTAATCTAGGTTCTATACCTAGAAAACCCTCGAAGAGGGCCTGAAAGCCGGCCATATACAGAATAGAATTTGGTGGCCGGTTATGGGCTTGGATATTGTAATGGGAGAGGACCTAGAGAAAGAAGGCAGAAGGTGGCAGTCCCATACCTCTCAGAAGGTGGGAGGAGAGAAGAACCCGTTCGCCGTCCTTTGGCATGGGTTCGTTCTCGTCTTCCGGAAGCCGCCATTTCCCTTTCAGCACCAACCCCTCCTTTTCCATGTTTGGAAGGAGGGACGGCAGTATGCTGCAGGCAATCCAGTTGCCGGCGGTCTCCATTTCTTCGTCAGCTCCGGCGGCGGCGGACGCGACAGCTTCTGCAGCGGCGAGCTCGTCGCCAACGAGCGTGATTTTCTCCTCCGCCGTCTCGGGAGCGAACGGCGGAGAAGGCGCGGAGCTCGAGTCCGCAAGATCCACGGCGGCAGAAGGATTTTCTCCGTCCGCCGCGGTGCTCGCGGTCTTCACTGGTTCGTCGCCGCGGGCGTGCGTTGGGGAGTCCAGCATAGGATCCATCGTGTTGATGATATCCTCAATGTCTTGCGCGACGTTGTGGGCGGGGGAAGACGGCGGAGATGCCATTAGGTGGCGGCGCTGGCTCGCCTCCGGTGAGGTTTTGGGCGCGGTGTGCGTTTGGAGCTCTCTCTCTGCTGGAAGCTTGGGCGCTGTAATGGCGTTCGAAGTGGGTGCGGAAGGTTTTCCGGGAGGACGAAGAAGGCTATTTATAGTCGGAAATCCGTCACGATACGTGCTAACGGCTCTTTTGACCGTTGGATGATCAACGCGTGTCACTCGCCGGAAAATCCGGGAAATGAATCGACATGGTGATTATGGTTATCTCCTCGTTTCCCGCGAGAATCTGTCAGAGATATGTTTCTGGGTTTCCCGCCTGGAACCCAAACGTCCCTTACGTCAGCATGATTAAAGCGCTGACGTCAGAGGTTTCTTCTCCACGAAGGATCGTGTGAGAAAAGCCGGATTTTCGGAATTCCGAGTTTTTAGTTACCATCTCTTTTTAAATTAGAATAAGAAGAATCAAGACTGCTGGCCAATATTTCTCGGACAATATGCATTTGGCGAAAGACGGACAATCAGAGTTTTAATCCTTCTTGGGGGCTACTGTCGGATATATACTGAATAGGGGTATATCAGATGGTGGTCATAAGTGCCGGATTACCAGGGTGGCCCAAGTGGTAGTGGGCTATGGTCCATTGGGCGGCCCAGTAAAGTGACGCGCAGAAGCCGGATTCTAGAAGGAACCGGATCACGGCCCACGTGATCTGGCTTGGAGGAGGAGGCGGATTCCTTACTTTCCAAGTTAGAAGTTACCGTAGTCTTCTAGGTTTCCTACTCTGTATGCCCTAACCCGGCTATTATATAAAGCCGTACGGGAGATATGATACATAGACAACGAAGCTACAGGCTAACTCGCCGAGAAGTTGATCCTCAGCGAATAGCTAACAGAACCTCACATTGTAATTGTATACACAGGCTTTAGCCCTGATTAGTGAGATTGCAGGAGTAGGGACGCCGTACTATTACGACGTACCGAACCTGGGTAAATCCTGTGTCTTTGTCTTCAACGCAATCCCGTTTCCGCACGTCTCTACCCGTAGTCTCATGGCACCCCCGTCTATGAAAACTACTATGTTGTCTCGACACACACATTCACCATTTTCGTAACAAACCAGATCCTTGGCACAATTAGGTCCCTGATCCATCTCTGTCACTCCACCTGAGACACCACTACCTTCACCGGACCCGCCGGGGAAAGTTTACAAGGCGCTCCCACGCACGTTGATCGCATCCACGACTCAGCTAGGTAGCGTGTCCGAGCATATGTGATATGGAAAAAGGTACTTATGACCCCCCCGGCCATACCAGTACCTTTGGTTGACGCTAGGATACAACACTGGACAAGCTATGGAACACTTTTTCTTATTAATCCTAACTTTTCCATACGATGGAACCTCCACCACAACATTCAGTCAGTGGTTCCATCTCCAACCAATCATTCATAAAAATATTTTATTTTAATGCAGTTGATAAGAATACGACATGCAATTTTTTGTTGTAATTTAATCCATTAGACATTCAAGAATGAACTTGCCTTGAGACTGAGATATAGTGCAGTCTAAACCTTTGGGTGATTCGAGAACTCCAAGTTCTGAAAATCAGCACCATTGTATGATATGTCAATGTTTGAAAACCAATAACATGCTATTATGCATAAATGATAAGTCCTGACAAACCCTTTTGTTTTTTAAAATCATTTTTATCACATTTCCCAATTTAATAGGTATTACTTATTTTCACAAAGTATTATAATGAGGAATTGCTAACGGTGATTGAATTTGAAATAGTTCATATCATTGAACCATCATAACAATTTTCACAATTTAAGATATTAGAAAATAATTTTCATTTCAAATCATGTCCACTTAAGGATCTTTGAAATTGGATTTTAAAAACTATTCAAATCATTTCCACTCAACGATCTTTGATATTTTTTTTTCACTCAAGGAATATTTTTAAAAAATATAATAAAAATTCAGACCTAAATTTCTCATATTTTAGAAGTGTGTGGAATATTCTATCTTTATTTTTGGGTGAACAAAACTTCCTAACAAGATTTGTAAAGTTGTCAGGACTAATCTATAAAACTGGTAATTGCAAAATTACCAAAACGCCCCTCCTGACATGTGGGTCCAATAATTTAAGTGAAAGGCACGGGTCAAAGACCCTGGCCCCACCTGTCAGCCTCACACCTCTCTCTCACACGCCTGTGCTCTCTCTCTCTCTCTCTGCCTTGACCTCCTTATCTCCCGCGACCAAAATCGCCTCCTCCACCGCCGCCGTGCTCCGGCCTCCTTGGCCGCCGCCGTTGGGCACAAACACATCCCCTCTCTGTGCTCTTCCCTTCCATCCACATCGATCTGGGTTTCTTCCCGGAATTGATCGCACGCATCAGTGATCCCTCACCTAGGGTTTGAGTGACCTGGCATTATTGAAGGAGCCGGCGTGCTGGTTCTTCCATGGGCTTTCTATGGTGATGTCGTGGACCTCCATGGCTTTACAGTGGTGCTATGGTACTGGCTATGGCTGGTATCCACTGCGTCATCACTGTTGTCAACGAGCTCACGGGAAAGTTCTCCCCTCTGCTCTCTCCCTTCTCCTACCTCTACTCTCTGTCCCTCTCTCCGACCTAGGGTTTCCGAAGGTACTCACTCACTGTCTTAGGATTCAATTTATCTAGAGAACTGGTTCTATAATTCTAGGTTTTAGTCTTAGAAGAGCATGTCTTCCTTGGTTGGTGTTGTAGAAAATTTGCTAAGTATTCCCTTGTGAATCTTCTGAAGAACTGCATGTTCCGACTATTCCTTACTATTCTAGAGTTTTGCCTAGTGTTAGTGCTCTATGAAATCTTAGAATAGGTATTCCATGCTTGTGACTAGATGTAGCTGCTATCTGGTCCTTAACTGAATTTCTATCAGTTAACACTTGGTAGTGTTTCTGAATGTTTTGCACTGTATATAGTATAAATACTAGTATCCCTTTCTATAGGTTGCTTCAATGAACTGATAAATAAAATGATGGACTTTTCCTTTGAACACTGCTGCTATTTAGGTGTTTTGTGCACCTCTTTGGTCAATAGTGCACATGAATGGTGTAGATCTTAATCTACATCATTTTGTGTGGATTTGGTTGCATGGAAGTGTCCTAATGTGCAAGCTTAGGAAATTTGGGTTGATTTCCTTTGCTATCTAGTGAAGGTGCTTTGATCAGTAGCCATACTGATTTTTAGTGCTAGTCCTTCTCTATTCCTGGGTCACTTTAACCATATGTACTGCTTCCTTGTGAAGCTTTTTGCAATAAAATTCTCACTCTCTTGTGTTAGATGACTGGTGTAAAATTCTAGTGAGTATAGGAATTGTTCAATTAGGAGACATGCACATTGAAACCTCCTCTGGAGTGCACACATGCATGTTTTTCCCTTTTGAATGCTTTCGTGTGATCTTGTGGTCTTTTATAAACCTAGCTATGAAAAAAATCCTTTGCTGGTAGCTAGCTTAGTGTCCTAAGTAATAAGAACATATACTACATGCCCTTAATGGCATGTGATGAATCTTTAGGCCTGGCTAGATAGCATGGCCCCTAATTTTGATGCCAAACACTCACCCAAATCTATCTCTTCTTTCTATTCTAGTGCCAAGTATGGTTGTCAACCAATGATGACAGTAACCTGGCATATTGAAGCTCTCCCCTCACTAAGTGTTAGAATTCACCTGCTATATGATCTTGTTCTTGTGGCTAGCCTGCTACTCCTAGCTACTTGACCTAGTTCCTAGTGCTATAATGGAACTTACTGGTATGTGTGTGATCTAGTCCTGGTGTGATGGTGTCTTGGTCGACTAATAGGCCCTATCTCTAAGGTTTTACAGTTATCTAGGACATGACACCTAGATAAATGCATGCTACGACAGTGCTGCTGTCATGTGGGTCCTTTGGCCCTAGTTTCAACTTTTAGAGATGACTGATGCCTTTGTCGAAGGCCTCCATGTGTATATTGGATGCATATGTAGGTGCTATACACCTGGAGATAGAAATATCTCACTTCTGCGCTTGGATGTTCCTGTACTGGACATGGGCTTCAATCTATGACCTCTTGTCTTTGTTTTCCATGTTGAAATTGTTTTCTTGCAGGTTTTAGCCCTGATGGCCATCTATCTGTATTTCTGTGTTTTTCCTTAACCATTTATTTTTCTGTTGCACCTAAGGATAGCTGGCTAACATTGTTTTCCCTTATTGATCCTCCCCTCTTGCAGATTTCTGTGTATTGCTGTTACTGGACATTGTATTTTCCACACTTGCTAGTTCTTGATGTCTTGCTGTGTCACTGGTACTTACACTTGTTTGTTTCCTCCTATGCCATCCTTGTTCTGTCCCGGTACATGTCTTCTTGATATCAATGTGTATTGTATCTTATCTGGCACACTTCTGTTGATGATCTTGTTCTGATACTTGATGTGCTATGCTTGGCATGTTGTTGTCATTTCATACTTGTTGGAATTTGGTTGCTTCACTCAGTAGTGCTGATATTGATCACTGTACTGTCATGGTGTCATCCAATTGGCTCTTATTTGTCTATTGTATTTCTTCCTGGGATTTTACTTGTTTCTGTTTGCTTTCTAGTTTTGAACTTTGATGTCTCAGTTTGCTTCTCAGCCATTATTTGTTCGCTGGAACATTTTTACTTTTATTGTTTTCATCACTATTTTTTACACTATACGTTTAAACCTTTTTTCCAGCAAGACGGGGAACTTGACAACCTTTCTCAAACGTTGGGAAAAAATTTGTGTGTTACGTGTAGTTCCACTACAAGCCTTTATGGAGATCTCTAAGTGATGCTAGTTCGATACCCTTGGTCTCAACAGTGAGCAAAAACTTCCTGCTACGTTACATCGCCTTCCTCTTGGAGCCCCCAACGCGTAGTGGTTGTTCACCGCATCAATGGGATATATGAAATCTCCCTTTTCATACATGCCCATGGAAATATACCTAACACCACATAGATATAATAGACACACATATCATGGGTTAGTTCACAAAGCTGTATGAACAATTTCTTACCATACCACGAGATCACCTGATCTCAGAATATACATATTATATCTTTATGTGTTGATCAACTTAAATACAATATTTACACCTTTTCTTCATAAATTATGTATATTTTCTTCATTCTTCATTATGATGATGTCGTGAAGGTAAACATGAATGTTCACACAATATTATTCATAAAGAAATACTTCTAATATGCTCAACTCTCTCATGAAAAATCTTCGGATATTCCATGCATAACACATTGGTCATCACTTGGCATATTAAATCCAACACATGGATTTCAATAATTTCCCATGGAAAAACTCTACTATTATAATTCAATGCAAACATTAGTCCATAGTGATTGGCATTAATTACCGAAACCACACATAGGTACATCATTCTCTTTCACATGGAACATCTCTTAAATTATTTTATCTACGCTAGCCCCGAACAACTCTGTGTATCGTATGTCTTGTCGAACGTTTTCAAAACCATGGTCACAAATAGAAATATTGTGCGATACATCGTGGTCTGGAATCTAGGCAGACTTAGGATTTTGGTTTGCTATTCCACGCAATAGTCGAATCTGTCATGGCTGCCATGGAGCTCTTGACCGACAATGAACTTTTGCTTGTAAGTGATGCTCCGTCCACTCAACACGTGACAGCAGTCCTTCAAGAGAAAATCGCCTTCCATTACTGCTACCTCTAGGCTTCTGTAGCTCCCGTTTCCTCTGCTACCCTCTGATGGTGTAGGTATTGCACTCGTTGGGAGACCCCAAGAGGAAGGTATGATGAGCACAGCAGCAGTTTTCCCTCAGTAAGAAACCAAGGTTTAATCGACCAGTAGGAGGAAGGAGTAACTTGAGAAGGTTGAAGCAGCTGAGATGGCAGGGCGCACTACCGGTTCAGAAGCAACGTCGAACCTACACAACAGAATCAAATCACTTTGCCCCCAACAAAGCAGTGAGATTGTCAATCTCAGTGGTTTTGTTGAACACAAAGAGGTTAAACGTATCGTGTGGAAAACAGTATGAAAGCAGTAGCAGCAGTATGAAAGCAGTATGAGAAAAAGGACCGGGGGTCTACAGTTCACTAGTGGTGTCTCTCCGTGAAAGATAAATAACATGTGTGGTGAAGAAATTACAGCTGGGCAATTGACAGAAATGAAGGATGCACCGTAGTGCATATGCAAGACATAAATATTACTATGTGATTCATGTGGGCATTACAACAAAATACATAGACCGTCATCCAACTGCATCTATGTCTAATAATCCACCCTCCAAATATCATCCGAATAAACGTTGGGTATTAAGTTGCTAGCAACAGATTATCGTCGTAAGCAAAGTGTGTAATGTAAACTAGGTAAAACCCGTTGTTTTATCCCTAATGGCAACAACACATCCTCCATCCATCGTGTTTCAGTCACTCGAGCACAGATTAAAAGGAGGCATGAACCCACTATCGAACATAAATAATCCCTCTTGGAGTTGCTAGCATCTACTTGGCTAGTGCATCTACTAATAATGGACAGCATGCAAGATCATAAATAACATATGCATGAAGATAACATGATAGATTGATAATCAGAAGACATAACGTTCAACATTCATCAGATCCCAGCAAACACAACATGTGGTATTACATAAAGATGATCTCGATCATGTGAGGCAGCTCATGATATCTAAACATGAGGTACAAAGTGGAGAGAACAACCATCTAGCTACTGCTATGGACCCGTAGTCCAGGGATGAACTAGTCACGCATCACTTCGGAGGAGGGCATGGTGGTGTAGACCCCTCCGGTGATGAACTCCCCTCCCGGCAGGGTGCCGGGGAGAGCTCCAGAACCCTCCCGATCTCGGGATGACGATGACGGCGGCCTCAGGTGTTTTTCGGGATGAAGTGGGATATCTTTAGGGTTTATGTCTTTGGGGGTATAAATAGGCGAAAGGGCAAAGGCGGTGGAAGCCGGGGGGCCCCACAGCACCCCATGGCACGGACAGGGGGTGCCGCCCTATGGTGTGGGCCCCCCGAGGCCCCCCTCCGGGTCTCTTCATGACTCCGTGGAACCTTTGGGAATTCTAAGACTTCCGGGCTTCGAATTTTCCAATTCCGAGAATATTTCCAGAACAACTTTTCTGAAACTAAAAACAACAGAAAATAGGGAACTTGCATTGTGGCATCTTGTCAATAGGTTATTCCGGAAAATCGATAAAAATGACATAAAGTGTATAACAAACATGTGGGAAACAATAAGAAAACAACATGGAACATCAGAAATTAAGGATACGTTTATGACGTATCAACATCCCCAAGCTTAGTTCCTACTCGTCCTCGAGTAGGTAAACGATAAAAACACAAAATATCTGAGGTGATGCTACCAACATAAACTTGATCATCAATAATGTAAAAACATAAGTAAGCTGAGATCATAGAACTTAAACACAAGCATGATAATAGAATTTTAATAATAAAGCATAGCAATCACCTTGCATCATGAGAAGTAACTCAAATAAATCATGAATAACAATGCAAAGAAAGATATATGTTTGTTTCAAGTATAGAGAGAACATATCAAAGTGATATTTCTCTAGTCCTTAAGAGTGGGGCAAAACATAAATGCCAGGACACCTTCAAAGTTCATGAGGAAGACTAGAACAAATAATTAGAGATAAAGCAATAACACATCATGAATCAATTAATAATTTTTTTGGGACAAATGCACATAAAACTCAGAATGGCAACTATGCTCGCTCAACCGTGCATAAAGTTAGAAGATCGAGACTGAACATAAAAGTAAAAGAAAGGCCCTTCGCAGAGGGAAGCATGGATCACTTATGTGCTAGAGCTTTTATTTTATCAAACATAGGTATAAAAAGCTTGACACTCCTCCCAACCATCTTTCACAAACCATGGCAAACCGAATCCTCGGGTGCCTGCCAACAATCACATACCGTGGAGGAGTGTCTATAGTTTAAGAGAGGTGTATACTTATGTCAATGAATGGTAAACAGAAAACACAGTACGTGATGACTCCCAAGTGCAGGAGATCAATTTTAGTACCTTTCGATAAGTATTTGAGTGTCGAACCCACGAGGAGCTGAAGGTAAGCTATCTATTCTAAAATCCCTATAACCCTCTTATATGGTTGTTTATGCAAAGCAATAAGTTTGACTAAAAGGAACTAACTAATTAAAAGCAAGTGACGTGGAGTATGGTTTGTCTAGTAACTAGTGAAGCAAGTTTAAAATGCAATTTTCTAAGCAAGTTTCACAAGTAGCAAGCAGCAAATATCTCAAGTATCTCAAGGGAGCAAGTGTTCTAGCAATAGGTGTTTCGTTCGTGTGGTTGTCACAATTAGTGAAGCACATGTTTTAGTCTTAGTTGTTTCTTCTAGGAAGGAGCCATGAATAGGTATAGTCAAGTAAATGATCTACAACCCCTTATGATGGATCATGTGGCCAAGTAAATGACTGCACAAGATTGATTAAGACATAAAGTCCCACCATAGCCTTACGTTCTAAGGTCCCCTATATATATATCCCCCAATAACTTAACTTTGTGGCTCGGTCTCAGGTTACTGTCACTCCCAAGTCACAACCACTCCATTATGCTACCGGTGATCACCTAACATGCATTCCCCAACATATGCGTGCACTCATATATTATACATAAAGACAATCATAGAAGATAACAAACTTGTATGCAACCAATCAACGAACTATTTCACCATTGCCAAGAACAATTCACTACTCAAACATAGACGGGGAGACACAATACATCAAGGGAATATAGTATTGCATCATACATCGTGTTTGCCAAGAGATTACAGTGGAGAGATGGAGCTGATCTTGCTGTAGATGTTGATGATGAACACGCCGGAGGGGGGTGGAGCCCTCCGGGGGTGATCCCGGCGGCGTTTCCCCCCTCCGATCTTCTCCTGCGGCAGCCTTCTGTCTCTCTGTTTCGTGGTTTCGTCTCTCGGCCCCGCCTCCTCCTCGAAAAGGCCAGGGGACCCTTTATATAGTCGTTTTTAGGTCACGAGACACTCGGGAGAAGAAAGATCGACGGCATCGGAGCCACGGGGGCAAAAAGGGGGCCTCTCACGCGGACAAGGAATATGGCCGCGTGGAGGGTCCTCTTTGCCACCTGGTTGGCCTTTTGGCCCTCTACTTTGGCCCATGTTCTTCGTCTCGAAAATTCTGAACCGTGCTCTTTGGCCTTGCCCTTTTTGGAGTCCCGAAGCTCCCGGAAAGTCTGAAACACTAGAAAGTACGTTTTCTGGAAAAACAGGGTTAGAACCAAAAGAAGGGGGATTGTTTAGAAAATCCCCCAAATCATTATAAAAAATTAATATAAGTTGCTAATATGTAGGAAAAACAAGTAATAACATGCAAAGTTCATGTATGCATTTTACATGCATAAACATCCCCAAGCTTAACCCATGTTCGTCCTCGAGTATGAAGGTGATAAAACTAACATGGACTTTGCATATTGAAACAATCATGGGATATCAAGGGGGATTATTCATGCTACATATAATCAAATGATTAATACTAGAAATGAGTAGAAATATACAATTCATGTTGTAAGAAATATCAAATATGCAAGCAAAGATGCTTCATGAAAGTTCACAAAGTGTATAATGAAATAAAAGCACTATGGACCAAATGCATACACAAAATGAAAAATAAAATCCTATATTGGTCTAAGAATAGCATAATGGAAAATAGAAAATATGGTGGACACTTCGGAGAAAATTGAGTAGAGGTAAAACATGATCAAGTCTTATTTAGCCTCTAAATTATTCAACTAAAATTACTAATTGAAATGTGGTATCCATTGATCTAGGACTCTCATTGCCCCTTTATCACTAGAATCTTAAATGGTGAATGTTGAAGTAATGTGAATGACAAGGTGGTTGAAAGCCTCATGCCCCGTGAGTGTGAAAACCTACTCCATGATTACTCAACTTAAGATTCCTAATAAGCTTTGTACACTCATAATAAGTATTAATGACATCATAGAGAACCGCAAAGAGGTACCTATTGCCCCATGACATGGAAACAATCCCATGTCACAATTACAAGACAAATAAACGGAGTAGACTCATCATCCTTTTTATTTTCATTCACTATTATGCATAGCTTCTTATTTTATTGTAGGATGTGTTGTAGAGTCACTCAAGCTGTAAGTAAATTTCCACCATGATAAAGCATGGCTTGGGTTAGTGGCCCAATGCATTTCTCTAGTCATATAGATACTTACTCATCAAAACTTACTATTCCTCTATTTCATTTCGGCATGGCAGGAGTCCAAAAACAAAAGTACATGATATCAACCAAATGTAAATTTTTGTGCAATGTTGAAAGCTTTCCGGTGATACACGTTTATAGCTAGCTCCCAACCACACACTTGTCAAACGCAAAACTTGTGGCTCCCATTATTGGGTCATGTTTATTAGATGCATAAAAAGTAAAGTGTGCCTTCAAAAGTTCGTGAGAGTCCTATCCCAAGTTCAACCCATGACAATTAATAAAGTTAATATCTTAATTTAGAACATAAATAATACAATAACATGGTGAACATACTCGGAATAGCAATGAAGCTAATGGGAAGATATGGTGGACTCACTGGAAATACTTGGCTAAGCAGTGTTGGAAACAAGTTTTTACTTGTTGGAATTTTTAAATTTTTGGCTAGCAAGAGGGAGATAGTTGACCAGCTACTATGCATGCATATGTCCATAGAACTACTCATTTCATGACAAACTAAATAAACCATCAATTAACATCAAGGACATGAATAAGAGATAGCTCAAGACGACATTATTGCAAATTTCTACACATAAAAAGCCTATAAATCATGCAAACATATGTAGCTCTTCAAATCAACCATGGCATACCTATTCCAAGTCATAATAATAGCATCCAATACATTCCAACCCCAAACTCCAGTAGCTCAATCTCATATAAAATGATGGGTGTGGTCTTATCAAAGCAAAAATAAAAACAAAAACTAGACGCTTCAAGTCTCTACGATAAATGCTTTTATTAGAAAAACAGAAAGTAGACATGTGCTAACCAAAAGAGTGTAGCTCCAGTGGTGTGTTCATCACATCCCCAAGCTTATGGCTTTCACCATTCTTGGATGTCTTGAGGCGCAGATCCTCTATTCCCTGTGAAAAAACTTCACAAAACATGTTTCTCCCATTCTTTTTCTGTGGGGTGAGATTAGCAAGGACAAACAAATCACATGCTTGCTGTGCAAAATTCCAAATCAAATGCTCCAGTAGATAGACAATAAGGTTCATTATGTTGTATGTTAACTCTCTTGCTTGAAAGAATCATAGAAATTCGATTCCCAAGCCCAAAGAGTGCATAAAACAAAAGAAGGCAGAATCTGTCCAGAAAAGCAACAGCAGCAAAACGAACGTTTTTCCCTACGCTAGACTCGTCAAAAAATTAAGACAATTTTTGTGCTTACATAGGACGAAAAGTTGCAGAAAATACTAAAAAATTAGCTCAATCCGACATACCAATAAAAAACTTAAAATCATACGGTGAGCAGACTCGTGCTGAAACAGAAATTTCATGCACTAGGATAGCAACTTATAAGTCCAAATGGGTTTGACTTGAATCTTTATTGAAAACTCCAGAATTAAAATAAAAAAAACTAATCTCTTGAGAAAGCAAGAGTACACTAGGAAAATCCAAACAAAAACAACCGGGTTGCCTCCCGTAAAGCGCTTTCTTTATAGCCATATAGCTAGGCTTTACTTACTTACCATCATGATGGTTGGAGTGAGGTGACTCGGCATCCTCAAGCTTGGATTCTTGTACTTATTTGATACATTTAGGGTGAGCCCAGGGGTACATCCCCAAGCTTGATTGGTTGTCCCTCTTGATCTTTGTTCATCTCACTCAACTCTTCCTCCTGAAAAATTCTTCTTACACAAATCTCAACATAAAACTTGATTAGAGGGGTTAGTGCCTCCATAAATAAAATCCACATAGGTACAGAAAAGACACATCATGAGTTGATTCTAAATATTAACTACTGTTACTACAGTTGTGCATTGCTCCTTGATCAAAAGAACCACACAAAACACAAGTAATGAGAGCAATGCAAAATAAAGACATAATCTGCCAAAAACTGAACAGCCCGTAAAGAGTGAATTTTTAGAGGCACTTAAGTTGCTCAAATCAGAAAACTTAAAACTAATGAAATATGTAGTGATAGCTAAACATTGCTGTCGTAAATTACCAGGTCAAAATTCCACTTCTGTGATTTAAAAAAAAATTCGCAGTGAAGTTCAGTAATCTGTTTTCTTGACAGCTAATTACTATTGTTTAATCCTATCTCTCATATAAGATTATTATTGCCATTTAAGATGAGAAATAAGACAGAAATGTGATGTTACAGTAGTGAACTAATATTTTTATTGTTTTTAGCTTCGGAAAAAGTTTTAATGATAGACACTTTGCAATGGTTTCATTGGCATGAACAACACATGTTCAAGGTCGACCCCAACTTCTCCATTACTCATTCTTCTCATTTACTTTTCCAAATTTTTTATAAAATGAAAATCTTAAACTAAATGATACATAACAGTAGGTAAAGGCATTTTACATGTTGTAAAGACATAAATGTGTGCTCAAACCGAATAGGAAATTGAAGCATAAGGAACACACCAAAAAAGTATTAAACAATTTATTTTTAAGTCTAACCCATTTCCTATGCATTGGCATTTTGTAATGAAACAAATAAAAGAAGCACATAATAGCAAGCATAGAAAGGTAGATCAAGTGCAACTTCAATACTTTCAGCATAAAGAGGGGAAACTGAATATTGTTGAAATATGTGTAACCATGTTTCCCTCTCTCATAATAATTTTCAGTGGCATCATGAATAGATTCAGCAATATGAATATCACATAAAACATTCTTATCACGAGCCACATGCATAAAAGAATCACTACTGTCCACATAAGTAAAATCCTCATTAGTGATAGTGGGAGTTAAACATTCATAATTTTCATTGCAATCATCATATATAGGAGGCATAGTATCATCAAAGTGAATTTCTCCTCCAAGCTTGGGGAACTAGAAATATCATGCTCATCAAAACCAACTTCCCCAAGCTTAAAACTTTCCATAGAATCAGCAAGTATATCATTTTTATCCTCAATAGTAGGGGGACTAAAAATATCATATTCATCAAGACAAACTTCCCCAAGCTCAAGGTTTTCCTTAGCAATAAAGGTGTTCAAAGAATTAGTACTACCACAAATATGATTGTTGTGCAAATAATTTTTCAATTTCTCCTCAAACACTTCATGTCCTAATTCAAGGTAGATATTATACAGTTCTAAAATTGTTTGGTTGTTTTCCATTTTATAATTTTTTTTGTGTTTTAGGTTTATATGTTAGTATGCAATGCAAACAAGAATAAAAGCTTAGCACAACGCTCCCCGGCAACGGCGCCAGAAAAGTGCTTGATGACTCCCAAGTGCAGGAGATCAATTGTCGTACCTTTAGATAAGTATTTGAGTGTCGAACCCACGAGGAGCTGAAGGTAAGCTATCTATTCTAAAAGCCCTATAACCCTCTTATATGGCTGTTTATGCAAAGCAATAAGTTTGACTAAAAGGAACTAACTAATTAAAAGCAAGTGACGTGGAGTGTGGTTTGTCTAGTAACTAGTGAAGCAAGTTTAAAATGCAAGTTTCTAAGCAAGTTTCACAAGTAGCAAGCAACAAATATCTCAAGTATCTTAAGGGAGCAAGTATTCTAGCAATAGGTGTTTCGTTCGTGTGGTTGTCACAATTAGTGAAGCACATGTTTTAGTCTTAGTTGTTTCTTCTAGGAAGGAGCCATGAATAGGTATAGTCAAGTAAATGATCTACAACCCCTTATGATGGATCATGTGGCCAAGTAAATGACTGCACAAGATTGATTAAGACATAAAGTCCCACCATAGCCTTACGTTCTAAGGTCACCTATATATATCCCCCAATAACTTAACTTTGTGGCTCGGTCTCAGGTTACTGTCACTCCCATGTCACCACCACTCCATTATGCTACCGGTGATCACCTTACATGCATTCCCCAACATATGCGTGCACTCATATATTGTACATAAAGACAATCATAGAAGATAACAAACTTGTATGCAACCAATCAACGAACTATTTCACCATTGCCAAGAACAATTCACTACTCAAACATAGACGGGGAGACACAATACATCAAGGGAATATAGTATTGCATCATACATCGTGTTTGCCAAGAGATTACAGTGGAGAGATGGAGCTGATCTTGCTGTAGATGTTGATGATGAACACGCCGGAGGGGGGTGGAGCCCTCCGGGGGTGATCCCGGCGGCGTTTACCCCCTCCGATCTTCTCCGGCGGCAGCCTTCTGTCTCTCTGTTTCGTGGTTTCGTCTCTCGGCCCCGCCTCCTCCTCGAAAAGGCCAGGGGACCCTTTATATAGTCGTTTTTAGGTCACGAGACACTCGGGAGAAGAAAGATCGACGGCATCGGAGCCACGGGGGCAAAAAGGGGGCCTCTCACGCGGCCAAGGAATATGGCCGCGTGGAGGGTCCTCTTTGCCACCTGGTTGGCCTTTTGGCCCTCTACTTCGGCCCATGTTCTTCGTCTCGAAAATTCTGAACCGTGCTCTTTGGCCTTGCCCTTTTTGGAGTCCCGAAGCTCCCGGAAAGTCTGAAACACTAAAGAGTACGTTTTCTGGAAAAACAGGGTTAGAACCAAAAGAAGGGGGATTGTTTAGAAAATCCCCCAAATAATTATAAAAAATTAATATCAGTTGCTAATATGTAGGAAAAACAAGTAATAACATGCAAAGTTCATGTATGCATTTTACATGCATCAGTACGTCACAAGCCAACTAGACTTCACAAGAGAGGCTCCCATAGAAGGACACATCTAAATAGAAGGTCATCCCTCTTTCTATTGTTTTTACACAATTATGCTTTGACTGATAAATCAGGGGAAAAATAGTGAAGAGTATTTGTGTTATTAATTTGGGGCTGGGCGCCCCGCTGCCAGCTCTTCTATCATTGGATAAGCGGATCAAACCACTAGTCCAGGGTGTGAAAGTCCAATCAACAAGTGAGATATAGATTCTCTATTTACGTCCTCATGAGTTAAAACAGGAGCACAAAACATGACTAATTTTGAAAGTTTTAAAGGTAACACATGGGCAATTTACTTTGGAGTGCTGGTTAAATACCACATGTAGGTAGGTATGGTGGACACAATGGGAAAACTTTGGTTTTTGGGAGTTGGATGCACGAGTAGAGCTCATACTCAGTACAAGTGGAGCCTAGAAAAAGACTGTGAGCGACCAATAAAGAGAGCATAAGAGCCATAATCATGCATAGCGACATAAACATCATTAATGAAAGCATAAGTGGTACCACAAGTTCAAAAACTAAATGATCCTAGAGTCTATTAGTGACTGGTTCATAGTCATAAACATGGTGTGAGCATGCGCCCAGTCAACCAAATAAAACATTCAAATGAGAACACCACAAATTTATGCTTCAATATGGCAAGAACAACTCATGATTCTTCCAATGGAACATTAAACACTCTCAGCTATTTGAGGCTAATCATTCTACTAAATAACCACAAGGCTTTTGAACTAAATTAACATCTAGCATGATATGAAAAAGTCTAGCCACAGCCTATACAAGGTTCTACTTGCACCGTTAAAAATTCTACCTCAAGCAGCAGTTTCTTTTCCCAACAAGCACCATACAAAACATGCTTTAACAAAAACTCTTTAAATTATACAACAAGCAAACATGAGAGGAATCACATAACACTACTAAAACTAACAACTCTGAATAAGAGATGCAATGAAAACGAAAGCTACGCAGAAATTTTTGCAGCACCTAGAAGAAAAACTAATAATACTAGCATATCAAGTATTCAAACGAAAAAGCGGAGCGTATCTCTCTCCCAAAAAAAGAATGCTAGGGTCCAACTATATTATTGAAGCAAGGAAAATAAAAGAAAACAAAAGAAAAAAAAACAGACGCTCCAAGTAAACTTCATATGATGTGACCGAATAAAAATATAGTTTCACGAGAAGTGACCTGATAGATAGTTGATGAAGAAGGGGATGCATTGGGCATCCTGATACGGATCAACGTGATCCGAGGGTTTTTTGGCCCAATCTTTCACGATGATCGAAGAACAGCAATAGATAACTTCGGTCGGTGAGCAAATTTGATCTACTCCACGACACGCGCAACAGATCCGGACGAATCAACAAGCAAAACGGACAATATTGGTGTCCCCCGACATGGGACCTTTTCCTATATTCTCAATCTCAAATAAATTCAAACCCCCTATTACATGGCCGCACCTGGCTTTATATAATAGCCAACTCAACTTGACTTACAAGAAAACCAACTAGAAAAACTAAAATAACTTGATACGGACCCACTTTTCCTAAACACAAAATAAAACGACACACTAAAATA